>JAKEPQ010001005.1:80060000-80660000 GCA_024500445.1 Entomyzon cyanotis | reverse complement strand
AGAGTCTCTGTCGCTAAGCTTACAGTGCCGTGCTGTCATCATTTCGTTATCCTCTCTGTGTCTTAGAAGAATGCATCCTTTCACAGGCAGGGAAAAGGAGTCTCTTATAAACTAAAGGGGAATAATTAATGCACACAGGCAGGCAGATTACACAAAGAAGCAGGACATTCCTGTAGGTTCTCCCCTTCTGAAAGTGTTTTCAAAGCCATTCTTGGTGTCAACTTTACCTGGTTTTCACTCTAAAGTTACGCGGGTACTATCACCTTACTTTAGTGACAGACTGCTGGAAAGTTTGCTTTTCTTCCACATAAAAGCAGCGCACCCTCTGAAGCAGACTGTTTTGCAAGTCGTTTTGTTGTTATTGTATCCATACCACTCAGTGATGCAAAAGTCCTCCCACCAGGGTAGGGAAGGATAAATTTTTCCAGCTGGAGACAGAGCTTTCCGCACCGGCTTTCTAATTTGTCGTCCTGGCCAAAGAGGGGGCACGTTGCGGTTAGCTCTAGAGCCTGGTAACAAAAGGCGAAGCAAAGAGGGAGGGGGCTTGCACAGAGGTCGAGCTGGTGACGGCCAGGGGAACTCACACTGGCCAGGGAAGCCCAGCATCGGCTGCGCGGGAGGGGGAGGGTTCATGACTTGCCGGCACTGGGTAAGGAACGGACAGAGGAGAGAGCCGCGGGGCCGCTCTGGAGACGGGGAGGGGTCGGGAGCGCCCCATGGGCGGCCGGGCGAGCCTGGTGTGCCGCGGGAGGAAGCTGGTCCCCTGCCCCCTCGCCGCGCGGCACAAGAAGAGGCAGAGACAACGATTCAGGTACTCGGGCGTGGAGTGGGCTGCGGGGCGGGTTTTGGAACTGCTGAGGCCGCCACCACTCCTTGCCGGGCGCCCGTGGCAGCTCCGCTCCTGTCCTTGCCGCTCGGGGCGGCGCTGCTTGTATGTGGTAGCGACAGCGCCCACCTATCTCCGCTGTGGCGAGGAAAGCCAAGGCGCGGGTTTGCGGAGCGGCGTCTCGGCTGCTTCCCTAAGTCCTGACGGGGGGCTTCCCGGCGCCCAGTTTGAGCCCGGCGGAGCCCAGAGCTCCGCTCGGTGCTGGGGCGCGTGCGCGGAAACTGGCGTTGCCGCTGCTCTGGTGACGGGCGCTGACTCCGCGGAGCTGGGGCAGCAGCGTGCTGCTTTCCTTTGACACTGGCCGCAACTGGCACATGCCAGAGCATGTGTTCACCTGCTTAGTCTTGGAAATGTTCCTGGTTATCTTTCAATAGGAATCTAAATCTCTTTCTTGGGGGCTTTGTCTCTTTTTTGTCCAAAAAATGAGAACGGGCTGACAGTCCTGAAGTACACATACCGACTTTCCATGGGTATAAAAGTCTGATCAACATTAAATAATTCTGGTTTTAAGTGATGGCTTCCCTTTGACTTTATGACAATGGATGAAAATAGAGAAACTGACAAAGTAGAAGCTTCAGGGCATAACTGCAAACAGGAACTTCCCAGAAATCTCTAGAGCATTAGCTGAGAATCTCACACCACGCAACCCAATCCAGAGGCCCATTCAGTCATCTCTGGTTTTGGTTTGCCAAGCAAAGTTCTGGACCTTTGAAGTTTCATGCAGCTCCTTCTGGATTACTTATGAACGCTTGATTCAACAACAGACTTAAATAGATTTTAAGCATATGTTTAAATGTTTTATGCTGACTTGGGTACAGTTTAGCAGCCTTTCTCTCCTTTTGCATACTTAAGGAAGCAACTTCTTTCATTTCAAAATTTTTTTGAAAACATCCCATTTCTATTGTAACCTTTTAGGGTTAGTTTCCAAGAAATTCATGGATAATATACCACACAGGTCTACAGTATGCATTAAATAATCTTTACTGGTTTCAAGCTCCCTTTGACCGTCTCATGTGTGCATTCTCTCTGTGAAAGTATCACCATCACTCATGTGTCTAACATTTCAACCAAGTAGCTTCAAATAGCCATCATATTATAAAAAAAATGCCAAGGAAATATCTGAGTGTATGTTTTTCTGCCAAAGTTGCTTTCCTTTGAGGTGTAAAATGGCCACTGTAGACAAGTGAGTTTTTTAAAGGGCTGCATTTTTGGCATCTCTCAGAATTATAACAACTATTATTCCATTCGAAAGCATACTCAATGATCTCCAGTGATATTTGTTAAAGAAGCATCAGCCTGTGACCTTAAGCACAATATTAAATCTGAAAATCATAATGTTACATTTGAAAGAAATATTAATGCAACAAACTTTTTCAGGGATTGTTAAATATCAACTTTTGAGTAACTCTTAGCTCCAGCACTGTGAGTCTGATTTTAGCATCTTAATGAAACATGCCTTACTACAGGGAAGATTACTCTTAATCATTGTGCAGTGACTCAGTTGGCACCAGGGCCCTGATTTTGCTGGATGGTCTTGAAACACATTGAGAGAATGCACCACTATATGTGACTTTGGGAGCAAAGGCCTTGTTCTCTTCATGCCAGCACTTACATTACTAGAACTTAGTTAGGGATGGGTAACCATGGCACACTGCTGTGGTGTCTGTTCACCATGACAGTTTTGCCGTACTGTACTTTGCTGCTTTTCTTTGTGGATGCCTGGGGATGCTGCTTGCTCAGATGGCTCCCCAGGTATCAATGTTACTCCTTTTAGGCTAGATTTTAATTTCATGTTTGTACTTGATTCTTACATTCCTTTTTAAGACATCAAGAAGGGCCAAGTGAACCTGAGCATTGAACCTAGTTGCAGGGGAACAAACTGAATGGCAAGTCCAAGAGAACAAGTCCTTTTTATGTGACATTTAAAAGGACAGGGGGAAAAGTAACACCAAACAAGAAGATAATGATATCTTATAGTTTCTTTACCACTGGTCTATAGGGATGTAGCAGGGTGTCTTGGTTTGAAAGACAGGTGTCTGCTTAGAGAGGTTGAACCCTCCCTTCGGACAGAGAATGTGATTTTCCCCTCCCTCCAAATTATTTTAATTTTGAAATCAAGGGCTTTCAGGCAAAGGTATGGGAAAAGGAATTACAGTTCTTTACTAGTATCTATAAACAAGCAATAACAATAACAACCACAAATAGAACCAGAAACCAATAGCAGATGACGTTTGAGCTGCCGAGCCCTTTCCCGTGTGGTGTAATCACAGTAGCAAGCAGCAGGGGCACTGTTGAGCTTCTGGTCAGGCAGGGCAGGTGTGATGACTGCCGAGCGGCTGCAGGTGGCGCTGTGGCGCAGGGTCAGGTCAGCCTCAGGCAGCTGGTAATGGCACAAAAGGCTGAGAAGCATGCAGGCAACTCGGAGTGATGAGCAGGGCAGCAGAGGGGCAAGGGCTGGCTCTCCCCGGCTAGCCAGCGAGGTAGCAAGGATTCTGCAGTCACGGCACATGCCGCAGTCTTGTGTGGCAGAAGCGGGGCGGGTGGCAGGGAGAGCCGGACTC
The DNA here is from genome assembly GCA_024500445.1 of Entomyzon cyanotis. Lineage (NCBI taxonomy): Eukaryota > Metazoa > Chordata > Aves > Passeriformes > Meliphagidae > Entomyzon > Entomyzon cyanotis. The sequence goes on along the minus strand of JAKEPQ010001005.1, from coordinate 80,656,553 downwards.
CCCAGCAGCTGCTGCAAGAAAACACAGCTGGGAAAACGTGCACTCCCAATGGGAAAGAGGTTGAATCAAAGCTCACCCAGCCAGGAGGAGAAAGGCAGAGCACAGTTGGATTTCCTGTGGTCGCAGCCAGAAGCAAAGAGCAGCCTCTCCTCCCCGTGTCTGACGACGCGAGAGTGCCAGTCTCCAACAGCCGGCTCTTTCCTTCCCCTGCCCCACCCAGCACACCCTTTTGTCTCTTACAAAAGAGTTGGTGGCTCTAATCACCCAGCTATTTGTTGCTTAGTAACAGGGATGGAGAAAAAATTCCAGTGCCCCCCAACCTCTGACACAGGGGCTGGCTGGGGTTAAGCAGAGCTTCAGCAGCCTCATATGCAGTTTATGTGAAATGGACGGTCTGCATTCTTCTCTGATTACATGTTGTTATAAATCAAGAGTTTCTTCTTTGAAACAAATGACATTTTATCAGTTTTAATTTAGTATGAGTGATAGGGGAAGCAGAGCTAGTAATGAGTTCAAATGGTAAAATAGTCTAAAAAGCTGGCATAGACTCCAATTTATGCTGCTATTAAAGAATGAAAAACCTGTGGGCAGGATGTATTAATACCAGTGGCTTTATTTTACCTCTGGAACATAAAAAAGGAGGCAACAAGAAATAGCTTAAAAATGAGCTTTCTATATTGCTATTGATCCTTCTTTCCCAGCTGGAAGATATATAATTGTACCATAGGGCATCTGAATTTCTATCACTGGGTGTTGAAATAACTGTAACATTAGACATTCTGCCTCAGAATATAGTTGAAGGGAAAATCGCATGAATTTGACCCTAGGAAGGTGTTCTGAAGAATACGGAGGTTGCTTTGGTTTGTGTTTTCAAAGGGAGTGGTGGATTTTTCTAGTGTGATTACACTAGACAGGTATTTTTCTCTTGGAATCAATGGAATTAAATTAACTTAAAATTGCTGCTAATGCCACAGGTTTGCAGTTACAATATTTGGTTAGGTGTCATCCACGGGTGGTTTATCAGCTTCCTGTGAGGGGCTGCTGTGACACTGACCGGAGAATTCCCTATTCAGTCTGAACTGGAGACAGGATTGAATGCAAGCCCTGGCTCAGTTTCTGTAGGTAATTCTTCCTCAGCACATACCAATGTTACCTGAGAACTCATTGTCTTAATCTTTACCTTTTAACCATCTCTTTAAATTGTAGTTTCTTTGGGTATAATGTTGTAAGGGACTTCAAACCCCCTGAACAAGCTTTGGTGAAATCAGACTTTCTTGAGGAGCAATTTTTGTGATGTTTTTGGTTTGGTTTTTTTCCCCCTTGGAAGTTGACTGTGGGAGGCAGGAACTTATTTGCACATGATTTCTGGTAATTTCAGTTCAACGTCTGGTGTTTCATAGCTCATAAAATTTTATTATAATAAAAATCTGCGTTTTGTATTGCTGAAAGAAGAAAAATGTATATCAGTCCTGCTGTCTTACATCAGCAAAAGGCCAGAGTGAAAACTGATGTGCAAAGTAAAGTAAATAAAGTAACTTCTTCAGAGTTTCTTAGCAAATACATAAATGACCTTAGGTTTTCTGATCCTCATTGTAATGCTTTTCCACTGAAGCACATTATTATTCAAATAAAGGGTTATCACTCGTGCAAAACAAGGGAAAAGGAGAGTCCAAATGTATCTTTGTACTGTTTTCTCTGGTACAATAGTCTTCTGTATTATAATATAGTATCTATGATTGTATGAAAATGTGCAAATGTGAGAACTGTACATCACAGCACAGTAACTAATATTACATAGTTCATTGTGGCTAGCACAGGTTCTTCCCGTGGGAACATTTTGCTATATTTCATAAACAAGATAAAGTTTGGATGTTTTGCAAACAGTTTCTCCGGATTGAGTCAGTTCGGGCTTGGCCAATTGGGCCTAGGGGGAGGTCTCGGGCTGACCAATCTGGGGCACTTCTGTAGACTCTATATATATGGAATTCAAAACAATAAAGTCCCTTTTCTCCTCTCTTTCCTTGTCTGAGAACTTGGGTCAGTCCTCAGCTAGCCGCTCAACAGCAACAGTTCATAATCTTCCTGTGGGAATATTCTGACTTCTGCTACTGACACCTTATTTGTACACATAGAAGGAATAGGAAGAAAAGTAGTTCTTCCAAGAAAAAAAATTAAAATGGTTTACTGATTGAATAAAAAGCAAATAGCTGCTTTGGCTCAAAATGTCTACAGGTTCATAAGTCTTTAGCATAATTTCACTGTATGGTGTTTTGCAACAGAAAAGTCAGAATAAAACAGCAAGAATCCTGAATAATATTTTTCTTTTGCCTGTGCTAGCTCCTCTTTGCAGGACAAAATGACAGCTGTAGAAGACTGAGCCAGTGGGGCCATTATTAGTCAAATCCTGTTCAAGATGTTGATGAATCCTCTGGGCCAAACATAATTTTGTTATTAAATGTATTCTTTACATCCTGGAGGAAAGTGGCTTAAGTTTTATTATTTTATGTAGACAGGAGATGCCTTAGACTGTGTATCTTATACCCTCTTCATTATTATTATTTAACCAGTCAGCTTAATTCATGTAATGGTGTCCCTGTTGCTGTTGCTAATATTATTTAGTACATGAGAATCTTGGGGAGAATGAGAGTTAGCCTAATACAGATTACGAAGCAGCATGTGTGGCAGGACCTCCCCCCTCCCTCTTCTCTCTCTGATCAGTCCCAAGATATGGATGGCTCAGATTTAGGTTGATAGCCTAATCAACAGCTACCTGGTGCTGGCGACTGAAAGTCTGAAAAGACACTCCCCTGTGGAATGTAGAGAGAATGTGAGCAATTTTCAGTGACTACAAATACACACTTTTATCCTATAAAAAGCTCACAAAATCTCAGAAAGGTAGAAGCTTTTCTACATAGACATTGGAGCGTGAAGTAAAAGTCTTCTCCCCTGAGCTTGGATGCAAGCTCTGTGGTTACTTCCTGAGGGATTGGGTGAGGATGCTGATGTATCCCCAGCTCCAAAAATTGGATTTGGTAAGATCATCGAGTTTCCTAAATTGTATTATTCCAGCTAACTTATAGGTACCTTTCTTAACTTGCATTTTAGCTAGCTCAAGCAAGCATTTCTTGCATTTTTGACTATTTTTATAGTTCAAGCAAGCTTTTACCCCATAATTGCATTTTTAAATATTATAGTGTTGCAATTATGTATTCATTGTGTGTTTATGTGTGTCAATCTGTTCTATGTTTGTATGTTTGTTATGTTCTGTGTCAAATAAATGGTATTTTTAGACAAATCGGCCAGATATCAAAGAATCTTGCGAACGGGACTAAGTCTTGGGGAACTAGCTATCTTAAAGTCTATCAAACTGCAAAACCACATAAAATTCCTGTCTCCCATGCAAGACAGTATGTAACTGGAGTTCTTTTCAAGGTCTACTGCCCAATGACTGGTTCCTTAAATGCAAATTGTCTATCATATTTTAATGATCAAGGAGGGGAAAAAACTTTTAAAAACTTCAAGTAATTTTAACTGCTTTCAGTTAAGTTTCCAAGTGGTCTCAGACAGGTGAAGTACACTGAAACATGATGGCTGTTACTTGAAAGAATTACATACATTTTCATTTCAGTGTTCTGCCTTCTGTCTGTCGTGGTTTGACCCTGACAAAATGCCAGGCACTTATGACATCTGCTCTCTGCTCTCCCCTGCCACAACTGTGAAGAAGAGAGGAAAAAACCTAACACACACACAACACAGGACTCATGAATTGAGATAAAGAACCCATGGGAGGACGCACTAAGAAAGGGCAAAAACAGACTCAAAGCTTGAAGTTGCAAACTGAGTTATTGTTAACCTGACCCTAAATAGAATCAGAGGAGGCAAATGAGAAGTAAAAATAAGTTCTTAAGACACTGTTTCTCTGCTTACCCCCCTCCCTCCTTCCAACCAACAGCTTGGGGTGGGGGGCAGGGTATGGGTTTTTTTCTTGGTCAATCCATCACCAAAATTTCTTCCGCTACACATACCATTTCTCTGCTCACCCCTCTCCCTCTTAAGACACTGTTTCTCTGCTCACCCCGCTACCTCCTTCCAACTAACAGCATGGGGTAGGGGGCAGGGTAAGGGGGTTTCTCTTTGGTTAGTCTATTACCTAAATTTCTTCCACTGCTCAGGGAGAGGAGTCCCCTCTTTAGCCAAGGGGTCCCTCCCACGAGAGACAGTCTTCTATGAACTTCGTTGGCATGGATCCAAATCTCAGGAACAGCAGCCCGCCTGAATCTGCTGCAACATGAGTCCTTGTCCACAGGGTGCAGACCTCCGAGCCGAGGCCAGGCTGCTTCCAACTCGGGAGTAAGGCCTTTAACTCCACTGGGACTCCCAGTGGATCACAGCTTCCTCCAGGCATCCATCTGCTCCTCTGGCATGAGCACCTCCCCACAGGCTGTGCGTGGATCTCTGCACCCCCTGTGGATTCCATGGGGCTGCAGGGGGACCACCTGCTTCCCCATGGTCTTCACCATGGCCAGCAGAGGATTTTCAGCTCTGGCGCCTAGAGCACCTCCTCCCTCACCTTCCCCACTGACCTTGACATCTCCATGTTGTTTTCCCTCACATATTTTCACCTCCTCCTCCTCCTCTAGCTAAAACCACTTTGTTTTGATTTCTTCTTAAATATGTTTTCACAGAGGTGTAACTAACATCTCTAATTGGCCCAGGCTTGGCCAGCACCATGTCCATCATCTTCAGAGCCATCGGAGATTGGCTCTGCTGGACGTGATGAAAAACTGCCAGAACATTCACACAGAACACACAGGAGCCATCTTTGTGCCCCTCCACCCACTAGAAAAACTGGGCAAAGCAAAATCAACACATGAACATAGGGTGCATTTTCTCACAACCCTTCAGATACTTCTTCAGGCCTACAACAACAGCTTTTGAAGAGTTTAAATTTCTCTTAGATGCTAAAGATACCTTGCTGACACTCTGGACTAAGCAAAACCGACATGTCTGACAGCTACAATATGTCCTGTGGAAAGTAGGCTGGATAGTTTTCAGTTATTATAATCCAGTTTTATGGTGGTTTTCAGCAAGAGGGAAACAGTGTATTTTAGGATAATAAAGGTAGCCTCAAAACTTTAAAAATAAAAAGAATTCTTAGAGGAACTGATAAGTGAAGAAGGATTTAAAACACTTTCCTTCCAGAAGAATATTAACTGAATAGTAGGAAAAAGAAAGCTCCCCAAATAGGTGGGTTACTGCTCTCAAGTGACATTTGGTAAGAGGGACAACTTACCCATGAAACTTACAATAGAAAACAATATTTTTTTTGTTTTAGAGTTTGTGGTTTACTTTGAGCATTGCTGTTGCTTTATAATTTCAGAACTGTTTCTTCCCACAGACTGATATACAATAAGTTGCATTACTCTAAAAGAGTTTCATTGTGGGTTCACTCTATTTTGGTTTTTTTAAAGTCTAAATGCAGCTGTTTCCTGAAACTTTGATAGACTGTGACTATCCAGAAAACTGATAGAATAAAAATCTTGGAGAACAGTGAGGGAGAAATAAATGTGTTGAATCTAAGTATGTATAATCTGCTTTAAATCTATCTGCTTAAAAGCAAGGAGGTTAGTTTTGGTCACCCCACCATTTTATAAAGCCATTTATTTGAACCAATGGCTCAGGATGCAGATAGATCACTGAAACACAGTGTTTAATCATCCAAAACAATGAATAATTTATCACAGTTGCTACTCAAAACATGTGAGGTTCTATGATACATGGAATGAGAGTCCTTTTCCTATTTCTCCTTCATTTTAGCTGGTCCTTCCTCCTGACCTTAAGGTTGATGCAAATCCCTTGACCCTCCAAACACAGAGAGAGTTCCTGCTGATTGAGTAACACTGGCTTCTTTCATTAAAAAATAAAACGTTTGCAGCATTTCCCTTCCTCCTCCACTCAGCTCTACTTACGTAAGAGGTAATCATCATGAGTCTGCCATGGTTAAATGTTTACTTAGATCCAGCAGCACTGGGTTCTTAATTCAACAAAACACTTGAATATGAAACAATTTCTTAAGCCTGTTCCTATACAATAAAACACAGGCTTATTTGATCTTGACATCTCTAGAAACGGAAAATAAATTTTAAAGATGACTTAAAATGAATTAAATTTAGGAATGTTTCATCCCCTAGTGACCTATATGTGGTGCTGGTCATGACAAATTTCTCCTTTCTCCCCAAACATAATAACACCTATCATTATGCTCTCTCTTCCTCCAAAGAAATACCTACTTGATATTTCCTTTTGCTTTGTTGTGCCCTCTTAGACAGACTCACAAAAACAGCTTTCTTGTCCACTGCCCTTCCTTTTTCACTAATGCGTGCACATAGATCACATGATTTTGCTAACATTGCCTGTAACAGACCTTATTAGTTCACTTTGTCTGTGCTTTTACTATCAGTGAATATTGTTTTCTGCGCTAAAGGATTCCTGGGGGGTGGGGGGGTGGGGTTTGGGTTTGTTGTTTGTTGCTGTGTTTTGGGTTTTTAAAATTCTTTAGTCCTTTGCAATTAAAGCAAAATATCTGTTCCTTGTGGGTCTTCCCTTCTTCAGTTATCCCAAATAATGCAGATGTGAAATGCCTTAGAGAATCAACTGCCACTATGGTTTATCAGAACTGTTTAAAACCTGGGGAGAAAAAACTGGGTTTTTTTTCTAATTGAAGTGAATAGACACTCTCATTCATTCCTGGCCTGTTTCATTATCTAGCACACGCATAAAACTAGGCAAAGTAGCCTTTAGGGTGATAGGGTAAAGTGAAGTTTATCTCAAAGTCTATGAGATTTCTGCTCATTATTAGCTAACAAGTACATTTTCTTGTAAGGACTCCTTCAAACTTAAGGAGTTTGCTGTTACAAGGTTGACCACCTTGCTGTGACAAGGTTGAATCATGATGACTGGGACATGATTGCCTGGTATGTCTAAATTGGCTTTTGCAAGCAGAGTTCATTCCCAAATCCTGGGTGATGAGTAGCTTTGAGCATGACTTGTTCCCTAAGAATGCTGCTGTACTTGGTTTGTAGATCTTTCCACCGATCCTTGTACAGCTGGTCATGTATCCCCTTTCTGAGGAAGGGTTAACATTTATTTCACCCTACTTTTCTGGATTCCAAGTTCAGCCAGCTGACAATATAAGGAGAGCTGACTGTATAAAAGTGATCTTGAGATGAATTTCTATATTCTAAACCCCTTTTGAACCCGGTGTTCTCTAAGAATAGGTACTTATGTTCTAGATCTCTTTCAAAGTCACCAAAGCTAGGACTTCTCTGTTACTTCTTGGACACTTAGGTTATAATAGTAATTGTAATTGTACCTTTACTACCTGTGTATGAACATAAGCGCTTTCTGCAGCAAGAGTTTATGTTTTGAAAAAAATTAATGCATATGTTTTCACAAAATGCAGCACATAATCTATGTGAGAGTACATGTATGAATGTATTCACACTGGTTGTTATTCATACCTCAAGTTACTTGGGAACCCCAGAATGTATTTTACCATACGGCTAAACTGGTGGTGCACTAATTTTAAACATTGCAGCATTAAGCAATAAATCATGATGATGGTGGATCTAGGGCACACCTTAGGTAATGATATTTATAAGTTCAATTATGCCTTTAGAAATGCCTTACACACATTTTTTCAGGAGCTGTCACATACAGAGCAAGATGTATCTTTTTGGTTGCCATATGGATTTCAGGGTGAAGGTTAATAATGTCTGACTGTGAGACCATTAATAGAAATGTATTAAAGTAATAATTCCAGTTCTCACAGCTAGTTGGCTTTGTCACTTTGGTACATTCTGCCCGGAGAAGACTGTCATCTGCAAACCTTCTCTGCTCTAACCTACCTCAAATATATCTAGCACTGTGGAGGCATTAGCCCTCCATTCCATGTCTGGCAGGAATGTGGAACACAACTGATGGAAAATGGACTGCTGCTTATGGATCTTCACTGTTACCAATACTTGTGATGGTTTGAGTGTTCTACCAGGGCTCCAGGCATATAGCTGTATGTGAAATTCAGGGACACAACAAGCGGAGTGAACTGTGGCAGTACGTGGAAATATTACATATTGTTTCCTTTCTGCTAATGAAAAGATGCCGATATGAATGTGATGAATCAAAGCTTGATGTTATAAGCCCCTCCTTTATAAAAAAACAATTTTAAGGGGAACAAAGAGAGAATGTGCTTTTCAGCATCTTGTTTCTGTTGTTCTCAGTTCTCTGTCATCGGGCCACAGAACACTGATGAAAAGCCTGCTCTTAGTGCTTTTTTTGGGTCAGTTATCCAAGCAATCAGAGCCGATAAATACTTTTTTAAAATAATAAACTCTCAGAAGTTAATGCAAGTTTTGGCCTTGAAAGAGCAAAAGATTTTCATTATGTTTTTAAAGGAAATGTCAAACAAATTCTTTTTATGTCTGTAGAAGCCAAATGGGTATATAATGCCTGCTTCCTGCCAAATCTTGTATTAACTGTGGCTATCACTTACAGGAAAACTAAAACCATTTGGGTCTTTGTCCTTGAAGGCTTACCATAAAATTTAAGAAGGCTCTCTGGAGATTTATTACAACATCAATTCGTGGGTTTTCACTGTATGCATGTATTCAGTATAGCATTTCAACAACAAGCTGATCATGCAGTGGTCCAAGAGCATTAATTTAAGCATATGCACAGTGGCACCAGAACCTAGACGTGGTGGGATGTGTGCAGGCAAGCATGTGTGAGGGAAAAAGATCACATGCTTGAAGAGTGAGTTCAACCTGGGTATTTTGACCTTTATTTCATACAGCTGATATTTCAGCGGGCATTTAACAAAGGGTTATATTTTAAGCCTTTCTTTATGGTATTTGAAACAGTTTTTTACTGCCTTTGTGCTTGAGCAGGAGAAAGTGCTACTTTGTACATGAGTGTTTTTGATGGGCACCGTAAGAACTACATTAATGTCAAAATTATTTAGAGTATGCTACTTCACTCAGCTCTTTCAGTGCCATGACACTAGCAGCAGTACTAATTTGAGGGGGGCTGAAGCCATGCAGAGGGAAGTTTGGTGGATGATCTGCTGCCCTTAGGTTCCCTGGTTGCAACTTTCTTAAGTACAAGGAAGCTGAGGTTTGCAGTTTGACACAAAAGTGTATGTTCTTTTACCTGCTTATCTGACATTTGACCTGTAACTTTTCACTGAGTCTGTCCTAACTCATTTCCCAATGACTTCTGGATGATTTTATTTGCATGAAGTGTGTCCCCACCTTGAAAAAGAAGAGAATGTGTTGGCTTAAACTAAACAAACCTTGCAGAATTTTAGGGTTTCTAGGTTGTGGTATTTTAAAACCAGTGATTTGAAGTCAAAAGTTGTAGTGTTCTTCACTGTGGAATCATGATAGACCAGTATGGGGATGGCTTTTCTTTCCTCAGCCCTCTTTTGCAAAGAATTCCTATTTAGGAATGCATTTACACGTCTAGCAAGATTTAAGATGTAAGATTCTAGACAAAAGCAACACTGACAGAACCCTCCAAGAGTCATGGAATATCCTCTGTGTTACCAAACTGTGACACTTTGCTGTTTTCCCTACAGAAAAAGAAGCATGGTTTTAATGTAAAAAGGAGCATGGTTTTAATGCATCAGTTGGAATAAATGAATGCTCTGAACATCCATAACAAGAGAAATGGAAGAATACTGAAAGCAGAAACATCTTTGCCTTACTTATCTTACTACTTCCTTGCAATCCATCATAAAAGGACATTGATGAAAAATGTTCATCAAAATGTAGAACTACTTGACCAGAATCAAGTGCTTGGTTTCATTGTGCATGGCCCTCATCTTGAGAGGTAGAGGCTTTTGTACAAGCGTGGAAGCTGAGCCTTGGGCAGCTCTGACTATATCTTGGTTTGAAGACAGGTGTCTGCTAAGAAAGGTGGAAACCTCTCTTAGAATAGAGAATGTGACACCCCTTCCCTCCGAGCTATTATAACTTTGGAATCAAGGATTTTCAGGCAAAGGGAAAAGGAATAACAGTTCTTTAGTAGTATCTATAATGAGGCAAACAAGCAACAAACAACAGTAGCAACAACAAACAAACCCAGAAACCCGGTGGCAGCTTGCTCTGGGCTGCCAGGTGCCCTTCCCTTTGGTGCAGTTATGGTCATAACCAGCAGGGGCGCTGTTGAGCTCCCAGCCGGGCAGGGCAGGTGCGATGACTGCCGAGCAGCTGCAGGGGGCGCTGTGGCGCAAGGGCTGGTCAGTCTCATGGGGGTGGTGATGGCAGGCGGCTGGGCTGTAGGGGCTGCGCACAGCAGTTCTGCTGGAACGGCAGAACTGGCTCATCCAGGCTATCCAGCAAAGGTGGCAGAAACTCCGCAGCTGTGGCAGAAGCTGCAGCGCATTCCAACTGGCAGGGGCAGCGACAGCCGGGCTCCTATGCAGCAGCTGCAAGCACAGCAGGAGAGGCACGCTCTCCTGGCAGGGGAAAACGTCGGAATCCCGTGCCCTTCCCCAAACAGAAGCTCACCCAGCCAGGAAGAGAAGGCAGTGAAGAGCTGGACTCTCCGCAGACGCAGCGAAAGGAAGGCAGCAGCTTCCCCCTGTCTGGTGCCGGGAGAGCAAGTGAAGTCCCTCACGGTCAGATTTCCTCCTCCCCTTACCACACCCTGCCACATCCTTTGTTTCTCACAAATAAATTAATGGTCCTTAAGTACCCGCTCATTCTGGTTTCCTAGTAACAGAAATGGAGAAAATTTCCATGCCAACCTTCAATAGACTGACATTCTGGCAATCCTTGCTTCTTTGGTTTTGCAGACATAGTGAAGATGTCAGTGTAACAATGTTGGAACATTATTCAAAAAGCTAGCAAACTTGGACAGATTTCAGCAATGTTAGAAAGCATTAGATGGAAAAATTAATTATGTGAAACTCATCAGAAAACTTTCCGTTTAAATTGTTTTAAACTCTTTCTAATTCCAGCTCAGACAGTTAGCTGCAAAGGCTTTTCTCACAAGATTTAAAATTATAATACTAACTTTTGTCTCCGTTTAGAAGAAAAATGCCCTGGAATTAGTGTCTCCTCTAAAGAAAAGGGTTTCAACAATCCCTTCCCACCGAAATGAAATGAATATTGGTCAGTGAAAATGAAAAAACACAGTTTATTTGACAGACAAGGTGCCCACACAGCATGAAAAAAATGAATAACTGTTAGATACTGAACCTTCATAACTTTATACCTCTCCCCACACCCACCCACAGCAGAACATTAAAAAAACCACAAAATGCCAGGGGAAGGGGGAAAAAACTGCTGACCATGTGTCAAGAAAGAACAAAATGGTGGACGGCCTTTGTCTCAGGGAAGTCCATGTGAGGTGCGGATTGACTCCACAACTCAAATAGTTATGAAGTAGGTATGCATTTATTCCGGCTGGGGTACATGGGGAGTAGCGCCTCCAAAGGCATGCACACCATCAGCAGCACTTCACTAGGTTTATACTAGGTTACAGGTTACATATGCATAAAGTTACACAATGCTCCTATATATATTCATTACCTATCCCCGCTTCGTATTATAATGAGTTCAAAGTTCATTTAAATATGTTCGTGCAAGCACAGTGTCACGGATTAATTGTGGGCAAGGGTCCCAAAGATGATGTTAGTAGTCTTCCTCAGGATGAACTCTTCACCCTGTTCCCTTGCGCATGCTCCCTTGGTTCTTGGTCCAAATCCAAGCCTTAGAACTAACTTGTACCAGTTCTGGGGTCCAAGAGCAGGATGTTCGGTCACACTCAGTAGTTTTTCTCAATTATTTGGCTCTCTTCTCTATATCCTCCTCGATACTAGGTAGGCACAAAATCATGAAGCGAATAATATATTGTCTTCAGCAAGCAAATCTTAGTAAATCATTATTCAATCTCTGGCCTTCTAAATCGGTTCAAAAATTATTATTATCCAGCTTCTAGTTCTCCTAAATTAATAAATTCTAGCCCCTCCTAAACAACATGCAGCAGCTCAGGGTAAAGAAAACTGATGGGAACCTGGTGAACCTCCGATGTTGGTCTCCTCCTTGTTGCAGATAAAGCTGGTGGATTTAGAGTCCTTTCTTCTGTTGGTTCAGCTTTTCCTGAGGTCTGGGGCTGGGAGGAGTTGCTCCGGCGGCTCCCCGCACATCGCCGACTGTCTCCTGGGGGTTATCTGGTCTCGGACCAAAACCAAGTAGAGTAGGTCCAGAAGAAACAATAGAAGCCAACGGAGGATGGCTACTGCAGTCGAGGGAAAGAAACTTGTTGCCTAAGCTAACAAAGACCAAGCTAGCTAAAAGCAGCAATGTACTAAAAGCAACAAGGTAACCCATGCACTCTGTGAGCCAAGCGCACAGGAGTGAGAGCTTGCATAAAGCCCACGACAGAGTTACCCCGATGACTCCCCCCCGCCTGCCCTCCCCCGCCCCCGAGTCTAGCTTAAAGCTACAGGACCCATTTCTAGGCATAGAGCAGATGATAAGGGAATAGAGTATCATCATAAAACCACCCCAAGAAAACTTTCTGCCAAAACATGGTGAGAATGAGGGCAAAAAGGTGAGAATGATGAACCTTGCTACAGATTTGTGCATTTAAAGTGGTAGTTGTTATCCATACTGTGAATGTAATGGTTCTCTTTTAAATATCCACATCCTGTATTGCTTCTACATACTGTAGAATTTTCTGTATTACTCCTGGTTACAAAAATTAAAAGCAAGGAATAAATAAATAACAAGGATCCTTGTTAATACCACAGTTGCATTTCAGTCCTATCTTCAGTGTTTTGATCATTTACACCATAACTTTTTAAAGCTGAAGATCTAATTAATTGAATTATTGTCTTCAACACTTTTTTGTTTCAGATCTGACTGCAAACTGAAACCTGCTTTTACGTGTCAAACACTGACAGGACAAATATGAAAAGTGCATTTTTAGTCTATGCTTACTGAGAAGAAAGATTTGAATTCAGAGTTTGTGGTATGAAGCTGGGATAGACACTTGAATATGCATTAGTTCACAGGGATTTGACTCAGATGAATGGAATGCTGGCTGATGGATTCTTGAAAGTTCTCTGACCCTACATTTTTGGCTAATGGTAAATGGAGAATCACATTTTGCTCTTCCTGTAGCAAGTCAGAAAAAAATTTGCCACAAGGCATTCCTCTTCTAAAACCCTTTTGGCAGTTTGGGCCATTACAGAGAAACTGGGAACCAGGATTAGAGAGGAAATCTTTGCCAAGAAATCCTAAAAATTGAAAGCTGGAAAATATTACTGGTGTCACCTGGAATTACACCCCTAATTACCTTAATAATTGTGGCTTTAAACTCTGTGAAAATCAGACTGTGTTGAAAGCATTCTTCTAAAAGTAGTTGTGGATTTTAAAAAACCTTGCAAGCATTGAGCTGTTAATCATATTCCTTTAGATGTTAAGAAACCTGACTGTCCCCAGTATTTAAAGTAAAAGGTTGAAATTATTGTACATAGTGGTTTCTCACCCCATTCCACTCCTTATTCTGTCTTTTTAGCTAAGGGAATAGTTGGATTCTAGAATGCAGAGGAATTTATAGTTAAATCTCAGTCCAAATATTGATCCGAATATTAACTCTGTTTTCTTATTTGAAGGGGGATAATTTGATGTAAGCTACATTTTAAAAATAAAACAAAAAAAAATCAAGATTAAAAAAGTCAAATATATAATTCTAGTATTTTTTAAAGTCTCTGCATTTTTACCCTCAATGTTTCTTTTGTCTCCTCTGTGTAAGCTGTTTTATGCATGCTCTTTCTTGTAGACTAAATATTGAGGTGATGGAGCATACAAGCTGCAGAAATATTTACAGCCTTCAGAAAAAGACAATTCAAGAATTATACACTCCTTACAGGGACCTGATCTAGCCCCTTATTGTGGTCCTTTTTTTGTGCTGTCTCAGTTCTTTGCAGGAAAAAAGACTGAGATTGACTGACTAATGCAGCAGTAGTGATTGTAGCTTTGATAGTGACAAAAAAGGGGTGTATTACTCAGTGCTAAAGGAAGATCTTTACATCGAGCTCACGTTTCCTTACATGTGACCTAGTTTTAACTTAGCTTTTTGTTTTCTAGGGTATATTCCAAGCAGCGTGGTGTATAATATCTATACACCAGAATATTAGTTTTACAAATCAAAAGCCTCAGCATCAACATCCCGCATCAGGATGTTGGGCTTTGCATCTTATTCTTAAATTAAACTACAGGAAAACTCTACTCTGACTCTTTCTCTGTGTTTTGGTGTTGAGGACACAATTTAGAAATCTAAGTATATTTTTGTCGGGGGTTGGGTACATTTAGAATTTCTTCCCATTCCTGTTACTAAGCAACAAACGTCTGGGTGATTAGAGCCATCAAGTCTTTTGTAAGAAACAAAGGGGTATGCTGGGCAGGGCAGGAGAAGGAAGGAGCTATCTGTTAGAAGTGGCCCTCGTTCGGACGCCGAGAGGAGAGGCTGCTCCTTGCCTCTGGCTATGACCGCAGAAAAATCCAACTGTGCTCTGTTTTCTCCTCCTGGCTGGGTGAGCTTTGATTCAACCTCTTTCCCACTGGGAAGTGCGCGCTTCCCCGGCTGCGTTCTCTTGCAGCAGCTGCCGGGGAAGTCCGGCTGCCCCTGTCGCCCACCCCGCTTTGCCACACAAGACCGCGGTGTCTGCTGTGACTGCAGAGCCCTTGCTACCTCGCTGGCTAGCCGGGAGAGCCAGCCCTTTGCTCCCCTCTGCCGCCCTGCTCGTTGCTCGGAGCTGTTTGCTGCCCTGCCTGCATTCTCAGCCTCTTCGGCCATCACCAGCTGCGTGAGGCTGACCTGACCCTGCACCACAGCGCCATCTGCAGCCGCTCGGCAGTCATCGCACCTGCCCTGCCTGGCCGGGAGCTCAACAGCACCCCTGGTGCTTGTGACCTGGATTACACCACACGGGAAAAGGCTCGGCAGCTCAAAAGTCATCTGCTATTGGTTTCTGGTTCTATTTGTGGTTGCTATTATTGTTATTGCTTGTTTATAGATACTAGTAAAGAACTGTTATTCCTTTTCCCATACCTTTGCCTGAAAGTCCTTGATTTTCAAAATTGAATAATTTGGAGGGAGGGGACAATCACATTCTCTGTCCTAAGGGAGGTTTCAGCCTCTCTTAGCAGACACCTGTCTTTCAAACCGAGACAATTTTACATGATAAGTTGTTGCTGCTGTTGTTGATAATACCAATAATTTTAAAATCCACCTATTAATCTTCTGGCCCTACCAGGTAAGAAAAACTTGCCATATCTGTTACTACTTCATCTGTCCATCTTGCTTGGCTTCTGGCCTACTCTTTATAGGGGAGACTTTTACAAATTATTTTCAAACTTCAGGTATATAGCTTAAGGATCAAGGATGTCAACATCCATGTTCCCAAAATGTCCTGCTAAAAGGCTGCTTTGCTGCTGAAGAGGGCTGGACTCACTTAGTGTTTCCTTCACAGTTTTTGCAGTGTATCCAGTCTTAGCAATGGTTAGATCAGATAGATCTGGTACTGTCCATATCATTAGTGGAATGACTCTGGGGTAAAGTTTTTGCTTACATGGGTGAGAAATTTGTGCAGGACCTATTTGCCTAAGATAGAGCTTTCTCCCTTTGGTTGAAGTTATGCTGTATATTCCTCAAAGGCACTCAGAGATTGGGGGCATTGATGAAAAACTATTGTACCCAGTGTAATTGCTTTCTGGCCATGATATTACGGACTGGAAAAGCACCCCCAAGTATTGATTATAATGTTGTCTTGTGAGCTGCTGACTATTTTGACTTCCATTGACTGACCTCTTTCTATTAACTTGAAAGATGTCATGCAAAGACCTACACAGAGAAACAAGTTACTTTAGGACAAAGTACAGAACTACATACGAGATTATTACCTGTTTTGTTTTTCTTTTCAAACACTCATAAATGTTTAACTGGGACACAACATCATGAACTATGGAATTTGTGTGAACCTAGTTCTCACAGTTGAATACCATGCAGAATGTGGGAAAAACAGAAACTTTGCTAGAGACGGGTCTCTTCTGAGCCAAATGGATGACATCTGAGACATCAGAATAATGTGCAAGAGGAAAAAGTTGATGATTACCATGTCAGATACATACAGTTCTCAGGACATAGCAGAAACCATAGGTTGCAAGCATAATTGGCAGAGGGCACACAAAAGCAATTTCACAGGGACATATTTTCATTCTGTGCAAACAACATGAGGCTAACTGGCTTTAGTTGCAGTATTAATCAGGAGAAGAGTTCAGGCTTTCAAGATTATATGGTGCTGTCAGTTGCAAAAACTGAAAAAGGTAACATCATGTCTTGCTTTCATGCAGACTAAAGACAAAATTTGGTGCAGCAGTTTAGTGTTTATTTATTGTATATTCTTTAAACACTGTCCTTGGGAGCTGAATAATCGATGTCAGCAAATAAATGCTCTGCCTTTTCCCCTCCAACTTTTCCTGCTTCAGTGCATGTTGCATACATTCTCCTAGTGTTGTGTCCACCTGAAAGGACAGCATTTATAAAGGTACAAAACTAATTTTCAAGGAGATGAGAATTAAAAAAAAAATTAGCCTCTCTCAAAACCATCTAGAAGACGAGTACAAAGATCAAGTGCAGGAAATCCTGACTCCTCCCCAGAGCAGCACATCTCTGCTTGGGTTGCTAGACCCAGAACATTAACCCCAGATCATTCATTAGGAAAGGCCACTCTATAATCGGTCCTTGCCCTTCTGATTGTTACCACTGTTACTGATCTGGATATCCTTATATAGTTGTGGTATCTATTTGCAACATGCATTACTGGTAGTGAAAGTCTCCCATTCCTGGGAAGGGGGTATGTGTTGAGAAACCTATGTTTTCCTTGTAAAACCAGAGGAGTGTAGTAGTAGCAGCATCCAGCAATTCTGACTAGCATGGATCCAGCACTACAGCTGAAGTGGGAAGCCCCAAAACCAAATATGGCTACATGGAGCTATTTGGAATTGCCATGCATACTTGCATCTGGGACACTTTTATATATGCTGTGGCCTCTTACTACGCAATGCTGAAATTTTATTTTTTATGTATTTGTTCCCATTTCTCCCTCAGATTCCTGACAGATGTAGCAGGGAGTTAGTGGGTTGAGAGCTAATTCAATGACCATCCATCTAGTTGTACTAGAAAGCATTAGGTGAAAACAGAGCAAATTAATTGTGAGAAAGACCTGCTCCTAACAAGTGGATGAAAGCAAGTAAATCCTAAGAAGAATATGTTTTCCATAATTTCAGCTCATGATTAATCTAATAATAATAATAAAAAATAAATAATAAAATGTAAGAATAACTAAGCCTAAGTATCAAAAGACAAAAAGTGAACAGCAGAGGTATGCTCATAAAGGACCACTGAAGACTGTACCATTTCCCCAGTATTTGGGGGATGCACTCTGCTCTATGGAAATAAATGCTATGGAAATGGTAGGTGAAGGGAAATAGCCATGGAAACAAATAAGAAAGTCTTCTGTAGTTTTAATTACCTCTATTACATGGCCATGAGAGTTTGGTCAGAGAAGAACAAAGGAAAACAAGTTCCATTGGTCCTTATTCCTACGGTTCAACATTTCTCCCATCCCTTGCAATGCATGCATCATCATTATAGGATTTCTGGTTGTGACATACAAATAAGTTGCTATAGGAAGTTAAAAGATATCCCTGTGAAACTGATTCTGGACATAATGGGTAAAGTTTCACTGAAACTGTGATAATTTACGAAAAAGTTGCCTGTTCCTGTATTAAGAGAGGGAAGGAGAATAAAGCTACAATATATTCATAAACCAGGAGGAATAAATAAGTTGTTCTGTTTCTACCGAATTTTTGTTACAACTTTTTCTTTCTTTAAAATTATATCCTATTTCAGCAGACTTGAACTTTTTGTATAAAACCCTGCAAATAACTTCCTTCTTTTTCAGTTGTAACTGTACTCTGTGATTTACTGCAGGAAGGGTATTTTACTTCTGACTTCCTGAACTGCCTGCAAGCAGATCTGGTCCAATCTGGTGCCCCCCTGAAAGACAGAATTTTGGTTGCTGCTCCACCCAGCCATGCTAAATTTATATTAACAAGTGGTATAGATCTAAAGATGCCAGAGAAGCAGATGCTCTATGTTTAGTCAGGGTCTTTTGTCATCACGCATTAGAGAACAAACTTAACACATCCAAAGTCACATACCTATGTTAGATTTTGTTAACAATCACCCTTTTGTCAAGCAGGATATTTTACTGATTAAATTACTTATCAGTAGCTGTGCAAGCAGGCTCAGTCCTGTGATGGTGGTCTCAAGGCTGACACTCTAGATGGTGGCAGGCATCAGCAGTTTATTATCCCCTTGGTACACCTTTCTATACCCTTTCTTCACATGTACAACAGGTGTTCCTTATTACATTATGGTTGGTTAGCAAACTATCCACAGGTGCCTTTTCTAATTAGTCATACACATCCACATTTTCTGCTTCTTTCTCTAACAAAGTTGTTGATCTCTCTTGTTTAGGGGCACAGCTTTAACTTATTTAGGTCTAGGCTGCCTGCAGCCTGTTCCTATCATCCCACAATTCCCCCTCTTTTTGCTTTTCAACCACAAATGCTGTGTTTACCATTCCCTGCAGGTCCCTTTGCAGAAAAAATAGCAAACACAGTACAAGCATCTTCTATATAGTTTCCACCAATTCCTGAATGTATTAATGAATCAACATTGATTCGCTTTCCAAATTCATATGGCACACACCATCAAAGTCCTCACCCCCATGCCCGTGGGATAATAACAAAAAATCAATAGCTGCCGTTTTTTGACATTATACTCCAATAAATTGAACTTTCACAGCAAGGAAGATTTATACTAACTT
The DNA here is from genome assembly GCA_024500445.1 of Entomyzon cyanotis. Classification (NCBI taxonomy): domain Eukaryota; kingdom Metazoa; phylum Chordata; class Aves; order Passeriformes; family Meliphagidae; genus Entomyzon; species Entomyzon cyanotis. The sequence continues at coordinate 80,637,586 of JAKEPQ010001005.1, read as the reverse complement.
AGTTGGTTCTCAGCTGTACAACATTTGCTTTATACGGAAAGACTAGAAGAACACAATATAAATTAATTACGAAAAGGTGATACTGACGGCATAACAACTCAATTTGCTGAATGCAAAACCCACAAACAGTGGCTATTACAGCCATGCAATTTTCATTGGGAATATTTACATCGTAAGTTACATCCATTTCCACCAGTTTCTCCCTTGGAAGCCAGTAATGCTCTGGAAACTGAACCAAAGTTTGTATAATCAGGCTGCTTTTGTCCATTGGAGATTTGTAGACAAGCATTCCTTCATTGTAGATACACTTTAGGCCACCAGGCCACTTTGCCTGGCCCAGTAGATATGACAAGAACTTCATTGTCCAGAGTTTTAATTGTCTTTTGGAAACTACATAAAGCCTCTGAGAGTTGGATTCTCATTTTTGTGTTTAAGTCATGCCCTCATCTCTGAAAGACACTGTGATCCTTCTGATAAAGCACAATTATAACTTCACCAGGCTCCAGATCAGGCTCCTGGTCACCTTTTCCATGAAATATTGTCTTCTGACCATCTTTCATAGTTTTGTTAACATGAACTTCTATGATTTTTTTCTCTCTTACAACCATACAGCCATTGTAATTGTCACCCTGTCCTTTGGATTTATTCTTTCACCTTGGTTTTTGCATTCTGAACACATGGTTTGGATTTGCTGCACCATGCCAGGTCCAGTCTGCTGAACTATAACTTGCATCCCTCTTTACACAAAGAACATTTTTCTATTGCTCCTCTCTTTCCACCACAACTTTCACACGTTGCACAAATAACATGATTTTGCAGAGCTAGTTTTCTTATAATACCATTATAATGAAAAGGGTCCCACTCATCAGGGCTGTTGCCATTACTTCAAGTCATAGGGTATGTTAGAATCTGGTCCGCCAAATTCAACTCTCCCACTTTCCTAGCACATTCATACAACCTTGTCCAAAACTCTTCCGGATCTGCCCTTCCTAGCGAGATGGACACTTGCTACAGCGTGAACGTATTTCACAGTGGAGGAGTGGTTGGCCGACAGCGTGCTCCTCCTGACCCTACTGGCCCAGACAGGTCGATCAAAACAGGCTCAGGGGCTTTGTCTCGGGGCCTATCGCCTGTACTGCCTCTGGAGGCATTAGAGTGTTGTCATCGAAGTCCGGGGCGAGAGGGGTAGCTCTTAGGCGATACCGGTAAAACAGGTTTTTGCACAGGAGCAGCCTCGGCGTGAGGAGGAGTGGGAGGACAAGGAGACAAAGGGGAAGAGGCTGCAGATTGGCTGCTGGGGCTGTGGTGGCGGCTGCCACCTCTCTATCAGCTTTCATTTGCAGTAACAAGTTCCGAACCGAGCGCTGCGTCTTTAACAATTTTGTGGCTATCTCATCCCCCTTTGTAGCTGTCGCCCATAACGCCTGTCCTATTTCCTCCTACGTTTCAACAAAAAAGGCATTCTGCACGTCTTCTCTTACCCCGTTTCTTGAACACCAAATGAGCAGAGTGCATAACACCCGCTCTTCATATATAATGCCTCTCTGCTGTAATATTTGCAGCAGAATATCCAAAATAGAGTTTTCTTCTGTTGACATTTGAGCCCCCATTTCTATGTTCCCAGCCGCTGACCTGAGGTCTCGTGGTTTTTGTTGGGCTTTTTTTTTCTTTCTTAAACCATCCGGACTTCAGGCTCTCACTCCACCTGTTTGCTTGGCTGGGCTCCACCGCCAGCTGCTCTCTGATCTGCGGTCTCGACCCTTATCACATCAGGGGGTTACCATCTGACAGTAGATTAAAGGCAGGCACTCTAGATGGCAGCAGACATCAGCAGTTTATTATCCCCTGGTATACCATTTTATATGCTTTCTTTACATGCACAACAGGTGTTCCTTATTACATTACCATTGGTTAGCAAACTATCCACAAGTGCCTTTTCTAATTAGTCATACACGTCCGCATTCTCCGCTTCTTTCTCTAACAAGGTTGTTGATCTCTCTTGTTTAGGGGCACAGCTTTAACTTATTTAGGTCTAGGCTGCCTGCAGCCTGTTCCTATCATCCCACAATCCTCATTCTCTTTTTAGCTCTCAAAAGAAGGACAAAGTGATCTTTAGCAGATATTACTGTTCTCTCTGTTTTTATTCCTACCCCATGTGTGTAATAAAACTGCTTCTTGATCTCTCTCTTGACTTGAAACCTTCAGTATCTGGGAGAAAGTAATGAAGAGAGAAGCTGGAGTAGTGGGGACTCAGCAGTAGGAGACATGCTTATATGTGGAGATTCAAAGAGGAAGACAGAGAGCAAAGGAGATATTGAACAGGAAGGACCAAATGTTGGATATGAAGAGCTGCAAAGAAAAGTGGCAGAGAAGTGAAACAAAAATAACTGAGGAAAGTAAAGATGGGGTGAGGAAGAGACAGGGAGATTGAGCAAAAGATGAAAACCCAAGAAAAGATAACTTACCACAAGCTGCATAAATTTCTGTAATATGTATGTATTGGCTTTAATTGATGTTTATCCATAAGTTATGCATCTAGGCTTCCTACTTAAATATTCCAGAAGATAATTTCTTCAACCCATTTTATAATTGCCTACTGCTGTTTGCTGTCTACAGAGGGAGCTGAGAGAGTTTAAACTTGAAGGCCAGCTTTTAGCTGGCTCAAGTTTGGCAAAATTATTTCTACTTGCTCTATTAGAGCTTGATTTTTTTTTTAACTGTAAAAGATGTGGCTTTCTTAGATATAACTTAGTATTCTTATAGGATCAGGATGAAACTGTAGGTCAGCAAACTAACTGGGGGGGGGGGGGGAAGAAAACACTTTGTCAAAATAATCTAGCTTGACATTTATATTTCTTTTCCTTCACCCCTGTGTAAAGACTGTAACAGTTTTTGATTTGTGTTCTGCTTTGTATATCACTAAAGAATTAACTCTAATAGCATTTTAGAGATCTCACCAAATTGGGAGGGTCAAAATATAAATATAGGAAAGGTCTCTAAGCACAGCATCTAAGAATGGAAATTTAAAAAAAAGTTGTGATTATATAAGAAATTTTATTCTGTTAACAAGGTGTCCCAGTCTTCACAATTGAAATTATGATCTCCTAAAACTTCACTTGAAATAACTGAGAATATCAACCTGAGTTACTGTTATTCAGTGTGAATTAAAGGATCTTAATATCTTTATCTTCTCATTCCTCATCTAGAAGCACTGAAAGCTACGGATTTGTCTTCCAGTTGAGAAGGGGGAAGTATTGCTTTGAATTCAGTTGTGTTAATCCTGAATACTTGTGGAAAAAACCCATTGCTAATTGTTTCTGAGGGCAGAAATGAAGAATTTTTCATGTGTGCACTTTTCCCATGTTTAAATGTCTGTCTGTAAGTGCAGGTGTTTCTTAGTCCTGTGGTTTCAAAGTAAAGCATTAGAAACTTTTCTTTTTGCTTCCTTGAAAAAATCTTGAGTAGGGACCCAGTAGAAAATTAGTGTAAGTAATTTTGCTAAAATGCTGCAAATAATCTTGGGCACTTAGGACTAAATCACAGGATTTAGGTTCAGTTGTGTACCTTTTTACTTCCAAAGTCAGAAGTATATGATAATGTTTGCCTCAGCTGTGTGAAAACAAAAAAAGCAATGAGGTTATTTTGCATATGTGAAAGATCAAAAAGGAAGACGTATATAGAATATTTCCACGGGAAATGAATGGATTAAGTAGGCAAGCAAAATTTCACATTGGGAAGAACTACTTACTGAAATATATGGCCTTGGGATTAAATGTTTTGTCTTCCTCCCTACGTCTTTGAAGACTGAAACGTGCAAATGAAATTAGCACAGTACAGCCTGACACAGATTAGCTAAAAGCGTTTTCTATGTTTTCTGCATGACTCCACACCTGTGCTTGGTAATTTTTATTATGAAGTCTGTAAAAAATGAAATGTGTGAATGTGTGCTTGATCCTCTAAACAGAACCTTTGTGCAACCATTTCTCTGGAAACTGCTGCAGCATGCTCCAGTACTCCTAGTTCTGTGTGTCTTGTTTGCGCAGCCAGCACCCTCATGCTGACTGAAGCTGCGGCTGTATTTTCTGTTGTTCAGAACGGCATCAAATTTTATATGAGCGTCTGTCAGGTGTGGATGCACTGACCTAATCATGGAAGGAATGAAAATCTACAGTAGTTATTAACAACTTAATTTTATTTATTTTTGTATAGAAAATATTCATTAATTGTTCTAATTAGTTATTAATTATGAGCAACTCTGTCCAACATGCGTGTTTAGAAGCGAGCACATGATTTTTGCAGGTTTAGTGTACCATCTGTCATCTACTGTTGCAGGGGACAAACGCAGACAGAAGCGTCGTCCCTGGGCACAAGCTTGCGGAGTGTGGGCGCTTGCCACCACGGGAGGGCACTGCAATCCTCTCGCTCCATCGGAACTCCCGAGGCAGGGCCACGTTTCTGGGAAATATTTTAAAGTTTCAGGAGGAAGCTTGAAATTGTTATTATTTTTTTAAACATCAAAAAGCTATTTCCTTCTCATTTTGTGATTAATAAAGTAACCTCTCACTTTAATTGTATTCCAGCATGTACACGTGTACAAGGTTTCATAGCAGTTACCCATGAACAGTTTGTGACTTAATCGTCTTTCACTATTACTCCATCCTTTTCACTCTCCTTAATTAACCATCAATGCCTCTTGTTTCCCTGTGTATACTTTGACATTCTTCTTTATCCTTATTTTTCAGGGTGTATTATTTTATTTATTGTAACCAAAATAGAAGAGTAAAACCATAATACAATCCTATACAAACCACCAGTATTTAAAATATTTATGTAAGTCAAGAAAAGGCAATATTAAGGATACCCATGCAAAGAACCCAAAGGAAAGTAAAACCAAAACCCAAACTCACCACCAAGAACAGAGGCAAATATCTTTTCATTAGGCCTATAAATAACTTCTCTCTAGTCTGCTGTTAGTCTAAATGAATTTGTAACCTGAAAATGAAATATCTATTTAACTTGAACATTTCTCTGCTGAAAATGGAAACGCTTAAAAGAGAAAGTCTGGAATCTATCAGACCACAACCTGAAAAGAAATTTTATCAATGCTTCCAGAAACAGAAATTTTTGTGATAATTATTGCTCTTGTAATATACCCCACTTTTGGTTATACCAAACGTTCTTTTCTTTACATGTGACAAAAGCTGTCTGCACCAGAGAGAGACATCTCCCTGGATTAAATGCAACATGCCAAAGAGTCTGACTTTAATTTTTTTCAAACTTGGATCCATTTAAAATGGCACTGTTGGAAGTCAGGGCAAGTGACTCTGAATGGATTATGAGCACAGGGATATTCAGCATCACATGCCTGCTTTACTACTCTTTCCAGATTGATATTCCTTCTAATTTTTAATTTGTAAGCAAGCTACTTCCATGAAATAAATTATGTCATTTGACAACCTGACTTTGTTATATATAGTGTGACATTTCCAAGCCTCTGCTCTGCAGTCTGAAGAGCTGCGCACTGTGAATAATCCCAGCGCCCTGTCTAATCCCTCTCCTTGGGCTACCATGGCCATTGCTTAACCCTAAACAAGTTAATCTGCTGGTTTATGTACATCTCTGCTGTATTTCTGTACATCTCTATATTTTGTATCTGTCTGTGAGTTTGACTGGTCCTTGATTCCCCTGACACTAGAAAAGGAGCAGTAAAACATTAGAGGTTGCATGTTGATTATTGATGGAGAGAATCTTGTGTCAAATGTTACAGTATTTTTGTAATCTAACTGAAATGAATGAGAGATGGAAAAGCTTCTGTGTTGGTTTGAAGACAAACCAGTGGGAGATCACAAGTCAAGACTGAAATTAAAAGTAAGTGAAATAATACAAGGAAAAGCACTGACAAAGTCAGATACAACCTAACACCCTGTTAGGGTGGTGGTAGCAGTCCAACTGAAGTAGTCCAGTTGAAGCGGTGATCCTGTGAAGGTCTAGTCTCCAGCTGAAGATCCAGTGGTAGCTCTTGTCCTCTGGGAACCCAGTAGACAGGGCTAGCTCAGGCAGTTCCAAGGCCAGGTTATATCCAGGTGGGAACACCTGGCTCCTCCCTCCTGGGCAAAGCATCCCACAATGGGATGAGATAAGTCCATGAGTCACACGGTGGGTCCCTGATGGCCCATTGCCTGTCATCCTGAGTGGGTCATTAGCAGGTGATAGCAGCTAACGGCCCACAGCTGGTGGTAATAGAATACTTAAATACATCTATATTGCAACCTAGGACAGCTTCTTTTTCCCTCAAGTGTGCTTGTAATTTGATGCTGTCCTTGGTCCACACAACACACAAATATAAGTTGTGAAGATTTCCTTCAAAAGCTGTTGTTTAATGTTAACGTCTGCTTAGAACATGAAGAAAAAGAGAAGGGGAAAACTTTCACTAATGCAGGATTCACTTAGAGGACTTCACCTGTTTTAAAGACACTGTCCCAGGTTTTCACCCAGTTTATTGTCATGCCTCCAGAGGGAGAGGCAGTGAGGGAGAATAAACCCTTGTTCACCAGGAATGGGGTGATTACAGGGCAGCTGACAAGAGGAAGGGGGAAGGCAAAGGCTAAATATATGGCAGATTTGCAAAAGAAAGACCTGTTTTGTTGATATGTGTCCCTCTTATTGTCTAAGGACAAAGTTAGGGTTGAATTCAGCTATGGCAAACACTATTTTTCTCTTTTGTACTCGAGATGCTGAAGCTTGTGTTTCTTTACTGTGGTTCAGACTGTGGAGAGTCAATTAAGTGAATGCCCTTTGGTTTGGGAAAGGAAGAAAGCAAAGTAAGTTCATTTAAAACAAATATAATCAACAAAGTTAACTAGGTTTGTTGTCCAGTGCTTTAGTGTCTTGAGGTCAGTCTCCTGAGTAGACTCAATGAACAAGGATGCGCTTTCAGGATTTCACTGATGGAGACATTAGGATAGTTTGCATCCTTCAGCTACGTCCTGTTTTCAGGAAGTCTGAAGGATCTATCCAGGACTGAGCTTACAGAGTTTGAAAACTACTAGGAAAAAGCCGATTAAGGCAGAGATCTAAAGCAAGGTGTTTTTTGTACTCACAAGTAATAGTTATAAAACCAAGCTAAAAATAAAAGAAACAGACAAATGCACTGTGCAAGGCCACCACAGCCTAATTCCCGGTTAGAGCTGCTGCCTCACAGTACACCTAGCTGTGAATTTTCAAATTGTCAAGCATTAAACAAGAATGTATTTTACAGTGATTACTATACTGCTATTACTGAAAGGCTTCTTGGAATAAATGAACAGATCCAGCCAAAGCTTAGTCAGAAAAATCCAGTAAATTTGCATGAGGGTGCTCTGTAATAGCTATGTTTAAAAACCTCAGGCTGCTCTGATGTCATGGAGAGGTGCTTTTTAAGGGAAGTAAATATAAATTCAACACATTGTCATGGATTAAGGGGAGTAAATATAAATTCAACAGATTGTCATGGTTTAACCCTAGCCAGCAGCCAAGCCCCATGCAGCCACTCACTCACTCTCTCACCAGCTGGATTGGGGAGAGTTGGAAGGGTAAAACCTGGAAGACTTGTGGGTTGAGATTAAGACAGTTGAATTGGGAAAGCAAAAGCTGTGCACACAAGCAAAGCAAGACAAGGAATTTATTCACTGCTTTCCAGGGGCAGGCAGGTGTTAAGCCTCCCCCAGGAAAGCAGAGCCCCATGATGCACAACAGTTACTTTGGAAGACAAACATCATCACTCCAAATGTTCCCCCTTTCCTCCTTCTTCACTCCACTTTACATACTAAGCATAACGTCATATGGTCTAGAATATCCCTTTGGTCAGTTTGTGTCACCTGTTCTGACTCTGTCTCCTCCCAACTACCTCCAACTTCCTTGCCAGTGTGGCAGAATGAAAACCAGGAAATACCTTTGTTCTTTATAAGCACTGCTCAACAACATCTCTATTATCATCACTGTATTCAGCACAAATCGAGAACATAGCTCTATACCAGCCACCGTGAATAAAGTTAACTCTACCCCAGGAGACATCCTGATCCTTCATGATCATTAAACATTTATTACTGTTAAATATTTTTATAAAGAATATTCAGATTTGAGGCAAAATTGCTACTGCAATCTTCTACCTCATTATAAAATTTCAAGTAATTTCATTCTGATTTTAACTGCTCTAGCTGATTATTAGAGACAGTAATGGTGTCACCTTTTGAGGCAGGTGCCATTTGACCCATCTATCCCTTGGGGAAAAGAAAGCTATTGACTGGCAAGCTTGACACAGGAGCTGAAAACTCCTGTTGTAATTATCAGTATAACATCAGAAATTAGGATGATTTGGTTAAACATCTGAATAGCCTTACCAGAAAGGAAGGGCCAGAGATGCTGCCCCTAGAGTCATTTGTTAAACACATTATTTTTTCAAGTGTCAGCCATAATTACCTGCGTTTCTGTTGTACTCATAAAGTGAATGCTTTGACACAACATGCTGTTGATTGTGTGCTTCATATTAGAGACACTGACACATTGCCAGTGGTTTCCTATGTAATCAACAGACACAGCTATTCAGGTTGACAGTGTGTTCCAGATGTCAGTGGCTAAATCCACGTTGTAAGTATGGTGTTTGGGTTGGTTTTTTTCATTGCTAGTTGGTACTCCTTTCTTAATTTTGTTATTTATAACTCCAAGTTTTCTTGGTGAAAAAGAATAAGAAAAGTGATCAATATTTTATCTTTCTGTGTAATTTTAAATTATTTTCTTTCCTGTTGGTCTTTTTTTTTGTTGTTGTTTTTTTTTTTGTCCCCAGTGATTTCGTTGTATAACACAGTGAAGTGCTTGGAACTCATCTTGAATGTCTTTCCCTGGTGACTGAAATGAAAGGAAGCACTGTGTATGTGAGGCTATAGCATGAGTTGAATAGAAGGAGATGGTTTAAGATATGCAGCGGTGTGTCTTACTATACATAAATCCCCTGCATTTGATAGCTGCCTATTGAGCTGCAGAAGAAGGTGCGAACTATCTGTGGGACTCCCAGACCCTTATGTCAGTGTTATAGCTGTCTGCCTGCAGCATTGTGAAAGCTGAAATCCAAAGAGAGGTGGCATAAATACTTCAAGTCCAAGGTGTCATCAAAATGTGTGCAAATTATTTAAACCACTGTAAAGGCTTATTCTGAAGAAATATTCTAGTGCTCAAATTTCTAATTCTAATTTCTGGAACTAGTTCTTGTTTCTAATCTGTCAGTTAGTCTATTTTGCTAGAATCTGTCCTAACATGGGTGAAAAAAATTTTAAGGTATTATTTTTAAGGTATTATTTTATATTTATAAATTAATATATAATTTATAAATATATTATTATTTATTTAAGGTATTATTTTTAAGGTATTATTTACCAAAAAATCCCCCAAGCTAAATAAGAGTTAGCCTTATTGCTAAAATCAAAGTAATTTACATTTAATTTAGGAATTTAAATAAATCAGAACTAAATATGAAATCCGATAATCTGGAGATAGTTCTAAAAATGTAATAAAGAGAAGAAAATCACAAACTTAGCCAAGGAGGGTAATTAAAAATGACTGTGCAGGTACAGGCATTTATGGAAATAGAATGGCTTGAGCTAAGTAAGAGGGCAGAAAATGGACAGAAACTAATGTTACTCTGCTTTACATGGTGATGCCTTAAAAGGTGGTAAAAATATGAGGCAGACACAGTAGTATAGGGGAAAAGGGTATCACCTTGGTTTTAATAGGATCCTAGGTGCACTCTCATCAAAGGTGGAAGACATGCTGAGGAGCACACCCATGTAAAACGTGTATACAATTTTATGGACCTCACAAATTAGCATATCTACCTAAAATCCCTTAATGAGAAACTTAACAAATTAAGTAATTGTCCCCCTATTCTAATTACCACCCCCCCCCCCCGCAAAGTGAGACTACAGCCTAGTTTACAAAAACATGTTCCAGAGAGAAGGCTCCGTCCAAGGTTGGAGCCTCTAGTTTTGAGATAGTTATTAATGTTCTGTCTTCCCCCTTAGAGAACCTCCAAACTAAACTAAATATCAGACCACAAGAGTTATAAACATGTAGGGCTAAGGTACAAGGAGTGTTTGTGAGGGGTACAAGGAGTGTTTGTGAGGGGTACAAGGAAGGGGAAAGGTGTGGTGGTTTTGATTGGCCCAGAACATCAGCAAAGTATTTTTAACATCTAGGAGAAATTTGGACCCCTCAGAAGCTGTTGTGGTAGGCCTGGGGAGGTGTCTGAGGGGTGGGGAGTGGCACAAAGATGGCTCCTGTGTGTCCTGAGTGAAAGTTCTGGAAGTTTTTACATCAAGTCCAGCAGAGACAATCTCTGATGGCTCTGAAGGTGATGGACATGCTACTGGCCAAGTTTGGGCCAACTGGAGGTGCTGATTACGCCTCTGTGAAAATATATTTAAGAAGAAATCAAAACAAAGCAGGCACGCACTTCTTTCACTTCTTTGTAGCTAGAGGAGGAGCAGGTGGAGCTGAAAATATGTGAGGGAGAACAGCATGGAGAGAGACATGAAGGTCAGTGAAGAAGGTGGGGGAGGAGGTGCTCCAAGTGTCAGAGCTGAAAACCCTCTGCTAGCTGTGGTGGCCATGGGGGGAGCAGGAGGTTCCCCCTGCAGCCCATGGAGTCCATAAGGATGCAGAAATCCACCCACAGCCCATTCCAGAGGAGCAGGTGGATGCCTGGAAAAGACTGTGAACCAGTAGGAGTCTCATCTGAGAGTTAAAACTGCAAAGGCCTTGCAAGAGAGAGAAAGGCCTTTTCCTTGCTCCTGGCATGGAAGCAGCCTGGCCTTGGCTTGGGAGAGTCTGCACAGCAACCTATGGACAAAAGGACTCACATTGCAGCAGAATTCGGGTGGGATATTGCTTGTGAGATTGGACCCACACCAAAGAAGTTCCCAGAGGACTGTCTCTCGTGGGAAAGACCCCGTGGCTAAGTAGAGAACCCCTCTCCCTGATAGGGCTGACCAGAGAACCCCTCTCACCCTGCCCCCTGTCTGTGTTGATGGTTTGGAAAGAGGGAAAGGGGTCTGAGGGCAGAGACTGCTTCTTAAGAGGGTGGGGGGTGAGAGCAGAAAAACTGTCTGGAGAAAGAGAGAAACAAGTAGAGATAAGGAGTATTTGTAGTAGAAGAATTGTGGTGATGAATAGATTTAAGAATCTGCTCTGTGGACTGAGAAAAGACCCCACACCCTGCCTTCCTACCTGGGCTGGTTGATTATAAAGGAGGAAAGGGGGTGAATACCATAGGTTCGTAAAAGGGAGCAGGGCAGTGAACAAAAACTGTATGGAAAGTTTATTTTTGCCTTGCATTTATCCTCCAACTGTTAGGTAATTAAATCACTTTCTGCAACTGAAAGATGGAGACTGTTTGCCCTTTTTCTTTTTCTGTGCATCCTCCTACCAACCAGTGTCCTATCTCATTTGACTCATGAGATTGGTGTGTATTTTTACAGTTTTTTGTGTAGCAAGAGAGAGTCGAGGTGCCTGGCGTTCAGTCAGGGTCAAACCTTGACAAAAGGGTATAAAGATGTATAAAAAGGGTATAAAAAGAAAGGACAAAAAACCATCAGGCATTACAGTTTATGTGAGTTTATGTGCAAATACTCTGGTGGCAGAAAGGCACCCCAAGTTCTGAGAGCTACAGGCTTTTCAGATTGAGAAGAAGGTAGGCGTGGACCCCATTTAGGATTAACTGTGCTGTTAAATTAAAGAATGAGCACATTCATAATTGACAAAAAGATGGACACTAGCAAATATAAAGCAAAGCAGGCACTGTATACACCAGTTTTAATTGCAGCTACATATGTGGTGATCAAAGCTGAAGATAATAAAATGGTGCTATAAAGTAAGTGAAAACAATTAATACAGAAGAAATAAGAACCAGTATTAATCCTAATAGTACTCATGATGGAAAGGACAAAAAATATAACAGGGAATTCCACTAGAAATGAAAGAGTGATTAATGGTAAACCTTGATTTCAAAGCATAGCACTCTTCAAACTTGACTAATTTCTCAGTTGTTCCAAAGTAGTTATTTACGCAATTCCCTGATTTCTCTGTCAAGGTTGTTCTGAACAGGGGACAAAAATTCCCATCTCCAATAGTTTGGAAAGTATTTTGATGGTAAAATTAATGTGTAGTGTACTCTTACTAAGAAGAAGGCAGTGGCTGAGAGGACAAGACTTCCAAGACCTGGGCACAAGCTAATATGATAGGAAAAATTGTTATATGTATTTGTAAAGGCAATCAGATTTACTGTATATCACTTTCAGTCATAACTCACCAAAAAATAGTAAGATGCGTTGGAGGTAAGAATAAATACATGGATATAATTATACCTAAAGTCACTGGTATTGTGATAAACTGTTACACATACACAACCATCCCCCCTTCTAATGCAGCTGGGCTTAGCTGTAAGCTAGTGCTGTTAGCTATGCAAAATAAGCAGTGACCTTAACCAGCTCTTGCTGAACAGGTATATGGTTTGAGTAATTATTGAAAACTCAAACTGAAATGCAGTTTATTTATCATTTCATCTTTTTCTTCAAAACGGACAAATGAAGTTGAATTGACTGAGTTTCTATTCAGTAACCTCTGCTGTTGAAACTACCTGGGCAGAATAGTAGTAGGGTACTTGTACTTGTACTGCTGATTAAACTTGGCCCGGGGACCTAAATCAAGGAAAAGAAAGTGGCCTTCCTTTGAACAAAGGTATTCTTTTTCTTTACTTGAGTTTAGTTTCAGATATATCACCACCAAATGTTGATCTCAATGAACCTCAATGAACACGAGATTCCGTGCACTCCTATATTTATAAATTACGGAGCACTAGTTACTACAATTCCTTGGAGTACAAGAGTTAAGGTTGCATGATGTGCATGCTTCAGGTTTCTGAGGCAACATTTGCAAACAATAAATGATCTGGTTTTATCTTATTTCCTTTGGGGAATATTTTTTGTATAATTTGGTTAACTCATACATGGATTCTAAGTGTGTGCCTGTGTGTGTGTGTATAAATATATACCCACAATTATCCCCAGGCAGAAGTGCAAATAATAAATGGTCAACAGTCACCTTGTTGCTGAGCCAGTAGTAAGTGGCTCTGTTGATGAGCCAAAGAATTGTGTTTTCTTAGTTATATTCACTCTGATAGGTTAGCCGAATGTGAGGGAATAGTCCTCTTGATGTTTGTTGAGGTGCTAACTAACGTATCTTAAAGACATGTTTGCTGCTCATATTGTACTTATATTGTTATATGCTACTCATATTGTACATTACTCCTAGAATGCATCATCATGGTAGCATCCTAGGTGACCCAAAAAATGTGTATTATATTCCATATTTCCTCTTTGTCCATGTGCACAGTTTGTGTTACTGTCACTTAAAGAGTCAACAATCTGGGAAATAGAACTTGTGTGTTTTACCCCGGCTCATGGAAAAGGAGGGGTGCTGGGGTCCCTTCAAAAGGCAGGGAATAGCCATGTGGAGACCTCTTTTGCCTCTCTCTGGGCTCCCAAGGAAGTTGCTTTGGGCAGGTCTCTGAGCAGAAACCTGAGAAGCTGAATTTTGCAATCCAAAACTCTTTCAGAATGAATACCTTTCGGCAGCTGCTGTGCCAAGGTGGGACTGGTGGGGGCTGGGGCCACCATTCTTCAGTGCTCGAAGGGTCTGCTTTCTTCTCCCCTCTCCTCCCCTTCAGCAACCTGTGAAAGCAGCACCGACACTGGCTGAGAGCAAGAGGTGGAAGGAGGAGGCAGCGAGCAGCTGCCCGACCTCACACACAATCTACACCATCATGGTCATCCAAAGGAAGCAGAGGGGCTGACACCACGGGGCTGGAGCCCCCCAGGCAATGCCAGTACACCCCATCTGCCACCAGAACTGCTTTCTATTTTTTGTTCCTGGAGGAAGGTTTAGCTGAGCTGGGCTGCTTTGCCATATTGCCTTTGCCTTCTGGTCCATGCAGTCTGTTATGGCAGCTGCCATCTTGAGGGGGAGGGTTTTTCCGCCATATTCTCTTTGTCTTCTGGTCCACGTGGCATGCTACAGTGGTCACCATCTGGTGACAAGGTGTTTCCCCACTGTCCTGGTGTCACTGAAACTGCAGGAAAAACAAAAACCCTCCAACAACATTTTTAATGTTAGAGAGTCAAGGCATTACTTTATTATCTGGCCAGGATGTGCCACAAAAATCATCTCATCCACACATAGCCTGGGTGTGCAGAGAGAATCACTCCATGACACATCATCTTTACTAGATTTTTTAGACATTTTATACAGTCAAAATTTATAGAAATGTATTGGGTCAGTGTTCGTTGGTCCAAAGTTGCATAGTTCTTCATATTTGGTTTCCTATTGGGCCCAGATTTCTTTGCCTTTGATGTTAATTAGGTCTTCTTTTATATCTCTCTTTTCCCAGACCAGGTGTCTCTGACCAGCTAGGGGTGTTGCTTGGAGCTGATGTTCCATTAATGGCTGTTGATAGCCCTTGTCATTTGTGCAACTCTCAGTCTGTTGATAAGTTGAGTTCATCAAACCTTACCTGGTAGAACAATGCCCTGGAAAGAAACTTAAAATTCCTTTTCCTGGGTAAAGGCAAACAAAATTTTTGACTAAAGTTATACAAAATTTTTAAACTGGTATATTTTCCAACACTGGGTAACCCAAAGAGTTATTGTATTCCATATCTATCTGTGCCCAAAATCGTTCCTATATCTTTGTAAGACAGGGCACCAGGTTTAGGGAATTGCTGGGGTTCTTTTGAAAAGTCAGTCGCCCAAGCAGACCTTCTTTACCTTGTGGTCTTTGCTCAAGGCAGAGGCCCTGCTTTGGGGTTTTTTTCCCCCTCTTTCATTCCTCTCTTGCATCTTGGACTGCCTCAAAGGTGAATTTTGGGAGTGCCTGATTGTGGCCAGGACACTGTGTCAAGAGGAGTGAAGCTGCCCTGCTCTGTGAGGTCTGCAGCCCTTCTCTGTGCAGTCCACAGCCCACCAGCGGCACCCAGCTGAGGCAAGAAGGGACAGTCACTCCAGTCCAACTGGCTTTTCCTTGCTTTGGTGTCCCCTGCCTGTCAAGAGGAAGGCAAGGACTCTCCACAAGTTCTAGCCCTTGACGGAGTACCAGCTGCTGGAGTGTGCTGGCTGCCTTTGTTGATGGAATTTCTACTGCTGGAGAGATAAGGGGTTGGGGGGCGGGGGGGCTGCTGCCATTTCCCCCTTTGTCTTTTGAACTACATACTTGGTTGTGGAGCAGCCATCTTGGTGGAAGGTGTCACTCTGACATTTTAAGTTTCCCTTCATTCCCAGGGAAGTTGGGGAGATTTAGCAATTTTGTATCTAGTGATTATTTACTGTTATTTTTTGCCCGTTGCTGTTTTACTTGTTAGTGAATGCTTATTTTTTTCTCTTACATCTACTTGTATTAATTTCTCCTTATTGGTGGCAAGGAATTGGTTAAAACTAAGGGGTGGTAACTCATGTTAGAGTATCTCCCTTAAATTGTCTTAAACCAAGACACCTGGCATCTTGTTTTCTTTGTTCCTGGGGAGTTGACAGGTTTCAGCACCTTTGTATCTAGTGGTTATTGCTGTTGTTTGTTGTTTGTTTTCTAGTAAACAGTTATTTTTTCACTTATATCTTCTCACATTCATGTCTCCTTATTGGTCAAAGGGCAGTGGCTAAAACTAAGGAGAGGTAGCTCATTTTGGAGTCTCCACTCCTATAATTGTCTTAAACTAAGGTGGCCTGATAATTTGGCTTCAGATGTTCCATGAAGCTATAAACACCACATTGGTTAGAGCATGGTGCTAATAATGCAAAGTTGGAGATTCAATCCATATGGACAATTTACTTAAGAGTTGGACTCGATCCTTGTGGGTCTCTTCGAAATCAGAATGTTCTGTGATTATGTGGAAAACACTGTGATCTCAAAATACAGCCTTTAGTGTGTTTAGAATTGTTTGAGATTTTGTTGTACCTTTTTTATGGGGGCTGTTAAAAATAGAACCTTAGAAGTCTGCCAAGTTTCTTTTTCTATACCCTCTCTCCTCCACTAAATGCATTTTTGCAGTGAGTGTTGGAAAAGAAAGGAAAAAAGCAGTTACAAAAATCTGAGTCATGCAGTTAAGGTACCACTGTACCTCTGCCTGATATTGTAGTAAGCATAGGAATGATCCAGAATAGCTATAAACTCAATCAAGCTTGAAAGAGAAATCCCTTATTTTGAAAGAAATTTGAGTGAGGGATAACATCCCTTATTTTAGGTTTAGTTCTGAAGAGAGAAAAGTACTGTACCTAGTTCATTTCAGAGGTGCTGCTTTTGGAATAATGTGAGATTAGGAAGATCTGTCAGAGTGTAAATTTGACATACATCTGCTATTCTGGTGTCAGAGGTGAAGAAGTAGATCTGTCTTGGTCATAGCAAGTTTCTGTAGTTCTAGGTAACATCTTCTTCTGCCTGTAGCTTCGAGAAAGTGGATGTTCTTGTCTGTACTGTTAATTTTATCTTGAATCTTGCAATAATTTGGTGTATTTATAATGTTCTGAAGGTAAGTAAATAATACATTAATCTCACTTTTCTTTATTATAAGGAAAGTTACTGGTTCTGGTAAAGGCTTGAAAATGTGAGCTCTCAGGGCTTACAAAACAGATAGCAAAGAAAGGGAATTAAAATGAAGATTATCATGGATAAAGGGGAGTTCGTCTCAGAATTTTGTCCTGCTCTACATTTTAAAGTTGCAAGGTTGGACTGGCACAGCCATGTCAACAGAGAGTCCTTTTTGGGAAAATACCTTTTTCTAAAGTGATGGAGCACTGCTGACAAAGCCTTGGTGGAGATGGAGGCCTCCCAGCAGAAGGGTAATTCTCTGTGAGTGGTTCATATTGTTTGAATAAGTGAGATGGCTGTAGTGGCAGAAGAGATTCTCTAGGCCAGCCCAAAATAAGTCTGTGATAGGGAGCTGTGTCAATATAAGTGGGCCAAAAGTGTGGGACAGCATCAATAAGTGGCTCCTTCTCTGCTCAAGAAGTTAAGAGCTTTCACAGGTGGCTGAGTGGACCTAGAAACAACTTATGCTTACTGCCACTTATCATAACTAATTATCTCTTCTTTTGTAAGACTGGCAAAATCTAACATGTAGGCAGAGAGCAATTTTTCAGAAATTTCTACTGGAAGTGATGAATTGTAAGAAGGGATTTTTTTAATTGTCTTCAGTGAGTACCATTAGATAATATGAGGACCAAAGATGCAGTGAAATTATTAAAACATTCTCCATCCCTATAAGAGATTTCAATGAGGAATTTAATGGTGTTTTATCCTACATTTGTCTTGACTGGATACTATACTGAGATTTGGTTTTGAACAGGCTGGTAATGTGATTCCCATGGGCTTTATAATTGTCACTATGCTAAAATTTTCCCTCCTTCTCATTCAACTGTTACAGTTTTGGTTTGTCTTGCAGAGTTGAATGCAAGCTCTGGGAAAATACAACAGGCTGATTTGTTTCTCATGTTCACTAAAAGTGGTGCTGTTCCTCTGTTCTATTTTAATATATTTAATTGAATGTATTTTTTCTAATTCACGTGGCTACAGTTATGTTATTGCAACTCTTCTGAAGTTATTGGACAGCATAAGCTCACACCAAACTTGAAATTTGTGTCTTTCTCTCTCCCGCTATGATTCAAACTGGAGAGAAAAAGACTGTTTTCGTTTATTAACTGTGGAGTGGAAAGGAAAGGACACAGGAGTTTGAAATAGGATTGGGTACCTGGAGCCTGGGGGCAGACACATCTCAACTCACAGAAAAATATTTTATTAAAAAATTTGGTCTTGTTGCATTCCCCTTCCATAATGCACATTTGCAAGTTAGAGTCTAATCTTTAAATACCTAGGGTCTATTCTTTGAATCATGCCATTATGAATTTAAAAGAAGACATCGTATTCCCTGAGAAGAGTAAATACCAGGCCTATAATTTATAGGAATCTTAGATGAGCCATTCAAAT
This sequence comes from Entomyzon cyanotis, assembly GCA_024500445.1. NCBI lineage: Eukaryota > Metazoa > Chordata > Aves > Passeriformes > Meliphagidae > Entomyzon > Entomyzon cyanotis. Next base: position 80,619,532 of record JAKEPQ010001005.1, on the reverse strand, counting down.
CTTCAATGCTTTTTGTACAGCTGACATTATAATGAAAGTTCAGGAATCTTCCTTAAACTGGAGATGGTATATAGGGTTGTAAAAAGCAGCCAGGAGTGGAGTTACTGGACAAAAATTTAGGCATCTTGGGGCACAGCCATTGCTTTTACATATTACAACAACATAGCATATTATGTTTAAGAGGGGATAATTCTTATTACATTTGGTTAAATAAATTTCCTGTTTATAGTATTGTCCTGGTTCCAGCTAGGACAGGGTTACATTTTGCAGTAGGCAGGAGGAGGCATGGCTAGGATCACAAGGTTATTCAATACCGCCTCATGTCATTGCCCAGGATGGGGGAAGGAACTCTCTGAATCACTCTCTATTTTATATACTTTTGTTATTAGGATTGGTAATGTTTGTTTTCTTATCTCATTGCTGTTTCCAGTAAATTGTTCTTCTCTCAACCCATTATTTTACCTTTTGTGCCTCCAATTCTCCTCTCGAACTGCCAGATGGAGAGGGGGAATGGGAGTGAGTGAGCGGTGTGTGGGATTCAGTGGGAATACTAAATTGGGAAATGCAATTCCTAAACCACAGGTATTTAAAGAGTGTGGCTCTATCTACCCTTATCTAAAGGATCTTAATTTCAAATTAATGTCTGGAACCTGAGTGATCTGGGTCCATATTCCAGAAAACAGTGGTGGCTAACCTGCAGTACATGAAGGTTCTCAAAGGGCATGTAAACTCATGGCTACTCTTCTACAAGGTGTTGTATGACTTCACTGATAATTGGCAGCTGCAACTACTGGATTGTAGCTAGGAGGTAGGATGCTCTGCACAGGCTTGAACAAAGCTTGCTTTCTCTTCACTTTAAGGAAATTCTCCTATCTCCACTAATAACTAGTGTACACACATACTAGTATTGTTCATAGATACTCAACATTTACAGCAGATTCTGTCTCAGAGTTGTTATCTCTACAGATTGTTCTGAGTTGGGCCCTGTTTCACTGTATGGAAAAGGGAGGTGGAGTAAGAGAAATATATTATTTTGAATATATTATCATGTGCCGTCAAAAAACCCAGCAGTCAATGCTTACAATATATGGAGCAATTCACTGTGATTTAAGAAGGCATGTTGCAACATCATGCTCCAGGTTCTCTGGTTGGTTTTTTTTAAACATTGTGTAGCCAGTTGCGGAAACTTTTGTATGTTCTGCACTAAATTTCCAGTCACATTACACTAAGTCTGTGATACATGGCATTTGATTCAGTTGCCTCCCATCACAAGAGCTGAAGAACTGTGCAATTGATCCCTGTGTGTGGACCTCCTGTTTGCGTCCTGGGAGAGAACTGATTTGAGTTCTGAGAAGAGTAAAAAGCAGCAACTGTTTTACTTTTCATTTTGTTCTCTTGCCCACTGGTTTTCTCTGTATCAAATAACGCATGACTTCCCTCACTCAGTACCACCAGACTTACACTGAAAGCACTTCTGGACTTGGTGTTTTTTTTCTGGACTATAGTCATGCCAGTATATGTTTAAACAAAGCATCAATTATACGATATATTAGAGGCTTTTCTGCAGCCTTTACAATTTTACTTTTAAACTTGCCAATTGCAGTGTTTCTCACTAGTTTCTTCTTAATGCTTCTTCATGCAAGGAAAAAAAAGGAACAGTTCTAGGAAACCGGAAAACAGCAAAATGTTTAATGGAATATGTAAAGTACCAGGCATTTTTTATTATATCATAGGGCATAAAGTATTGAACGACATGAATAATGACACATACAGTGCTCATTGTATCATAATAATATAAATGAGCCAACCTCAAAACTGCTTAGTCCTGCTTTTTACGATTATTTTCAGCAGGCTTATATGATCTTGTAGTGGATGATGTAGACATGCATTTACAAGAGCTTGCCTTGCAAGCTGATAACCTGCAAAAATGTAATCATTTATTAGGAACATGATAAATCAGTACAAGGAGAAAATGCTTGTACATTAGCTTTTTAACCACCACATGTATCATCTGTACCACTATGTATCATCTGTACCAGTAAGTCAGTGATTGACTATAGGTCATGTGGGTTCATTCCTAGAACATAGAACATGGGTTTAAATATGGTCCATTGGTGTGGTAGCTTGAAAATATATGAAATGGTGACTTAACGCCCAAAGCTGACATATGCAGAGGCAATTGACAGAATGGTGTGGGTTGGAGGGGACCTTACAGATCACCAGTTCTGTCAACAGTATATGAATGAGATGATTATTACTTGTACAGCCCTGCAGCTATAAGGATTTGTTTTATTGTAAATGAAAGAAATAATAAAACCAGTTGCCAGAGAACACTGTTTTTTTCCTTGTTGCAAATAAAAACATGGTGGTTGTTCATGCCAGAATACAGAGCTGCTGGGGAGACTTTTATGAAAAGCTAAATACTTATGCTACTGTTTGTGTTATATTGGAGCTACTTAAAGTTATTTTGTGCTCTCTAACACTGAAGTCAGATTACAAATTTATATTTAATGTCCTAGTTTGAAAAAGTATACCAAGTTTTAGCAGATTTGCTCAAGGGAAGCTTGGTATCTATCAGGTACTCTTGACGTAAATATGATCTATATCTATATGCCTGATGAGTGGTTATAAACATAGCATGTGTCATCACTGTATATTTTATGTACATGAAAGTATACTGTTTTGGTTCATGTTTGAGTTATTTAACCAAAATAGCAATAGGACTGAAACAATTTTTCTGTGCACTGATTTCTGCGTAACTTTATCTCCAAGTTCTTGGTTGCTGGTAAGAATTGTTGGATAGTTTCAACACAGCGATAACTGACCAAGCAATCCCTCTCCATTCTGATATAAAAACTTTGTTTACCTGATACATTACTCAAATTTGGTTGCTTCTGTAGAAACCAGTAACAATAAAGCATATCGGGGCAAGTGACAACCCAGTGTGTAAAAGGTATGAATCACTACCACAACTACTCTAACTCCATTATTTGGAATATTTAAAAGTGTTTGCAGTGTCATTAAAGTAGAAAGCAAGACTATTTTGATTAGCAGGTTAGCATAGCACACAGGAGATTCCTTGACTCAGCAAATTTGTGTCTGAGATGAATGTTTAACATGACTACATCTCTAGGCAGGTTCAAAAACACTGAAAACCTCTTTAAAGCACAGACACAGATTTTCTCTTTTCCTATCCTTCCCCATTCCTAGGAAAAGGGATGAGGGGAGGAATTCAGAATATAGAGGTGATAATATAAGAAGATATTATTTACCATAGACATACTATTAAATGTAAAGAACATTTATGCTAGGCTAACACTGTGGCATTAACTCTACACACTGAGCTTCCTGGCACTGAGCCTTCACACTGCAGGTGTTGTGCAAAAATTTTTTTTTTTTCCTTTGGCTACTATCATGTGTAAAATATATGCATCTGTAAGCTGGTATCTGCATATGTGAAGTATTGCCTAAGTGCAAGCATTTCAAAATAGTGTCAGAATGCTAAATAATGACAGCTTAATTTATTTAAAATATAATAATTTCTGCCTTCTTTCTTTGGTGGTCAAGTTTTGAACCTTTTGCTTGAAAGGTAGGAGGTGATTGTAATTCTGTTTTGTTTTGTTGGTGTTGTAGGCACTTTGTCTGTACATTCCCATAATATGAAGGATTGTAAAAAACGGATTTGCCTTTTTTTTTTTTGTTGAAACCCAGCTCTGGGATCTCTAGAGATCTCTTTTTCTTGGTGGTCCTTTGTCCTCAATGCAATGGAATTGGAAATATTAGCCACTGAATTGCCTAAATCAGGCAGGGTAAGTGTCTAGTGCTAGCATAGGCTGGCTGTAAATCTAGCCTCTAAGAGTAATAAAGTAAGGTGCCTATTATTGCTTATCACTTCTATGAGCTTGTGTCTGGATCAAACTACAGTGACGTCACATTAGTATGGACACCCTGTTTACATGTGGTCCTACTCATAAGAGGTATGTTCAAATCCTTTCTTTTGTCACTAGTAATATGCATTCACCTCTCAAGAAAGGCCTCAGCTACCATCTGATAGGGTGGTGTGTGTTAGCAAACTCAATCCTATTAATTAAACTCCTTTTTGTTTCAGTTAATATTTGATTTTATGTATATATGTTGCAGTAGAGACGGACATGCGACACAAAAAACACTGCTCCAAGCCAGGAAGGAGGGTAAAAGATAGATAGAGTGAGCTTTATTGCTACAAAGTCCTTTTTATACTATTTTCTAACATTCGTACGATACAGTTATTGGCTCTTCAAACCTGTTATTACACGACATCATTGCTCTGTTATTCCTAGCATACATCTTCGTGAAAAACAGCCTCCCTACTGCAGGTGCGAAATTCCTCTGTGTTTTTCTATCTTGTTGTTGAGCTGTTGTCCAGACTTTGTTTTGCTTCTTGCTTCTGTCCACGCTGAGGTTCTCATGGATACAGGTTGTTGTCCACACTTTATTTTTACTTCTTGCTTCTGTTCATGGTAAGGTTCTCACGGGTATGAGGTTGTCTGTAACACGGTCGGTGTTTGTGAGTCTGAGACAGGCCTAAACACACCTGCCATCGATTCCCACAGTTCCCCCTTTTTTGTTTCAAAGCTAGAAATGCAGCGTTTAAAATCCTCTGCAGGCCCCTTTTGCAGAAAGGACAATAAACATGGCATATGAAGTACTGACCTGATACAGCACATGCCTTTAGAGTCTTTAGAACCATGGTTGTGTGCCAACTGCAAAAGATCAATGGCTACTTATTTTGCAAAACGACATGTCTACTAGAATTGACATCAATTAACAATCCTGACAAACAATTTGGCATTAATAAATCAGTAACTTGATTCATGGAAAAAAGAGGGAAGACTTCACAACTTATATAATCTTAAGTTGTAAAGCTGGTATGTTTATTACAGCACCAGGCATGTGGGAGGTAGCCTCCAAAGACACGTGCGCCGTCAGTCCCATATAGCTTGGTATATATATGGTTACATGTTACACATTCATAGAGTTTCTCAATACGCTTATACATATGCATGACCTATCCCCACTTCGCATTATAATGAGTTCAAAAGTCATTTCCATATTCTTGCGCCTGCATAGTGCCATTTGGTCGTGGGTTTCAGGGGTCTCTAGGAGGAAGTAAACACTCTTCCTCTAAAAAAGGACTGGAGGTCCTCTTCACTGACCTTTTCAGCTTTCTGTTTTACGCATGCGCTCTGAGTCTCTGTCCCAAAGTCCAAACAAAAGCTCTGATTTTAGCCATGTGATAAATACATGTCATAATGTTGGCTCTTCGCAAATATTACAACGGATACTACGTGTATGATTTTAATTCCTTTTTTACAAAGGTAGCCTTGCTGTGAAAAATAGTTGTGTAATTATGACTAATGTCTTTTTTTCTGGTGCTAGCTTAGCTTAGACGTAGTAGTGAAATAGCTGTTATAGTTTTGCTAGAATGCTTGAACTACCTGCTTGAACTGGATAACATCCCATGAAGGGACTCTGCCACCAACACTCCAACTATCAGCACTGGTCATCTGCAGAAACCGCAATCTGGGAGTGATAACAGAATCAATTAAAGAGGACTGTGCATGCTCAGAGGAGGTGTATCCAAGGTGCAGCTAGGCTAAACAGTTCCTGGAACACGCAAACTAGTTTGGAGAAAATTTTGAATATGCATAATTTTTAATGAATATGCATTAGGCTGAAGGATGTGTAAAGGGTGTCTCTGTCCATACCAAGTGTGCTTTTTGGCTGAATGCCAAGCATCCAGCGCTGAACTTCTGTGTATATCTGTCCCCTATTGTCTTTTATTAAACCTTTTTAATCCTAACAGGAGAGTGGACCTCATTTTTCACAGCCAGCTTGAAGATTCCATGAGTACCAGCTGGGTCACAGTTGTTGTTTTTGTCAATACTCTTCCATTCCCCATCCTGCTTTGGCAAACACAATAAATGCTAAGTAAGCAATATACACTGTTTAGCAAGTAGTTTGTAACAAGCTATTCCTTAACTTCCAATTCCTTTGTATCAAAATAACTTACTTAACAATCCCAATATTTTTCCTAAACATCACTTCTAGAATTAAAGCTGAAACTTAAATCAAGGCTGAATAAAACTTAAAGACTAAATAAAACTTAAATTTAAGAGCTTAAACTTAAACCAATACAAACCGAAACTTAAACCAAAGCTAAAACACACTCTTCTAAATTCAAGAACTCAAAAATATCCTTACAGTCCTTTTCAACAGAATATAAAAATAGGTCTTCACTCTGCATATATATATATATGCAAGGAATGGCCTCAAGTTTTACCTGTTTCGGCTAAATCCCAGGGTACCTTTGGGGGTGAAATGCCACACCAAAGGAAGGACACGAACTCTTTTTTTGCATCTGGGGTGAAACCTCTGCTTTCTGAAATGTGGAGCAAAAGGACAGTAGCGCCTCTATTTCCTCCCTACCTTGCTCTTTGGCTGTGTTATGTCACAGAAAGTACTCCTTAGGCAAGTGGCAGTAGCTGTGAACCAGCAGGTACAGAGGACAGTGCTCTTTCTCTGTGTGTGTGTGTGTGTGTGTGTGTGTGTGTGTGTGTGTGTGTGTGTGTGTGTGTGTGTGTGTGTGCCCCTGCAGGAACTCCAGGTGTGGAGCTGCCCGTTCTTGACCTACCTCAAGGGAGAGGTAATTCTTGGTGTGTAAATAGCATAAATATCAGTGCAGTAAAGAGCTGTACTTGCATGAACATGTGTATATAGGGAATCTACAGCCTAAAGCAGCATCTAAGCAGTGATTTTAAAGATCACCCTTGCATCGCTTGTGCTGTGCTGAGAAACTTTTAACAGGTGCAGACCTCTAGGCACCCAGTTGATTTTGGCCTCGTTACTGTGGCCGCTTGTGGCTGCTCATGGATGTTACGCTCACTCTGCCGGCAGCCACGGCAAGCCCCCCCGGAGAGAGGTAAATGCTCGTGCTCCAGGAGCTGCAAATCCTAGCCTTGCACTTAAGCTCAAAGCCGCCGGGTACAGGCTAGGAAAGCCCAGCCATGCAGGGCTCCAGGGGTGGCGGCGCTCTCCTCGCCTGAAACTCCCCCAACCCGCTCCTCAAGTGGACCGGCCTTCGAACGGGCCAGTCAGGCTGCCGCTGGGAGATGGCGCCAGGCAACACGTCAGAGGAGAGGCCGGTGTCGCCGTCTCAGGGTTGAGGACAGGGAGGCACGGCAAGGCTGCCCCGCGCCCCCCCCCCGCCCCGCCCAAAGCCTGGAGCAGTGCGACGTCTCTTCCCCGCCTCCTCCTCAGCCTTGAACGAGGCGCTGGAGGCTTCTCACAGCGGGAGGGAGCGTAGGAAATAAAAACAAGTGTGTGTTTCGCTGGGGGAGGGGGATCTCTGCTCCCGCTCACTGGCTGAGCTGCCGTGTCCTGTCCTGGAGTTCGGAAAACGAGGTAAACTTTGTCGGCCGGTGTGAGCCACGGGAATGAGAGCGCGCCCGGTCGGTGCGACGACACGGTGCTTTGTTCCTAGGGGGGCGGAGGAGATCCGGCAGCGGGGAGGGGAGGGAGGCCGGTCGGCGGGCCGCGGGGCCGCCGCCGTGGGGATTGCGGAGAAGGGGCGGCCCCTACACCCTCCGCTACCGGGCGCCGACGCCCCCTGCTCTCGCTCCGGAGCGCCTTAGGGCGGGAAGGGCGCCTTTCCGGGCGGTAGGGTCGGGCGGGGGCACAGTTCAGAGGAATCGGAAGCGCCGTCCACTGGGTCGGTGTTCACGAGTTCATGTTACCGGGAGGGCAGAGGTAGTGGAGGACCGACGCAGGGAAGGCAGGATGGCGCCGGGGCTGAGGGCCGTGTCGTCCGCAGGCAGGTTCCGGCCGAGGGAACGGGAAGGCGCTCCAGTATTTCTATAGTCAAGTCTCTCATAGCTCTCTAGCCATGAGAGGCTGTGTAGTCATAGCTCTCTCTATGCTGGGCAGCTTAGTGGCCAGGCACGCGCTTCTCTCTTATAAAGTTACGACAAAGCTGTGGGTTCGTCAGGCAGGGGGATCCCCGGTCTGAGGGTGAGGTGCGTCCAGCAGCGGGGAGCCACCCCCACGCTTGGCTCCTAGGGGACCATCCCCGGACCGCTGCAACGTAGCTGTTGGTGTGCGTGGTAAATGGTGTTGTCTTTGGTACCCATCCAGATCTCTCCTGATGCCCAGCTTCTGAACTGTTGGCAGTGTCTTGCCAACGCTGGCTAAAACTTCCAGCTGCTTGAAACTTCCTGGTGCTTTTTTTTTAGATAAATGATCCTTACTGAGGATCGAGATTCAGGATTTTTGTGTGTCTTCTGACAAACGTCCAGGTCTTAAACAGCTTTTGGCGTTGGTGCTGGCTAATAGCACAGGCTGGATGGCTCAGGCTCCAGAGCTGTGGTTCTCCATGTCAGGTAGTCTCCTGAATGGTAAAGAGTTGCACCTTAACCGAGAGTCACATTTCCAAGCCTAGGATTAGGTGAGAATTACAGTATTTTCTGTAACTTGGTTTTGTTGGTTTTTTAATTTATTTTGGAATGCTGCTTACATGTTAAACAGCTTTTTTTTTTTCTTTTTTAATTATTGAGAAGTGCTTGGTGATGGGCATTACATTTGTAATTGTGGTGTTTGCTTTGTACTAGGTGTGGAAATGAAACAGTAGCAAGAGCTGCAAGGGCTTTGAGTCTTTTATATGATATTTGATAGGAAATTTCTGTATGCTGTTCAACTTCAATTGATTACAGATGTCTTAAGCTGGCTAATTTTAAAAAGAAACAGCTGTAGTTAGTCTAGACTAAGCAGGACTTTTGCTTAAACTCATGAGATTTTTGGTGAGGTTGAAGCTGTGAAAGAGAACCTCTGAAGTATTGAAAATACTGGGGTTTTCATCCTACATAGCCAAAATTGGCTTTTTTGTGTGTAATGTAATAAATTACTTCTAATAACTAATGTTTATTGGGAGGCTTAATTAGTCATGTACTTTGTTGAGAGTACACGTGCTCAGGAATCAGTGCTGCTGCATTGCCCAGAGTTTTCCATGAGTTATGTTAAAACATTCTATTTCACCTTGGATTGTGTGTGTGCCCCCGGGAATGATTATTTAGAGAAGGCAGTGGCCACAAGTGGTTTAATCAGTGTTCCTTGCAATCTCTGCTTTATTCCAAAGTACCCTTCTGCAGGCCACACTTTGTTTTACTAAAACAACTGTGAATTTTGGGATACCATTACCATTTGTGTTACCTTCTTTGGCCTGTGTCGCTGTTGAGCCGCAAGCAGAGAAAAAGACCTGGATTCTCAGCGTGGCATAAAAAAGAGTGCTTTTATTATTTAATTCCAACTTATATAGATTTTTCAGAGGTCACTCAGATTGGTCAGTCAGAAACCTCCCCCTAGGCCTGATTGGCCAGGCCTGAACTGTCCAAATCTCGAGACACTGTTTTTAATAACATCCCAACTTTATCTTTGTTTATGAAACACAGGAAAAAATTCTCATGGGAAAGACCTGTGCTAGCCACAGGCCTGCTCTTGTTTTCTGGTCATTCAGAAAATATTTATATCTGGAACACAGAACCCACAACAGGGATCTTTTTCTTTCTGTCTTTGGGCTACTTGCAGGGTGGCATGTGAGCCCATTCCTCAGACTTTTCTGCCTCTTTGACTATAAGCTCTATGACTAGCAGAAGATTGGAAGATACCACTGAGATAGGGATATAATAATGCAGAATACTGGAAAATACAGCAACTTCTTTTGCGTTACGCAAAGCTGACGGGGAGTTTCTTAATTTCTTTTGTCTCACTTTCCTTCTCTGGAAGTGACCATAATGACAGAGAATGAGTTGGTTTTTTTGAGAGATGGGTGGTGCTTATTTGGGTGAAACCTTTTTAGTGTTGTTATCTGTATCTCCTAAATATACTCTTTAACAAAAACAGAGATGGTAACTAAAATAGTGAGCAGTTCTGAAATTGCAGAACAGGTGTAATGAAGGAAAATAAATACAAGGAAATTAATTTAGAACTCAGTAAAAATACTAGAGAAACTTAGTGATTGGTTAGGCATTTAATTAGGCTTAGAGTTCAGTTTTGTTCCTAGTGAGATTTTCTAGTAGTGTTTTTCTGACTGTTAGTTGAAAAATGGGATTGTTAACTAATTTGCATTTTGGAAGTGTCTTCTGAGCCTTACTGAGTACCTATTGAGAACATACAATTTCTCCTGTAGTGATCAGTGGTGAATGTACCTTGTGCATCAGCTTCACAAAACTTACCAGAAATTTACAGCTTTATTTTTTTTGCAACAATTTTGCTCTTTAAGTGCAGCTTAAAATATTGCATGGGTCAGTTTGTGTCCTAATTCTGGCACTGGCATTGGCATCTGGCATTGAGCAAAGTTATGAAGATCACGATGGAAGTGTTTATCTAGATGTTAAGTAAGGTACTCATGTTGTTGATTTAAGAGTGAAAACATTGTTTGAGTGAAATGGAACTGTAGGGCAATTCTTGTTGTTTACCATCCCAAAATGTCAGACATTTTTAGCACTAGTGTGGATGTACAGGCTAAACCTGACCAGCAACAAGGAAGTGAAGCCTAGAAAAGAAGAACCTTTGCAGGGCAAGTTAACCTTAGTTCCTGTGACTCCATGCAGAGGGCTCAAACACAGGACTGAAAGTAACCAGAAGTTACCATACCCCAATGAGAGTCCATGTATCAGCTACACATCTGAGTTATTGCTGAAGAGTCTTGTCTTGGAAAATACCTCTTGGAGATTCTTCAGCTGTGAAGGAAGATGTGTGATAGGAGAGGTGGGGTACAGGGGGACAGGGAGTGAGTGATTCAACCTTTCTCCCCCCACCCCCTTTTTTTTTAAATTGGTTTGTTTGTTTTTGTTTTGAGTTTGTTTTGGATGGGCTGGGATTTGGATTTTTTGTTGTGCTGTTTCTCCTGTTCTTAATACCTTTGTGGCTGGAGGGTGAGAAGCAAGCCAGGTGATTGGATAGCCTCTCTGAAAGTTAGTTTGGTTCTTGATTACTTATTTCTTACACAGCAGGCCTCTAACAGGGATTTGTATCTCACAAGTATTTGCTGGTGTTTAGCAGCAAGTTATTTTAGTGAGGGGTAGGGAAAGCAAGCATCTGGGAAATGTCAAAGCTATGAAAGTTTTGGCAATGGCTCCAAAATGAAGCCTGCCATTTGATGGTGAGTAAAAATTGAGTTTCAGAAAAACAACCTGCAAGATGATATTTTGCCTGTAGGGTTACAGCAGGCTGCTACTCTGCTCCTTGCAGCACTCTTTGCACTCTGACAGGAATTTATTTCATTGCACTGATTTTGGCTTTTAAAATTAATCTTTTAGGGCAGTGCTTGGGTTGATGGAGTAAACATAATAAGCTATTTCTGATAAATGAGAGTCTGAGGTTTTCTTACGTTTATCTGTATGGCAGTGTGAGGGAGTCTGCAGTGAAAATGATAATACACTTAATGCATGTAAGTGCCCCCTCACCCCTTTGTCCCTCTTGATTTGGTAGTCTTCTGTATTGATGTATTTCACCAGGTAACTGTGCCTTTAAAGTTGCTATTTTTTCCCACAGCTTAAGAATATAACTGGATTTGCATACTCAGGACTTGGTAACTTCAGGAAAAGAGTATAGCTGTTCTGTGCTTGATGTGTTAAGCCAGAATTTTTATAGCCTGCAGGGTCTGTTGTAGTGATCTGCCAGCGATAGGAAATTAACATTGCCTTGCTTCACAGGGATTAGGTGTCCACCTTTCTTTTCTCTTTTTCTCCCTACCCACTTTATCATTTTGCCCACTCCGCCATGCTACTATCTAATTATCCTGCTAGTATAGACCTGTGTGATAACAGAATTGAGAGAATGAATTGCTTGAGGCATACAATGGCAGATTGATATGCAGCAGTCTAATGGACAGATGTGTTGATGCAGCCTGCTTTCAGTTATGATCACTGAAAAGGATCTGAGGAAATTAAGCAGCCTCAGAGACAGAGGAAGGGAAGATACTGTTAGGTCTTTGTCATTCCATAAGATGCACAGACACTCTCTTAGCTTTGGGGATGGCAAAAAGAGGATGTCAATCCATTTAGGAATGTATTTGTGATTTGGGGAATGAGAAAAAGAATTGTGGTGTTTGGAGAGCGGTCTATTAGGTTTTATATGTTCTGGAGAAACCTCTAGAGCTTAGCTTTTCAATTTAGCTTTCTGTCTTGCATTAATTTACTGAAACAACAAAACTTCGATGGTGATATTTTTTAAGCCTTAACCACAGAAATAAACAAAAAAGAAAAGCAGAGTAGAGGCTTTTTATCCTCCTCATTTGGTCAAAGTTACATGCTTGCAGACAGAGTGAAAAGGTGATTGTACGCATATGATTTTACTTTCAATTAAAATGCTGTATTATTTTTCTTAAAGGGGATAATTTTAGTTGGGGAAATTGTGGAATCTGTGATGTGAGCTGGATCTCTTTTCAATGCAAGGAAGAATGTGCATTAGACCATATACAAAATTTTCAGTGTACCATACTGCCTTCTTGAACCTTGCATACCATTTCTCAGACTCTATGCTTTGTAAGCACATTGTCCTTGATCAGTAGAAGAAATGTATTTACAGCTGTCTTTTTAGTTGTAGTTTTTAGAAGTAAAATGGGTTGGCTTCCTTGTTCCATAGGTCTTTCTGTACTTGTTCTTTTTCTGCAGCTAGTACTACTGAAATTCTTTTGAGGAGATAAGGTAAAAAGAAACCACTAGTGTGTAATTTGACAAGGGATATTTATATTTGGGTAATACTGTCTTGTTGGATACCAGAGTCTCTGCTGAAATATTTTGTCTATTAGTATTTCTTTGTGCTATGTAAAGCACATTGCACCTTCTTTCAGCAGACAAAAACTTGAGGTTTTTGCAAGGCTTCTTGATTGCCTAAATAGGACATTTTTGTGTCCTGATCATCCTTACTCATCTGGATTAATGCATTTTGGGACTTTTCTTTTGTGCCCTCAGGTTTCTGTATCTCTGTTTTAGTGATTCAGCAAGTTGCTGCAGTTGAAAGTGACACAGAGGACACTTCATCTGGCTTGCCACCTGTTCTCTGGAGGGGATTAGGAGGGCCCGAAGAGCTGAGTGCTACATTCTGCACCTCCTTTCACGCTGCTGGTCGATATCAGGCTGCTGCTGCTGCTTCTTGTACGTGCAGAAGTGGCTATATATCTTCTTTCTCCAGTCCTGGCAGCAGAAGTGTCAGTAGCTCAATCCTCTGACATACTTAGCTTTTTTTTTTTTCCCCTGTTTCAGGGTCGTTTCTGTGTTTGTAGTGGTTAGCAGAGATAGCTTGCTGCTATTAGACAGATCAGTTGGTAGTTAGCAGCATGGGAGAAATTGAGGGCAACCCACTGTGAAGAAGGGGGGTGAAATTGGTGTTGGAATCAGAGACTAGACCATTGTGGTAAATAATCCGGTATTCACAGAGCCAAGAAGAAACAGATACCGCAGCACTTTTGGGGTGCTCATCTGCAAGCTGGAGGAAAAGGTGAGCAGGAGCTTGAAGGTGAGCCTTCCACATTAGAGGACAGTGTACTGGCTTAGAAGTCCTACAGTCTTACCTTTTTCTATGCTGTTCATGCAGATTACCCCCTTCCTGCTTTAGTATGAAGTGCAGTTGCTGTAATGGGAGAGACTGAGATGTGCTCTGGTCAGGCATTCCTGGCTGTTTGATACCAACCACAAGCTAATGGATTACTCCATTAGAGGTTTCTTCCAGAGGTGAGTGGTTTGTAACCCCTAACTTTAGCACTGTTAGGTTCTGTACAACATCATGAGCATACTTGTTTTCTGCCTTTCATGGAGCTAGTGAAAAGGGAGACATGATCTGTGTTCCTCAGCCTGGAGTGACTTTTCCCCTAATTGTAAATGAGGTAATCATGGAAATACAACTTGTGTGCATGCAAGCTTTTGTTTCGTCTGGCTTTAAAGATGAATGAGTGATAGTGACTTTTTACAGAATATTTTTTAGCTAACAGTCTCAGTGTCCTGGAAATATGGGAGCAATTCTATGAGAGCAAAGAATATGTGGATATTGTGTACTTCTGGGAACATCTGCTTTTCTGAAAATATGTGTTACGTTTTATTTACCTGGTGGATCTGAACCTTTCTGTAGTGTTCACAATTGAAATGTATTTTAAAAAAAATTGTTGGTCTTGTATGTCTGCCAAGTTATGGGTAATTTGCCATTTTTAAATTTATTATAAATGCATAAAGAAACTTTAGCTGCCTGGATTTTTGTAGCAAACTGTTCCCTTTGACTTTGATGAATGAGTTGGTATGTAACTGTAGCTCATAAACACGTAGACTGTTGCAGTGGTCAAGAAATGAGAACCTAGGTCTAGGTTTAATGAATTGCTGTTGATTTTAGTATGTAATCAATTTAATTTATGCTTGAAAAACCTCTGAAAACACTTCCTTTAAGAACACAAAGTATTTCAATAGTTTAGAAATAAGCCATTCCTGAGGCATGCTATCTTTTTTTTGCAGTCATTCAATTATTCTTGTAGTTATCAGCCACACTCAGCCTTTAGGATTATTTTTATTTTCAGTTGAGATGGATTTGATTTGGAAGATGGAAAGTCAAGCTCAACCTGTTACTGTAGGTTCTCGGAAACCTGGCATTTCCAGTGGCAGTTTCAATAGGTTAGGGTGTTTAAGATCAAACTCTGGGGGAAAATGTAGGTTTTTAGTAGTAGCTTGGATTTTAGGTAATAAATATTTAGATTTCAATTGAACCCTTTCAATTGGGCACCGCTTTATTTGTTTACTATTTGTTTACTATTGTTATTAGCCTGTTTCCTAAAATTGCTCTCTGTTTTCTCTGGTCTAGCCCAAACATTAGAAATTTTTTGAGCTGTTAGGTTATAAGCTTCCAAAAACCCCTGCTATTCTGTTTTAGCTGCTCTTGCTCTTTGAGTATGGTTTGTTGACAGAAAAACTGCTCTCCAAATATCAGCAATATGCACATTTTAGAAATGTATCTTCAATCCATAAGTAAAATATAGCAAGTAAATATAGTCAAGTCTTACACACTTCTTTATAAATTAGTACTGTGGAAAGAAATGACTGACAATTCTGTAGTTGTTTTCAAAGGAGTTGCATGTTTTGTGCTTCTTGTAACCTCACAGGTGTTCCCTTTCAGCTGATATTCAGCAGTGGCCTTGCTTCAGTTGATTCCAGCTGTACTGTGTTATTTTGAGAATGCTTTGTGTTCTGCAGTATTTTATGTATGCCAATATTCTTTTACTTGTCTAATTTCTTTCTGTCTTAAATACGGTGGTTACATGAAATATTTTGGTGCAGTCCTGCCACTCCTTTGCCTGCCTGCCTTCCAAAAGCATACTTAAATGTGTAAGCTTGAGTCTTATGTTAAGATTTGTCTGTCTATATGAAATTATGTGTTTCAAGATGCTTAATGATGGGGCAGAGGGGGAAATAAGTTTAATTCTGGTTTGACAATTTTCTTCCATGGAGTTCTTGCCTTTTGCAGCTTAAAAATTCTGCATTTTCAGTCCAATATTTTGCTTTTACTTCTGTGCTGCTTTCTGGAATGTGCTTAATTTGTGATATTTTCCCCCCTCTCCGCACCCCCTGTCTGGTAAACCACTGGACCTTTCTCGAAGGATGACTTTGCTGAAGTACAATAGTTTTATTGTTAGGGTTGATAAAGTGCATAATGGGATTTATAGTTCCATCTAGGAAACAAATCTCTGGGGGAGTTATGCCAGAAGCCAGTTAAAACTCCATTCCCCAAGAAGTACAAGAGTAGCATATCAAAATCTCTTTGCTTTTGTTGATATTACTCTTTTGTTAAATACCTGCTTTCCCTGCTGTGCAAAGTACTTTGAAGAAAAGTAATTTAAAAAAATGCATTTTAAACTTTTTGTTTCTATGTAATTAAAGCATTCTGACTGTTTCCTGTGTGTATACATGCTGTTACTCTATTTTATTTTGAAATGCGGATGCTCATTCTGTCCTGAAAAGATAATAGCTGTTCTTTTTGTATGTTAGGGTCATAAAGCGTGTCAACAAACTAACCTTTCCTGAAAGCTGGAGACTAGTTAATAAGGCGCTCCAGCTTTCATTCTGGCCTGCAGGAGATGGTATACCACTTCCCAAGAAAGAGGATTTGGGGCCTAATTGGGAAAGAGTGGCTGTGTTTGGCTCTGACATCTCGAATCTGCAAGTACAGACAGTACTTTTGGGGAAAGCCAGGACTGAAACATGGATTCACAGTCTAGTTTAAGACAATAGATTCAAAATGGTCAATGATCATGTGATGCAAGATCAGGTGTTGCTTGAAGGAACTGATAAATAATCAGAATAATCTTTGAGAATTGTTTTCTAATGGATTATGCTCATTTGTGAAGAAGGCAGCCCCTAATTTAATGAATTAACACTTCATATAAAGACCCAGTTGTGCTGGTTAGTGCCTTTATCTGTATGCTTTTAAGAAAGACTATGTTCCCTGCAGGTGTGAGATTTTGTGAAAACATAGTTATTCTGCTTAATGCTGAAAACATTGTTAGGCTGAGCTGGACTGAAATGTGAGTAAAAACTTTCCTTCCTTTTAATAGACTTTTTGATTTGGTTTCATTTTGTTTTTAAAGAATGTGGTGACTAACGTGGAGGACAGGACTGAAATACAAACAAAGCAGACTTTACTGTCGCATGTTCTTGCTATTCTGACTCGTACTGAGATAGTCATCACTAACGTAGCTTGAAACCTAAAATGATACGAAGAAAGAGAGTTTGACATAGCCTCCTTGAATCCATTTTCTGTCTTTTGGAATTCGATTATTCTTCCTACCTCTTGCAAAGCAACTTCAGGTTCTCAGATATCATTTGCATGGTGATGCCTGATGTTGCTTAACCAGCTGGAAGTGTGCATCCTGTGCTTAGAGCAAGGCTGTGGGTGTTGCTGCTGTGGGAGAAGTCCAGTGTTCTTCAGTCAGTGTTCTTCAAGTAAATTAGTGCTTCTTTTACAGTGCTTGTACAGGGAGCATTGACTGTATTAACATTTTCTGTTGTTCAGTTTACTTGCTGTGTCTTATGCCTGTGGGTGCTGTTACAATTATGTATAGTCTTCTGAAGACCTGTAGAGCTGAGAAGGAAAACCATCTCAAAACAGCTGGAATATTCAAGCAGGCGTGTTTGTTCACTTCATTGTGCTTGAGGTGGTGTGATAAATGAAACATGTAAGCGGAGCAAATCAAGGTCTTTTTGTAAGTCATGAACTATCTTATGACAGTTCTTGAGTGGTGAGGTTGCTCCATTTATTTTTTAAAGACACCAAATTGGGCACCACTTTTATTTGTTTACTATGGCCATGAAATTTTCTGTACATGCTAGGTTTGGGAGTTTCAGTTCAAGTGACTGATGTACTGTATTCAGAACTGAAGTTCTCCTGCACTTTCAGAGCGTGTTATGCTCACATGAAGATTGAGTGCAACCTCAGTGTGAGAGAGCGCTGATAAATGAAGTATTTCAGGTGTAGCTGGATCTATTAGCTAACGAAATGTGGCAATTTCCGGAATGGTACACCCTTCAGTACAGTGGAGCTGATGAATGTAACATGGATGACAGCATAGATTTGCTTGTAAACTCACAGGAGCATTGCCTCCTTAATCTAGCCAGTGTTCTTATGTGGTGAGAATTTGCTGTATTTCTGTTATTCTAGCTGTAACCAACAGCAAGCAACTACTAGGTATCCTGTTTCTATCAACTTTTCTGAAAAATGGGAATTTTGATTCATCTGGAGGAATGAAGCTGGGCTGTTTATGTTAACAGTGAACTTCTTTAGACTTTTTTTTGTAAGTACGTAGCTCTTTTGCCCATAGTTTAGCTGAACAATAATGTCTTTTGAAGGCCTTCTACATATCGTGATAGTTTTCAGCTTGCCTAAGAGAAAGAGGAAAAAGAGTTTGATGTTTAAGGTATTGTGTAAAATGCACTTGAGCAGTGGCAGCTCAAATGGCAATATTAGAACCTCCTCTCTTAACATGTATATTTGCTTTTCCTAATATATTTGCTTTTCCTAATATATTTAGCTTCTCACTTTCACTTTTTCCATTTTATAAAGTAAATTTTCTTCAAACAATCTGTGTTACAGATGATAAATATGACTTTTGCTGTTTTAGCGTTTGGAAAGGACAGACATACGAAAATGACTCTTGTGTGATGTAGGTGCCATTTCCGGTCTGAACCTGCAGTGAATCATTTTGATGAAGCATAATATCATGTTTGATAGATAGTGGGGATAAAATTGTCTCTCAGCTATCTACTTATGCGTGGCTGGGGATGGAAAGGAAATGGGGAGTAACACAGTCTTTCAAAGAGAAATGAGGGGTGTGTGTATTCTGGGGAATCATACTAATTTCAAAGAGTTTGACTTTTTCTCTGGCCGGGACTGGGGGGATATAGTGTGTGTGGATGGGAGGTGGTGAACATTCCTGAAGTGGATTAATTTTTTGGTGACTTAGACGCTTTGATCCTTTCCATCTGCAAGTTGGCTTGTTTTGGCTTGCTAATGTAGGGATAGCAAATTCCCGCCTTCCTTTTATGTTTGGAAAATTGCTTATAGCCCACACATGACTCTGTAATTGGGGAGATATTGTTCATTCTTGCCCGCAGGAAGACATTTCTCTGTCTGCTGACACAGAGTTCCAGACTAGATAAAGGGAATGCAAGAAGAATGTAGATGGGAAGCAGGGCTGCACAGCTCCTAAGCTATAACTCTTGAAGAAATTGACACTAATCCATCTGAGTTTGTGTCCAGAACAGCAATCATGTATTCTGCAGTGTGAGGGAAGTAAAATTGCTCCTTAGTGCTCTAAGCCTCCCCTGCGTCTCAGTGTATAATGTTGTGGTTGTCTGTAGTACTTGGTTACTGTGATAAATGAGTGAATGGTAAATGTTGGCTTTCACATATATGAATTTAACATTTACAAGTGATAATGTACTGTGTAAAGTAGTACTAAGATAAAATATAGTTAAGTAGAAACAAGGTTAGACAGAATTGTAACTTCAAAATAGTTGTAATATGTTAGAAAAATGTAGTAAGAAATACATGGTAATAAATGCCTTTTAAGTTGATAAGCCACAAAGCCAGAGATCAAAACACCCTAAAGAAACAAAAAAAGATAAACCACATCCATCCCAAGAAATCTGTTATCTCCATTCACACCTCCCTGAGAAACTGTCAGCCACAAATCAAGCTGTAGGTGGAAGAGAGATTTCTGCCTGCAACTCTGAAACAATCCAGAAGACGCAAAACGGCGCCTGGCTGGTGGAAAGGAGTAGAGATCGGAGAGGGGGGAACTAAGTGGAGTGTAAATTATCTTTGGCGCTTAATGAATATGTAACAGTTAAAGAAGGTACTTAAGCTCACAGTAAAATGAATAGAATTGCACCTCTAGCGGAATGGCTAAGCACCCAGCACTATTTGCCTTTGCTCTCCTAATAAATGTTCAATATTTTACTTCTAAAAATTTCATCTTGCGAATTTGTTTATTTCATTACTGAGTAGAAACCTTAGTGAGTTTAGGAAAATTTTCTTTATTGACAATCCACAGTAGTTCACTGTCATAAAATAAGCATGTTTTTCTTGTTTATTTCAACTTCAGACACCTTAAATGTGGGTAAAGGTGATTGCATACATTTAAGTAATCTGAAAATAGACAAGGGTCTGGTGATAGCAAATTTTATGCTCTGCTTCTCAACCAAACTTCTTAAAGACTGTTGAGCTTATTCTCTGTTGAACTTGTATTGCTCTGCCTCCTTTCAAGTTTCTCTTTTAAGTCAAGATTTTCCAGAAGAATGAGGATTTTCTTTGCATTGTACTTTGTTAGAATTCTGCTTAGGTGCTTATCCTGTAGGTAAGATAGCACTGGTCGGGTTACAGAGAATTTAATTGTATACCTCTTCCCCACCCCAGAAGACACTTTGAAAAGGTTTGTGTGTGCACGTGTGTCATTTGGAAATTTCCGTCTATGTGAGGGTATATCGTGCCACAAGTGAAGATTTTATTTCTTAATTAAGATAGAAACTAGCAGCACGTAAGTCAGAGTCCTGGCATAAGCTTATAGTGGTTTTTTTTGGTGGAATTTTCCCGGTGTTGCTTCTGCATTTAAAGATTTTAGGAGTTTGCTTTGGGTTGGGATCACTCTTTGATTATTTTAAGATCTCACGGAATTTTGTTCAGAAATGTGTTTGTCCATGTTCTAGGATGAATAAATGTAGTCTGTCCAGCTTTGATTAGATGACTTACCTTCATGCTTTTGTAGTTTGTAGCTCATTCTAGGTGCTTTGGGGTCCTAAGGAAAGAATATTAAAGACTCTTCTCACCCACCTTACAGAGGTCTTTTTAAAAGAATCTGGGGGCAGTTGAAAACCTCCTGAACTCACAGTGACTATCACCTGGTGGTAGCTGGGCATCTGCTAGCAGGAGATCATGTATTTGAGGTTAGATTTGAGTAAACCGAGTAAAAGCATGGTGGTTTCGTATGTTTGAGAGATCTTGGGCCATATAGTAATGTTAAAAAAATAAAAACAATTGGCGAATCCTACCATTTTCCAGGGGCAGTAATTGGTTTCTAGTAATTGAATTGCTTTCTTAATAAATGTCTCTTTACCAAAAGAAGCTGATGACTGAAGCAACTTCAGTGAGTCAAAGAAAATTAACTGTGCAATACCTGTAAAAATGATTTTTTTAGAACTGTGTTAGATATTGGGACTTATTATATGAGGACCTTTGGAGGACCTTGGAGGATAATTGTTGTTGCTGTCTCTGTGGAAGTATTGGCTTCTAGGATTAGATAGATCAGTCAGTGGTGAAGATGAAGTCTTAGCACAGGTCATGATGCAAGTAAGCATTGCTGTAGATTATAAACTATACAAGCTCATGCTGACTGGAATGCTTGATAATGATGGCATGAGTTGAACAACTGTAAGACTAACAACAGGTAATCTGATTCTGCTAGAAATTTTCACTTAGATGACCTTGCAGGATCACCTTGCTTTCCTGAGACAGCTCACTTGAACACTGAGTTGCATAAATGAAATATTAATCTCAGTTCAGGGAGCTTGATGTTTGGAGGATACTTCGCATGAACCGATAAGTGTATAAGGGATTCTTTCCTTTTCACAAAGCACATTCAGTCACAGAGAGACTTAAATACTGTCATCCTCCAAGAGGCAGAGTAATGGAAAGATAATAAATTTTCTGCAAAGTGTCACTATGACAGGATATATCATTTAGTCTGAAGACATCTGTCTGTCTCGTGCACCTGCAAGCAGTGAGAGCAAAAAGGGCATCAATATGTTGTGGTACAGGAATTATACAATCAATAGCTTGTGTATATCTGCATATTTTGCATAGAAAAGATTTATTTGTCATAGTTGAGTAAACAGAATACCGTAGTTCAGGTTACTAAATTGCGAAGTTTGGTTTGGCTTAACTTTAAAGAATTTTATCACTGATTCTAAGAAAAATACTGTAATCATCCTTTATTTGCTTGCAAAATGATATTTCTCAGTTGAAAAATATCTGCACTGGTATTTGATGTCTTACTACCTGTTCTATCAGCAGTAAATTTTGATTTCCAGAGTTCAAGTTGCTATCATGTATAAACACAGTATGCCAGTGGCTTTATGGAGGATATTGTGGGGACAGACTGGAGTCTCGGGTACACGTGGTGAAGTGTGGTGTACTAGGTTGCTCAAGGTGGTGAAAGAATAGCTGGAAAGCAAAAAGCTGGAAAATTAATTGCAACTAGGGCAAGGTGACGGTTGCAGTCATTGTAATAACAGTCTATGAATTGAACTTACCCTGAACTGAAAACTAGTTTGAACAGTTGTCTGGCATTTTGCTTTCCTTTCTGCATTTCACCTTCCACCGCCACCATTCCCTCTGCCCCTGTAAAGAATTTCAGACTTGGTCGGGTCTGATACAACTCTGAAATGAAATGTTGCTTTGATCTCTGGTAATAATATCAGGAAGCTTTTCCAGATGCTTTGGGAAACATTTCTGTTGCTCACTTAACTGGTTTTTTTTTAGGTGCAGAGGAGAAATGGATATACTTAGAGCATACCTATGTGGCTGTGTAGGGGTTAAGTGCTATTTAAAATTTGTTTTAGTGAGGGGAAAAAGATTTCTAATTGTAGTGAAGTATTTTTGGAATTTGCCCTGTCAGTTAGTAATATTTCACTAATTAAAGCAACCCTTGTTTTAAACAGGCTGACAGCAGTTCATCTGGAGAGTTCGCTGGTGGACAAACTAAGGTATGTTCATTCATCAGCGATTCAACATATTTTATATGCTGATGTTTCTGAAGTAATACTTTTAACTTGGAAGAAGGTAATCACATCTGTGCATTCCTTGTTGTTTCTGTACTGCTGAAGGTTGCAGCTTATAAAAAATTTTACTGCCTTACAATCTTGTGTGTAGTGAAAATTAACAAACAGAACAAGCATATAGTTACTAGGCGCTCTTTGGCTGTAAATATCTGGTTTGTTTGGCAACACTGAGGGATTATAAATCTTTGCTGAAAGAACATCATCAAGAGGCAGTTCTCTCTTTTCCCCTTTCTTGTATGTACACTTTTGCTTGGTAAAACAGTGTGTATTCTCACTGTGGTTTGGTCAATACAGTTTATATGTTTGTAGAAAATTGAGTCCTTTTTTGGAAATTGTACATTTGCTGTAAAGGAAAGGACAAGGGGCTGTGTTGATGTACAGTGACAGTTGAAAAATTTTACAGATTTTCCTGCCGTAAACTGCATTATACAAAGAGAGTCGCATAATAAAAAAAGCATAGCAAAATGTCAACATACAAATCTTGAGTACACTTGCAGGTGGTGTTTTCCCAATACTGCAGAATTGCTACTTGCTCTTAGTTGCTTGGTGTTGTCAAATGACTTGCTGCTTGTTAAGAATTCTGCTTTCCTAGATTAAAAGATTTTGATCTGACCATCTGGCATTTTGAGTGAAATCTGTTGAGTGATGAAGACCTGCTAATACTTTTGGCTAGTCTGAGACTTGGTAGCTTTCTTTTGAAAGATTACCTCTTCTTCAGTAATAGATGATCACAGACACAGCTAAGGTTTTGAAAAAACAGTATTTGTGCTTTCCCTTTACAACATTTATAAAAATACCAGCCTGCAGCTCTGCCTTGTCAGCAGACCTGCAAACAAACATGTCCAGTCAATGAAGATGCTTCAGAAGTTTTATTTGATTTCAACAGCAGTATTGATACATGATGTACCCTGTAATAATGAAGATGTTACTGGATTAATTGGATGCCAACACTACGCCAAGCCTTTTAAATAAGGATTCTGTAGTCTCACATGCTTTTTGTTATGAATTTCCATGAAATTTCAGATTTTGGCAAGTGTATTGGGGGACTGTTGCTTTTGTAAATTGTTGTGATCGAGAAAATTACTTGATTTGAAGAATCTGTACTAGGAGTGCTTTCCTTTTTCTTTCTGTGGGGCAGAAGAAGTAGAAACTGCTCTGATAATGAATGAAACCCTCTAAGAATGCAAGAAAAGAAATCTAATCTACAATAAAGTAAAAATTATGAAGGCTTTAAAGAAAACTTGTTTTCTGTGAGAAGGGTAAAAAAGCAGAGTTCTAATCTAGCATGCCAATATGAAACTTGGAGCTACAGATGTGAATGGATACTGAAGAACCCTGATGAAGTGACACTGATGAGATTGGAGAGTATTTGGTAAGAAGAGAAAGGGTTTGTGGAGCTTTGTGGTTGGTAGAAGGAAGAATTTAGTGTTTCAAGTGGATTCTTTTGGCCTTTGAAAAGGATAATGAAAATCAATTTAAGCATATGCCTTCATAAGTTTTTGTTTACTTGCTGTGATAAGAGATCCTGATTTTAGTGCCAGAGAAATAACTATGATAGTTACTTGGAAATTTAGAGTGCATAGTTTTTTGAGCCAAAAGGAAAGAGCAGGTCAATTGAGTTAAGCAAGAGTTGCATTTTATATAATTGTTTTTCTTGATGTAATAGTTTAGCTATTTGTCCTTGGGTGAGTGACCAAGTTAATGAGCTACAGAGCAGGCACTGTATAATAACTCCATAAATGTCTGCTATGTTTGATTTCCATTTCCACAAGGGCTTTAGGTCTTGTAGCTGAATGTGATCCTTGTACTTAGGCCATTTTACATTATCCTGGTTCATTCATATAACAGAGGAGAGGAATTAAAGTTCCAAGCCTCAGGCTAGTAGCAAGAAATCTTTCCCTGCTGGTTGAGAACATAGAGTGCTCCCAGTTGGTTGCCGCCTGCACTTGTCAGTGACTTGAATTTATGAAATTTGTCAAGATGGCTATTTTCTTGTACACTTATTAGAGGTTAACATTTGAATGGGAATAGCTAACTGAAAAGGTGGAGACCTTTCAGACACACAGGCAAGTGTGTTATCTCCAGCCTGTGACTGAAAGTGACTGAAAATGATTATATTAATAAGGTTGAGTTAAGGTTAACTTAATTTATATTCTTTTACATACGAAAATCTGAGGTTCAGCAGAAGTAGGTATAATTATGATTATTAGCTTGCTATTGACACATTATTTTGCCATAACATGGTATGATTTGCTGCTAAATTTTTCTTACATTTGGTCTCTCAAATAGGGGTAAAGGTTGAATCTGACATGGCAAGTGCTTTCTCTTTCTGTATGGTAAAGTGTGAGTGTATCTTATGCTCAGCAGGTCTGCCAAAGCGTGAACAGCCTACTTTCCATAGTACTGATTCAGGTACCAGAGTGTGAAGGATGGTTAGAGCTGGAAGCGGTGTATTGATTGGAAGAGGAGCCTTCTTTTGCTGTTTGCCACAGTGAGCAGTGTGTCTCTTACCATCAGCCTAACGTTGATTCCTCCCGAGTATTTTCTACAATAGTTGTGCATCATGAAAGTGTTGTTGTAATATGAATAGTTTTAACCAGAAAGTTTTGACACTATTGCTTGCTGTTTTTTGTTTCTTTTGGGGTTTTTTGTGTGTCATTCATGTTCTTCTGTAAAAATACAAACCTATCTAGTTCTAACCTGTACTATCTCAAAGTTTCCTCTGATTAGGTGGTGAGTGTGGGTTCTCTATATTATCTCTGGTTAGTAACAATAAGGGAATATGATTGAGACTTTGATCCAGTATACTGTTATGTTCACTTATGTTCACTTATGTTCAGAGTGGTCAGTACCACCAATCTTATAATCTCAAAAATAAAAATAATTAAAAAAAATAGAAGGTGTGCAAAATCTGCAGTTGTAAGTAGTGTTTTTCTTCACCTTGTGTTTTCAAAGACCACACAGGAACACCAGGAGAAACACAAAAAAAATGACTAACCACAAATTGTCTGGTGTCCAATAAAAGTAATGAATTTGAATCCTGGAGCAGGATTGTTGAGTAAACATTTCTGATTTTTGGAGTGGCACTTACAATATCCTATAAAAATTTTGTAGAAATCTGTATAATACTATTTAGGTTCTGTTTCCTGAAAATGGTGGATTATAACTTTATGGAAAAAATTGTCAAAGCTTCAGTAAAATAGCAGAAAAAAGTGAAACTAGATGTTATGAAAGAAATTAAGTTTTACCCAAAAGTGCACAGTGAAGATTTTAATTTTCCACATGAGGTTCTCTCCTACTTCTTTAATTACTGAATACAAAATTTTGTAAGCCAAATTTCTGAGTCCTCAGCTTTAATGAAATGCAAAAGAGGTGTCTATTTTAAGTTGTTATATAAAATATGTTGGTTTAGATTACTGTTTGGAGCACTCTTAGCTACATGAAGTAAGACAAATTTATTAAAAGAGGAAATAGGTAAGGACATAATTCCAGGCATACACACAGAGTGTGTTGTTTTCAATATGAGTTACTATCATTAGTGCAGATAGTAATCTGTATGGGATCGCTTGTTTAACATGAGCTGTTTATGCACTGAAATGGGAGTGTTTGGAATATGATTGCTTCTGACCTAGAGAAATAAACTGAAGTACCTGCTTTGGTGTGGAAAGCATAGGTGTTGAGTGAAGATGTTTTGGCCACATATGCTGGTCTGCACTCTGTTCCTTATTTAGTGTAACTCCAGCCTTTCAAAGTACAACAGCCAGGTAGACTTCATGCAAGCATTAATACTGTCTTGGTCAGTAGGTCCTATGAACCATGCTGATAGCCTGAGCTAAAATAAAGTAGGTAGTTAAGGATGTCTGTGGGGAGAGAAGGAAACTGAACTGAGATTGCCATTTCTTCATCCTGCTCAGTAACTTTAATGAGATCTTCGTGCAAACTTGGAAAGTTTGTTATCTTCTGCTTTTTGAAGGTGTAATAATTTTATAATAATTTTGAGGGTGTAATAATAGGTGATGACCTCCCTGATAAATGCACTTTCAGTGTTCATGCTTCCTTAGTACAGCAGCTGCTGAATGCATATACATAGCAGTGTGCAACTGTCTGCTTCCTTACCTCTGTGTACCTCTATCCTGGATCCTGTTTTTTTCCTGGAGGATAACAGGTAGAAAAGATGTGAAAGATATCACTTCTGTCCTGCACACAGTACCTGAATGAAGTGCTAAATTGAATGTATTAGTGTAGTACACTTGCCTCAAGCAGGATTTTCAGGGTAGAAAAGTCAAGCTGTGAGCCTGTATGAAATGGGTAAAAATATTCACTGCCTTAGTATTAGTAATATTTCTTCTATTTCTTAGTGACTAATTTAGTGACATACATCTTCATTCCTCTCAGATACTTTTTTTCTGGCCAGTGTTCTGACACACAGCTGCTTCTATCTGTCCTTTTTCTAGCCCAGGTCTGACCTCTTCTTTTGCCTTCTCTGCAGAATTTGGTCAATTTCCTGGTTGTTCCTTGTTAATTGTTCCTAGTTGTTTCCTTGATAGATTTCCCGATTTTTTCTTTTTTTTTTTTTTTTGGTGATTAAAAAAAATATTGTTTGTTTTTAATATTTGGTTCTTAGCACATCAGAAATTGCTACAAGAGAACTCTTGGTAACTCTTTGATATTTGGCCTTGTATCTGCATTATGTCACAAGAGGGTTAGGTTGCACATTCCTGCAGTTCTTTGTTGCTTCTGTAAATAGGTTCATGAGGAACTATCAAGACAGAGAGAGGAAACATGCATGTAAAGCTCAATGTGTTTGTGTACCTTCAAGAATTCATAATCAGTGAGAAGAGATTTGATTGGAGATTCTCTATGGAAGATAAAAAAAAAAAAATTAACATTAGCTGGCAGCATTTTAAGGGTAGATGCCTGATGTATCTGAATTTTAGTGACTAATTCCGATGTTTGTGTCATAAAAGCAAGGTTGTAGTCTCAGAGAAGACAAGGTCTGTTCATTTAACAAAGAAGAAAAATAGCCATTGACAAACACTGAACTTAGACGATGCACAGTCCTTTGCTGCTTTTAGACTTTTAGACATTTCCTTTCTATGATATTCTCCCATACAGAACTAAGTGTTGGTTTTGCCAATGAGATGAGGATGAAAAAGACAAGATTTTCAGTGTCTGGAGTAATGATTATCTTAATGGACTGTCCATTTGTTTCCTAATTGCTTTTCCACTTATACAGATGCATGGAGAAATGAAGATGTTGAAACAAAAACGCAAAGAAGTGATGAAATGAAAATACGTGAGATCTGCTGCTATTTTGTGAGAGTGACCACAGGCTCCTCTGTTTGTTCCTCTTGGAAGGAGAGGGGGTGAACCACTGATCTGTACAGGGGACTGATTCCTAGGGATATTAAGATGAAGGAGAGCAGTGATGATTCGGCTGGAGAAAGGCAAGAATGTTGCCTCTCTCCAGCAGGCATGCTACTGTTCTTATATTCTGCTGGAAGGAATGTTGGGCTACTAATGGGCATGCATTCAGGCACCCCTGGGTGCTGTTTTTCTTGAGCAGGCATCACCCACCTCTATACATATCTGGACCTATTATTTTCTGGGCTGAAATCTTAGCCAGATCATAAGGGGAAGAACTTTTTGGAAAATTGCAAACATGAATAAGTTTCTAGATGTTGTTTAAAGTTGGACTTGGCCAACTTCAAAGTTTAAAAAAGGGAAAAGAAATTTATCGAATTACCAGTCTTTTTGAAATATTTTATTCTCTTGCATTACCTTTGCATCTTGTAGAAATTTTTCAAAGAAAGCTGATAGTGCTTTGTCTCAAGAATTTAAAAGTTTGAGAAGAGCAAATGCACCTGATGGCCTAGATGAAGGACCTCCTCTGACATGAACTGTCTACAAAGGGCAAATGTATGTGCATGAAAGAATAGTACATGAGACATAGGTCCTCTCTCTTGTTAGGGAGCAGTGGAGTTTCTGTTATGTTCAGTCATGGCTCCTTCAGGACAGGTCACTTGGTAGGGTGGCTAAGGCTACAGACTCCCTGTCAGGGTCTTAGTCTGTCCTAACAGCTGGTCTGTCTTAACAGACCTATGAAAGTCTTTGAAGATAGATAAGAGGAAGTATTTTGCTGATGCTGCAAGAAAGCTAGCAGCTGGCCAGAGAAAACCGGATCTTGCCCAAAAGTAGAAGGTTGCTTGCTGGCCAAAAAAACCAGGAAATATTGCCCAAAGTAGGGAATTCCTTGCTGGCCAAGGAATATAGGAAATATTGCCCATATTAGTAATCTGCATATACCAATCATATAGTGCATGCTTAGCTTTTGTTTATCACCTATAACCAATTATATAATTGCATAGCGCATGTACAGACCATATGTAGAGTTCTGTGTCATGTGTACGGAAGGTAAAAAGCTTTAAAAGAAGCACTGCTGAAGAATAAAGTGGTACGACTTTCTGTGTCACATTGGTGTTATGTTGTTCCCGTCTCACATGGATTTATTAAACCCTGACAACCCCCATTCCAGAACTGTGGCAGACTAGGTTTGTTCTGCTGCCTCTGTATTACATCTTGCACTGCCTTGTGTCTGGCTTTTAACTTGTTAGTTCAGAGCTATAAGTGAGAGAGCTAAGGTGAAAAGCTTTGTGTGTGAGGGCCAGTACAATTTTCCATTCATCTACCAAGGTGTGTTTTTTTTATTCTGGCAGCTGGAACTAGAAGCAGCTATGTCTGGAAATCTAGATCTAGAGTACTAGGCTTTATGAATAGGCTGTGGAGCAAATCTATCCTTTTGGATTGTTAACTTGAAACTGTGAAGTATGTATACCAGCCTGTATAAAAGCATGTGGTAGGATGAAGAAAATGGTCAAGGGGATAGAACAGTTGTATTTTGGGAGGGGACCAAAATGGTGGGGACTATTCACTTTGGTTTTCCAAAAATATAAAGATGTTGGGTAGGTTAACATAGAGAGCTAGTTACGTAGTTCCACAATGCAGAAGCTAGTAAGTGTCAGACATGGTGAGAGTTTACTTCTAAATGAAAAAATAAAGATACTTTAAACAAAAGAAAGTATGACTTTTTGGAACATGCTGGTGCAGAATATTGTGGGGTAGACATTACCAGCATGTTCAAAACAAGAATTTGACAGAACTAGTGGGAAATGGGTCCATTAACATAAACTGTGAGGATTGGTCTGTGATGGACCTTCCAGCATGCAGGAGCATGAAGGGAGTGGGACACAGAAGGGATGGGGCTAGCTTGCTCTTCTTGAATAGTGTCTCTCTTTGAAACAATGATGAAGTACTTGGATGAAGAAGATAGATGTTGTGCTAACCCAGTAAGGCATACCTTATGTTTTGAGCCATGTTTTTTACAATTGGCTGTTGATAAACTGAAGAAATCTTGAATGTTGTGCTTTGCACATCTCTGACCTTTTTCTTTAAATCTATATGACCTGTAAGGTCATTTGGACAGAAACTTGCTTTTTAGGGGCTTTTTTTGTTTGGGTTTTTTTTGGTTGTTTGTTTGTTTGTTTTTTGAAAAGTGTATGGATTTGAAACCCTGGTACCTGGGCAGAGTTTCTTATGAAAATAATGAAGACCTGGATTTGATTAGTCTGAGAAACTACAAAGGCTTCTGCTGCTTAAAATTGTAGTACCAAATATTTTAAACAAGGGGGGAAAAGTATTTTCAGTCATTTTATGTTACATTTTTGGCCCTTTATGCTTATGCAGTAAGGCAATTTTGTACTACCAAATTACATGATGTTTTCCTTTTTGACATGAACTTTACTCATCTGGTTTGGTGAGACATTTTTTTCCTCATGAATTTCTCCATGTGCTCTCACTTGAGTCATGAGTTGGAAGCAGACTCTACTCGGACACATATTGGCAGCCCAGGCTGCATGAATCCTAAGTCATCTCTGTCTTCTCTAGCTTGGTCTACTTGTCTGTCTTTCTGTGAAATGCCTTGAATGAATGAGGAGGAAATGGGTTGTTTATAACAAATACTCTATTGTCTTTGCAATTCCTCTGAAGTTATTTGGTAATAGTAAGTGTTTGTGTTAGTATAACTAGCTATTTGTGTACATTTTAGGATGTGTGTGTGGAGATATATATATATATATATATATATATATATATATATATATATTGTATATGTATATATATATATATGCTATGTCTGTCACTGTAGAAATAATTTTTGTGAGTGAAACAGCCAGAAATTTCTTATTTCAGCCAGCGAAAAAATATTTTGGTGTTCTAATTCTTTTGCCACCATCCCATATTCTTGTCATGTAGCATAGTTCATGCAATATTTATATAGTCACTGATGGTACTTGTGGATGTACTTAAATGCATGTGATAGGTTTAGTTAATGTCATTTGGTGAAAATAGAGTGCTACTTTTGAAGCAATAATATGTTTTCCAAGAGATTCTCATATATGAGAGCTGCAGAGAATCTCACATGTTATGCTCTTTGCTATTTCTGGGAAGTTCTTCATTGCATATTCATATATTCCTTGTGTGAGACTTTTGACATAATCACTTTTTATAGCTACCAAGAAGTTGTGGTCAACCCCATCCTAAAAGCTAGGTTTACAGGGAGGTGGATAATATATTACTCAGCCTGTATGCACAGTAGATACTCTTAAATAATTTTTTCTGGAAATGAAACCTGCAGCAAATGTGGAGCACGTGTTCAGGAGT
The DNA here is from genome assembly GCA_024500445.1 of Entomyzon cyanotis. Taxonomy (NCBI): domain Eukaryota; kingdom Metazoa; phylum Chordata; class Aves; order Passeriformes; family Meliphagidae; genus Entomyzon; species Entomyzon cyanotis. Next base: position 80,588,411 of record JAKEPQ010001005.1, on the reverse strand, counting down.
AGAAAAGTTAAAAAATGCTGTTTTGCTGTGTGTAGAGGAGAGAAACTCTAAACTATTTTATTTCATTAGTATAATACCAGCTGTTGTATTTTGGGCAGCCCTATCTCATCAGTGTTTGCTTGAGGAAACTAGTTATGGGAAAGTATGGGTAACCTGATGGGATTTTATTCTTTGATTTCTCCCTGGGATCTTAAAGTAACTGTCCAGAAATCATTGGGCTTCTGCTGTGCCTTTCAAGTCAGAGGGAGGGGAGGAAGTAGAGACGTGACAGAATGAGCAAACTTAACAGAAAGGGCTGAGAGGTGTCATTCCTCTGATGTGCTGGTTTTTCTTTAGTCATGTGATTTATTTCTATGGCTTAGTTTTGCAAAGGTTTCCTTTTTTTTAACTGGGACTGAGCTTTTTCATGAAGATTTCTTCCAGTCATCTCTTATTTGAACTTTCTTTTGGACATCACCTATGGGCATTTCTCTAGCTTATAAAAGGTGATGAAATACCTATTCTGCTAATACACTGCTGGCCTCTTCCTCCGTGCATTTAAAATAATCGTTATAAGCATTGTATTATCCAGTGGATTTAAAGCTACCTTGGAGAGTAGAAGAATGCACAGAGAGTCCTAGGAAATTACAGTATGGGTTGGTAAGATAGAGGATAAGGGAAAGGAATTATATTTGTATGACCACAGGAGGGAAGTGAGCAAAATATATTTTTGCTTTATATGATTCAGATGTGCTAAGACGCCATGTAAAATTCAGCAGGAGTAGAGTCTGACATAGGGAAAGTTTATAAGGATTTGTAGGTATGTTTATAATTTTCTTTTAGCTGGAACGTGAAATAGATTTTTGCAAGTTTTGGAGATGGAGAAAGAATGTACAAAAAAGTTTTGGCTTCCCCACCAACACAGAGTAACACCTGAAATCAATGATTTGATTTTTAAAGTCTAATAATTTTTGTTGAGATTTGTATTTTCTCATAAATATAACTTAGCCACTTCCTGGATGATTTTGTAGGTAACTAATTCTGTAGAAGTAACAAATAATCAGCTAAGTACCCTTTTTCTGTTGTTGTTTGTATGTTTTTAATTTGAAGCATGTATGTGTGTGAATATAGTTACATATTCATATATATTAGTTTTCTTGAAGATTATTTGAAAAGGTTTAATTTAAAAATATTTCCTTGATTATTTAATAAAAGATTCAAACCCTCTGGTTGCCTCTTTGAAGAATGAACTGTTGCCACAATTGCAGTTTACATATTGGATACATGAAGTTGAAATAAACTAATGTTGCTTAGGTCTGTTATTCATTGAATCATTAACTGTTATGATGTCATATGGTATTTGGGAATAATAGTATGAATACCTATTCCATAGGTTTAATGAACAAGTCCTAAGTCTCTGTCAAAAAGGAATTGCTGTAGTGGTATTGTCAAAAACAACGTTGTTCATCTTGGCTATTTTAGTTTGTATTGGCTTTATTTCCATCTGGAGAGTGTTTTTTGGGTAAACTGCATTTATCTTCTCAAAGTGCTATGTGTCTCAAAAGTCTTTGACAGAGTTGCTCTGAATTTTGCATCTGATGATGTTCAGCCTATTGCTACCTCATGAAAATACTCAGTTATGCGTAGTATTTGAAATTCATCATAGCTGAGGATGCGTCTGTAAGTCTTTGCACAGTCTGCAGTTACATGGATGCAAGTCTGGGATAGAGTTCCAGCTTCATTAGATTTCTGCGTGCCACAGAGAGCACAGCATGGCAAAACATTTCAAGAGTAATTTTCACAATGCTATCAATTGAGACCGCATGTAATTATGGCGTTTTCTTTAGATAAAACCTGAGTCTGTAGCCTGTGGTTTTGCACTGTTTTCTTCCAGTTTTTGCTCCTAACAATTATATGTACTTTATATTCCAATCCTGAGCCTCATGAATGTAGCATCTCTTGCTGTCTGCTGTGGTTGCTTTGCCTTTCCCCCCCGCCTTTCTTTCTTTTTATATATTTTTCTTTCCTTTTCCTTGGTGTATTTCTTTGTGGTTCTCTACTAAAGCTGTACCAGGTGACAACAAAGAAACCTTGGTCTAGACTTCTGTAGATTTCACAGTAGTATGCTAAGTTCTTATATAAGAAGAGTATAAGTTGTGAGTACTGAATTTCCTAAATGAACAGTTTAACTGAAATGCTTGGAGAGCCCATAGTGGAATGTACCTAAAATGAACAACGGGGAACAAAAAATACAGATTTTTTTCATGCAGATGCCAAGGCTGAATTGCAGAGTATTTCCTTAATGTCACAGAGAAAAATTGCATTTGATGTTCATGTTATAAATCAAAGGGACAGATTAACTAGTTGATCAACTGAATGTAAAGACCTACTTACACAAATCTCCAGTATCTAAACTGTGAGTTCTTATGACAGCTGTCTTTCTTTGGAATAGTGCAAGCACCAAGGTTTGCAAAGAAGTGTTTGTTAAGTAGGAAATAAGGAGAAACAGGCCTACTTACAGAATAAACTTACAGTGAAGTTTATTCATTAATTTCTCTAAAAGTGTAATTTCTGCTGAACTCATTTTCAGAGAGTCACAGATGTCCCAAAAGTAGAACTCTGCAGGGAAGAATGGAGGATAAGTCAAAAATGAGAATTCTGCTTTTTTGTTTATAAGTTTACAAAGAGAAACTGCAGCAACCAGTGGAGATCGCTGATTTTTTTAAAAAACATAAAAGAGGCTGTGGAAATGAGGGGCTCACAGCTCTTTGGGAGCAATGCCTGAACCCAGTATGGCACAGAACCTCCTTTTATTGGATTAGAGGAGTTACCTGGATGTAATGACACTTTTTCTTCCTCCTGGACCCCTGTCTTTTTAAAAACATCTCCTGTAGTTTCTAAGGCAAAAAACCCAACCATGATGGAGATTTTTCAAAACTAATAACTTTGATCTGTTTGTCATCAAGTATGTTCCTATGTAATTCTGGAGTTCAGCTGTTCTTTATGGTTTATTTTTAATATGAATCATACTTCTGACATCATTTTCCAATTTAACCTGAAATAACATGATGCAAATGTCATACAGGGGAATTTGTGACTGATTTCTAAAAGGAGTGATCAAAATGTCTAATTATCCCAGTTCTAGTTAGGCTAGAGTTAATTTCTTCTCACTAGCTGTTACAGTGCTGTGCTTTTAACTTGGTATGAAATGGTGTTGATAACACACTGATGTTTTGTTTTTTGCGAAGTTGTGTTAATACTAAGTCGAGGACTGGGTTTTTTCCCCCTTGTATCATGCTCTGTTGGTGAGGAGGTGAGCAAAGCAAGCTGGGAGGGAGCACAGCTGGGACAGGTGACCTGAACTGACCAGAAGGGTATTCCACACCATAGAACATCATGCCCTGTGTATATAAACTGTGAGGATTTACTGAAAGAGCGGCCAATCTGCATTCGGGAAGGGTGGCCTGGCATCAGTGAGTGGGTAGTGAGCAGCTGCATTGTGCATCACTAACTGTTTCCTTTTTATTTGCGTTATTATTTACCATGGAAAAGAAAGTAAAATACAATAATAATTATTATTAAATTGTTGTTATCTCAACATACAGGTTTCACTTCAATTCTTCTCCCATTCCACCAGGGGAGGTTTCACTTCAATTCTTCTCCCATTCCGCTAGGGGAAAGGCGGGGTTGACTGAGTGTCTGTGTGGTACTTAATTTCCATCTGGGCTTAAACCACATCAGACTCCTTCCTGGGTTTCGACACTGAAAAGACAGTAGTGGGTTGATCCTGACTGGATGACAGGCACCCACCAAAGCTTCTCTATCACTTTTCTCTGCTACTGGACAAGGAAAGGCTCATGAGCTGAGATAAGGACAGAGAGAGAGATCACTCACCAAGTATTGTCATGGGCAAACCAGACTTGAATTATAGACATTGATTGAATTTATTACTAACAATATTAGAGCAGGCTCATGAAAAGTAAAGTTAGGCCTTAAAAATACCTTTCTGACCTTTCCATATCCCTGCCTCCTTCCCAGCTCTATGTCCTCCCCCCAGCAATGCAGGGAGATGGAAGTGGGGACTACCACCAATTTATTACAAGTTGTTTCTACTGCTGCTTGGGTAGAGGAGCCTCCTGCATGGGGTCCCTCCTATGGGAGACAGTGCTCCACAATCTCCTCCAATATGAATCCATCCCATGGGCTGCAGTTCTCCATAAACTGTTACAACGTGGGTCGCTGTTCCATGGTCCCTTTGAGAACAGCCTGCTCCAGTGCGGGCTCCTCTCTGCATGAGTTTGCAGGTCCCTGCCAGGGGCCTGTTCCAGCATGGGCCTCCCACAGGTTCACAGCCTCCTCTCAGGCATCCTCCTGCTCCAGTCTCCTCCATAGGCTGCAGGTGGGTCTCTGCATCCCTGTGCTCCTCCATGGGCTGCAGAGGGACAGCTGCTTCTCCATGGTCTTCACCATGGACTGCAGAGGAATCTCAGCTCTGGTGCCTGGAGCACCTTCTCCCCGCCCCCCTTCTGCACTGACCTTGTGGGCAGAGTTGTTCCTCTTATGTATTCTCACCCCGCTCTTCTCTGGCCACAATTATATCTGCACAATAACTTTTTTCTTCTTGAAAGTGTTATCACAAAGGCATCACTACCATTTCTGATTGGCCCAGACTTGGCCAGCAGTGGCCGTCTTGGAGCTGGCTTGCATTGGCTGTGCTGGACGTAGCGGAAACTTGTAGCAGCTTCTCATAGAAGCCCCTGTAAGGAGGGACTCCGTGGGGTTTAGTTATGGGGATAAAAATAGGGACAAGAGATCTCTAAAGGTGAGTTTTAGAACATGAGGGTTTATTGCGAAAGAGGGTGAGCGTGAGAGGCCTGCTGGGCTGCAAGACGCAGCCCAAAGCAGGCCAGAGAAAAGAGAGAGGGAGAGAGAGAGTAGAAAGAAGAGAGCAAAAGAGAGCGATTTGCTGTTTACAATGCAATAAATCATCTTCTCTGTTGAATATTCTAATTCCCTTTAACCAATCTAAGACAAGCTACAAACTCTACAGCATTTACATACAACCTATAAGAATCATCACATTACCATACGGGGTCCTGTTTCAAGCCTTAAAAAACTGCTTTTTGGGATCTCCACCAGGCAGGCAGGGTCTGCTCTGACCTTTAGACTTGCCTGGGCAGAGGGCATTGTTCTATCAAGAAGGGGGATTACCTTCCTTGGCCATACCATTGTTCTCTAGTTACTCTGCAACTCGAATCTTGTCTTCGTTTCAATCTCGCTCATATTTTCCATATTCTCAGCATCTTTTGCAAGGTAATCATATCTATAAGGCTTTCCTATTTCATCTTCCCCAACAAGCCCCTCCTGTAGCTGCCTCTCTCACCAGAACCTGGCCATGCAAGCCCAATATGCTATGAAGCACTGTATACAATTCAATTTTATTTCTCAAGTGTTTCATCCCCATCCTCAGACCTTCAAGGTTGTGAACTAGTAGATTATTTCTCTCACTAACTTCTGCTGATTTACACACCTTACCATTGAAAAGATTTTCCTGAAATCCAGACTAAGGTTTATTCCTGCAGTTTCTCTAATTTATTGTTTATGGAAGTAAGTGAATTATCTTGGCTTTATACTGTGGGTAAGACCAATAATGTTTCCTGAAGCTATTCTTAAGATCAAGCTGATTGTGAACCCCCACTGGCATGGCCAGAGGCATGGCCTCTGATCCCCCAGCCCGCTTAGTGTGGTCAGTTGTTGCCATTTGTGTTCTTCAGGGCTTCTCTGGAGTTTTGGATAGGCCCATGTGGAGGCTGTACTTGAAAAGTGACATTGATTTTTATGGCTGTTCTTCTGTCTGTCATGTAGTTGTGCTGTAGTTATTTTTGGAGTCAGTAAACCTTTTGCCTTGAGCCATGTTGAGTTGCTTAAAGCCACAAAAAAATCTTGTGATACCTCTTTACTGTGCTACCTTGTGTGTTGCACCATGCTGGGAAACATTCTCAACAGACATATGGGTGGAAGTCTGGTGCTGCAATGGTCCAGTCATGGGACAACTTTCTAGACACATGTGCTGCTAAAGCTCAGCACAGGTGTAAGTGTTGAATGCAGGCTTGTTTGCAGTAATGACTTCAAGGACAGTAAGGTGCAAATGTGAAATGAAAATGAGGAAATGTGAAGAGCATTTGGGGTTTTTTGTGGTGTGGTGAAATGTATTCTTGTTTTTGAATAGGTAATTGATATTTCCAAAAAGTCTGCCAATGAAAATGAATGTTATTTCTCACCTTCTAGCAAAGATAACGGCTGTCACAGGCTTTTGGTAGCCTCTGTTTTTCTACCTAAATATTTCCTAAGTTATAGAAGTCATAAAATATCAATTGCATATATGGTATTGACTTTTCAAATTCTGTCTCCAGTTAGAAATTTCGTATTTGCCTTGTATTTTAATATGATGTTGCAGCTACTGTGGAAATAATGCTATTTTAAGCTAGTGTGTGTTTCTTATGGAGGAAAGAAAAAAAGGGATTTTAAAGTTAGCTTTGGTTAAATAGGCTACTGGGATAGAGCATTACTTATGATATTTTTAACCAGTTCAAACTGAACCGATGCTAGTTAATATGTAGATAAGACCTTAGGTCATGAGACTGTTGGGTCATATCATAGACACTATTCTGTATTTCCTCTTAAAAGATAAGTTATAAAATGAATTGTGAAATTATATTAAAAAATGAATTGCAGTGGCCATGTACTGATGTGCAAGAGGTTCTTCACATTCCGTTGTCTCCCACACTTGAGATTGGAAATCTTATGTTACAGAGCAAGAGTGAGGATGAGAGAGCGAGTGAGAGCACTTTCATGTTACTACTATTATATTGCTAAATATGACTGTTAAATTGTACTATATATAAAAGTATACTTTTAAATTATATTATATATACTACTATGTGTAATACTACTGTTGTTTATTGTAAGCTTACTTATATTTCCCGTAAAATTATGACTCAAAAGCTGAGTGAAGGTCTGATCCTATTCTGTTTGCTTCCAGCCTCAAGGAAGTTTCAAGATCTCCCACCTTGAAAAATAAGTATTTTAAGAAATCCAGTATCTTTGGAATCTGCAAACAAGTAATTGATAGCCAAGGAATTTCCTGCAGAGGTGAGTAATTCATGATGTGGTGTTTACTCTCTTGCTTTGTTAAGGAAATTAGCTTTATATTAAAGTTTCTAGGAATCCATGTTTCTGGTGTTCCCCCTGAACTAAGTTACCTTGGGTTTATTTCCTTCCTTTGTACAATAATGTTCTCTGCTTCTGTCAGGGAATAGAATGCAGTAGTAGGTAATTGGACTTGTTTAATCATGTGCTTTTATTACTGAGCTATTTAGACAGAATAAGGCAGTGCCACAGAGGATCTGTGAGGAGCATATGAATGATGTGTGCACAGTGGATGACAGACACCTCTGGAATTTAGTCTACAAATGAGGAAGTGTGTGACGCTTGCTCCCTGAGGCATGGAGGATTTATCTATGCTAATTTGCAAAAAAAAAAAGTTTACAAGAACAATTGTCTATTAACTTTAATTTTTCCATTTGCATTATGCTCTGTCTCATCCTTAGTCCTTCAGTCTAATCACATACGAAAAGGATAAAGATCTCCTGGATAACACAGACTAGAGACTTTCTGCCTGTGGCATTGCTGCCTGCACCTTACTGCTGTTTTCCCTCACTATTCTCCCTTGCTGTGTAGAATTGAACATCCTTCCCTCTTCTCCATGGGATATCAGGGAGGTATTGGGAAAGCTCAATATGTCCTTTCTCCAAGTTGTCCAGGGATAGGGCTTTTGATCCCCTGGTTCTGCCTGGTTAATGTTTGACTCCTGTTATTCTGTATTAATCAAACAATTTATTTACTTGCTATATGCATGGTTTACTTCCCAGAATGAAAATGCTGTTGGTTTGTGCATCTAAAAAGTAGTTGCTGTTTTCACTTAGAGATGTTTACACCAACTTCAGGTTCTAGCTGGATCTCCTTTTCCCATCTTCCCTCTTCCATATTCTTCAGACACCTTAGGGTCCGTTTGAGGGTTTGAGAGGGACATGTGAGAGGATGTGGAAGCAATGTAGCCATTTCCTTCCTGAGCTATGGTGCAGTCTGCAGATGAGCTGCTGTATGTTCAGCATTATAGCTATCATCATAGGAGTGGTAATTATGTATGCATTTTTTTCACTTATTTCTTCTGTCTGTCCTTCTGGAGATTGGTTCCAAAATTTTTAGGATTTAGTTTTTTTCCATTTAGCAGAAATAGTATTTTTGGAAGGAAGACTGCTTAGTGAAGGAACTGCCTAAAGACCCTCTTGATCAGGTTCACTGCCAAAAGTACTGTACCAGGCGAGAACCAGAACTTTGATTCATAGAATCATTTAGGTAAAGACCTCTGAGATCGAGTCCAAGTGGTAACCCATCGCTTCCAAGTATATCGCTGAACTATGTCCCAAAGGGCCACATCTGTGTGTCTTTTAAATGCCTCTGGGGATGGTGGCTCAACCACTTCCCTCCAACACTCTCCCTATTCAAATACGTTCATGTCTTTTAATACATTTGTGTCTATATCTAAGTCAGTCTGGGATAATTTTCTGTATGTTTCTGGGTGCAATTTTCTGAATGAGCCCCTTGATGCTATTACCTAGTGCCTTTTGTTGATGTGAGTATCTGGCAGACCCACCATTCTTCTTTGCTACTGTTAGATTTTGGTTGTTTGATACTTACCTGTGGGATGGGAGCAAAGAGAAGTTACACAGTGATGAGATGATTCCAAGTAGTTTCAATTTAATAAGAACCTCCATTTGTATTTTAAATTGCAGTGTGAACTTCATTAAGCATAGTTTTGGAAAAGCAAGAACTAAAATTCCCTCTTTCCTTGCCAGCACTGTAGGTACTTGAAATGTATCCTAGTACTGTGAAACTCTTATTAATATAAAGAAAAATAAACTAGCTATTGCAGAGCCAAATCCTGGTGCTGATCTGCTGCTTCTGGTAAAATCTCTGTGGTGTTGCAAGTTGGCACTGCAGGGAGGGGAGCAAGAAGAAAATCCTGTAGTTAAGAAATAAGGTTTATTTGTCTATTATTGACAAAATCTTCCTTTCTAACAGTTTCTTCTCAAAAAATGACAGCTCTTTGTACAGACTGCAGGTTCCTTTCAGACTATATCTTACTATTTAAAGGAAAGTTACATGTAAGTGAAATGAGGGAAGGGGAAAGCTCAATATTGGTCAGTATGTAGTATTTGCTGTTTTCTAGCAATGAATCATCTACTTGTTGTAAGGAGAAAAAAAAAAGCCATAACTGGATGTTGTCTAGGTTTTCAGTAGTATGTGGTAGTCATTTTGGAGTGTGTTTTTTAGCCCTGTCTTGCAAATGCAGTGTGTAAAAACTTACTGTGACCAATGAATGATTGAATGGAAGGTACCCTTGAGTGATTCCTTTTATCTTTTCATACTTCAGTCTGTCCCAGTAAAGCATACTCAGTTACAGTTTTTCTACAAAAACAGTGACAAAAAGGAAAAAGAGAGTTGAAGAAACTTTGCTGTTTTTCTGCCTGGTAAACATGTTTGTAGCTGGGCTGTATCTTTGATACAGATTCTCATTATGAAGTTAGGACAAACACCTGTTGATTGGTTTCTGCAGTACCTGCGTATCTTGCAGTGAGCCAAAGACCGCATGACTCCCCATGTCTCTTCAGCACTACCCCAAACTCGAATGCTCTGGTTTGATTTTCCCTGAAGTTACAGTAAAATTTCATTCATGGCTAAGCAAATAATACATACTAATCATGCACATTTACATAGTTAGCAAAAGGCCACTGGAGTTGTAGAAGCCTTTTGATTTTATTTTTTTTTAATCTACTTACCCTATAAATGTTGAATATTCGTTGTTTTACCTTATTTGTAAACAAGCTGTCATAAGGGTGTAATTTCTGTCTTTACATGTAAATTTATATTTTATTTTTATTTTATATATAATTTAAAAAATTCTTTTTCTTTCTTTTCCTTTGCCTTTTAAAATTATTAATCTTTGTTGTGATCAAATAATTTTTAGTGTAGGGCAGAGAGCTCTGAATCTTTTGAATTACTAGACTTTCTGGCAATTAAAAAAACTGGAGACCAGATTTGGGAAATTTGAATAATTTTAAATGATGGTATTATTTCATAGCTCTTAGAACATTGATTTGATGGGCAAAATACATGTCAAAGGTTGAAACACTGTACAGATATTTTTCGATGCAATTCCCCTCATCTTCAGTTGACAATTAATTTAGGTTTAGTGGCTAATTTAGGTTTAGCCGCTAGTGAGGCTTTACATGCAACACAAAGCATTCCATAAACTAATTTTTGAACTTAAGGCAAATAATTGTTGTTTGAATGAATGAGTGTCTTTTTGTTAATCCAGTGTAGCTATGAATATGTTTGTTTGGGAAATATATGTTGGAGTGATCCAAATAGGAGTTCTTGTTGAATTTTAGTGCCTGGTTTTTTTTCTTCTGAAAACTTTTTTACTTGATACTTTAACTACATTTGAGTTTTGCTTTCTCTTTTTGAAACTTTCTTACTTTAAACCATGTATAAAAGTGAGCCAAAGAGGTGCCAAATTGTATTGGCATGTGCTATTAACTGTATTGTGAGCAGAGAAATGCTCATCATGATATTATGTGCAAGCTGAGTGTAATAAAGGATACAGTTTTTCTTCTTGACTTATTTGTAAGTTATTATGCATCTGTATAATAACTTTTGTCTTGTAAATTCTGTTAACGTATGGTTTCGTTCAGTTGTTAATTGGCCTACAATAAATAAGCGCTGGACTGTTTCATTGAGCAGGTTAATGATAGAAACTATACGTTCTCCGATATTGCAATGTTTGTGTTTAATTAAGCACTTTCACATGCTTACAGACCATAGATCAAGATTTGAAGACAATTGCGGCTATTTGTCTTCTTTAAGAGGTTTGATATTTTCCTTTGAAATTCACCTGCTTGTTTGTGACTGTGCTTGTGGTTGACTAGTGATCCACTTAATATCTCATTTTGGGTTAGTCGGAGTTACTCAATTGAAAAAATAATCTGTATTTAATAGAATTTAATGCTTATGGCAACTCAAAATGCATTTTTATATTAAGACTTATATGGAGATGACAAATTGTTTGGGCATACTGTGTGTGTAAATATATGCGTAATTAACCTTATATGATTATATGCAGGTGGTTTTATATACTTTATTTTTCAGAAAGTGCTAAGTCCAGTAATAACTTATGAGCATCTTAATAATAGGCAAAGTGTGTCTCTTGTTACAGTTCTGGCAGACAAACTAGAAAGCTTGAAACCGAGCTTGAATTGACAAACTAGAAAGCTAGGATATGTATCCTGCTTGGGTTAGTGGCATTGCAGTTGGCTCTAATGGCAAAGAGTGTAGTGAAGTAGGAGTGTTTGTGTCAGTCTGATTTCCATGGAGTGATCCTTGTGAAATAAGATTCTGTAAGATGCTTACATGGGTGTATTATAAGATGTATCTATATATCTATATAATAACATATATATGTGTGCGTGTGTGTGTATATATATGCACACATACACACACACACACACACATATATGTATGTGTATATATATATATATACTGTAATTTCAATATAACTAAACCATCTTCTAGTTTATTGTGGCAATAGGCATTCGTTGACTAACCATAAGTTCATTAATTATGGCAACAGGCATACCCATCTACTCATGTTGATGTTATAATGTCGGAAGTCTTTGAGAGGACGAAAAGATTGTCATAAAATATAAAGGGATTTTGATCATATCACTGTTTGCCCTCTGTGGGGTGTTTGTACACTTATATGCTTTCTTGAGCACTGATCCAGCAAATAATATTGTCTTCTGTGGGACTGCTTTAAAATGGCTTTGAATCTCTTTTATATATGGTTCAGACTCATCAAGAAATAGCAGAAAACAAACCAGAAAAAGAAGACTTACTGGAGCATTTAGAAATACAAAAGAAGCCACTGTAATCAGTAGGCATTGCACAAGTGGTACATAAGCATTCTGGCTGAACACACCCACTCTGGAGCTGAGAGAGAGTAAAATTGACATCCTTTGATGACATGTTGTTACCTTAGAGAGAACTCGGGGAGAGGGGGGGAATATTGGCAGAAATCTCTAAGGTAAGTTCCTACTAACTAACTTAAAAATAAAAAATACACAAGGCAAAGACCTCTATGGAATGTTTAATGTTCACAGCTGTTACATGATGTTTCAGAAAGTTATCTGTAGAACCTGAGTTCCCTATTTGCTTACCTCAGAAGCACCAACTTAATCACACCAGAATGTGATCTGTGATTATCTAATTTATTTTAAAGTTAACATTTAAACCCCTAAGGTTTCTAAAAAGCTGCAACTTCTCTTTATTATAGCTAATAAACAAATAAGTACAAAGTAAATTTGATCCCCCACCTCCCAGTCTTTGCCAGCAAAGCCAATGGCTGCTATTTTATCTGATATTCCTGCAATTTTATAAGCTTAGCCCACTTAAAGGGAACATAAAATCCCTAAGGGTAAGTTGCAGTTAGAATTATCTGCTCTGATGGGAAAATCTTAAATGAAATGCTACTACATTAGAGTGTATAACTTGGATGCAATGAACTTGATATGCTAAGTGGGAAGAGGAACCTCAAAGTACATATTGATGCATTTCAAAAATAACTTCACCCTTCTAATTGGCTTCAAAACAAGGGGTAGGGCAGGGGGAACAACTACTATGGGAGACAGAAATAATGTATAGGAAGATAAAATTTATTTAAAGTAAAGATGGGTGAAGAAAACTGTTGTAATACTAGAGAGTTTGTTCTGGTACACGAAGAAAGCTTCAAGATAATAAGGCAGGCTACAAGCATAACTCCTAGACGTATTCAGGATCTGAACCCTGTAAATAGGTAAGAGGAAGATTTGTTAACTGATTTTGCGCAGCATTTTCATCTATTGTCATTAACAAGATTTAAAAAAATACACTTGGAAAGCACACCTACAACTGTGTAAGTACTTGAAGGATCACATTCATTATCTCCTTTTCATAGCCTCTATTATTTGCTCATCTGGTGATGCTCTTTGTCACTTACATTTTCTGTAGGAGCTCAAGAAGAGCTGTGAATCAGAACTTGCCGGCCCATAAGGTCTTATCCACGTAATCTATCAACATCTGCCTTCTTATTTAATTTGGAGATCACCCATTTTAAGCTGATCTCTTTATTTTTCTGTGATGCCTGCTCTCAGCCTAATTTATGTAGGATATATTTTCAAGTTTCATCACAGACGTGCAAACTCTTGAGATCTTACAGTTCTTGTACTGTTTGCAGCTGAAGATAGAAGAAAAACCTGGAGACAGTCCAGCCATTTTTTGGGTTTCATGTGGGTTGCTGACTGCAGTAAACCATAGTCTGGTTGAAATGGTTTTGTGGAAGAAATGGTTTTGTGGAAGAAATGCTGCAACATGGGATAATCTGTTAAACTGGAGGAGAGAGCTTAAAAAACTAAACTCTGGAGTAAGGTTTAATAATTTCCTAATTGACTGTCAAGTGTAGCTTAAAAAGATGGGAGAAATTTACTGTATGAGTACTTTCTTTTTAAAAACATGGAAACATTTTCACTATTGCTAGTGCTCTGCCTTTGTAAACCTTTTGTGGTCAAGATTTTTTTACAAGACAGGAAGAAGGTAGGAATAGAGGAAAAGAAAGGACATGCTATTGCAGCTGTAGTGGCAAAATATTTTTCTCTTAAAAAAGGTTTTCCACTGCTGTTGTTGGCAACAGCAAGTAGAATATCTCATCTGTGGGAAGGCTTATTCACAACACTGTATAACCACCCCAACTAACAAAATGGAGAAGCTCTGCACAAATTTCCCATAACTGTCTGTTAGCCTTCATCTTCAAAAACAATGCTTGCTGTCACTGTCATGGAGTAGTGGAAGCAATACTCAGATGAAGAGACAATGGTTGGCTGAAAATGAGAGAAAGGAAAAAAAGAAAATCAATGATAATATCTGAGGCACAGGAAATGCATCAGCAGATGTTGCTGTAATGTGGCTGTTAGACTTGTGACATCTTTGGCATGTGACTCTGGTAACTTTAAAAATGGAAGTGTTTACTTTTCCTTCTAAAGACCAGTATTTCCAGCTAGGCTATACTTCTCATAACCCCTACACAAAGGGGTGAGGGAAGAAATGCTCAAATCTGCCTCACACAAAATTGCATGCCAACTTATTTTTAATGTTGCAGGTAATTTCTGCATGTCTGATTTTCATGCTGCTTTCCTTTTGACATTTTCCTTGAGTTGAATTGTTGTAAAGCTGGTAGGAACAGGTCAGCAGAAAAGTGTGTTGGTGTGTTTTTTTTTCTAATAATATGGTCACAACATTATTAAACAGCTGTCAAAATAAAAATAGCCAGTAAGCTATACTTGTAGCAACATTTCATCCACAAAGCTGTTTCAACCAGACTGGTTTATTGTATCCGGCAGCCATTTGGGAGATTTTGGTCATAGACAGCTTTCTGTACCAAGCTCTGCCTGGAGGAGATCCTGTTGTGGTGGCCTTACTTTGCATTTTCAGAAATCAAATCAAGATACTTTAACAAAAAGAAAACATTTTCTTCAGAGCCAATGACAGGCCTGATATTTTGGGCAAAACATTTCCTGCAGGTGTGAGATGTTGCTCAGTAGTGATATCACTAGCCTAAGTATCAAAATAGCTGGGATTTACCACTTCTGTGACACTCCGACACCCATCTTTCCTGGCATTAAGAGACAAGCCTGGAATTGGGAACTATAAAACTTAAGTCTTGATTACACAAATCTTTTTATACGCTTGGTTTAGATTACATTATGTTGTGAATTTTCAAGGACTCTTCTATTACCGTCAAAAATATCTTTAATAGCATGTGTCTGTTTTGCTGAGTTGGAGATGCTGAGGGGAAGAAAGCATCTTTCAAACCTTTAGGCCTGTGATTTAGTATCCCAATTTATTTTGTCACTAGGAAGTTAAAAATTAATATCCAGGCTTGTACACTATGCTTTTGGAACAAGTAATTTTTCTTAGGGATTAGAAGGGCATTAGACCAGGTTACATCTCTTAGACTCTCTATTTATATGCAGGTTTCTATCCCAAAAGGATTCCTGAATTATCTGCTTTCTACCCTTGCCATACACGGTGTTGTTTAAAAACAAACACACAAAAACCTATCATGGAGAATCACTTGATAAAAGCTGTGGTTAAGTGCAAGGCTGTCCTTATAAACCAGGCATATTCACTACATGTGCAGTGTGATGGAATATATGAAATATATTGCCATACCATAGGTCCATTAAATGCTAAAATGTGTCAAGATGCATAGCCGTTACTAGACAGAGAAAAGCTTAAGTTCTTTGTGCTGGTAAACCATAAATCATTCTGTGGTTAATTTACAGCAGTAGTTTCTTACTTCGTAAAAACATCACTACTGGTTTTCAGAGAGCTTCTGGCACGCAGAATATGTAAGAAGCAGAACTTTCATTTCGCAAAACCTTTGGAGCTTAAGTCTAAAAAATATGATTCACTATGCTTATCCTTCTCTCTTTACCCTAGCAGCAATATTGGTAACTTGCAGTGTTACAGCAGGCTCCGGGAGGGTGGCACAAGCCGGCTCCCGCCCGGAACCGGGTCCTTGGTCCGTGTAATTCCACCGGATCCGGGGCGCACGGCCCCTGGGGTCTCGCGGCATGGCGGCAGCCTCTGAGCCACAGAGATTCAGCAGGAAATGAAGTAAGACGAAGAAACGAACTGGAACTCCATCTCTGTTCTGCCAGGGAGATTTATTTGGGGTAAGGAAAAAGGGGTTCCAGGGGAAGGAGGAGGGGATAGGTCAGGGGCTGGCAGCTCAGAGATGCAGGACCTCTGTCTGATACAGATGCTGGTTTATAAGGGAAAGGAAAGGGGGTCGGGGCTGGCTCTCTAAGAGCCAGGCCCAGGAAGAGGAAGGGAAAATTGGCAGGGGGGAACACACCAATAGGTTTTCAGGTACAGCATGATGCGTATTTCAAAATGAACCAATAGCATACAGGACAGGGAAACAAAGGGAGCACATGGAGATCTGGAAATTGCATTACTACATTGCAGGAGTTAACACATCTTCATTTTGATGCAAAGAAATGTCTTACTTACTCTTCCTCCCCTTTTCTCCCCCTTTTAAGTAATGATTTGTTGGAGCTATTGTTTAGGAACTGTTTGAGGTGCAGTAAATTGACTTAATATGGCTTGGCCTCCATTTTATTACTCGCCAGCTTAGAACAGTTGTTCTTGGAGCTGATGCCAGAATCCTTGAACATAAATTTGGAAAGTCTGATATTTGGTGAGAGCTTATGCGTTGGATGCAGGCATTCAGTTGTTTCCCGAAGAACTGAAGTAGCCTTGCAAAGTGTGATGTTGATTAAGTCCTCTGGACTGTTTCAGGCACATTTAAAAATTAGAATACACTTGGGCTATAGTCCTGTGAAGAGCTGAGTGCCATTTCACTTGTAAGCTTTGCCTCAAGAGTGCCAACATCCAATAGAAGCTGCTTGTTGAGATCTTTTAAATGTAATTTGTGTGTATTTTCCTTAGCATACTATCAGCACATGAGTTGTTCAGTTATTCATCTGCTTTTCTATTGCATGTTTGTTTCACTGAAAAGACATGGGCTGCACAATTATGGTATAATACTGTTCTTTTGGTCTTAGACATTTTCTGATAGTGCATCTCTACTGTTCAAGGCTTTTAATTAAAAAAACCTGGCATATTGAAACACGATTCAGTCTCTTTGGCAATCTAATTATTGAAGTCATCTCTCTCTTCAAAAGTGCTGTAAATGCCTCGGCTAAGCTAAAACCAGCCTTGGTCTAAAGGGGTGCAATCATTCAGGCAGCATTAGTTCTTTGATGTATCAGAATTCATTGTATTTAGAATTCATCATAGCTGTGGCACAATGAATTCTAAATAATGAAATATCAAGCAAATAAATTTCTCTCTATGGGTAAATGTTTAATTTGCTAGTGTTGGTGAAGGAATCTCTCACTGTTCATGATGTAATGGAGAAATCCATATGAATTGCGTTGTGCAAGGATGTGCCTGGAAAGGCAATGATGCTTCTTTCCAGTACTTGTCTATGCTCAGAAACTTGACTGCTGCAGCATGGCCCTTATTCCATTCACTCTTGATGTGCTTGTATGCTTCCTTATAGCCAATTCATGGTAGTTTCTTAGTATCTTCCTCTCTTCCAAGTGCTGCTGCTACTTCTCCAGCCCTGCCCCCATGACCTGTGTGTGTGTGTGTATTTTTTTTAAAGTTGGTTTTAGCCACTGAGTGTATGTTTACTAAAAACAAGACTTCTGTGCTTTTTGGAGTATGTATACGTATCTGTCTCTATATTTGTGTACGTATGTTCACGTGTATATATTTGTAAATTTATGCACACACATATGGAACATTATATTCCTAAAAATATTACCTTGCCAGCAAATGAAAACTTGTGATACTTGCTGTACCTCAGTAGGACATATGTAAATTACATAAAAATGTTTTGGACACTTGAGCATCTGGCAAATGCAAAGAACAATGCATCAAAATGGGCCCTGTCATTTAAAGTTTTGTTTTTCTGGGCAGAAAGTAGTGAAATTCAGATCTGTCAAGAAAAGGGAATTGGAATTTAAATCAGTTATGCCTGGAAATACATTCCTGTTGTTGGGATGTGGCTGATGTGCCTTTTAGGAGCATGTCCTAGGTTACAATATAGATGTATTTAAGTATTCTGTTACCACCAGCTGTGGGCCGTTAGCTGTTATCACCTGCTAATGACCCACCCCAGATAACAGACAATGGGCCATGAAGGACCCACCACATGACTCATGGACTTATCCTATTGTGAGATGCTTTGCCCAGGAGGGAGGAGCCAAGCATTCCCACCTGGATATGACCTGGCTTTGGAACTGCCTGAGCTAGCCCTGTCTGCTGGGTTCCCAGAGGACAAGAGCTACCACTGGACCTTCAGCTGGAGACCAGACCTTCACAGGATCACCGCTTCAACTGAACTACTTCAGTTGAACTGCTACCACCACCCTAACGGGGTGTCAGGTTGTATTTGACTTTGTCAGTGCTTTTTTTCCTTCTATTATTTCACTTATTTTAAATTTTTCCTGTTAATTTTAAACCCAACTTGTGATCTCCCACTGGTTTGTTTTCAAACCAATACAGAGCAACATAGGCAACAAGCAGTTTTAAATTCACCTGCGAGAGAAGATAGAAAACCTCCTTTCTGCATCTGAGCACAAAGGAATGCTTTCTTTGCTTGCTCCTAGCATCTACACAGTCAGCCCTCATTTTGGAGGGTTTATTTCTATCCAGTTTTGTTATCATAATCAGCTTTATTAGATAGTGAAGAAGAGAAGGTAATGACTTAAGTCAGTCTCAATCATGCAAGTACTGGATTTGGATATGATGAGGATATTTGTGAATGCTGAGGAGAAGTGAAGCATTCTCTAAAGCATTCACTTTGTGAATCAGATCTCTATGCTCAGAATGTTATGAATCTAAACACCTGAAAAATACACAGTTTGTTTCTGTCAGAGAGCTTTGCCTGAAAGCATTTGATTATTTACCTCTGGAGGCTTTAGTCTTTGTTTCCTTTGACTCACATAAATATAGCAATAGAACTTTGTGAAGTGTTCTCACTTAAATTATGTATGGAGTTTGTATGCTGTATTTCTGTGTTACTTATGAATTTGAATGAGATGCTCCTGCAAGACTCAGTCTTGAAGTTGCTATCCAGGTTAAGTTCACATCTGACTTGAGTGATTTATTTCCAGAAAAGGCTCTGAGAACTGTTGTGTTACACAAGGGCAGAAAACACTGACTTTTCTTGTACATGGAAACTGGAAAAAAAAAAAACCCAAAACCCAAGCCAGTTATCTGCATCTTTATCTACAAAATCAGTTATCTACATCTTTAACAGAGGTTTTGTGTTTTGGTGATATTTGTGATTTGGTTTTACATGAACCAGTAGCAAAATCATAGAAGTTGTCATGGAGTGAAATCTGTTTTTCTATTTCATCTTGCCTCGTAGAAATCCCGATTTAAGCATCTATACAGTAGGTAAGACCTTGTGTATAATATCAGGGCTTTATGACAGGTTTACCATTTTATTCTTTACTGTTTTGTGGTTATCTTTGTTTTTGCAGGAGATCTCAAAGTAGCTTATAGAACAAACAGATCATATGTGTGTTTTTAGAGCACCTGTTAGCCTTTTGCAAAGTTAAAGCTAATCATATTGATTTAAAATATAGATTCAACTAAATAGACAGTTTTGGTGAAATCACTCAATGAATTTAGCAATTTATCCCCTATGCTGTCATGAAAGGAAATGAAGTTTTTCCAAATGAGTCAAGAGTAGTCTTCCGTTTACTTTAAGGTTGATAGTGTTTTTAAGTGGTATATGTGTATTTAAGTGGTATAGTGTATTTGTGTGAACATTAATAAATTTTGAGAATAAAGAAACTTGAGTCTGTGAAGCACTATGAACAAAGAACTTGCTCTTAACTTGTATGTGGGGTAAATAAGTGAACACAGCGTGTACAAGATAGAAGATGTGTCAGTAAGCCTTACTTTTTTTCTTCCCTGAGCAGTGAATGGAACATGAGGGCTTTTCATTCAGCAGTTGTTGCACTTGAATCTGAAATGAGTATGAGTATTTGCTGACCTCAGACCCTGGTAGTTGTATCTTTCCTGTTGGATCAGGCTGCTGTGGAAGCATCAAGACACAAGCATGGCTTTCAGCTTCAGTGGTCTGAGGTTACGCCCCAGTTAATCTTCCAATTGAACCTCTGTGGTATTCTGCAGCTTACTGATCTTGTAGATTGAATAAGTAAATTTTTCCTGAATTTAAGATACAGTTTAGGTCATGGTAATCCAAAGGATAGACATTGCATGGAATTAAAGCAAATTTCAGAGTAAAGAATTAAGTGCATATGGAAAATCAGGTAAAACCAGCCTGAGTCAGATTCTAGCTTTGTGCTTTGCATCCTAGTTACATCACTGTTCATCTGGCTACTTTTTAAGTAAAATGCTGTTTCCTGAATCTAAGTTGCTGGTACAATTCATCTTTTCCTGCTCTTAAGAAGAAAGAATTTAAAAGAAAGTAAGTGCTTACCTCTTGAAAGTAATGTTTGCAACACTGTGCAACCTGAATTTTGTAATCAGAAATTATAGTTTGACCAGTACTAGTTGCCTGTGAGTTTGAAGTCAACCTGCTTTTCTTAGGTCTCTGGGACTGCTGATATGACTGAGATTCCAAGGTTACTCTGGGAACAATTTCATCTTACTATCTCTGTTGTTTAAATGGTAACACTTCTGGCCTGTGTGGAGCTTTAAAGTGTCAAGATACTCAGCTCATAAGATTTTTCCAGATATATGGTATCATGAGCTGATAGAATGCACAAATCTGATAACACTGCTGTAATTAACTATTCTTTCAGTAATGGGTGAAAAGTAAATGCATGTCTTCTTTTAGTTTAGTTTTGTTTTGAACTATGTAAATAATTTTATATATACAGACTTGAGTTTGGCCAGATCTCTTGTAGAAAGCTGATCTAAAGAAATGGAGGGGACAACCCACCTATTCTTTTAGTCATATATTTTATTTATTTTTGTTTTAGTTTGCAGTATGCCTGCCACAGGAAATGTGAAGAAAAGGTAAGCATGTTTTTTGGCCTCCCTTCTTGCTGTTGATTTACATGTATTTGAAGTTGAGACTACAAAAGCTGTATGAGCTAATTAAGAATAAGATGATTATTAAATCAGATGCTTAGCTGGGGTATTATTATTGCTATTAAAAAAAAATCCCAGTATAGTCAAAACATTTGCATCAGTGGTTGCGTTACTTATTCTTCTCACAGGAGGACATGTTTTAAGTTGAAAACATCAAGCTGAGTAGGTGAAATACAAACTGCATAGTTTTGCCAGAAAACAAAAAAATGTATTTGGGTGAATAAGGTATACATGCACATCTGTGTATCAGCCCCCACGCATGTGTATATATGCACACAATTTGTACAGCAACAGAGATTTAAAAGCAAACTTTTGGCATTGGATTATAAAATGTATAAGCATATTATTAATTTTCAGTGATTACTGTAGATTACCCTGTGATAATAGCTGCAAGTTCCCCATACCCCTTTCTTAATGACTGTATTTCTCACCTATTGTCCTGCCTTCCCCACCCCACGTGGTCCTAGCCACTCCCTCCAGTTTTCCCTATTGGTTCCTGTACCCTGACTCCACCCATACCTCTCCTGTGCTCAGAGGTCACTGGGCCAGTGTGCTGTCCCCGCCCCTCTCTGTTTCCCTATAAAACCCCTCACCCTCCGCTATCTTGTTGTCTATGCTCCACGTGTGTCTATACAGCACATGTCTATGCACCACATGTGTCTGTGCATGTGAGGCCTTTGCCCACGAGACATCTCTGCATCTGGGAGGTCTTTGGCCTTTGCTGCACCATGCAAATAAACATCTTCCACAGACACAACGTATTAGAGCCTCCTCGCTTCCTTTATCGCCGCCGGTTGTGGAAGCAGACGAACCAGAGCTAGCCTTATGGCTCCCCGGCTGGTGAGAGTGCAGTCTCCAGCCCTGGGACATAGGGTTAGCTGCATTGAGGCGCTGAACCAGGTTGGGTAGAGACGCTCTAGGGTAACGTCTGCTATAACATCCTTTAAACCACAACATTACCCCAGTTCAGTTTCATCACTAGATTTTTGTTACTTTTGAGAATCTTCAAGTTCTTTCACACGAGATCAGTAGTTCCATGGTCTCACATGATTTACTTTCCCCATTGCTAGATTTGTGTAAATCAGAGACATTTACAGATGCAGTCTAAATCTAGCAGTATTGGAGGGCTTTATTTTGCCAGAAGCACTTTTGTGGGGTAATGTTCCCTTCTTTTTACTTAAACTTTTGATTAGTACTTGCTATCTATTAGCACGGCATTTTTTATAGTCTTTTCTGGAGACCACAGATCTAGTCCTAGTATTTGTGTTGTTACCTTGATGTTGGCTTTATGTTAGTATTTGTTTGGTTCAGTGCATCGAAGACATATAACTAAATTCAAGAGAAGAATCTCTGCTTTGTGAAGGACTTGGCAATTTTTCAGGACAATTTGGGAAATTCTAGTAAATAGAAGTGTCAGTTGCCTGAGCATCTCCCACTTTGAGTAAAAATGGTACATGTGCATTTGAAAATCACAGTGTTGTGTGGTATGCTGGGTAAATGCAGAATTCTGGTTTTTTTAAATGAAATAAGGTGATAGCATACACACAGTGGTAATCAAGTTTGCAAGTAAGCTATTACCTTTTAAAGGGTTTCATCACCTATATGCATTCAATAATGATTAGTAATGATACTATAGTAATGGTGGTCTATTGGTAGAAGCAAAACAGTTTAGTAGAAAGGTGTACTTTTTGTTAGACCAGATGGGGTAATAGATCCCTCTTTGCACAGTAGCTTTGGTTCTCCAAATAGTACTTGTAGCATGGAATTCTGCCAGTTGTATAAGAAAGAATCTGGTTTGTTGATAACATTGGTAGCTTGCAGATTTGCTTCAGTAGATAGAACTAGAGTTTCCAGAAATGTTGATTCTGTAGACTGTTGCAAGTGATTCTTTAAACTTGTTTTGGAGATGAATAATTCCCCTATGTTTAAAACAGGAAGCTGTCATTTCAGCTCTCAGCCATTTGGGTGTTGAGTGCTGAAAAGACTAGTATATGGAGTGCCAAAAGTATGTAATAGCCTAACATCAAGATGCTAGCCTGTTTTATGATTTTTTTGAATAACTGAAATGAAATTATTAGCATTTGTTACAGAATATAAAAAAAACCCGCCAAACTATGAAAACAAGACCAAATTTAATAATCAATCATTTCTTACAGGAGGCTTATTTTATGATTTTCAGAGAAGTAGTAGATCAGCACATAGCTTAAATTCAGGATTTTTCTATGAGGGTTTTTTTTTTCTGACTACTTTCTAAGGCTCATGGCTTCTGCACCCACCAGTGTGGTGTGCATTGGCAGTGCAACCCTGTTGCTGTAGGCTCAGAAGCTAACTATATGTTAATAGAAAAACACATGGTTGTATCTGTAATGTGACTTTTCTAGTGTTTTAGCTGTACATACTCATAGTGAGGTGTTGTCCTACTGATATTTGTACTCATCAAGGAGGCTTGATGAACCATACATTTCTGCATGTTGATAGAAAAGACAGCCCAAAATGCTGCCCTGCTTAAACAATACCAGGCTGTGATTAACCTGCTGGACCATAGTGATGCCTCTTCTGATCAGGGGAAGCGCTCATAAACTTGTAATTGACCTTGCATAGATGAAGCTATTGTAATGTATTTTCTTTTGTAGCAGGCTTATTTAGAACTAAATCCAGCTTTTCAAATTTTAATGTGTTTCAACCAACACGTAATATTATCTCAGTTTGCTATTAAAAATACTTCGTGCTTTAGTCATCTGTGCTTCTTTTAAGGGATGGGGGCAGAAAACCACTCTAGAGGAAAGTATTTGCTATTCCTGTATGTACTGTGTTTTAAAATGCTCTCTAAAAGGCAGTGTTTTTTATTTCACTCTGAATAAGACTGTAAGAATGAGTTCTGAAAGAATTTTGTTATGTGGTACAAAACCCAATTCATTTTGTTGGCTATCTTGTATGGCCTCAGTTTGTGCCTGTTTAACTTGGAAATGTTTCTATATTGCTATTTGTTCAGATATCCATAATTAGTGTTCCCTGATGTTTTTGAAGCTGCAACCTGTTTAATGCCCCAGAGCTTTGCTGGATTTTGTTCTGGGAACTTCTCTTTTTTGTAGCTTTTTCTTGGCATGTGTCTCTCTATGTATGAAGTAGGAATATTTCTTTGTTCCATCACAACACTCCACTTATCTCTCTGTCCTTGGATACCATTTTTTCCCCCATCTTTTGCTTTTCCTGCATCTGTTAGGTACGTGGTGTAGAGCTGAGTCATTGAAAGTTATCATCTCATGAATGTAGCCAAATTTTGTCCTTTTAAGTCTGGAAATCTGAAAACCAGTTTCCATCTTCTGTGTTGTAGGTAGACTGAAAGCTGGAGAGGAAACCTCTTGAACATGTTTCTTTGACTTGATTCTTATATGTTAATTCTTCCCCTTGAGAACTGACTGATTTTATTAGTTTGTAACCAAATGCTTAAATTCTCTTAGAATCCATCAGTTTAAGTATTTACTGAAGTCTTTGGCTGAATCAGATGTGATGCAGCTTTGTGCCTTTGCATGTATCCTGAAATCAACCTGAAAGATACTTTTGCTATGCTTAAGCCAAAAAACCATTTTCTTTACTTAATACAGGTTGAGTCTTTGCAAGTCAGAAATGAAATTTCAAGGAAACGAGTATTGTAAACAGATGGCTCTATGTTTTTTTCCAGCTCCAGCAAAATTGGTTTTCTTATTTGTGGGTTTGATCCATCCTCCTTCAGACTTCAGTACTTTGTCTTGGACATCTCAGTGGAATGCAAATTAAATCAAAGCATCAGAATTTTTTATTATAGTCTGTTGTTTGTTTTTGGTTTTTTGTGTGTTTTTGTTTTTCTTTTTGGAGAGAACTTACAGCTTTATAATATGATTTTAGCATTTTTTCATTTGTAAACTCACCAAAATTATTTTAATCATAAAAGTTATAAACTTTGACAAGGCACTTTTTCCTGCTGTTTTTCTCATAAGCCATGTTTTTTCTAATTCTTTTTTTCCTAGGTATTTGTGTCTGAGAAAATGTAATTATTCCCTTGACAATGTTCTTCCTTTTTGCTTAAACTTTTAAAGATGTTGCTGATGGAGAGGATTAAAAGAAGGCTCCACATTACCCCCAGTGTAATACCCTAATTTTTTCTTCCTTGGTCTCTTTAACAGTTTAGGAAATAAAATATGATTGCAGAAAAATGCACAGAAATAAACTAAAACTTGAATTAATGTAAAGAACATGACTAGCAGTAGTAGAAGGGAGAGTGACAATAATCACAGCTAGAACAATTATCAAGGAGTCCTGGGTTCCTATTGACATATATAGGTATATCTGCATGTATAGACACACTAATGTTGGTCACACATTTTTAGTTTGGAGATTTAAAGCACAAACTGTCTTGGCTCTCAAACATCTCAATTAGCTTTTGTAACCTGGGTACTTGGACAAGTTTGTGAATAAAGCTTGAGCTTTCTTGAAGCTCTTGCTGAGGAAACTATGCATGGAGGCATAGTTTTACCTTAATAAAGGTAATACCATAATTTTAATGTGAAGAGAATCAGTGGCCCTTGTCAGTCCAGCAGAACAGATACTTAAGAGAATCAAATGGTGCAGTGCCATATGACGATGTCTCTTGTGTGTTTTTGGAGCAAGAAGGAAAGATCCTTCTGTGTTTTATGTCAAATTTAAGAAAAGAGATGGCATAATTTTTGTCCTCCTTGCCAAGAGTTCCAATGCACATACTGTGGATAATTGCTTAATTTACCTTCCTGAAATTTAGATTATGCTCTTGAAATGTTGTTTAATGTAATAGTTTCCACCAAGTGGCTGACATAAATACGTGAACATGTTCCCTCTACCATATGTTTGTAACACTTGCAAAAAAGGCAACTGTGTGAGATACTCTTTATTTTATTTCCCAGTCAGGCTTCTCTGTGAACAAAAGTGATGTAATGCATTGTATTAATTCTGCCTGGAACTTTCCCTGAGCTTCGTCAGAAATTCACCATTATCTGATGCACCCTGGTCTGTCTTTTAAACAGCTCAATTAACTTAGAATTGAATTATGAAAAATGCATTGTTAGACATATAATAACCAAAACTGTATTTCATTTGTGATTGTGCATTAGTTTAATGATTCAGTACTTGTTTAAGTAATGTCCTAATTGGAAAAAAAATTTGGAAAAAACCCCACAAAACAAACAAACCAAATCAACAACTCCTTTCCCAAATATCTCACCTTTACTTCTCTTTAACCTTAGGAATACTGAATTTAGTGTTTGTTTTCCTATCTGCTTCAAGTTTTGTTTTTATGTCTCCAGTCTCAGGAATTTAATTTAGTTTAAATCCTAATCTCAAGTCTGCATGCTTGCTTTCTTGGAGTTTATTGTTTGGGTGCTTTTTTTTTTTTTCCTAAGAAAGATTTGAAAGAAGATTTTCTGTTCAAAAGTTCTTAATTTCTGTATTGCCTCAAGTTATGTGAGCAGAAGGGTGGTGACTTCTCACTTTCTGCAGTGCATTGTGCATCCTGATTGCAGGACTGTTCATAGGTAATGAGTGAATTATGTATAGGGGTACGTCTCTGGACTTCCACTGGCACTGTAAGAAAGAATTTTAACTTTGCGGCGTCGCACCCTCGTGTTTCACGAATGGCCACCCCACACCGCCAGAGCGGGGGCCGTCTGGGGCCGAGACACGCCAGGGCACAAGTGGCACTGTGGCAGGCAGTGGTGCTGCGGGGGACATGAGTTATCCTGGAGGCGCAGCAAAGACAGAAGTGACGGATCGCAGTCTGTGGTTCCAAAGGAGTTTATTAGGGTCCTCGGGCACAGGTCGAAGGGAGAGGAAGAGGGATGGAGAGCAAGGGGTGGGGAGGAGGCAAGGAACCAGAGACTGTGAATGCAGAACAAAGGGATGCCGAGGGTTAAAAGGAGAGGGAAGAAGGGAGTGGTTAGCTCTGAAGAGCCAACCAGGGAAAGCCAGAGGGGAGGAGATAAGGAGGGGAAAAGGGGTTACAACCAATAGGTTTACAGCAGAGGAGGGTACAAACTCAGGACACCAATAATACATTAAGCTAGGGAGAGATTTCTAGAACATAAACCATCTACAGAATGGGGGTGGGGGACAGCGTAGGACCAATGATATGCATACCCTAAATCCTGCTAGCGCACTGCAACATAACTTGTAATCTCAGGCAAGGAGACTTAAATTAAATTTAACTGAATTTAATATATTGGCATCGTGGTCTATCTTGTTATGTTAGTAGTTCCATTAGGAAGGTGAAAGCAGGGAAGAGACTCATAGTAAAAGTGAGTAAGCAGCTGGTTGGCCTCATCTAAGTGGTGGTGTGGCACTGAGTTCAAACAAAAAATAAAAGTCACTGAGGTTTTCCAAGGTTACTGTGTTCCTGCTAATGTCTCTGGTGGTTCTTTGATTGCTGCAGTGAAACTGTTGGAAGTTTGGTCCACTATGTTCATGGTGAAACTTGGTCAATTTGGAAAGGGGAGCAATTATATGTTGGATGCTACCATTTCTGAAACTTGCTAATGTTCTCTCTTTTTGAGGGTAATCTTTCTGTCTTTTCTATCTGATTTGCATGCTGCATCAGCTTGTCACTGACAGAATTCAGCTTGTGTATTCAAAAGTGTGGAACTAATTCCTCCTTGAATTTTTAAAACAGTACAAAATTAGAGCGGAAGCCAAATTTGCAAAATGTCAAATAGTGTAGTATTTTTTAAGGAGATGGCTGCCGCTTTGGTAGTGACAGTTTAAACATAGTGTTTCTTTTGAATTGTCTAAATTTCTATCATATTTCAAGCACTACAGATCATGTGTCCTATTTTCTCAGAAAAATGAAGGTAGTTTTGGGGGAAGAGAAGCAAACGAACAACCATAAACTTTTCACATGAATGGCAAGGGTTTGTCAATAATGACATTGTTATTTTTAAGCTATTTTGAAGTAAAGGTCTTCAAATTTTAAAAATAATTGAGCAACCTAGAAAAGTTTTGATTTGCTGAGATCAGCAAAATACTCTCCACTTTTATACCTTAGTTAATATGGCACTGGCGAAAGTGAAAATTAGGACTGTCATGACCAGCAGTTGCCCCCAAATTGGTCCACTTGGTGATGTTGCTTCTGAAGGTTCATGTGGGTTTCTTTATTTTGTTGGGTTTTCTTTTATTTTGGTATGGGTTCTCCTTATCCGTCGCAGATTATGGGCAAAGGGAATCAAGGACTTAAACGAAAAATTGTGTTTTGTTGTTTTCAGGAGAGAACTGTGTGAACAAACCTCTGTGGTTGACACAATTTTCTGGGAATCCATAAATCCGAACACATTCATTAAGGCTGAAAACTTCAAAGATTTTTTCCTTCATAGGCATTTTGCATTTATATTACCATACATGCAACCCTATTAATGCTGCCTGGCTTTGGGCTGAAATGAAAGTATTTGCAGTTAAAGCATACTGTATGAGTTTTGTAACTGACATTTTTAGCTCAAAGGAGGTCTTCAGATTTTTCCTGATTATACCTAGAAGCAGCATTTTGCAGATCTTCCTGCCCACAAAATATTTTGCCCTGTGTTAAATATTCTATCAATGTAATGAACTGTGTAATGAATAGATCTTCAGATTTAACCAGAACTGTAAGTTATTGAGGGACATAACAACTTGAAATTGGTTTTTATGGGCATAAGCCTTATAAATAGAAGTGCTGTCCTGGAACATTGTGTATTTTGTAGTCACTTTGCTGGAGCTTCTAAAAAATGAAAGTTTATGCTAATGTTTTTAGACGAGAACTCATATTGAGACTTACAGTTTCAGATAGTTGGTTGTGTTGTGTAAGACCCAGCTGGTACATGTATAACTTTGAGGTTGGGTTTTTTTCCTTGCTGGTTGTCGTTCAAAATAAATCTATCTATTGGCAAGGGGAAAAGATGCTGAGATTATATTAGTGAGAGGAAGAAACAAAATTATTTCTGCTTTTCTTTGTTCACCACCAAAATATGAACAAGTTACTTTTTCATGGTGAATGTTAACTTTCCACTAGAAATCTTAGGATGCTTTAGAATGTTTTTAGGAACAGTGGGGGTTTTTTGTTTGGTTGTTGTTTTATCCTCCCATGACCTATCCTGTTCTGGCTCATTTTGGGAGGAACCTCTTTACTTATCCAGTTATTTGCTGACTAGCTCTGATCCTTGTTGTAGAGATGTAAGAGATCTCACACAGACTTGCCATGTAATTTTTTTTTAAAGAGAAGTAGAAAGACATCCTTTATTCTTTGGAAGTAAGGTCAAAGAACCTGAGATGCATTTTACATTGCTGCTGCTTGCAACGCTCCCTTAAATCACATTATATAGCTCATGTCACAGTTGTTTCTGGGAAATGGGAATTAAGGAACTTATAAGAATATACCACTCCTTTCTTCTCCAGTTTCTGTTATAAAAGGTTGTTTACCTTTACTATACATTATACTCCCAGCTGCTACTCAAGAGACACTGCCTTTATTATTACAGCTAAAGGCAATAGCAACATCTTGAAGGGTACTCTGAACACCAACGAAGGCTGTAATTGGGTGACAGGTAAAATGCACTGGATCCCAGTGATGTATAGCATTTTGCACCATTGCTATCTCATATGATACTGCTTTTGCTGTGTTGCTTTTATTTACTGTTTTGCTTTTGCTGGGTATTGTGATGATGCATGCCTTCTCATAGAAACTGGTTGAATTGACTCTTGCAATATTGCATCTGAAAAAATTGGAGCCACCCCAGCATTACCTTGCAAGGAGTTGTCTTACTGACTTATTAAAAGATTGAAAACTGAATTACAGACATAATGAGTAACCACAATTCTATGGAAACAGAATGAGAGTATTTATCCATTTTGAACATTGAGCTGTCTCCCAGAAGTTTGGACTGTTTTCTGTCAGCAAGCTGAAATGTATAAGTTTTGTTAGAATTTGCTTTTACTACTTCTGTGTGATAATATAGCATTTAATAGTATTTTATGAGTAATTATTTCTAAAAAGCTGCTTCCCTTATCTTGTTCTGTCTTGCTGAAGAAAGCATTTAAAAGACCTCCTACAGTTAAAGCATAGTAAAGCAAATTCAGTCTTAGTCTGGGAGAGCTAGTTTTGATGATAAAATATATATTTAAATGTCATTCTGTACCATTTTATTGCATTATCTCTTTTCTGAATAGCTGGAAAGTTGAAGATATATTTGGAATGTAAGTATTTAAGACTTTATTTTAATGTGTTTTGAGAGGAGGGAAGCTTGTTAAAATGACTAGAGAGCTATAAAGTAAGTATTGTGATACAAGAAAGTCAGAAATAATGCCGTGAAATTCAAGTGTTTCCTGTGTTTTCATGTCAGCCTCCAACAAAGTGCTCTCAATCTCAAAAAACAGGCACATTGGTGCCTCATAGAGGGGACTGCTTCTTTACATCATGAGAATACATTTTGTTGGGAAAGTGGGTCTTCCTTGGTTCACAGCTCTTTGGGCTACTTTAGCCTCCTTTAGCTTGCTAAGCAGCATATTCCAGCACTGTTTGCAAAGGGTTTCTATAAACTTCTTGCTGGAGAGGTCGCTGCCTCTTTGACATGATTCTTGCAGACCTTCTGTCACAGATTTAAACCAGGCCTGTGCTGAATTGCTGTTTGCATCTTAGTATTGCCTGATGCAAAGAGCTGTTTTTCATTCTTGTGATTCAATACACTGAAGCATTCAATTTGCCTTAGGGAGATGCAGAGAGTCATCCTGTAGATGGGTGGTTTTCAGCTGTAGGGAAATAAAGCAAGAAACCAAAACAGCCCCCAAACTAATTTTTGATTTTTGCTTTTTTTACCAACAAGTTTGATATCTGACTTCTGCCTTCATATCTTTCTGTGATGTTGAGTAGAAAAGACTGGCATTGCCGCCTTCTGGTGCCCTTCTCTACCACATTCCTTTCTTCCCTGTAATGTGAATTTAAAAAAAAACAACACACCTCTCCCCCACTTTAACCTATGCTTATCATTGAAATACTGCTTTCATCTTATCTTTAATCCTTTTATTTAATGGGCAGACATCTGTCCCAGATCTTAGACGTACCCTAGATGCACTGACGCCTGTGGACTGAGCAGTGATATCTGCAGTTTGTTGTGACTAAACTTCTGCCTCCTACCCCGAAAACTTGTGATGCTGTTGACTGAGGTGCCTTTTATGACCACAGGAACCATAATGCCTGTAGCTCTTATCACTATTGCTCAGATATTGGAAGCAGACTGAAACCCTGCGAAATCAGACCAATATATGTTACAGGTCCAGAATTCTGAGGTACAACTGGTCTGGTGCACAGTTTGTTTCCATTCAAGAAAATCCAATCCATGCTCGTAATTTGTTCCTTTGGGAGAGGAAAACGTTGGCAGAATAAAGACCTCCTTTGCTTCCTGGCCCCCTCCCTATCTGGTAATGTTCCAAGTTTTGTTTGGCTTGCAAATGAAGAAAGTTTTCTCACAGGGATTGTACCAAAATATGAATGCATGGAATCCTGAAAGGGTAGCATAGTTTCCTGAGTAATCTGTGCCTCATTAAGCTTGGAGAGGTCAGGTCTGGTAAAAAGAAAGCAGAAGTTAAGTCTCGAAAAGATATATACAATTGTCAAAATTAGGAATTTTTTTTAGCTGAAGCAGCAGCAAAATTATATATTTTGAACAAGGATACTATATTTTTGCACTTACTTGTGTCAAATAATTTCAACCTGCTTTATAAAGCTCTTTAATCTGTTACATAGATTAAATCAGGAGGAGCACTAGCTAGCATTTACAGTTCAAATTGGCAAATTAAACCACAGTGCAGAGAGCTAGTGCAAAGTCCAGTAAAATCTAGTTTTAAGATCTTGGTTCCTGCTGTCTGGTTTAACCCCTGTTAGCAACACTTAAGTTCTGAGTTTCTGTTCCTTTGCTTCTGAACTCTTTTGGAGCAAATTCTGTGATTTGAAGAAGGAAGGGACTTCATCTCTGCTTAGTAGTTTACAGTTATCAAGAGAAACTCATCAATTTTTGCTTCTAAATACCTTCTGTTTCATTAGAGGATTTTTAAAATCATTTCCCCAAATAACCTATGTACAAAATATCTTTGTCTTGTACGTGTTCTTCAGAGAGTTGAAGAACTTTCATGATGTAGGTCAGGACTGCGACGTTGCAAAATGAAATACCACAGCATGGAAGAAAGCCAGAATTTGTCATGAGTGTTTTGGAAGGTAGATTGGAGAAGGGGAACAATAACTGACAGGCATGCCAGAAGAAGAAAACTAAGCAGAAATTTTTTTTGTGTTTTCCAGACTTAATTCCAAAGGTGTAGATTGGAATAAATAGGTGTGTTTCTGTGTGTGTGTCTGCTAAAAAAAAAAAAGTTAAGAAAAAATTATGTCTCTGTGTATAAATGTGTGAATGTGTAGGTGTATATATATAAATCAATATTAAATCAATATTAAATACATCCATGAGCTTCCATTTGGGTTCCTGACAGTCATCTATGTAACATTCAGAAAATCTCTTAACATGACTGTAACTTCATATTATTTGCAGGATGTCAGTGACTTCATTTTGCTGATCTTTTCACCCTTTCTCCTCAATTTTGTAACATGATTACTAGTGAACTAGAGTGAACAGGTTTTTTGGTACGTCACTTTATAGGTGAAGATTCCTTCCCCTGCACGTAGTTTGTGTTACCCATAACCTGTGACAAGCATGACAGCATTTCTTACTTGATAAAGCTGTCACTTGAAAGAAAGTGAATCATTATAGCTAAGTGGTTAAATTGCTTTTGCAAAAGCAATATAATAGTATTTTAGATTTGGACTTTGAAATGCACCTTTGGTAATTATTGGCTCATTCTTTGAAGATGGTTCTTCCTCTGAAAAATCACATACTTCTTGCAAAAAGAAATTAAAAAGAAAGGGTGATAAAAATGAAATATGCATCTGGAAGTGGAAAAAAATCAGTGAAATGTAATTACTGGATATATCAGCCCATGAACTGTTGCGCATTGGTGGGGGTATTATTGTGTCTCTGTTATATCAAACGAGGATGGATTTTATTTTCTTAGCACCAGATATCCTGCCATTTGTTGATTTTTTTTTTTTTTTTTTTTTTTTTTTTTTGGTTTCAATTAAGATTTATCTCATGTTAGTCAGTTACTCATTAACTGATGTGACTGGTGTTACAGTCATATGAAGAAAAATTACCAGTAGATTCATTGGAATCCGAATTCTTCATAAAAAAATTAATTTTAAATATTTTTCTATCTATTTGGGACTTTTTCAAACTAAGGCTCAATTTAGGAAATATCACACCTGGAAAATGTCATACTAGCTGTGTGTGCAAGAACAGGTAGTTTGTCTTTAAAATACTTGCTTGATTGTTCGTGAATAGACTAATAATGTGCCTCTATGTGTGTGTTCTGGGCATGGAAGAGGCAACTATTTCTGAAAGAAGCAAAGCATTCCTATATTCTGATATTGCTTGTTAATATGTGAATGTACAGAAGTACAGAAACTAAACCCACCTTGCTGTGGAGCTATGAAATATTACGCTAATGCATATCCAGTACATTTCTTACCAGAATAAAGAAACTATTGGAAGCTGACAAGCCAGGTTATTGTAGATATCTTTAAGATTAGCTGTAGCTTCAGCAGGGGGACCAGGAAAGTCTTTCTGAAGTTTATTGTTTTGTGCAGTTGGTACACAGTGTGTAACTTTTTTAACCAATGAATGAGGCATTTATACTTGGTTTTCTATCTCTACATTGCCATTGGATTTAAGTCTTGCTGTTTTGCTTCTTAGCTCTATACTTTTTTTCTAAAGCTGATTTTTTAGCATGTCCCAGACCTTTGAAAATCAGGAAAAAGAATTGGAGCCACTCATATATTCTCAGTCTAGATTGTTTGGACGTCGTAATATCCTCTGTTATCTGTTAACAGGTTAAAAACTCTTTTACTTTTAACCTGTGTCTGGATTAACAGTGGAAGAATTTGCGTCAACTGCTCATAAGAACTGAAGCCGAGGTACAGCCAGATCTTGAGTATTTTGCTTCATCCAGGGAGAAATAGGCTATTTGTGTATGTGGAGTCAGAGGGAAGAAATTGTCAGTGCATCTTGGGTGGTTCATTGAGTTCTGTAGGTCAAAAACAGTAGCAGAGCATCAAAGTCTTTGACACGGGTCTTGATCTCTGTGAAAAGGAAATGCAGAAGACACTAGACCAGGAGAAGATGAAATTTTTCTGTAAAGTCAGGTTGCTATATATAGCTGTTTCAGGTATAGAGGAACTCAGGGAAGAAAAAATCAAGTCTTATTTGTAATGTTAGTGCTCATCTTCTTACAGTCCAGAGTTGTCTGAATAAGATGCCACAAATCCGCCAAGATCTGTAGTTCTCTTCTGAAGTTCTTGTCCACTGTATGTCCCTTGTGTTCCTGTGTCAGAAAAAAGGGGATTGTTCGTCGGCAGTGAGTCAACTGTAATTAGCAAGTGGATTACAGCAGAATTGTGTTTTAGTTAGCCAGAGGGCTAAAGATATGCTTGATTTCTCCAGGGTTTTGATCAGTGGAGGGAAGGGAGAGAGCAGAGATTATATTTATGTATGTCAGTTAGGCAATTAGGAATCCTTCATCTCACTTCTGAATTGTTGTGTGAATTGGCCAAATCACTTTGTACATTTTTGTGTCTTGATTTCTCTGCTGGAAAAATGCAGGTAATGGTACTTACCTGTCATGAATCACAGAAGTCAAAAGGTGCTTTTAAAAATTGTTATCCTGTAAAGCAAAGCCTGGAAACTAAAATCAGTAATTCCTGGTATTATGAAGAATGTGAATATCAGCTCATTGTAGCTCTCTCCTAGGTTTGACCCAGTAATTTTTTGAATTAACCCACATCAGAGTCTTGTATGGCATTTCTGCTAAAATTATAAATGGAAAAGAAACCCTTTCTTGTGTTTGCAGCTCACAGTATTAGGTGCATACTGGCAACTGCAGTTGCTGTTTCTTTTGTGTTGTGCACACAACCCAAGTATTGATTCTGAAATGGAAAATATGTTATTGTGATTCAGAAACAATTTTAAACATATAGCAACCTGTGGGATATGTTACTAGTAATTAATAATTCTGATTGAACTTGGTTTATGTGAACTTGGTTCATGTGTACGTGGGGTAGTGCTGATAATCTGGTCCCAGGTGACTCTGACCTGCTGGCAGGTGAAGAGTGTAGATGGCAAAAGTGGCCTAACCTGTTTTAGTTTACTAGCAGGAATGTAGACAGAGGTATATTCAGCCTCCAAATAAAACATTTACTAGTTTGGGCAGAAGGAGTAGACTTCTATTTAAGTTTCTTGCAGGAATATCTGTAGATGAAATATTTTCACTATGCAGTATACCATATATTCTTGTTGAGGGTGAGATTGAACAGTGTGGTTTGCTTTTGGTGTGAAATGTGTTGATGATTTTATATTAGGAGTCTTTGTTGAACACAAGTCAATTTTATCTTTTATTTTTATTTAGTGAAGAGTTTTGTTGCTCTGAAGGAGAATGATCTGTGATGGTATTAGCCATAAGCAGTTTCATTTATAACTGTTTTGAGTGTAAAGTTTTGACAAGATGAAGAATGAGTAGTGGAGATTTTTAGATAATAGGGAGGGCAATGGCTATTGAAATTAAACACAACTTTGTGGCATCATAATTTGCTGTTGAACTATGGATTCATTCATTCCTGCCAAGAAATTCCAACCTTTTAGTTTTCACATGAATAAACAATACATATACCTGCTTTAAATCAGTGTTGCATATATTTAGTCAATGTAAAGGTTTCCTGTGTTGCTCTCCTTGAACTGGCTTACAGCAAGATCTGTAGTTAGACTCTCGGTGACATATCTGTTGGAAGACTATTGAAGCCTGATGAAATTAACAGATGTTCTTTTTCTTCAAAATGTGGGTTTTATTGAGTAGTTTCTGCTTGGATGTCTGTTACCAAAGGGGCCCTCTCTTCCCATTTCTCATGAGCCATGTATCTTGAAGCTTTGTAATGACATCAGGAGCCTCATATATCAAACCAATGCAGCTGTTCGGAATTTCAGGTGCTAAAATATAAACCAGCTCCTATTAAGTGTTCTAACACTACTTACTTTGTCATGCACATTCCTCAGAAAAGGGGGATGATGTTAGTCCATCTCTGTTAATTCAAGTCAAATGTTTAGCAAAGATAACTTTTTCTGCTGCGCTTAATTTGATTTCATGAAGAGACAATGGACTATTTGTGGGAATGGTCTTTCATTACAGAGATTTATAGCTTAAAACCCCCCCCAGAAAAAAAGAAAAAAAAAGTTGTCATGGTCACTGTGTTTGTTTGCTTGTTTGTTTTTATCTGAGAGCTGACTTAGCCTTTTATCTAAACTTAGATAAAAATCAAAGATGGTAGGTTTGTTTGAATGGCCTTTACTGGAATTATTGGATCTTACTTTGAAAGGTTGTTAGTTACTCAGTTGATAGTATTTCTTAAACTGATGTTTTTAATTGAAAAAAATGCTAACAGCCTAAACAAGTCTTTTTTTTTCTAGTGCTGCTAAGATAAGAAAGGGTTTAGGCCCTAACCTTAAACCTCTGAATACTTTCTGCTTCATCTATTACTTGAAAAAGATAAAAATTAAAAGGAAAGCCAATGGAAGGATATTATTTTAGAGGTAATTTTTAGATTCCAGGAAATAGTCTATGATCGTTTAAGATGCTTCAAGAGGACAGTAAGCTAGTCGTCTTCACTGAATTTCTTTTTGTCCTTTATGATAGTGTCTCTTTGAAAAAAATAAAGCAAACTAAATCTTATTTCCTCAGAGTCCTTGTCACCTATGCCACCAAATGTCTTGCAGTAATGAAATGTGGTGTTAAGGCCCAAACCTCTTATGGTACATGGATTCTTACCCTAAAATTACTTCATTGATAAATGGTCCTTATGACTGCATGACTTGTCAGTTTTAAGACATGTTTAAGTAATGGTCTTTAGCAGAGAAATTTCTGATTTAACTTTGATAGCCTTTCATTCTTTTTTCCCCTCTCTTTTTTCTTTTTTTTTTTGGTTTTTTCCTTTCCAAATGGTTACTGAAGAGTTCTGCATACCTCCAGTGTGCCCTTTGAACATCATTTTTCATAACTAGCTGTTATAATGTGGAAAGATTAAGTGTACACTTACCTGTAACTTATATTTTATTGCAACAGTCACTTCAAGCTGAAGTTTGTTTAGTTATTTTGCTAAGTCTTGAGTGGAAGTTTGATCATTTTGGTAGAAATTATGGAAGGGTGTCAGCAATTCTGATTCCCACCCCCTCCTCCTTAATTATGCAAGCCTCTTTTCTGCCTGTGAAGAGAAAAATCAAAGACTTGAACATTCAGGCCCCTCCTAATAAACTAAAACCTGATTTTAAGCAGTGAATCGGACTGTGCTCTGGACTGTTTAAAAATAGGAGGAGAACAGAATAAAAGTAATTGTAATTGTGGGAGAAATAGAGATTGTTTATATTTTTTGTTTTGTTGGGTTTTTTTTGGGGGTGTGTGTGGTTTTATTTTGCATTTTTAAAAGGAGCAGGAGAATACCTTGAAAAAATTGCTGAAGAAGTGAGTGTGAAGTCACAAAGGCCTCATTCTAATTGCCTATCTCATTTATTACTTGAAATATGCAGTAGTTTATGTGTACCTACATATATTCAACCTAGTGCCAACATTTTCTTACAAAAACCAACCAAAAAAAACCCCAAAACAAACAAAAAAACCACCTAAGAACTGAAAATACATGTTGATACGTAAAGGTAAAACCAAACTCCCAGCTATTTACGGGGAAATTGAGGAAGAATTTTAAGAAAACTCGGTACTGTGACAGTGTTTGAAAAAATGCTTGTTCTCTGTCGCAAAAAACCCCTCTCCTTGCTTTTTCTGATGCTGTTGAATGCAATTGACCCCAGATGCTTTGTATGAGAAAGATCAGTGAATATGACATGCATTTTTATCCCTACTGCATTAATTTTTAAACACATCTTTTGAGAAAAACAATGTGAGAAAATTTGATGTTCTCATGGAAAACAGTCCATCTATTTTTAATGTGAACATGCGAGAGATTTTTTGAGAAATGGGAGGCTGAATAATTGTTTGTGTTATTGGGATGGCCTGGACATGTAGATGAAGAATTGCATTCTCCAATTTCATTTTAAACGGGTGTAGCAATGGGGAACAAAGACACACAAACTTGCATCTTGGTGCTTCGAAGAAAAGTGTTTATTGCCAAAAAGCCAAGCCTTTTAACGGTCTGAAGTTAAGCGAGACAAGCATGGATTGGCTGCCTGCCCATGCGGCACCACTGCCCACATGCCTTTCCCTCCAACCACCTCTCTGATAGCAGAATGTCCATGTGTCTCGCCAACCGATCACTGGCTCACTCACAAGGCAGCCACACGCTAGTCACACAACCTGTTCTCTGGTTACATGAACTGTAGTTGAACCTTTCCCAGAATGCATTCTGGTGAGCAGCAGTGAACAGAAGTGAACGGGATTTAACAAAAGTGAAAAATGCTCTTATTATAAGGCTTTTCTACATCTCCCACAAGTGGGGCCTCAATACTAGAAGATACAAGATGTTAAACTGGGTTAATCAGGCCTCCAAATACAGTGGAGTATGATGACAGCGACTCAACTGAGTTAGAAACTGACAATATGCAATGGTTTTCCTCTGCCAGCTCTAAATTTGGTTTCTGGCTTAAATCAGTAAAAGCTTTTGTGAAAAATGTATGAAGTAGATTTGGTTTGTAGTAAGTGTCTGTGGCTAAAGGCTAATTAGTTCTCGTGTTTTCATGTCTTTCTTCTTTCAAGCAATAGCGTGGAAATCTTATGGCAATCTAGGAATATGCCCAGCTCTGTTATTTAGGGGGACTTACTTTTTTTTTCCTGTATGCTACATTCAAACTTTAGCTCACAGGACCTGTGAGATGCATGTAAAGCAAGCATTATATGCACATAGCAGGCACGATTTGGTAAAGGTGAAGGTGAAGGACATGCCAAATCTCCCAGGCTTTCCCATTGTTATGAACTTTCCTGGCTCCTTCACCAGAGCAGTTCTTCCAGGAAGTGCTGCAGGCTATAGCTGCTTGTCTCATGCACGTGCCTGCACATCATGGGAACGGAAATGCAACAGGCCTGTTTTGTTCTCTGGTTTGTTTGCAAAGGGTGGGAATATCCAGTGGAGGTTTGCCTGTTCAGTTCCTGCTGTCACCATCCAGAACCACGGTGCTCATGTCTACATGAAGAAAATTGTGGGCTTTGGAGAAACATTTATCAAGGGGTGTTTCTTCACTTCTGATTCATACTGCTTACCTGATCTCACTAGGAAGCAAAGGTGCCTTGAAACTTTTTTTTTTAAAGCTTGCTCTGTCTTCTGTTCAGTTTTGCTTTATTAAATTTTGACCTGTGCTTTTCTCTT
This sequence comes from Entomyzon cyanotis, assembly GCA_024500445.1. Classification (NCBI taxonomy): domain Eukaryota; kingdom Metazoa; phylum Chordata; class Aves; order Passeriformes; family Meliphagidae; genus Entomyzon; species Entomyzon cyanotis. Next base: position 80,549,089 of record JAKEPQ010001005.1, on the reverse strand, counting down.
CCTTTCCTTTTTTTTTTCAGCTTCTTAAAAAAAAATCCTACTTTTCTCAATTTCTTAATTTGTTAGTCATAGATATGCAGAAGAACAGACTGATGAGACACTTTCTTGACAAAACCTGTGAGCTGATGCCTGATTTGAAACACTTGACATGAATATTTTTCAAACTTTTTCTTGGATTTCCATTTCTTCAGAAGGGGGTTGGTGTGGGCCTCTTTGTAATGCATTTCTATGGGGTTTGTTTTTAGGTTTTAGATTTCAAGTGCTTCCTAGAGTAAGGCCATGGGCCCCAGACAGGCAGAGTTGAGGTTCCAAAATGCTGTTTTTAATGCTATCAGTGCCATTCATAAATGTCTCTGACTTAGTCATAAGAGGGCACAGAGAATAAAACTGCATGAATTAGCCACCCCACACCCCCAAATTAATGAAATGTAGTGATTCTGAATTGAGCTGTGCAATGCATACTATATTCAAAAGCTAGTTGTGCTTCCTAGGAGGGAGGGTTCATGTTGTTTCCAGGAATATTAGAGAATTACAAGATTTTATAGGAATTTAAATACGAAGTTTTGTTATAATACGGTATGTCGAGTTCCAGGCATTCATCCAAAATGAAATGAAAAGCAGGCTTTTGTTGAACAAGAACAATCTGCAGAAATAGGGAATCAGCAAGAGGGAAAGGTTTGGTAGTTTCCAGAGCCAGGTTTGCCTGCTTATTTATTTTCTCCAAACTGACTTCAAACCTTTCTACTGAGTGTGGTACTTTTGCAAAGCAGAAGCATCTGCTTTTCAGAAGTGTGACACTAATCACTATAACAGATAAATCCAGAAGTATGATGTTCTTCCAAGGTATAGCAGGCTTCTTTCTGCCTTCCCAGCTTTCTTTTTCTAAAGCAAAATTATCCATGTTTCAGATTCCTCAGATAGTTTGCAGATGGCATAGAAACTTTTCATATATGTTTGAATTCACTAAAAAACAAATGGACTTGCATAGGTTCTGCTTGACAGCTCACACTGGAAAAGGGAAATATCCACTACAGGGTGTGTTTCTTCTGCTTATCTTCATAATTTTCTATTCTTTCATAGTTTATCCTGAGAGTGACAGATCTTATGGCCTTTGTTAAAATGCCTCTGGTTAATCTTTGAAAATGATTTCTCAACATTGGAATGTGTAAAAGGGAAGGACAGTTCTAATGCCATCACTATAAAGTGAATGCTAGCTAAATATTGAAGTAATAAATGACTGTGGCATTAGTTATTCCAATGTAATGGAGGACTGCCACTTGTCTTTCGAAAGAAAAAGACAAATGTTTTAGTGTTAATTTAAAAATCAGTTTTTCTTATAGCCAGAATTCATTGTAATAAGAATGAATCATGAATCCATGTGATCCCTTCTCTTCAGACAGAACTGTGAAGCACATGTGATACTTTAGGAAAAATTCTGATGCTTGGCCTGACTGTTATATAATGGTGGATTCTGTTTGTTTACTGTTTAACTAATCTTCAGTCTCTGACATCCGATTCAATTTTAGTTCACTATTACGTCAAAAATCATACGTGTTTTATTTAATCTAGGTTTTTCACACTGGTGCAAAAATTTAGTACTTGCTCGTGAGTAAAAAGGTGTGGCAAGGTATTATGTATGAACTTGCTTTTGATTCTTCTCATTTAATGTCATTAAATGCTGGAGTCAAAGCTCAAGCCTGTTGGTTGGAGAAATGTCACAACACCGCCTGGTAGATTTCAAGGGCCAAAAGTAGAATCCAAATGAGGAGCTTTTAGGGCAAGATAGCCCTACTAGTGAACAAAACAAAGCTAACAAAGATGAAGAAAATGTAAGTGGTGTCATTTTATCTTTTGCTCTAATGACTTTACTTTTCCTTCAGAGAGGCTGTTCTTAGGGAATCATTGGCAGGAATCTGTGATGGTTATCTTGCATAGTGATAGGAGAGGGAGGTGGGATAATTTGTTTTGGAATGATTTTAGCTTTTTCCATGGACAAGTGGTTTTTATTTCTAACCATGTCAGTCTAATTTCCTTTGAACTGTGTTTATTGGGGGTGTGACAACAAGGATGTTTTGTTGTGTTTGATATTGAAATGCTGGGATTGGTGAGGTGCAGAAGTAGAACCATAGAATCACATAATGGTTTGGTTGGAAGGGACCTTAAAGATCATCTAGTTCCACCTCCCTTGCCATGGACAGGGACACCTTGCACTAGACCAGATTGCTCAGAGCCTCATCCAGCCTGGCACTGAACTCTTCCAGGGATGGGGTATCCACAGTTTCTCTATGCAACCTGTTCCAGTGCCTCACTATCCTCACAGCAAAGAATTTCTTCCTAGTATCTAATCTGAAACTTCCCTCCTTCAGTTAAAGCCATTCCCCCTTGTCCTATCACTGCATACACTTGTTAAAAGTCCCTCTGCGGTCTCCTTGTAGGCCCCCTGTAGGTACTGGAAGGTTGTTTTAAGGTCTGTCTGGAGTCGTTTCTTTTACAGGCTAAATAGCCCCATCTCTCTCACCCTGTTTTCATAGGAAAGGTGATAATCTTCATAGCCCTCCTCTGGATCCTGCTCCAGCAGGTCCATATATTTCTTGTATTGGGGCCCCCAGCACTGGATGCAGCATTCCAGGTGGGTTCTCACAAGAGCAGGGTAGAGGGGTAATCTGCCTGGACCTGCTGGCCATGCTGCTTTTGATGCAGCCCAGGATATGGTTAGCTTTCCTGGGCACACATTGTTGAGACATGTCAAGCTGCTTGTTCACCAACACCCCCAAGTGCTTCTTCTCAGGGCTGCTCTAGATCCATTCTTGGCCCAGACTGTGCTTGTGCTTGGGATTGTCTCAGCCCAGGCACAGGACCTTGAATTTGACCTCGTTGAACTTCATGTGGTTCACACAGGCCCACCTCTCAAGCCTGTCTGGGTCCCTCTGCATGGCATCCTTTCCCGCCAGCGTGTCCATCACACCACACAGCTTGGTGTCATGGACAAACTTGCTGGGGGTGCACTTGATCCCATTTTCCATGTCGCTGACAAAGACGTTACAGTGCCAGTCCCAATAACCACCTAAGGAATGCCACTGGTATCCACTTGGACACTGGGCCACAGACTGGAACACTGTGACTATACTGCCAAGTCTTTATCCACCAAGTGGTCCATCTGTGAAATCCATGTTTCTCCAATTTAAAGACAAGGGTGCTGTATGGGACAATGTCAAATGCAATGCACAAGACCAGGTGGATGATGTCAGTCACTCTTCCCTCACCTGCCAGTTCTGTAATCCTGTTATAGAAGGCCACCAAATTTATCAGACAAGATTTGCCATTAGTGAATCCATGTTGGCCATCACCAATCACCTTCTTATTTTCCACAGGCCTTAACATAGTTTCCAGGAGGATCTGCTCCATGACCTTGCCAGGCACTGAGATGAGACTGACTGGCCTGTAGTTCCCTGGGTCTTCCTTATTTCCCTTTATAAAAATGGAGGTTATGTTTCATTTTCTTCCTGTTGGTGGGAACTTCACTGGAATGCTACTTCTCAAATATGATGGATAGTAATTTAGCCACTTCCCCAGCCAGTTCCTTCAGGACCCATGGGTGTATCTCATCAGATCCCGTGCTCCTTCAGGTTCCTTGAATGGCCTCAGACTTTGTGGTCTCCTGCAGGAGACAGTTCTTCATTCTCCCAATTCCTACCTTTACCTTCATTGAGTACCTCAGCCTTTTCTATGTCCTGGGTAACCTATGGGGGTAACCTCCCATATCCTTCCTGAGAAAACCCACATTTTCCCTAGTCTTTCTTTTATCACCAATGTACTGATAGAAACTTTTTTGTTACCTTTGATGCCCTGGGCCAAATTTAATCCTGTCAGGGCTTTAGGTTTCCTAACTAGTTCCCTGGCTGCTCAAACAATCTCTCTGTTCTTCTCAGGGTATCTCTCCCTACCTCCACCCTCTAAAGGGTACCTTTTTGTGTTTGAGTTTCTCCAGGGGCAACTTGTTCAGGCCTCCTGGAATTTATGCCTGATTTCTTCTTGGTAGGGATGCATTGCTCTTGAACCAGGAGATGATCCTTGAATTTCATCCAGTCTTCTTGAGCCCCTTTTCCCTCCATTGCTTTATCCCATGGCATTCTACCAAGGAGACCCCTAAAGAGGGCTGTCTGCTCTCCTGAATTCCAGGGCAGTGAGCTTGATGTGCATGCTCCTCACTATCCTGAGGATCTAGAACTTCACTGCTTTGTGGTCACTGCAGCCCAGGCTTCCCTTGAGCTGCATGTTCCTCACCACACCCTCCTTGTTGGTGAGAACAAGATCCAGCATAGCACTTCTCCTTGTTGGCTCATCTATCACTTGGAGAAGGAAGTGATCAATGGGTTCCAGGAGCCTGCTGGATTGCCTGTGTCCTGCTGTGTCATCCTTCCAACAGACACTGGGTTGTTTGAAGTCCCTCATGAGGACCAGGGCTTGTGACCCTTAGGCCATTCTGTTTTACTGAGAAGGGTCTTATTGGCTCGGCCTTCCTGGTCAAGTGGCCTGTAGTGGACATGCACTATAATGTCATTGTTCCTGCCCTCACTCCTTTTCATCCTGACCTGTAAGCTTTCAATCTTCAGGCAGAGCTCCATGCACTCCAGCTGGTCATTCACAGAGAGGGCAACACTGCCTCCTCATCTCCCCTGCCTGTCCTTCCTAAAGAGCCTGTACCCTACCATTCCAAAACTTCAGTCACAGAAGTAATCCCAGTACATTTCCATGATGTCAATAAGATCATAAGCATGCACGTATGCTATGCATGTTAGCCATAATGTACTGAATATACTGTTATCATGGTGTTCAATATCTTATATTGGGTCAAAGTATAGTGACTGCACATGGGGCTAATGAAATGTGATAGGCATCAAATCTCCTGTTGTCTCTGATTTCTAGTTTTACTCCATAAAATAGTTCTCTTAATACAGATCAAAGTTTCCCCATGGAAACCTCCTTTTACATGTAGTATTAGAAAAAAACCCACCCCCAAATGATGTGATATTTTAATATTTGATGATGTTTTCCATGTGCGGTATCAGATTTTTTGCCTATGGCAATATGCCTTCCAAATGGAAGAGAACTCAGAAACTGGAAACAGCAGGCGTGAGATGAATAGGGAAGGTGGGAAGGGAGGACTTTCACAGTTTTGTTACAGAGATTATGAAATCAGTTTGGCTGTTCTGGTTAATATTTTTTTATTTATTTGCTTTGCTTTTTTCACTTGGATGTCCCATAGATTTATATGTGATCTCTTTTCAATTTCTTCTTTTGTTTTTAGGACTTCAAATTAGAAAGATTTATAATTGGCACAGCTATCTCTCAGAGTGGTCACCCTGTGCCAGTGTAGTAAATAACGAGGAAGTTTCAAGAAGAAATGTCAAGCCTTCTCTAAAATCTTTCGAAATTAAGGTTTAAGTCTTCCATCTCAATGTGGCTGATAGTCTTGGTTAAGATCTTTAGCTTGGATATTAGAATATACTTTCAAAGCCCCTCTTCATATGTGTCCAGTCAGAGACTTGAAGCTGGATTGTCCATGTCTCAAATGTACCACAGTAGTTAGCCAGTGAAGGGGTTTATTTGTAATTTTAGTGCTAGAGCTGATGAATAGGCAGCAGGAGTAGCAGTATTTGGCTTGGGGGCAACCATTTTAAAGCTGTGGATGGAGCATATGGAGACTTGAGTGTACTCCCTTATTACGCACATACATACATACAGACATACATACACTCTTGTTGCAGTGTGCTAGTAGGATTTAGGGTATGCGTATTAGTACGAGCTGTATATGGTTTATGTTCTAGAAAGTCTCTCCCTAGCTGGAGTCTGTACCCTCCCCTGCTGTAAACTTATTGGTATACCCTTTCCCCCTCCTTATCTCCTCCCCTCTGGCTTTCCCTGGTTGGCTCTTCGGAGCTAACCACTCTCCTCTTCCCTCTCCTCTTAACCCTCTGCAGAGCTTCGCACTGGGTTCGCCTTCTCTGATTTCTGGTCCCTTCACCCTGCCTTGCTCTCTGTCTCTCTTTGCTGTCCCCGGACCCTCATCTGTGGACCTTAATAAATTCCCTGGAAATCACAGATCGTGATCCTACGCTTCTTGTACTGCCGCACCTCTACAATGACTCACGTCCCCCTCAGCTGCACTCCTTGCTGCAGCCATGTGTGCCCCTAGCGTGTTTCGGCCCCGGGTGGCTCCCCTCTGTGTGGCGTGGAGTGGTCGCCTGTGAATCTGGAAGCTGCACTGCCGCAACACTCTTTGTGTGTATACAAACTCATCTGTTTACCTGAGATGGTTCTTTCAGCACAACTCATTTCAGCACTCTTCCCCTTAAGTCAGGAGGAAAAGCAAACAGTGTAATCCCACTACCTGAGATAGTTATATCATACCCTGTGCTTTTGGCACTCCGTGTTTCCTCTCAGTACTGAAGCGGAGAGAACTATTGCTTCTAGCAGAGTGAGACAATACGAGACATTTCACTAGAAGGCTGTCAAACTGGAGAGCAAATTCAAAATATTAAAAAGAGAAAGAGAAGAGCTTCTTGGTTCTTGTTCCATATTCCACCTAATAGCTATCTTAGAAAACTTCCAGACTACACCAATGCAATGCCAAACTGAGAAATACACGTACAAAGCCCCTTTTACCTGGCAAACATTAGGTGTAAACCTCATTTATGTCTCTATATGCAATTACAGAAATGGGCTACTTGGTTGTTGTGGAAGGGTGGGTGCTGAGTTCAGCTTATTAACCTTCTGGTGAAGGGTGTAAGTGGGCAGTGCATTTTCCCAAGTGCTCTGCTCATGGACCTCGTGATGTCTCTTTGTACAGAGATTTCCAAGTGAATCTAAAACCTGTATTTTGTGTGTTTTGCCTTTTTCTATTTGGGTCTGTGTATTTTTGCTGATTAGCAATGAGTGTGCTAAGACTGAAATAATAGTAACTAAAGTTTGTCCTATATATCACCTTTAATCTGCTGAGAAGAACCTTGACATTTCAAACAATAGGGTGCACGGGTTGAATTAATAGCACTGGTCAGTCTGTACGTTAGCTCTTCTGACTGACAGGTTTGTACTTTCAACACTGTGGAGATTTGATAGCTGACCAAATAAGTCAAGCTTTTAAGTAAAAAGAAAATCAAACAAACTCAAGCCTATTCTCATGGATTAACTGTGAGCCAATCTCACATTTTAAGCATTATGGTTGATGTACGATGCATGCCCTGGTAAACTGTGTGTGGTTCATTTAATTAAGCAAAGTGTTGCAGGGTGTTGTAATTTATACTCTGAAAACATATAGCTCTTTCCAGTTGAGATTTGTAACTAGAGTGTATCTGGACTTCAGTGACCTACCCGAAAAAGTTGACAGTTACAAAGCTGTCTCTCTAGTTCAAAACATATTTCCCACAGCAGGATTTAAAGGCCAATTTTTACTTGTACCACTGCTGATATTAGATTTTTTGTAGTAATGGATTGGCTCTTTTATTTTGAAAGGTTTGTTTTAAACCTCTGTTGATACAACTTAGCATGTTTTAACGTCTTGAGGAGACTTCTTTTTTTTTGTACAGATTACAGAAAATTCTCAGCAGTTCGTTTCATTAATATCCACTCAAGTGTCTGTTTTCATGAAAAAGCATAAAATGAGAGATTGGGAAAACATGCAAAATGGTATAAGTGGTCAGCAATGTACATCTCCATGGATATTGTACCTTGAAATAAACACTCTCAGTAACTGAGTACTGTCATATAAGACCTCAATGTGCAGGACGATTCTGAATGATTTTTGTGTGTGTATATGCTGTTAGGTGGGAAATTCTTAGAATGTACTTAAACTCTCTGGGGAATTAAAGTTAGTTGTGTTAACTTTTCTCCTTTTGCAGGCTAATAACTCTGAGGTGGTTAAAAATAATGTAACCAGAAATGTAAGTAATTCTATTTTATTTATTCTTTTTTCTTTTACTTGGCCTGATTTATTTTCCTGGTTGTGGCTGCTTATTTGTATTAGGTCTTCACAAAGCATTTGTTGCTAGCCATTTTCAAAGCACATACTTTGGTCTCTGTACTGTGTGAAATTAGATTCTAATTAGGACAATTAGTGTTTTTTTCCACCATTGAGTTTTTTCAGGAACAGTGAAATGAACTCTGCATTCCTTATTTCTAAATCAAGCAGGGGACAAATAAAGCAAAATGTTATAATCTTCATAGACTGTATTGTATTCAGAGTTGTTCAGAAAGTCAAGAGATACTTTTTTTCAGCAAGAAAAATATTTGTCCTTGTATTGTGTTCCATATGAAATTGATCTTTTAGCTTTTATTTGTTCCAGTTACTATGCCATGTTACTTACAAAAGAAATTAGGTGCCCCTTCCCAGGCCTTTATTACTATGCCTGTAGTACTCCTGGTAAAAGTAGTATTAATGACATTTATTGAAGTGCAATGGAACTCAGTTGTCTAATTGATTTAGAAATTTCTGCAAATAGGAAGTATAGCCCCTTTCAATACTGACAGCACTTATAAGTATACTTGTAGCACGATTTCTGTAAAATAAATAAGACAAAAAAGACAACTTTTTAAACCTTTGGAGTTACTTTTTAACAGAGATGTCAAATTTTGCAGATTTCTAAATAAATCATGGGAGATGCCTCTAGTTAACTATCTGCTAGTAGGCAACTGTGATACAGGTATTTGATTCTCCACTGTAAAAATGAGGCTAAAATTTAAAAAGGGGTAGAAGAAAGGATTTGCAAGATGCACATGGTCTTCACAGATTCATTGTTCGATTTCAGACCAGCTCTCTATTGCAATAAATGAGCATCTGTTTCACATTGTGAAACAGATCAGACCAATCTGATTTTTATTTATGCTTCAACATATGTTATACATGAGGTGAAAAAATTACTTTAGTGGCTGTTTATGTGCTGGAAGCTCTGTCTCCCGAGAGGCTTCGCCTGGCAGCCAATCAGGAGAGAGAAAGCTTCTGCTGCTGGACTGCAAGCAACCTCCCCTTGCGGGTGGGTCAGATCCCCGGATGCCCGGGAAAAAACGCGCGGGAGGGGGGGGGGGGGGGGGGGGGGCGGAAGTCACGCTATAGGAGGGCCAAGCATATAACAGCAGCTAACTGAGACATAACCCTGGGGGCCCATTTTATTTGGGTTTCTTGGAGGGAGTGGGGGCTCGCCTGGAGGGTCAGCTCTGCTCCCTTCCTCCTCCTCCTCACATTTTCCTTCCTGAGGTCCTGCTCCTGCCCTGGCTGTCTCTCCTGTCTGCCCCTGTCCTGTCCTGCCCTGCTTCGCTGCTTCCTCGAGGCAGCTCCGTCGCAGTGATGACCTCGTGCTCTGCTGTTTGCCCGATGCCGCTGGCGCCGCCTGCACCCTGCCTGCATCCAGCCAGGAGCCGCCACCTGCAGTCACCATGCTCCAACCCTGACCGCCTGCAGCTGCTCCTCGAGTGTGCCCGTAGCCACGGCAACCTGTTCTTCGCCCAGAGAAGGGACACGCAGCTGCTGCTGTTTGGAAATCATGCCCAGCCTGCCATGGGAGCCACGCAGACTCCTCACAGCTTGCAGCGCACACACTCCATCTGCCAAACCCTCACCGATGGGGCACCTGGGATACAACGGTAACGATCTGTCCTGTATTCTCTCTCTTTCTCTCTCCATCTCCCTTTTTCTCTCTTTGTTCCTTTTTCTGTCCGCCTTTGGTAGGAACACTTACCCTTATTTATCAATAAACAGTTCTCAGATATAATGTTGCCGCGTTTGCGCTTTATTTTTTGTCCAAGAAATCTATTAAAAAGAATCCTTCCTGACTCCCCCTTTTTACAGAGGGATGGGACAGTTAGTCTTGTGTGTATGGCATTTATTTTGTGATGCCGTCCATGGTTCAGTGCTGCAGGCTTCTGCTGGTGCCACTCTCTGCAGGGCATGAAGAATTCTGATCCCTGACTTCTTATGTAGACAGGAGATGTTCAAAGAGGTTACATTTGTATTAGCAGTATAGTTTTTTTACTTTGGCTGACAATAAATGTTTTTCTACAACTAAGGGTATCTCTGTGTTGGATCCACTCTATTATCTACACTGTTTCAGTAAAATTAGAATTATTTCTAATTGCTAGAATATATTTGATGTTGAGACCAGATAAAATGTCTAGTGACATGGTTGTTTCACCTTTCAGTTCACTGTTCTCTTCCTTAACTAGAGAAATTAACCAAAAATAAAAAATCAGAAAAGAGCAAACTTCTTAGTTATTTGCATGTGAATAATTGGTTTTGACAGCTGCTTCTAGTGAAACAAATGTGAAGCTGAATAATGAGATCATTCTCTGATCTAATTGCTAGTTCAAAGTTTTTTGCATTGTATTCCATCTGAATACTTCAGAGGGTTTTCTACTGGTTGTTACACAAGCCAAGATCGTATGTTTCTTGGCTTTCTTTTCCTGTTCACATAATACTTCGTGCACAGCCATTTTGAAAGCAGCTTTAATAGCAAGCTGTGCCTTTTGTCTTACTGCATTTTGCATTGATTATTATTTGGCTTTTAGTAAGTTTCCCGAAATTGTTGGTAGTTACTTTCTATGGACCAGGAGGAAACGTTGACATGGATTGAGGTGCAGAAGAAAGATCCAATCTGAAACAGATTTCTATTTGGAAAAGAGAGGAGGTGTAAAGCTAAAAGGCTGGGGGATTCATAGAATGCAGTCTCCAGGCAGTGGGGCTGGATGCAGCCATGAGATGAGGCTTAGATGAAGCTTTTGCAGCTCTGGCTCTGTGATGTTGCGGTTTTCAGGTTTCTTTCATGCGGTGGCGTGGCAATCCGCAGGCCTTACTGGAGAGTGTCTCTGCCCAGCCCGGGTCAGTGCCTCACTGCACTCATGCGAGCTGGGGAGCCAATAGCTAGCTCTGGTTTCGTCTGCTGTTCACAGCGCGGTGGTGGTAAAGGAAGTGAGAAGGGTCTATGCATGAGGACCATAGAACACCTTTATTCACATGGTCCCAGAGGCCAAAAGACCTCCCAGAGGCAGAGATGCCTCATGGGTGAAGACCTCATGTGCAAAGACATCATCATGGCGGAGGGTCTAGGGTTTTCTATGGGGGGGGGGGGGGGGGGGGGGCAGGGAAAGTACATAGCCAGTGGTCTCTGGGCATAGGGGCAGTACATGGGTGGAGTTGGGGTACAGGAACCAATAGGAAAAACCTGAGGGAGTGGCCAGGACCATGTGGGGAGGACATATAAGGAAAAAAGGGGTGGGGAAATACAGAACTCAATATCAGGGGGCACACTGCAACACTGTGACTTCTGCACACGTCCCATCTGTGTGGTGCTAATGGCAGGTGCATCCCTTGTCTTTCTGGTCTCTTCCAAGTTTGTGCCATGCTTGTTCTCCTTTTTTATTTTACTAACTAAATTGGAAGAGACTACTTTAACTGTTTTTTGTTTCTGGGATTTCTTCTCCTTTATCCCTCTCCTTTGTGTATTATTTCATGGCATCTGGTCCAGGAAAGAAAAGCTCTCTTGCTTTTTCCTGGCAATGTGTCTGCTAATGGAATATTTCTAGTGTCAGCCCATACTGCTTTATAGGGAAGCTGTGTGAACATCAGCCAAGGCAATTTGACTTGGTTGTGACACTATTTGAAATTTTGTTAGCTTCATTCTAGTCTTTAGGGTAGCTCTGAGGCATGGATAGCACGTTCTTACTTGGGAAATGTGCATTTTCTTACATTTAGAGGGTTTCCTCATGCCCTTATGGACTGGAATGTTATTTTATTCTTAATATTATCATATTTAAAACAAATAAATTGAACTTCCTGTTTCAGCTAAAGGCTAGCAGAAGTGATTCTGTCGCTTTCTATCCAATAATTGTGTACACATAATTTTCTGTTAGCTAACAGGGTGCTGAATCTGTGGTAAAAGTTTAATTCAGTTTTGATCTCTTGCATCTTAACTAGGTCTGAGAGAAACTCAGGAGATCCACTCTGAAGGCTTTCCCTCTGCTGCCACCTTTTTTTTCTTTCTACTCTGCACATAACTATCTCATTACAGGAAATAGAGCACATACATATGAGAACTTTGTGTTAGGTGCTACTGGGTCATGCCATACAGTAGTTCTACAGAGCCTCAGAATGTGGTAGGCGTGAATTAATGGAGAAGCCTTTATACTCTGCTGTGTCTGTTGTGCTTAATGACATTGTCTTTGGATAGTATTCATTCAGGAAGCTGTTTCAAAGCTCTAGCATAATTATGCAACTATACTACAACTGGAGCTGGAGGATGTATATTACTTTAGTCAGTTGAGGCAAGCTCCTTACCTAACACTTAATGTATTAATACTTAAATATGGATATATTAATTTTCTCCATAGATTTGTAGTGGACAACAGTCATGAGTGTTGCCACAACTCTGATTCACCCAGGCAGGTGTGCAAAAGACACCTGCTTTTAGTACTGATTAGGGTTAGGTGCTAACTTCACAAAACTTTGTGTGAACTACTTGTCTTGAGATATTGTAGAACTAAGGCTTCAGAAATACGGTTTTCTAAATGTGAGCATGTATACCTGTAAAATTTTACACTGAGACACAATTATACCTCATGCTCATGTGAATAATGACTTAACATGCATTCAGTTTTTTCTTCTAGAGAGTCCTTAGTAGGAAAAAAGTGCTATGTGCCTTCTCTCTGTTATGAATTCCAATTTTTTAAGAAAAGACCAAATGACAGATAGACAACCCAACTGTACAAGGAACTTTCAGGCCATGAGCAGGGCTGTTTTCTTGAAACTAAGTGAGTTGGAAGATAACCTTCCCACCCTGGTTAGTTCCTTCTTGCTATGGGAGATTGGTAGATAGAGCTCTATATCCAAGGGCCCAACAAACTTGATAAAGCTGAGATGGATCCCAAAGTGCTACAGTGAACTTGTTTGGGGGGGCCTGGCAGTTTTGGCTGAAATGTTGTAGCAAAGAATTGTGGGAGCAGCTTTGCCAGCAACTAAAAGTCAGGGTAGATTTTGGCAGAGAGAAAGCAAGCTGGGATTTATAAGTTCTGTAGACACTGCTGTTTGCAAGGGGCACATCTATGGACTCCTGCTGTTATAGTACAGGGGGGAGCAGATCAGGATTTCTAATGGAACACAGTATACAAAACAAAGCCAAATTTGCTCTCAAACAAATAGGTGCTTGCAATAGAAATAAATCTCTTCCACGGAGTCAACTAAAAAGATCTTAAATTAATTTTAAATATATACTATAGAAATTGATACACAGTAGCATACCGACATTTGTATTTACAAGGCATGAATATTTTCTGCACTAGGAATCATTCTAAAGCCAGAGGCCAAAAGATTATGCAAATTCTAGTTCTTATCCAAAACATCCAAGCATGTTTCACTGTGTCACTAGCAATTACTATGGTGAGCAGTCCAATAATCAGTGTAGTTCATTGCCCTTTTTCTGCAGTATGCTGGAGTATATAGAGCAGTTGCACTGTGCCTTAGAATAGGTTGGAGAATTTCTTCTAATTCCTGTCCATGGCTTGGGGAATGAAAATACATCACAGATCTGGTTCAAATGCATTCAGGTCTCCTGATGATGAGTCTATTTGTATTTTTATTTAAGCTGTTTGAATGGTGAACAATCACACAGAAAAAAAGTTTCGTAAGTTGATTAAAAGCTGTGTAATACCCATGTAATTTTATGCAGATTAGCTAATCAAAATTTCTGGTGGTTTTAGCAATATTAAAAATAGGCACAAATAAAATACTTGTATCCAAAAAAATCCGTGTCATTCCTTCAAAATATGTCCTGATTTCTTTAAGTCACAGGTTTGTCACTGATTTACATTTCAGGTAGTTGTAGTTTCTACTCATTGATCCTTACACCTTTCATTCAAGAAGGAGCCGAGGAGAGAAACATACGAGCTACATGAATGCATGTCAGATGCTGTAGCCCTGAGTTATCAGTAGTGCTGTTCATCAAAAGAACGTATATATGGCAGCTGTTTAAAACAACCCAGTCCTTGAAACCAGGATTTCTTATATTCTGCTGAGATAACTTTTAAGCAGATACTGTATTATTGTGTTATAGTTTAATGCCAGCAACAAGGTCTAAGGAAAGGCATCTGATTGATTTTTCATTTGGCTTTCTTACCCTGTCTTTGATTCTAGTCTCAAAAGGGGAAGGTCATAATCCCACCTAGTATTTCTAAGCCCATGTGTGGCCCACACGTCTAGTTTTACTTTGGTATTGGAAACTAGTAGTTCACATACTAGGTTTTTTATTTATTTTTCCAGACATGTGTAGTAACTCAGGGTACTGCAAAAATGCAAATTAATTTCTCTGGGGCAAAACTGAACTCCCTTCATCCTTTGTTATTTTCATAATCTTTCTGGTCTCTGAAGCTCTGCTACAGAGGACTTTAGCCAATGAAATATGTAAACCTACTGAAATATGTAAGCCTACTGGCTGTAACCCCAGTTCCCTTATTCTGTTCTTGGAAAGGTTGAGAATGATCATCTAGCTGAGATAATGACTTTTTTTTTTTAACTTGATTTTCTCAATTTCTTTCTTTGAGAGACAGCCTTTCATCATAGGACAGGGGATGCAGATTTAGCAGAAAGGTTATTTCTTATTCCTTCTGTTTCTGGACTTGAGGAGAAGTTGTCTCAATGCCACCTATGTGCCACTAGGTGTGACATGGCCTGTACCCTACCTTTGTCATGTTTTTGCTCTGAAGCTGTGTGAAGCAGTTCGAAGTAAGATTGTAAAGGTATGAGATGCTGTTTGCTGCCTGAGACAAGCACAGGCTTGCTACTTGAGGGAAGGCAGGTAATCCATAAAGAAGTTCACCCGCCTTGGTGTCAGAAGAAGGTGAAAAAACAGGGCTGATATTAAAAGTCTGTTTTGTTCTATCTGTGCTTTAGTTTAATTGGACTGATTGGCCCTCTTTCTATGCTTGCTTGGCAGCAGGCTGTACTGGAAAATTTAAGCCCAGTGGCTGTTGTGAGCTGGTGAAAATGATGCACAATTAAATACGGCACTATTTCTTAGCTTCGGTATCATGCCTCAGCCGTAGGGGACTCTGGGATGGGTTTGCCTGAAGATTTAATTTTTGAGAAAGTTGGAATAATAATGTGATGAGCCTAGTGCTAGATGCAGGAGCCAATGATGGTAAAAGAAGCAGTAAGGAGTATATCACAGGAGTGAGTTGTATGGCTTGAGTTTTTACTGGGAAAGGGCAATGACACAGTACCTTGGATGCAATGAATTTGCTTATTAAAGCAAATCTGTGACTGGAGAGAAGACGGTTGTCTTTTGAGAAGCAATTGTTTCCCCCTGCTGGCTTTCATACAACTGCAGGCAAATTTGACCGAAAGGCTCCTTGCCCTTGTTTACATAGGGATAACTTCTGTGTTATTGTTCAGTATTGATCTGTTTGGAATTTAAAAATTCTCTAAAACAGAATAAATAGGTGAATAGAAGGCGTTTTCTTTTTGAAAACTGTTCCGTATATAAACGGTTATACTATCAGGTATACTGTTAACGGCTGCATTGCCAGACAGTCCCAGGGAAGCAGGGGAACAAGAATCATGGGGAGTTCCCTGATTCCCGCCCTGCCGGTGAACTGTGTTTAAAATGACAGGATCCATTTCTGCGCATAAAGCAAACGATCAGGAATAGAGTGTCGTCACAAAGTCACCCCAAGATACACTAATGTCACCGACAGCAAATAAGGTTCTGGATTGATTGTTCTGCTTTCTTTGTTTCAGAATTCCAGCAGTGCTTTGAAGAACTCTGTCAGTTGTGACAAAGTATCACGGCAAGTATTTCTTTCATATTTTATGTAGCTGTGTTACATTGTGCAGTGGTGGGTTTAGCCTGTGTTATTTGTGGTTGTGATTTTTTTGACTTCAGTCTTCTGCGAGAACCTGCTATGCAAGTACCATTTTTACCATCCTTTTATGAGAAAACAACTGGTCATATTTACAGAGCTAATTTTCTGATATTTTATTAAGAAGGGCAAAGTTGTGCCCATAACCTGGAAAAGAAAGAGAAGTTAAAGAATTTGTAGACTAACCAGTGAAATGAACTGTATTACGTTCATGTCTCTTGTTCTTTAGGGACTGGATTTGGATTCACTGCAGTTTTACTCTGAGCAGGTTTCAAGATCTGCAGTGTTTAACAGATCACTGGTCAATCTTCCAATTTGTAAAGCATTTGCAGAATTCTACAGAGATGTGTGTAGACATAAGTACCTATACATTTGCTATTTGATTCACAAATTTGTTGTGCTAGTATTTGCCAAATTGCTTGTAATTATTTTGATGCTTTTCCACATTATTACTTGCAGAGATTTTTTTTCACTGTAGTTTTCATATGAAGAATTCTGCTGAAGAACTCCATTTGTGTTCTGAACTGAATACTTTGAGCTCTGTAGGCGTTTAATGAGTTGTACTTGTCATGAAATTATTGGAAACTTCTGATACTTGGCTGTAGGAGTTCAAATTGCAATTTCTTCTCACTAATATCCCATGTTTCTTCTTGGCTACTTTGCTCTGAACTGCCACATCTGATTTCTTCACAGAAGTGCAGACTTTGATCACATTATGGAGGAAGGCTATGAACTTGACCTCACTTACATCACAGAGCGGATCATTGCTGTATCCTTCCCTGCTGGCTGTTCTGAGGAAACCTATCTCCACAATCTACAAGATGTAACACGAATGCTCAAATCCAAACATGGGGATAATTACTTGGTACGTGTAAGATCAGCTATTTGTGATATATCTTCTTTTGTCAAGAGAGAAGGCTACTTTAGGTCCACATATACCATTATAAATTAAAAGTCACTCTGTGGTCCACCTTTAGAGCCTTGTAAGCAATTGCAAGATTTTCAGTAGTGTTTTAAGATGCTAGATATTGAAAGCACTGTTTTTGCTGGGGCACTGTAGTCTCTGTAGTGAGAACACATAGTGACATGTTGAGGCAACATGTAAAAGTAGGGTTGCTGTTGATGTGTTCTGTCCAACTCTTTCTCATTAACTTGTTTTAGGTGCATTTTCCCTGCAGTTTAGGTTTTTATAGGAAATTAAGAAAATGTATAATGAGCTCCATGTGCAGATTTATTTTTTTTTTAAATATGACAACAAGCTGTTAATCTCCTGTGCTGTTTCCTGTCCTGTGCTAGTGCCATGGTATGTATTGTCTCAGCTTGTTCTATTAAGGTGAATTTAAAACAAGGCCAGTATTTTATTTACTTTTTTCTTGTGCTGTCTTTTTAAGTAGTATGTGTAAATGATTAGAATTAAATCCATGAGTTCAGGAACATGGAACTTTACTCACAGTAGGAATCAGTTACTGAAGAAATTCCACATAGTGATTTAAACACATAATCTTCTGCTCACAAACTGAGATGTCATAGGTGCATTATGAGCCAGATTGAACTTGTGATGTGGACTGGTGTCCTCAGCATGCTGACTTGGTGCCCTTGGTTTCCCTTCCATCAGGCACTGGTTGTGCTTATATATTTGTGCTTATAAGGCACAAAATAGCAATAGTTTGAAGGTCACCTGTGTGTAAAGCTTTATAGGTTCAAATTCACCTGTTTTCTGGCCTTTTCCATGTGACAGCAGTGTAAGCTTGTGGTCTGTCCAGTTAAATCTCACTCAGTATTTTTTTGTTTTACAAAAATCTGATCTATGGTAAGGCTTGTTTAGTATCTGAGAAAGATTGTAGTGTCTGTCTCTGAGAGGGATTGTAGTCAGTTTCTCTTGCAAATTTGAGATTTTTTTATTTTTTGTTTATTGTTGTTTGATATATTAATTTTTTTTTCAAATGAGCACCTTGGAAATCAGCTAGTTTTATCAAAAGAAAACTTCATACTATCTACTCCAAATGTGTTTCTGCAAATTTGCAAGATAACCTGAGAAAGCACAGCCAGGTTGTAGATGCAGAGAGCTTGTTTTAAAACAATCTTTTGTTTCTCATGTTTTGAATACCTCTCCAGCCTGCTTAAGAGGCACATGTATATCAGCAAAGAAAAAAACCCCGAAAACCTCCACAAAATGGTGTGCAAGTCAGAAGTCCTGCTGAAATTGATGGGAACAGTTCTACACTTTTATTGGGTCAGGGTCTCAGCTAACAGAACATATACTACAAATCAGCATTTTTCATTTTTTATCTGGTCGTTTTCCTTTCATTACAGTTTATAGTGAGAACAGAGAAGGGAATGATACACCCAAGGAATTGGGTGAGCACACTGATTCCTGTTTGAGTCTGTTATGAAGAGTATGAAAAAAACCCCTAAGAATCTAATTTTCTCTAACAGTAGTGGATTATACTTTGACAGTCTGAGACCAGAGTCCTTTAGGGAGAGATGCAAGCCTGTCCATAGCTTACAGTAAATTTTTCTCTGCTTTCATGTTCTAAAAAAACACATATTCTCTGTAGGCTTTGGGTTCTAGAAGAAACACGACTTTTCCAACAGAAAAAAATTTAGAAACTGAGGCTAATTCTCCTCTTTCTTGTACCAAAATATAAGTAAGTAGACCTAGGATATGCCAAAAGGGGACCAAAAAGGATGTAGTTAATCATCCACTGTGTCTTGGTTTAATCCCAGCCAGTTTCTTGCTGGCCCCACACAGCTTCTTGCTTCTTTCTTCCACACAACCCCACTTGCTTCCTCACTAGTAGAATGGGGGAAAGAATCGGAAGAGAAAAGTGAGAAAATACATAAGATGAGCTTAATAGGTTAAACAAAAGCTGTACACCCAAGCAAAGCAAATCAAGGAATTATTCATTGCTTTCCATGTGCAGGCAGATATTCAACCATCCCTGGGGCAGCTGGGCTCCATAATGCATAATGGTGACTTGGAAGACAAACACCATCACTCTAAATTTCTCCACTCTCTCCTTCCTTAGGCTTATATGCCGAGCATGTCATAGGGTGTAGAAGATCCCTTTAGTCAGTTTGGGTCAGCTTTCTTGTCTATATCCTTTCCCAGCTTCCTGTGCATCCCCAGCCCTCTCAATGTTGGGGTGGTGTGAGAGGCAGAAAAGCTCTTGACACTGTGTAAGCACTGCTCAACAATAATGAAAGCATCCCTGTGTTATCAACACCATTTTCAACACAAATCCAAACCACAACCCCATATGAGCTACTGTGAAGAAAATTAACTCTACCCCAGCCAAAACTAACACACAGTGACATCTATTTATACCATATGCTTCTCTTCAAAGACTTCTGTGATGTCGTGTTTTGTTGTATGTGAAATGTTGGTTCCTGTACTGGAGACCAGTATCTGGTCTCTATTCTGTGCTGATGGGAGATGGGGCTCCTGGAATATCTCAGTGTGATCACTGTAGCTTGACAGGGACTTGGATACAGCAGCATCTTTGAGTTTGGTGTCTGATCCAGCAGTGACAAATATCCATCATGAATAAGACTGTATCGTGACACACAGAAATTTTAAATTGTTCTTAAATATAAATACAGAAAGAAAGATGAATAAAGAAGTTTTTGTCAAATAGCCTTCTTTTTTCCTGTGGAAAATTCTAGGTAGTTGATTTCTTAATACAGCTTTAGCACTAATTTTAAGAAATCTCTTCTGAGATCTGTACTGAGAACTGCACCTGTTAAATTGTTTTCCAATTATTAAGGCTAATAGAAAAATACAAAAAAAAAAAGTGTAGTTGCTTTAACTTGTTCAGGTTTTGGCTTCTTTGCTTAGATAGTTGATGGTTAATGCAAAAGGATAATACTTTAGAAAAGTGTTATGCTTTAGAAAAGGGCTCATAAATTGTCCTTGGGTAGTAGTAAACTGTATAATGGACTTGCCTTATATTTGCTCTTTCTCATGTTTACAATCTGCTTATTCCATTCTCTCAGCATAATTAATGAGTCCTTTTCAATGATTATGCCATCTGTACATAACTTGGGATGTGAAATAACCACACTGTGAAAGAGAATCTGCCTCAGTAGCATTGTTTCAGTTCCCGAGTGTTGATATTTCAGGTTTTAGTTATTGATTGATACTAATTTAAGTTACTTCATAATGAGTCAGTTATGCTTGTATACGCTGCTTTCTTTTGCTCATTTAGCAGTCTAATTGTAGGGTTACTTGCTATTTAATGGCTTAATGGAAGAGTTGGAAGATCTTATAGGCTAAGCTGTAGTTAACTAGGTATGTCATATCTTCCCTGCAAAGTTTTGATAGACCAATAATTTCTTATCAGGTACACAAATTCAAATATTTAACAGTGTACCACTCTTCCAGACTTCTCATTGTTAATTCTTATGCTGTGAGTTATTTTGCATGGTATCCAGGTCCCTCAGTATACCTCTGACTCAAAGCCATGTGAAATAAATAAGATGTAGTAGTATTTTAATTGTCCTTTTTCAAAATGTGCAATTAAGTTTAGCTTTAGTTTTATGGTAAAATAACTGAATATATAAAATACATTTGCTCATGCTACCTGATGTCAAATGTTAATTTAGTTTAGTAGAACAGTGGGCAAACCTGAAGCCATATCGTTGTAGTTTCTTGTAATTTTTATATTTCAAATACAGCTATTTACTACATAAATTACAGAGTCTTGATGGCTAATATTTTTTTCTTTCTTTCTGAACAGGTGTTAAACCTCTCTGAAAAGAGACATGACCTTGCAAGGCTTAACCCAAAGGTATTGATTGTCTTCCATAACATAGCTTTCTAGTGTTAAATACAACTTAAATGGCCTGATGAGCCCTGAAGCTATGGAAGTGTTGGTATACAGAGTAAGAGAAGAAGGTTTGGAAGATAATAACAAAAACCTCACGTGCATCCCTTTTTTATTTTTTTTCAAGTTCTGTTTTATGTCTGTTAGATCTGTGTTTTACACTGCTGTTCCTGTTGTTTTCTTAGACTTTACATACAGGATCTGAAGCCTGTTGTGACTTCTGAAAAACTTCTATTAGGTGATATAAATTTTACTTCAAGTATACTTCCTTTGTGGAGTCACAGCATACTGGGTTGTATACTGTAATGTACAGTCAGATTGCTAAAGCTAGTGAAGTCAGTTCAGATAAGGACTTTCCTTTTGTACTATCTTTGAATAGTTGCTTCTCTGCGCAACAGAGACATAAGAAGTGTCAGAATGATGTGTGTCTCTTGTTCCTTCTCACCACTTGATGTGTTTGTTGCAAAAAATGGTGCACAAGTACTCTTGAGTATCTGTTACAAGACCAGAGTAGCACAGATGTATATTTATAGCAGTATATATGCTATGGAGGAAAGTACTAATATCCCTCTTAATTGAAACCTTTTGAATGCTTTATTGATCATGAAGGATGGTTCATAGTTATGGGTTTTTTAATATGTTGTATGCATAATATATATGTATTGCGTATGTTTTTTAAGTAAATATGCGTATAATAATAATAGGCTTAGTAAACTGTAGTGAAAATATAGTGAATAGAAAATCTGAACAAAATTTTGACATGCCATTATCTGTTGCACATGAAGGAAATAAATCTAAAATGAAATTAAACCCATCAAAAATCAATCTTTGTTCTAATTCTGACTGTATTTGCTGTTACAAAATATCAGAAATTCTAATTAAAAAATCTTTAAGAAATTAAGAGCTTCAGAAATATTGTCACTCTTAAGTGCTTGGTGAGATTGGGATGGGGGGAGGAAGAAGAGGAGGAAGTTTCTTGTTTATTTATTTTTATAGAAGTACTAGTACCTTAAAAAACAAAAAAAAACCCTCTTCCCCTTAAGAGACCTGTAAGCATCATGACAACTGAATGGTGTGATTATCTGGGATTGGAAAAGTTGTGGAGACTTTCAACCATGACAATTATTTGAATCCAGATTTTAATATGTGATACTAGGGTCAAAGTGTCTCTTGCAAATGTTACTCGTTTAATTGCAGGCTATGGATGTGGGGTGGCCTGATCTCCATGCTCCACTTCTTGATAAGGTGTGCACCATCTGCAAGGCTATGGAGTCCTGGCTGGACAACAGTCCTCAGCATGTGGTGGTGATCCATTGCAGAGTAAGTGCAATGGATGAGTTTGTATTAATTTTCAAAAACCTTGTCTTTTATTCTTCTCATTTTAAAAAATAAAAAGCGTGATCTGTTTTCAATGATGGCAACTGTGTATCAGATGTTCAGTTGATGTAAGTAAACTTAGATTAAACCTTGCATGCTCGTTGAACATTTCTTTTTATGCTGACTAAGGTCCTAGCCCTTGTTGCAGGTATAACATGTATTGATGTTACTTCACATCCTTCAAAGATCACAATTACTTCTGTCAATGTGTCTAGAAGCTCGAGGTTTTTCCAGCTTGGTAGGAAGCTCTTAATGTTCATTCATGAGTTTTGTTGTGGGATAAGGATAGGCAGTGTATCACAGATCATCTCTTTACACTGTGTGTGGTTGTAGGAAATGAGGACATTAAGGACCTCCTGGATACTTTTGAAAGGTTTTAACTGACAGCATCATTGCAGTGCCTTAGAGCAAAGCTACCAGTGTGCTGTGTTGCTTTCTCCTGCTTGCTCACAGTAATCAGAAATAAAGAAAAACGTTAGTTAAATTTGGATAAAATGAATTCAGAACTCAGTTGGTAGCTGTGGTTGTGACACTTGAGGCAAACCTATCTCTGTATCACTGGCAGGTGTTACTCTAAACAAAATGATCGTGATAATAGGACTAAAACTCTTCAAGTCAGGTTGTAGGTCCCCAGTCCTGAATTTCTTCCAGGCAGAATGGCATTATTGTGTGAAACATTTGAACTCTTACTAGTTGCAGGACTGCAGCCAGGAGAATGGCCCATACTTGGGACAAAAGAAAAGGGAACAAAGTATTTCTAGGTATACGGTTATATACAAATTGATAATGCATGTTGTTGGTTGTTACCTTTTCATAGTATTGGTTTCCAGCCACAAAGATAGATACAGCCAACTACTTGTATCAGCTGAGAGACTGAAAATACTTTGAAATCTGTGAGAATTACTGCTTGGTAGATTTTATTGAATTTGTCATGTATTTAAAAATATTTTAGAACATTTTAAAAATTACCCATAGATAATCAGTTACTATAAATCTCAGGTTTTGGGGAGGTAAAAATGTGAAAACCTGTCAGAAACTCCTTTCCGAAGTAGGTGTTTTATAGCATTTCCTGCTGGGAATTGCAACATTGTCTAGACTTGTTGTGAATGATCTCTGGAAAAAATAATTCAAAATAAGAATAGTTCATACAATTTTTCTTTTCTTTTTTTCCCCAGTTAATTCCTCTTAATTGGTAAGACTTAGCTGGCATGCACATAGAAATCATACTTAATGTTTTTTTATGTCATTTGTCAGCCAGCTTGTATTGACAGATAAGCTGCTCCCCATTATTTCCACCTTTCCATCAACAAAGGCTATGCATGAGCAAAAGAACTCTGAAACTCGTCTTAAAATTGTGTTTAGTATGGGTCTTAAATATAATAATGCCCAATAATGTAATACATTAAAGAAGTTGTCATTCCCTTTTTCCTAATACAGGGAGGAAAAGGAAGGATAGGTGTGGTCATATCATCATATATGCACTTCACCAATGTTTCTGCGAGGTAAGTGTGAATAATGCATATTATGTGGGTTTTTTACAATAAACATTAGGAAGAATGCCTTTTAGTTGACTATGGTCTGTCAGCTTACTGTTTGTCAGTAAAGGTTTGTCAGGTTTTCTTCTCAGAGAGGTTTGGAGCATGTCTTTCTTAACAGAGCCTGTTTTCATGAGTTTTCTTGTAATGCTGTTTCCAGCAGGAGACTGGACTAGGTGACAGCCTAAGGTCCCTTTGAAACTGAGATCTTATTGGTTTGCAGAAAACTTTTCTAAAGGATGTTTTGAGATGAACGGTGGAATGTGCAAGAAACCATTTTTATGTAATGACACTGTCTTTATTCTGTTAAACCTATCTACTTGCCACATCCGTCAAGTGGCCTCTTGAATCAGTGAGAAATTATTCCTAAAGTATTTAAGGAAAACAGTTATTAGAATTTGGAAACAGTGTTTGAATAGGGAATTCCCAGACATTGATCCAAATGCAGAATGAAGTGTAAGAAATAATCTGGACTTTATTTTGCAGTCAATTCAAACAATAGGTGTCTGATTATTTGGTTTTGTTTCTTTTGGAGTGCTCAAATTATGAAATGACAATTGACAATTTATATAAAAAAAGATACTATTTAATAAATGGTCTCAGAAAGGATGAAATGTGTTTTGGAGATTTTTGTTGGGTTTTTAATCACATTGTTTTCCCTTGGAGCTTATTTATTTATATATGTACATAAATGTGTTAAAATAAAAATGCACTCTAAATGCCATGGTTAAATCAAATTTGGTCCTAAATTCACACCAGCCTGTCAGTAATAGATTTGATGGACTACTGTAGGTGATGGAGTCTTGAATTGCTAGAAGTTAATGGCAAATTACTCATGGATGTCAGTCAAATTACAATCTACAAAACAGAATAAAATCTGTGTTCTTTAGGGTAAACTCAGTTTATAAATAATTATAGACCAAGAAACTAGGTGCATTGCATGCACTAATATATGCTGAAAAAATACTTGCTTCAGTTAGTAATTGTGACAGTGATTGCCACTGCCATTTCGTGTTTTGTTGAGAAGTGTTGTGAATGACAAAAACTGTCAAGCAAGGGTAGTACAGTCACTGTGGTGTGATATCAGTGTTGCAATATTATGTCATTCTTAAAAGGTGCCTGGCTATTGTAGTAGCACTGTTACAGTCACATTCAGGTGTTGTTTTGTTAAGTCCAGCAGGAATTGTATCACCTTTTACCCCAAACAAATTCAGGATTCCTCCAGTGAACTTGCAGGAGAGGAGGAGTGAGCTTGGAAGCCCTCTTTAACTTTCTGGCAGCTGCTATCCAAAACTTAATGAGGTTTGGGGTTTCTCAGCTAGGATTTTTATATCCTTAGCATTATCAAGACTCTTGAAAATGGTACATGGCAACCTTGCAGAAGCAGAAATTACTTCAAGTGCTGCTGTTGAGTCTGATCTGGTACTTAGAAGGCTTTGAAGACGTTCGCACTAAAGAAAGTTCATAATTGTCAGCATGCATAGGTGTTCTGGTTCTGGCCAGGACAGGGTTAATTTTTCCAGTATGCTTGAAGGAAGTATGGCCAGGACCCAGAGGTTATTCTATACCTCCTCATGTCCTTGCTGGGGTGGGGGGAAGGGGATCCTTCCAGGGAGAAAGGGTAGAGGGAGCCATCCAGCATTGCCTGTTGTTGGCTGTTTCCACAGTGAGCAACAATGTTCCTTTTCTTGTACCCTCTGCCATTAGTATTGTTGTTGTTACTGTTAATTGTTTTATCCCATTCCTGTGTCCAGTAAATTGTTCTTAGTCAGATTAAACCTGTGATCTTTGCCCTTTGTGCCTTCAGTTCTCCTCTCCATCCCCCTGCAGGGGAGAGGGAGAGGAGGAGGGAGCAAGCATCAGTGTGATTTGGAGAGGGTCGATAGGAACATTAAATTAGGGAATTCCATTCCTGAACCACGACAACATGCTGAAAAAATCTAGGCTTAGTGAAATCTAGTGAATTTAGGCTTACCACCTTTGCTGTGATGACAGGCTAAGGTTTAGGGTTGGGGTTGTTCAATCTAAAAGAAGAGTAGGCTCCAAGGAGACCTGCTGGCAGTCTTTCAGTACTTGAAGAAGTCCTACAGGCAGGGTGGAGTGAGACTTGTCAGGAAAATTAATCCACAAACACCAGAGGTTTATGTCTGAAAAGGAGATAGAGGAGTCCTGTAACTTCATGAATAAAGGGAGAGGTCATGGGCATTGCCCATGGGATCTCTCTCAAATTGCAAGAGGCTGCAGCCTCTTTTATCCTAATTCTCGGCCGCAGTTCCCTCTCTCTTTCCCATTGGCTGAGGTACTCGAGAGGCACAGACTTCCTGGAACGCCTAATTAATATACATCCCCCGCTAATACAGACACCCCCAATATACATTCCCGTTTTCTTCTTCTTCTTCTTCTGTCTCTGTTCCTGTAGTTTATTAACACAATTTTGGGTAAATCTAATTAGGGAAATTCCTATGGAAATCCTACCCATTGTTTCTTCTATCTCTCAGTATCAAAGTCATCTTACCAGCAGACTCAGGTCTTATCTTTACCAGCCATTTGTTTGTAACGACACTCCCTTATTCCTTTCACAATCTAACACCCATGAAGAAAAGGCTTGACTTTATAAGGCTTGACAGATGCCCTGTCAAGACGACTGGCATCTTCTGATTAGTTTTTGGAAAAGTCATAAATGTAATTTTTATCCTCGTATGCATATGTGTACTTTGCACAGGTTTTTTTTTTTTAAATTTTTTTTCTCTGAACTCATTTAGGTTGAACTAGTTGTGGAATTTAAAAGCTAAAATTCTGGTGTGTACTTATATTTCGAAACTTCCAGAGTTTTTATGTTCTGATGTAAATTAACATTGTGAACTCCATCTGTTAAGAGACACGTTTTTATCTGGAACAGATATAAAAGGATCAGCATAGCACGTTTCTTGGAATATGTGATTAACAGCATTCCTACTGATTTTTGGCACTTCTTTTTCTTTTTTTCTGTGCCCTCTTGCCTTCCTTCACCCAAAGAAGACCCACACCAGGCCATTCTGGATAGAGAATAGAAGAAAATGTATTTTTTTGAATATGTTGCTCCTTGGTTGCGTGTTTGAAGAATTTGTGATTGTTTGATGTAAAATAGTTCTTTTTCAAATATAGTCTCTTCCTTGATGGCTCAGGGTACAGAAAACAAAGGGTGAATGAATTGTTGACTGCTTAAATGAACCTCTAGCCTGGTACTACAGTTATTTTTTAAAAAGACAATAAATTTGTATTTTATAAGAGAACTCTTCAGTGGTACTCTCAAGAAATTATGGCAAGTATCCTTTGGGAGCCTGAGCTGCTTGGTTTTGCCAAAGTTTTTGCATTCTGGTTTTAAAATATTCATGTTGAAAGTATGCAATCCAGTTAATTGAATAAGGAAGCTTTGCTCAGGAAGGTAATATCTTAAGGTCTTGAATGAGAAGGTGTCGGTGGAATAAACATTGTTGTCCACAATGTCCAAACCACTAGACTTACTAGTTTAGGTGCCTCTTTCTTTTATTTTTCTTTATTTCTGTCATCTTTTTCTTCCAGATATTTTTGCATATTTTAGGAAGTAACCTGCTGAATTTTCAAAGTAACACTGAAGCAGAATAACATGTGTCTCTTTTTTGACAGTGCTGATCAGGCTCTAGACAGATTTGCTATGAAGAAATTCTTTGATGATAAAGTTTCAGCTGTAATGCAGCCATCCCAAAAAAGGTATTCAATTTGTTTCTAATTCATATCAATAAGAAATGTCATCATTTTCTTCTGCTCCCATTGCTTACTCCTGCCCTGTCTATATGAAGGCTATTTCCACAAGATCCTCCAATTCTTCCTGAATTCTCAGCACTTTGTCTTATATCAATATTCCTTGATTGATGAGTTCTCTCCTTCAGTTCCTGCATGTGGCCCCAGATAGACCTTTTGTACGACACTGTTATCTAGATGGGTTCTCACTGCATTGTTTGTTAACAAAGAGATGTCACAATCTGTGTCTTGATTCTTCCAAAAAAAAAAAAAAAATCATTTTTCTGTGGTATAAATTATGAGTACGGAATGTGTGCTGATTAGTGTGCAATAAAGATCTTTTTACTACTTGTTTAGAGAAGGTGCAGATTATGCACTTTCCCCATGTCCATGGTAGTAAATGTTTGTCAAAGCATGCAGTGTTCATTATGTTTGTCTGGATGTGTTACCTTTTCAGTCTGTCTGTCTGACAAAGGTTGAGTTAGGATTCAAAGTAATAAGCACTTTGGAAAGTAAATAGTTCTGGGGTTCACTATTTACCTTGTTTTGGTGAGAGGTAACGAAGGATTCAGTACCAAAAGAGAATGATATCCATCAGATGAATAATTGTGATATAGGTGAATCTCTTTTAGAACTATAAAATATCAACTGGGTTTGATTTGGTTATTACTGTTCATTTTTTGTCTTAATCCATGTGTGTGCAGTAGGTTGTTTAGAAGTTGCCTAAAGACTTTGCTAGTAATTAAAGCAGAAAAATCAGTAGTAACAACTAGTGTAAGGCATTCGGTTCTGTTAATCTGTAAATAAAAACTTTTCAGTTACTTTTTTTGCCCATTAGGTGACATGCAGAGCTCTTTTAAACTTTAAAAATACTAACACAACACTCCATTAGACTTGAAATAAACTTTTCATAAGTAGAAGTTTACTGGCCTTTTTTTGTTTCTGTTTTATGCTTGCAAATATGTGTATTGCATTTTAATTATAAGGATTTGAGAATGCTGCCTACCAGACAGAGAAGTGTGAACCATAGCAGCAAAAGGAAAGAGATACTGTTAATCTTCCCATCAAGAAGCCCTAGGCAGCAGGCATATTTCAGTGAGAGACAAGACCCCCCCCCCGCCAATATCCTGTGAATTGTGCATCAGGGGTGCTTTTCAACCACGTTGACCGGAAACTTAAGTAGCAACTAATGTAGGTGATCTGCATGTGAGCCCTAAAGCTAGAGGTTAAATAGGTTCAAATGGTTGCATCTATCTTTCCCTCCCCCCTTCAAGGACACTTGCTTTTTTCTTCTGGGAGTAACTGGGGGGGGGAGGGTCCCAGAGATACTCAGTTTGCTTCTTGGCTGATGGAACTAACATCTTTGCTCACTGGTACTGAACTTGAGCTGCCCTTACCATTTTCCCGACATATACACATACTTTGGAGTGTCATTTCTCATGAGAACAGAGGTAGTTCTCCAAACTATTTGTCAGAACAGTTCTCCTGAATCTCACCTCTCTTACCTTTCTTTCTCTGGCCTGGCAGTGGCCACTAATCTTACTGCAGAGAAAACCAACTCTCTTAATATTTGTGGATAACTTTATATTTCTTTGTTCCCATTCTGATCAGTCAGTGGTCTTTTAATATGCTTTTTCTCTGAAACCATTGCTGGGTAATTAATTAGTGCTATCCTAATTAAAACCCATTTGAGGTATAAATGGGTACAATTAAAGTGCATCTCAAAATTGTAGAATATGAAAATACACTAGTTTTTCACATTTTGAAACTTTTTCTCCACTAAATCTTGTCCAGATGAAAATAAATTGTGGCCATTAAGTTACTTAGCTTTTCCCTACTGCTAGTTGGGTACTATAACAATCGCAAGAAAAGTAAATGTAGATCAGATCTATTTTGAATCCATTCTCAGATAAGCAGTTGAAGATTTGTCCAAATTAGAAATGCAGGTAGAGACCCTTCACGTGAAAAAAATTTCTCATAAGCCTTTAGGATAAGTCTTTGAACATGCATCTCAAAAATAAACCAACTGTCTATAAGTCTCTTAAGTGCACTGCCTTGAGAAAGGTTTTCAAAAATTCAGTCAATTTGTTTTAGCATTAAAAGCAGGTAGAGAGAAAACATTCATACTGGTAATATTAAACTCATTTATTAAACTCATCAGAGGTCACTGACAAAACATTTCAACACACTGTTTTTTTGTCATGTAAATGACAAATTTTTTTTGTCAGTTTGTAAATTTGTGCTTTTGATATACTGAATCCTTTCAGGAAGACTGAAGGAGGAAACAAACAAAAAAAGTTACCTTTTCTTAACATTTCAAAATAAATTGAGCTTTGCAAGTTCTCTGTAAAATGAAACCTATTTTAAACCACCACAACCCCCATTCTGGGGCAGTAAAGCTGTTGTTACTCAGCAGGTTATCCTTAGCCGTGGTATTACCAGGAATTCAGTTAATGAAATTTGTGCATAAAGGGGAAAAAGAGGTGATTTTCTTCTATACATTCCTGAGAATAAAGTTAAATGAAGGTCTTCTCATAGGCATGGAAGAAAAAAGACTCAAAGCCAGTGTAAAAATTAAAGGACAGTGCAGTGATATTAACTTGCATGTATTTGCTCATGAGCTTGTGACCAGACCAGGTGTTAAATTGCAGAAGTAGCGTAATTTTCACATTGCTATGGTAGTTTTCCTCTTTTCTGCTGAATGAGATCACTTCTCATTATGAAGATGTTATTTGAGTACATATACCTTAAGATTTCTGACAAGGGCACTTCTTGCTCTTGTTTTAATGAAAATAACTTCACTGTGAATTGGGTGGGACACCTATCATGCTGCTGCGAAAGACATCTAAGACTACAGTTGCAGCTAGGAATCTGTACCAAAACAATTGACTTTACTGTTTCTTCTACTTAATTTCGTACTTAAAGTAGTAATATAAATAACTGAAATAAAGATATCAACAATAGCAATGTAACAGCCATGGATTTAATACAGTGGTAAATTATAGTATCTTTTCATGTTGTTTTGTGAAGATTAATATTTTGGGGTTATGTGCATTGTCACAGTGCTATTCACTACCCATAATCTGGAAATATTAGTGTGTAAATAATGTATTTCCCTGGTACTACTGGTTTTATATAATTCAGATAAATTTTTGTTTTTAGGTATGTGCAGTTCCTAAGTGGCCTTCTATCTGGATCTGTGAAAATGAATGCAACCCCTCTTTTCCTGCACTATGTTATCCTTCATGGCATCCCAAACTTAGATGCTGGGGGAGGTAAATTACCTAATTTTTCCTATTCAGGTGTAGGATCAAAGTCTTGTTTCATTTTGGAGCTTTCTAGAAAGCCTGCATGAATCTCAAAGTAGAATTACTATCTTCTTGATAACAATCTAAATATTCCCAATAAAGTAACCAGAAGAGAAACATTCTAAGAGTAAAAAATGCAGCAGGTGAAATAAATTTCTTGTTCTCTTTTGAATGAATAGTTGGTGCTATTTGTATCTGCCTCATTTCTGAACAGTTGTGGTCCCTTTTACTGCAAAGGATCTGAGAACCTGGTCAGGTTTGACAGTCATTTCCTCTTTGTTTTGGGAAATAATTGTAAATATAATCTCTTTCCTGTTTTGAGATTGGGTTTTGTGTGGAAAAGCTGTTTGGATAGGTTGTGCTTACAGAATTACACAGAATAATTTTGTTTGGAAAAGGGACCTCCAAGATCCTCAAGTCCAACCATTGACCCAGTCATCACCTTGTCAATTAGATCATGGCACTAAGTGCCGTGTCCAGTCGTTTCTTGAACACCTACAGGGATGGTGACTCCACCACCTCCCTGGATATTCCATTCAAAGTTTAACAACCCTTTCAGTAAAAAAATGTTCCTGATGTCCGAACAGAACCTTCCCTGTGCAGCTTGAGGCTATGTCCTCTTACTGTATCATTAGTTGCCTGGGAGAAAAGAGGCTAATCCCCACCTTGCTACAACCTCCTTTCAGGCAGTTGTGGCGAGCAATAAGGTCCCCCTTTTAGCCTCCTTTTCTCCAGGTTAAACAACGTAGCTCCCTCAGCTCCTCATAGAACGTGTGGAGACTATTCTCCAGCTCTGTTGACAGCTGTGTGTCCAGCTTTTTTGGACACACTACAGCACCTCAGTGTCTTTCTTGAAGTGAGTGGCCCAGAACTGAACACAGTACTTGAGGCCCGGCCTCACCAGTGCTACTAAGGTGGCTTGCTATACTAAGTGACTTTAAAACTAAAATGATAAAACAAGATACTGTGCTAGAGCACAGTAAAGGAATCCAGCTTTAATGGTTGGACTTGATGAACTTAGAAATCTTAATGATTTACAATTAAATAACAGTTCTGTGTTTCTGTATTTTTATTATCTGAAGGTTAAATAGCATTACTCTTTTGCAATCAGCATGAATTGGTAATGATTATATTTTCATTGTCATTTAGTCTGATTTTATTTTTAAAATAACTGTTTGAATAAAGTCAGGGTATTGCTTGTTCTAGTAAAAAATTAAAGAGCCTTACTAATTTTGAAACAAAACTGAAGATCAAATAATACGTTTATTTTGAAGAAGTTTTTATTTTATATTGGGGGTTTGCTTTTGTTTTGGCCATTATCTTCCTTCCCTTAATAATTTTGTTTTCTTGCAGAATTTGTTTCCTTCCTTACTAGAATCCTTTAAAATTCTTCTCTCTCAAATTCAGAACTAGTCTGGAGACCAGGAAAAAGTGTATTTTTCATAAAATAAAATAAAATACCTTTTTAGCCAGTTTTGCTTTGAAGGGTATTTCGATAGCATTGGCATTTGTGTGCTGCTTTTCTCAGTCTGGATGTGAGGGAAGCTTCCTAGTTGTAATTGTTTTCCTATAACTGAATATTATAAAACAACCTTTTCTGTTGACTTCTTTTCAGCTTGTCGGCCTTTTCTGAAGTTATACCAGGCTATGCAACCAGTTTATACATCTGGAATATAGTAAGTTGTAATAATTTTCCATTATGTTTAAAATTTAAGTTTTAATTGTTTAGGTTGTAATATGTTTAAAATTTAGGTTTAAAATTTAGGTTTTAATTTTCATGATTGCAGAATTACATAGTCCTTTTTAGTTTTGTTTGTGGGTTTCTTTTTTGTTTTGTTTTTGTGCCTTCAAACCATGTATTTTATTTTTCTTCTCTCATCTGTTAAGTAGCATAGGGTCAGAAAATCAAAGTCGAATCTGCATTGCTATAGACCCTGCCCAGCTTTTGAAGGGAGATATTATGGTAAGTTAATTATATGGAATGCAAATCTATTGATGTGACATTTAGTTTACAGTCTCTGACCTGTCTTGTGTTCTTGTAAAAAAAATTAATTGAGGAAATGCTTGGAGATACTACAGAATACATTATTGGGTAAGTTAAGTCATCATCTTTGGCTTTAATGGGAATAAAAGTTCTTGTAAAACTCAAACAAGAACGTTTTGAGGAGCAAATTGTTTTAGAAACAATTGGTCTCAGCATTCTCATTTTATAGCATCACCAAGTCCAGTAAGGCCTATATTGCTATTTTCTTTATGAAGATTACTTTGGGGAGTATTTGTAATTTGGCATTAAATATCTTGTCCTGTAATTTGGCAGGCAGTGTGCACACTTGTACAACTATCTGCTATAAAGAAAATACCTAAAAAATTCTAAATTATTCCGGCACTCAAAAAGGTGTGTGATACCAAATAAGGGTTGGATAATGTCATACGTCTGGCCAGCATAGGGTTAATTTTTGCAGTAGCCAGGAGGGGCATGGTTAGGACCCAAAGGTTATTCTGTACCACTTCATTTTTCAGGGACAGGGGAAGGGCTTCCTTCCAGGTCAGAGAGCATGACAGAGGAAGTGCTTGGGTATTGCTAAGGTTTTTGAGGGGTAGAGAGGAGAAAGAATGGGAGAGGTCTGAGGTCTGTGAGCAATCAAGTGTGAATTGTCTGGGTGGTTTTTTTTTTTTTTTGCTTGTACTCTTTTTTTTTTTGCTTGTACCCTCTGTCATTTGTTGCTGTTACTGTTTGTGCCTCTAATTCTCCTCGCCAACCTGCTGCAGGAGAGAGGAGTAGTGATTGAGCAGTGTGTGTGGTTTGGAGTGCTTCAGCAGGAACACTAAATTCGAGAACACCATTCCTAAACCATGACAGCCTTGTTTGGCACCCAATGTGAGGCATGAAGGATTGAGATAGCAACAAGTCTGCCCAGAGTGGGTTGGAAACAAATTTGATGTAAGCATTTGTTGCATTGGGTCCAGAGCCATTGATCACAATGTTGCTTGATTTGTCCTTGTGGTTGTGGTACCTAACTCTGTGTATATTCCCATACCTTGTGGTATTTTTCAGATCAGGGAGAGGGATCAGGATTGTTTTGTTGATTACTATGTGATATCAGCTTATGATGTGGTAACATCAAGGGGGGAATGAGGGTTATTTGGGATGTGTATTGAGTGCTGCTCTCCTACCCTTACCTCCAGCACTACCTCTGGGAGTCCATGAATAATTGTATCCAGTTTGTGGGGGGAACAGGGGAGAATGATTTTCCCCAGCTTTTCACCTCCTTTTCCTCCTTCAGACCTGTTAAAACAGTTTTTGAGAATTTTGAATTCCCCTGGATATTAAAGATCCAGGAAAGCATGTTCTTGTGGCTAGGTCTCCCAGCTCTCCTCAGTGTGGTCCACACCGTGTTTAGAGTTACAGGAGATTTTTATGAGGGTGTTTCAGAGATCTGCCCTGAGGGTGGGTACTCATGAATGGCATGGAAGGTAGGAGAAAATGGGGCAGCTTTTGAAGGACTATTCTGCTCCAATGGTTTGTAAGTTCACCTCTGAACAACTACAGGACTCTGTTAAAATGATAAAATACAGAAAAGAAAAATGCTGTGGCGGTTCCAGAGAGGCATGAAGTTATGCAGTGTACTGGGCTCTGGCTTCTATTTACTGGACATTGCTCAGTACCAGACAGCACCCTCCGGGGGAAGAGGAGGAAAGTACATCAACAGGCTCCGTGGCCACTCAAACTGCAGCTGAACCAGAGGAACAACGTGTGCTGGTAGCAGTTGCCCCTATGCAGAAGAAGAAATCCAAGACCAAATCTGTTTGCATAACAAGGGATGAAGAGGCAGTAGGGCCCTCCACAAGAAGAGGAAGAGGCAGGGCCTGAGATAATAATCGGATCCCTTCCCTGGGTGAGCTATGAGATATGGGTAAAGATTTCAGCCACAAGCTGGGTGACTTCCTGGTGACATGGGTGATGGTCTGATGCCAGGATATTGTGGCCCATGATATGAAACCAGGTGGTATTGAAGCCAAGCAACTGGGATCCCTGTTCTGGAATGTGTACATCGACAAAGGGATTGGGAAGAGGACAGAAACTCTCAGCCTCTGCAGGTGATTCCTGTCAAATATAAGGATTATCTTGTATCTTAAAAAGGGTGATCTGTTAGGGCACAAGTGGAACATCATGGAGAAAGATATCCAGTACTTGAGAGAACTATCTGTGCTGGATGTACTTTATAAAGATTCAATTCATGAGCAATTCCCTATAAATCCAGATGAAGTCCAGTGTACAGAAACACCTCTTTTGGTGAAAGTTTCTAGGAAGTACACCATCACTGTATATGAATTCATTGATGTCACGGAAAGAATGAGAACAAAGAGTGGATAATTTGGTTACCAAACTCTAGCTATATGAAGAAGGTATCTCTTCCTCCCTATGGGCCTGTGTCTTGTCTGTGGAAAGATTGTCCAAGGACCTCCAGCAATTTGAAGAGGTTGACCAGCAGTTTAAAGAAGTGTCTCATGCCCTGCCAGTACAGACCGGTCTCTGCTATTAGCAAGTGTCCCCCGGCTCAAGAGAGAGGGTACACACCACAAGGTAACCTCCACATGACTGTGGAGAGGACATATGGAAGTGGGATGGAAAACCCACCTCTGTCCTAGCAGCACTGGTGTGTGAGTTACAAGGAAGCACAACTGCTGCAGGAAATTCTTCAAGGATAAATGCTGCCTGAGTTTCCAGTGAGTAAGTCCTCAGAACAGGAGGACTGATGTTACTTCCAATGTTCTTGAAGGGATCTTGATATTTATAAGAAATTAACATGAAGCACTGTTACCAGGAGGGCCTTACCTCCAGCCAGGTGGAAGAAAGGGACAATCTGATTTATTGGACTGTGTGGATCCTGTGGCCTGGCACATCACTCACATGAGTGTAAGGCTTTAGTTGACACCAGTGTACAATGTACCCTAACACTATCGAGATCTGTAGGGGCAGAATGTATCTCTGTTTCTGGAGTGACAAGGGGATCCCAACACCTGACAGTACTGGAAGCTGCAGTGAGTCTGGCTGGGAATGAATGGCAAAAACATCCAACTGTGACTGGTCCAGACACCCCGTGCATCCTTGGCATCGATTACCTCAGGAGAGGGTATTTCAAGGACCCAAAAGGGCATCGTTGGGCTTTTGGGATAGCTGCTGTGGAGTCAGAGGAAATTAGACAGCTGAATACCTTGCCTGGTCTCTCAGAGGACCCTTCTGCTGAGGGACTGCTGAGAGTCGAAAAACAACCGGTACTGATTGCTACTACAGCAATGTACCCTTGACAGTACCACAACAAACTGGGACTCCGTGATCCCCATCCAAGACATGATTATTCCACTGGAGAGACAGGGAACGGTCAGCAAGACTCACTCACCCTTTATTAGTCCTGTATGGCAAGTGCCTAAGTTCACTGGAGAGTGGAGACTGACAGTGGACTATCATGGCCTAAACAAAGTCAGACCACTACTAAATGCTGCTGAGATGGACATGCTGGAACTTCAGTATGAACTGGAGTCCAAGGCAGCAAAGTGGTGTCACTTTTGACATTGCTAACACATTTTTCTCCATTCCTTTAGCATCAAAGAGCAGGTAACAGTTTACCTTTACCTGGAGGGGTGTCCAGTACACCTCAAATGGACTGCTTTGGCGTGGAAACAGCCCCACTATTTGTCATGGACTGATTCAGACTGAACTGGAAAAGGACAAGGCTACAGAATACTTGCAGCATATTGATGACATTTTTCTGTGGGGCTACACTGGAGAGGAAGTTTTTGAGAAGGGGGAGAAGACAATCCAGGTCCTTCTGAAGACCAGTTTTGCCACAGAACAAAGTAAGATCAAGGGACCTGCCCAGGAAATGCAGATTTTAGGAGTAAAATGACAAGATGGGTGTTGTCAGATTCCAGTGGATGTAGTCAACAAAATAGCAGCTATGTCCCCACCAACCAGCAAGAAGGAAACATAGGCTCTCCTAGGCACTATAGGTTTTTGGAGGATGTATTTTTCAGATTGCAGTCAGATTGTAAGCCCTCTCTATCAAGTGACCTGGAACAAGAATGATTTAGGGTGTGGTTCTGAACAACAAGTTTTTGAACAAATCAAACAAAAGATTGCTCATGCAGTAGCCCTTGGACCAGTCAGGACAGGATAAGATGTGAAAAGTGTGCTCTACACTGCAGCCAGTCCTTCTTGGAGACTCTGGAGGATGAGCCCTGGGGTTCTGGAATTGGGGATACAGAGGATCTGAGGCCTGCTACACCCCTACTGAAAAAGAGATCCTGGCAGCTTACGGAGGGGTTTGAGCTGCTTCAGAAGTGATTGACACCAAAGCACAACTCCTCTTGGCACCTCATCTGGGTTGGATGTTCAAAGGATGTTTCACACATGCCACTGACATTTCATGGAGTGAGTGAGTCACGCTGATCACACAGTGAGCTTGAATAGGAAAACTTAATTGCCCAGGGATCTTAGAAGTCATCACAAACTGGCCTGAAGGCAAAAATTTCTTACTAACAGAGAAGCAGGAGGAGAAGGTGACATGTGCTGAGAAGGCTCCACTACCTAATCAGCACCAGAAAATGAAAAGTGATATTCTCCCTTTAGTGACAGTTCCTGCCATGTTGTAGGGATACATTGAAAATGGAAAGCTTCTTATGGAGTCCTATGTGGCGAGTTGTGGAAGCTATTGAGGGACAAGGTAGATCAAGTCAGGTCACAGAGCTGGAAGCCATCCAGTTGACTTTAAGTATCGCTGAATGAGCGAAATGGCCAGCGCTCTAGCTGTACACTGACTCATGGATGATGGTAAGTGCTCTGTGGGGGTGTCTGTACCAGTGGAAAAAGGCCTACCGGCAGCACAGAGGTAAACCCACCTGGGCTGTTGAATTGTGGCAAGACATTGCTACCTGGATAGAAAAGTTGGCTGTAAAAGTACCTCATGTAGTGCGGCATCACAGCCTCTTGTTTCACAGACAGCCACCCCACACCGCACGGGGCGGGGGGGCGCGTCCGGGGCTGAGACATGCCAGGGCACACGTGGCACTGTGGCAGGCAGTGGCACTGCGCGGGACGTGAGTTGTCCTGGAGGCGCAGCGAACAAAGAAGTGTAGGATCGCAGTCTGTGGTTCCAAGGGAGTTTATTAGGGTCCATGAGCACAGGGCGAAGGGGGAGGAAGAGGGACGGAGAGCAAGGGGTGGGGAAGGGGCAAGGAACCAGAGACTGTGAACGCAGAACAAAGGTGTGCAGAGGGTTAAAAGGAGAGGGAAGAAGGGAGTGGTTAGCTCTGAAGAGCCAACCAGGGAAAGCCAGAGGGGAGGAGATAAGGAGGGGAAAAGGGGTTACAACCAATAGGTTTACAGCAGAGGAGGGTACAGACTCAGGACACCAATAATACATTAAGCTAGGGAGAGATTTCTAGAACATAAACCATCTACAGAATGCGGGTGGGGGAGAGTGCAAGAGCCAATGATATGCATACCCTAAATCCTGCTAGCGCACTGCAACAATGTAGATGTGCACATACTCTATAGTCAGGCTACTGAAGAATGTCACAACAACCAGGTGGATCAAGCTGCCAAGATTAAAGTGTCTCAGGTGGATCTGGACTGGCAACATAAGGGTGAGCTGTTTCTGGCTTGGTGGGCCCATGACATCTCAGATTATGAGGGCAGAGATGCAACATACAGATGGGCTCATGGTTGAAGGGTGGATTTAACCATGGGCTCTATCTCTCAGGTTATCCATAGTTGTGAAATGTGCTGCAATCAAGTAGGCCAAGCAGGTAAAGCCCCTGTGGTGTGGGGGACAGCAGTCGAAATATAAATATGGAGAGGTCTGGCAAATTGATTGCATCACACTTGGACAAACCCACCAAGGCAAGCACTACGTTCTTACAATGGTGGAAGCAACCACCAGATGGCTGGAGATGTACCCTGTGCCTCATGTCACTGCCAGGAACACCATCTTGGGCCTTGAAAAACAAGTCCTGTGGAGACATGACACCTCCAAAAGAAGTGAGTCGGACAAGGGGACTCATTTCAAAAATTGACTCAAAGACACCTGAGCCTGAGAGCATGGTATGGAGTGGGTGTATCATATTCTGTATAATGCACCAGCCTCTGGGAAAATTGAACGTTACAATGGACTGTTAACAACCAGATTGAAAGCAGTGGATGGTAGGACCTTCAAACATTGGAATCTGGTGAAGGCCACCTGGTTAGTTAACACTGGAGCTCTACCAATCCATCTGGCGCTGCCTAATGAAAATCTCCATGTACTGCAGAAGGGAATAAAGTCCCTGTAGTGCATAAGAGGAATATGTTAGGGAGGACAGTTTGGATTAGTCCTGCTTAGGCAAAGGCAAACCCATCCTTTGGGTTTGTTTGGGATTGTTTTTACTCAAGGACCTGAGTGCACTTGATGTGTAATGCAGAGGGACAGGGAAATGTGGTGTGTACCTCAAGGGGATTTGATTTTTGGGTGAGAACAGTCAGTAATATTAAATTGTATAATATTGGTTGCTGACTCACAGTGCCACTGTATGCTATTGCTGGCATGGACAGCAAAGATGGATGACTCTAGATACACCAGTCATGAGCTCCCACCTGACAGCACACCAGCCCTCCTTCTGTGGAAGACATCTAGGACTGATAGAACTCACAATCATGAGCTAAAAGAATTCAGCAGACATCTTGGAGGGATTGGGCCATTGTCTATGGAAATGACACTTGTGCTTGTGTGTGTATGTGTATATATATATATATATATACACATATATATATGTGTGTACATGTACATACACACCCACATACACACACACCCACATGCGCACACACATATATATATGTAGTTGAATCATGTGGGATTTGGGCATCATATAGATGCCATAGAATAAGGGGTGGATAATGTCCTGGTCCTGGCCAGGACAGGATTCATTTTTGCAATAGCCAGGAGGTACATGGCTAGGACACAGAGATTAATCTATATTGGCTTGTGTCATATTTTGGGGGCAGGGGAGGGCTTCCTTCTGGTTTTGGTGGCATGGTGGAAGGAGCAGTCAGGTATTGTTGGGGTTTCTGTGAGGGAGAGATTTGAGCAATCATATGTGACTCATTCATTTTTTCTTGGGGTTTTTTTTTGTACACTGTTATTAGTATGGTTGCTTTTGCTGTTCATTGTCTAATTTCACTGCTGTTTCCAGTAAACTGTTTTTTATCTCAGCCTGTGACCTTTTGTGCCTCCAATTCTCTTCAGCCTGCTGCAGGGGAGAAGCGGAGGGAGTATGGTTGAGCAGCATGTGGTTTGAAGTGTTTCAGTGGGAACACTGAATTGGGGGATACCATTTCTAAACTATGACAGTGTCATTGGTGTCAGATTCTTTTTTTTATCTTCCCTCCCCATTCAGATTGGTATATTGTTCTTTTGTTCTTTCACTGGAAAAATGGAGAAACAATTTTTAAATATACTATTATAAATTGGTATACTCGGGAGGTTTGAGACAGTTTCAAATTAAAGAAGTTTTGTTACTTATTGAAGGACAGTTGGTGCATAAGGAAACGGAATAGATCACAACAGAAATCAGTCTGAGGTTAATTCAGTGTCTCTCAAATGAGCTTTTAGAATGAAAAAAAGACCATGTAGCTTTTCAGTAATGCTTGCATCATTTTAAAAGAGATAATCTTCTAATCTCATGTTATTATTTGAGATAATTTTGAGCAAATCAGTGTCTTTTTCAGCATTTCAGTATTTCCAAAACAAATACTTCAGTTTTGAATATTTTTTGTAATTATGTCTAAGCAAAAACTTCAGCGGTATCAGGCAAAAATAATGATCTGTAAGATGCTCTGCCTCCAATTCCAAAAGGTTTAACTACTTGAAATGCATGTGGTGTGGTTGTTTGCTTTTTTTTTTTTTTTTTTTTTTGTTTTCCTTGTTTTGTTTTTCTTTTGGTTTGGTTTTTTGTTTGGTTTTTTTTTTAAAGAAAAGGAAATAAAAAAACATTTCTTGTCTTAGCTTTAGGAAAGCTGTTAATACAATGTGAATACCATGTGATGATGCAGAACAGATGCAGCTGTTGAAAAGCTGCACTGATATCCGCAAATGCATATAGGAATTTGCCAGCACATTATAATGTCTTGCATTAATTCTTGATTATGGCATCAGAAGGTTCTGGAGTCAGAATTCAAAATTATGCTTAGACTTCATTGAAAGCTTATTATGTGTACTGAGCACTAAAAGATATTTTCACTCTCTGGATATAGATGTAAAATATTACTGATCTTAAGAGAGGACAGATTTTCATAAACAATTACAGTTCTCTGTAAGTAAGTTATTTAGGGCTAGAATTAAGTTAATTTTAAGTTAACTTGTATTTTAAATTAAATTTAAAGTTAATCTGGGTTAAAATTATCTAAGGCTACTTAAGTCAATAAACAAATGCTCAATCTCCACTATGCCAAGCAACTCTATGTAGAGGCAAAACAACATCATAAAGGATGAAAAAGGCAAGTTTGCCCAGAAG
Source organism: Entomyzon cyanotis (assembly GCA_024500445.1). Lineage (NCBI taxonomy): Eukaryota > Metazoa > Chordata > Aves > Passeriformes > Meliphagidae > Entomyzon > Entomyzon cyanotis. The sequence goes on along the minus strand of JAKEPQ010001005.1, from coordinate 80,507,839 downwards.
TGAAAAATGGACAGAAATAGAATTAAGAGAGCCCTGATGAGAGATATGAGAACTAACCTGCTCCAAAATGTAGAATTGGTATGAAAGCAAGTGTGATAATTACATTTAATTGTATGAGGGGAGCAAAAATACTTGAGAAGAGCTTCTTTAAGTTTAGATACCTTCATCCACAATTTGAGTTTTGGCTTCACACAGCTGCTGGACATATTTGAATTGAAGGAACTCTGCTTTCTAGAGAGGAGGAACTCCTTCATTTCAGCGTTTTTATAAACATGATTATGCAAAAGACAGTACATTTTGAATATGTCCAGGTAAATTAGCCAGTGTGCTGTAGGGAATTCTCTTAAAAGAAAAAAAACAAAGAAACAACCAACCTCCTTGCTTTCAGATAAGATAAAGATTACATGCATAGAAAATCTCCCAGCCCTTATAGTGGGTTAGGAATATGTGACTTGCATACAGAATACTTGAAAAGAAAACATTTCTGGTATATGGGCTGAAATATTTCAGAAGTTGTTCTGTGTACCATGTACATGGTGAGTGCTGGTTAACTTCTGGAATTTAAGATATCATGGGGTTACTATAATGAAGGCCAGATAGCAACTATTTATGCTAGATTTTTCAAATCCTTTAGTGAGATTAATTTCGTAACTGTGTTTTAATCCCAGCTTTCAGAAGCATCCGTCATAAGCTCCTACATATTTTTTATATTATTTCATTTGAATAACTCTATGCTCTTCAAATGTTTAGCATTTTCTGTCTAAGATGCTTTTCTTAGTCTGCCTTTAATAAAAGTGATATTTATTGTCTTTTTAATGCATTTCAGTAATATCTGCTTTATCATAAAATCCTGATATAATCAGGATAATATAATAAAATTTTCAGTTCTGTGACTAAGGTTGCCAAAATTTTTACATATTCCTGTACAAATGCTGAGTGTATTACAGTATTGTACTATAGTATTTGTATTACAGTACACTCAGAGAATTGGTAGGTAAAATATCCATAGGTTTAGTCTAAGGGAAGGTGGTGTAAGAGAATAGGTATATTTTGTTCACTTTTAGCTACTGAAATTCATACTAGATGTTTTTGTAGAGTTCTGTGTTCTAGCTAAGGTGCCAAAACTATGATCAACTTCCTGCAGTAAACTAAAATAAGATCTTGTAATCACTAGAGTAGGTTTTTTAAGTCCTAAAAGAGATGTAATCAGCCTGCAGGCTTGCTTTAGAAAAGTCCTCATATTCTTCAGTTATTTTGAAATGGGTGTGCTGAAATTCATTAATTTGGTAGGTATGAAGTCTGTATACAGGTTAGCATTTCAATATTGTACTGCCAGATGTTGTGATTCTGGCTCATAACCTACTGATAAGTGACTGATAGTGATGAAAATAGTGATTATTATTTTTTACATACCTAGAAGTATCCTGCCTTGGGCCTGTGTAATTTTAAAGGATTGAATAATGCATACCCTGCTTGTTTCAACATCAGAGGTGTCTACAATAAATTGTATTGTGGCTGCTTTAGTTAGCAACCAATATATACACACTCATTTTTTCAGAATTGTAAAAAAATACTGTCTGACATAAAATGTTTCTCTTTCTAGATAAAGTGTTATCACAAAAAATATAGGTCAGCTACTCGTGATGTGATTTTTCGCCTTCAGTTTCACACTGGAGCTATTCAAGGACATGGCTTGGTGTTTGGCAAAGAAGATTTGGATAAGGCCAACAAAGGTACTTGTCTTCTGTGGTTGGTTGAATGGGTATATGTGTGGGCGTGCAAGCATGTGCGTGTGATGATCTTCTTCAGCACCTGCTTTTAAAAGGATGCTTGTTTCTTTTTTTTTTCCTTTCTTATTTTTAGGGAAAGAGACTGCTTTGAGTTAGTTAAATTATAGCATGTAACACAGGTAAACCCCTAATGACAAGAAAAGCTCTTCAAGTGAGTTAACTTGTCAGAATAATTCAGTTACTCCTACATAGTCCTTCTCACTTTCTCTCACATTTGTAAAAATAACAGACATTTGTTTAAATGGTGGCTCTCTTAGTCACCATTGAAATAAATAAAATGAGCTAAATCGTTCCCTTTTCCGGCTGGTGAAAACAGTCATTAAGTCTGATAATGTGTTTGTGACATAGTCTGAGTCTTTTAACATGCTTCTGAATATCAAAAAATCGACACCGTTTTCAGACATGCTTGCAAATGTGTCACACTAGTCCTTGTATTTTCCAAATAATAACTTCAGTTTTATTCTTATGTTTATATGCAGGATTGCCACTTCTCAACCTATGTTACTAGCAAACTAAAATAAAGCATATTTTCCTGCAACATACAACATAAGGCTACCAAAAGTTTTGTGGTCAAATATTGTGATTTAGACAATATTTAATTTTAATTTTTCCAGGTGTGTTTTCTTTATAAGCTGTGTCTGTCCAGAGAGGGGGTTAGGAACTGCACATCTCTTCTGCTTTTGACTGTTCTAGAAAGCAAGCAAAACTCTGGCTGGCATTTATGTGGTCTTTTCCGGAGAATGTGTGGCACAAAGAATGTGGCTTTTAAAAGCAGATCACTAAGCTGCAAGTGAGAAGGGAAGAGTGATGAGGGTACATAGCTATAGAGAATCCTGATTTCTGAGTGCTCTGAAACTGCTCTCCTGGGAAACAGCGTGCTGAAATCCTATCCTTTGTTTTCAGATGACCATTTCCCTGATTACGGCAAAGTGGAATTAGTGTTTTCAAGAACTCCAGAGAAAATTCAAGGTGAGCATACAGAACTGAAAAAAAGCTTATTTTGAAAACAAATCATATTGAAATACACATTTTAAAAAAAAATCTTTTTCCTCTTTTATTCCACTCCTCTTGTAAAAAATCTGAAATTTTACTTTGTCATTAAAATGTGTTAGTTACTGGTTTAAATTTTTAAAAAATTAATAAAGACTCTGCATTTATATCAGCATATAACTCACTACATTTTGTTTTAAAGCTATACCAGAACGCTTGCTACAGTAAGTAGAAGACATTTGTGTATATGTGTAAAACATGGATAGTAGGTGGTTTGGCTCAGTATAAGTGACAGTAGTGGCCTATCCCATAACCTTTTTTGGATGTTGTCATAATTGATTATGTTTGCAGTATTGAACTATCTTCAGTTTAGCATAAAGAGATTCAGCCCTAGTTTTCTTGGAAATGCTTCTGCTTTGAAGTTGGCCTCTAGGATACTCTGCATGCTTCCAAAATACTATTTTAATATGTTTAAGATTATTTGATAATTATTACTTGCAGTAAGAACTTAGGGTCATGCGGATCATTACGGTTTAATTCTGTTAATGAATTTGTTCTTAGTAATTTTATGGTGTCCCAAAAAGTATGGATTCAACCTGAGACTAATTGAAAACCAAATTCTCTTAACTGTTTGTCTCATACATATTCCCATTCAGTGTCCTCAGCATCCTGTGAATTGCATGTTTTCCTCCATTTTTTCCACAAGAGTTTGATAATTTAGAAATTTATGGCAGCAGCCAGGAAGACAGTTGGACAGAATCCAACTGAGCACAAAGATCTCCCTTAGCCTGTTAGAAAGTCACATAAGAAAACCAATTTTATAAATTAATTTGTCTAGCTTGTTCTAAATGTTTCTGGGTAGTAAATTCTTGAAGACAGGCCAGCTGACATGTCTAAAAAAGGGCCAAGAATTCTTCAAATTTCCCTTCCTTAGATGACAAATGAGAGGTGTGGATTTTTTAATTGGCTTCAAGCTGTTGGAAAGTAAGGCTCTAAGTAATTGGATATTTGTATTCAATTGCTTTCTGAGGAATTAACTGGCTAGGAAGGGCAGCTCACCTTTGTTACTGAACAAGTTATATTTCTTTAAGAAGTCTATGCAGCAGTCTGGGAAGATATTGAAAAACTCTTTAATTTTAGCACAATAGTGTATGATCCCTATATTTGTGGTTAATGCTTAGTTTTGCACCATACAGTGCTTAGTACAAAACCCAGAGATTAATGTGACCTTGTGTTAATTCTCTACATCTGTGACTAATAAGTGTTGTGCCAGCTAATGCTTCCTTATATACTTATATTAGTGATTAGTATGTACTAGCAGAGATCTTAGTTCTGAGAACAAGGACTGTGTATCAGAACATAGAATGATAAGGGAAGTACATTATTACCTGACCAGGTGTTTGAAACACTCTCGAGGAGAAAAGATTAATCAGAAAATCTGGAACCATATCCAAATAAGTCCACAGAAATAATTAGCGTGTATTCAGGAAATGTGATGAATAGGTATTAATTTCAGGAATATAACCTGGTCTGTTAGGTTACTGGGGATACATGCTTTGAGGAGAAAAACCCATGTGTCCAGTGCTGCTAGTAGTGTTGGCTTGCTAACCTATAAGTTGGTTGGAGAGTTCATTTCCGAGATTTTGGTGACACCTTGAAATACTTATTTACAACTTCTGCAAAATGACTTTCACATCTGGAAATATTATAGAATAAATACAGGGTATCTCTAGTCCATCCTGCTGCTAAAAGCAGGCTCATTTGTGAGATCAGACCAGGTTGCCCAGAGCTTTGTCCAGTCAAATAATGAAAAACTTCAAGGACAGAGTGCCACAGCCTCAATGGGTGGGCTATTCCAATGTCTGACTGTCCTCACAGTGGATTTTTTCCTTATATTCACTCTAAATTTATCTAGATTCAAATTTTGCCTGATTCTTGTCCGTCTGCCTTGCTCCAACTTGGCTGTCTCCTCTATGGCCTTTAGGAGGCTGCTGTGAGATCTCTGTCAAGCCCCTCTCATCTCCAGACTGAATAAGCCTAGTCCCTCAGCCTTTGCTCACAGGCAGTCTTTCAGTCCTGACCCTGGTCATGCTCCCCTGAATTTGCTTCACTTTATTAATATAATTCTTGTGTTCTGTGGCTTGAAACTGGACACAGTATTCTAGAACATAGCTGACTGTGATGTTTTTAAGAAAGAATGCTGTTGCCGAGAATATAAGATCCCTGAATATTTAATAATAAAGATCATAAATCTGCCTTATGACAAGTGTCATCACAGAAACTCTCTGAAGGTGGCTTTTTCTAGGCTGCACATAGAAGTACAGGACCATAGAATTATTGTCCTAATTGTAACTGGTTTTGTTTTAAAAGTCACAGCATGTGCATAATACTGTTGCTTTAGAACAATTTACAGTAGGACTTGCTTCTGTAGACACAGCCAAAGGTTTGATAACTGAGGATTTCCTTATCTCCTAATCTAGATAGGGGAGAAAACACCGTCTGTTTAATTTATATCAGTATCAAAGCCAAGTTCAAGGTCATGAATTCTTGCTGCTTATGCTTTGCTTTTGAGTCACTGTACGATGCTTAAATTCCTCAATGTATCCATTTAAAACCTGAACATTATTTAATGCTATGTTATGGGCACAAAAACATGGGCTACCGCTGAAAATTCCAGGTATGTTTGGCAAGGCATACTTAAATGCAGCAAAACACATTGAAAGGTAGCTGTCCAGGCTCAGGTTTTGCAGAGCTGGCACCTTGGGGGAGCTGGAAGGGACATGAAGTTAAAAGTTTTCAGCTCTCCCTATTCATCCTTAGTGATAAATTCCTCTTGTATCAGAATAGTAATCTGTATGAATCAGGATTAAACCTGTAACAAAGACTAGTTTTATCATTCCTTTAGTACCATCTCTTTATAGATACTCATTGTTTCATTCTCAAAAGCTCTTTATCATGTCTGACCCTGTAGGACTGGGTGGATCATCTGTGTTAGTTGTGTTTAGGGATCCAAGTTATCAGCCTACCTCATAAACAAAAAGCTTAAGAAAAAATTCTCTGAATGAGAAATTAAGCTTTTTTTCTTTTTTAACTGTTTTATTTAGCATTTTTTCCCCTCTTGCTGCTTCTTACATTTCAGAATATGGTATTTCCATTCAGGGAGCAAACTTCTGTCAGGAGGCCACATACATAAATCTGTGTGTGTATATAATTACATATATGACTATGATAATTTTTGGTCTCAAACATGTGTTTCATTTTAGGATGTGAACACCTTCAGAATGACCATGGAGTAATAGTTGATTACAATACATCAGACCCACTAATACGCTGGGATTCCTATGAAAATATGAACCCTGATGGGGAAGGTGAGTAATTTTGTTCCATTAGACCAGGACAAAACTTTTTGCAACTGTTCCAGAGTGTTTGAAAGAAGAAAGGAGACCTCATTTGCTTGAAGCTAATGACACTTTGCTGATGAATTAAGTAGCTATGTACCCTTCCCTGTTTAGCATTAGTGGTTCTAATTTAGGAAAGAAGGCTGTAGAAGTTAAGTGAGATTCCTGTCAATACCCGGAATGAACTGAGACACAGCTGATTGATACAAGTTACTTTATTACTTGTAAATTTGCCTAAAGACTTTTGTTCTTTGTTCAGAAGTTTCTAGCTGGAATTCTAATATAGAATTTTAAGCACAATAAAATTATATGGTGAGTTTGTAGCTTCTGGTTGCGATGTTATCTGGAGTATTTCAGAAGGTTCATTAGGCTGTTATAAACAAACAGTAAATGATGTGCCTATTTGCATATCTCTCCTCATAAGCATACCCAGGTTTTTTAGATTTTTTTCTGTAATCAGCCGGCACATATGAAAGATGAAAACCTCCAGTAGCTGCCTTCACATTCGGACTCCAGTGTGGATGCTGTCCTGATGTTTTTCTTGAGTGAATGGTGTGCTTTTAATGGATACAGTTTTCATATAAGGACTCAGAATGTTACGCCTGTGGCTGCACACCTCAGTACACATGCAAGCCTGACATTGTTGCAAGTAAAATCTTGGAACAAGGTATTGAATGGATGGCAAAATTCTTGTTTTTACACCTTTCCTGTTATGAAAGGAAAGACACACAAAGCTAGGATACTTAAATAGCTGCTCTCTGGGTTGAGTTTCAATTGATTTTTATAATTGAAACTGATTTAGCATTGACCATCTAATGACCACATCAGTGAGGACAGAAGTTTACTGTGAGCTTGACCTTTTTCCAGTGACTCACTCTTGTAATAGGAGCACAGCAGACTCTAATCTGTCAAAAACTGGGGAAATATAGAGGGTGGAAAAAGAACAGTCATTGTGTGCGGCAGGTAGAGCACTCCACAGGGAGTCATCAGAGTTGGATGAGACTGTGGAGAGTTTTTAGAAGGAAGTAACATCAAAGAGACTGAATCTTGACTGAAGGTGTCTTAATTCCCACCCATGATGTTTCCCTGTAATTTATGATTCTTTTCCCTTCCTCCCCCTGCCATCCTTTCCCCCTTCCTTTGTATGTACCTAGCCCCCAACAATCAATGCATTGATGTCAAATATTTTTCTAATTGCTGAGATTGATTCCCTGGATGGATTTGACGTTTCCGTCATCATGCATTCCATTGTATGTAACTACATCAGTACAGGAAAGTGAAAGCAGAGATAGATATGCAGGCAGCACTCTGTTGGAAGATACAGAACTGTATGCTGCTTGTGTCTTCTAGAAGCATTGGTCAGAGACCATTCACAAGTACAATTAGCTTGTTTGCCTGCTGTTGAGATGTCATATATGCCACTTCATAGGTTTTTATATCTAATTTGAGTGCAGGATACTTTTTTAATTGCCTGAGATAGAACAAAAATACGATGTGTCATAGATTTTGAGAATTGCTTTGTACATCTGCAAAAATATCACTTGAGTTGAACCTAGAAAATATAAGAATAGATGTATCCAGTTATTCTTTTCTCAAGTAAATATTTATTAGACAGACTGTTACCCTGTGATATTCCATAATGGAATTTCAGGCAGAACAATGTCTCTGCGTAGGTTGGGCCAAAGATCTCGAGGAGCTAAAACGTATGCACAGGGGACAGCTATATTTTTCTCATAAGGGTGGGGTCTGTACTTAACACAAGTTTGAGCTTAGTCTGCTGCTGAAGGTGTGCTGCTGCTGCTGAATATAGTGCCGTTAGGTTATCTTCTGTGTAAGATTTTAAACACCAGGACAAGCTTCTCTTTATGGTTTGTGCAGATGTTCAGTATCATGCTTGTGCATTAAAAAGGCATACTGCATCCTAGTTTTCACTACAGGTGAGAGACCACTAAGAGGAGATGCTGATTTCACATCCAGAATGTGATCAAAGTCAAAAACGTTAGAATCTGAGGCCTTTAGCTATAATCCTGAAGTCTGAGAGAGAATTTTTCCTGTACTTTAGAAACTGTTATGGTGCAAGACATAGTGCAAGCATTTGAAAGTGCCTAACAGTAGTGGTATGTTTAACGTGCCAGGAAGTCTTATTCTGTATGTGCCTTTTTCAGTTTTTCTTTACATTAAGTTAAACCCCTAGCCTTATGTATGAACTGGTCTTCATGGTTTTACTTGTACCTGTTTTCTCACAGGAATTTCAGTAGAAATAGTATGAGATGTTAGTGTGACAGATTATTCATATATTACACTTATACACCTTTTTGTTAATTTTAAGAAATATGGGCCTATGAAATTCCTTACCAAGGTGGTCAGGAAGGCTACAGCATGACCTTGTGAACATGAGTTGCTTTGTAGATATATGTCTGTGGAATGGCTGTTTCCAAGTTGATGTGTTAAAATAGAAATTAGAAACAAGTAAGATAGTAGTATCTCTTTTGAAATGGTACAACTATTTGGCTTTATTAGCAAAAGAACAAAAGATGGAAAGGCATGATAAAGGAAAAATATACCCAAAGTGTCTGGATTTGCTGGCATGATACAGTATTACGGACATAAGCAATTGCCTTTTAAATGATCTTGAACTGTTTGTTAGTATGCTTGTGTACATAGGTGTTGAATATAGCCAGGCTATGGACAGTTTGCTATCTGAATTTAGTTCCTTATTCCTCATTGTTAATATTCTTAAGGAATTTTGACAATTGGGAAGCAATAAATTTATTTGCATTTCTTACAAATACTGTTTCTTTTCAGATCTCTTGGAAAGTGGTCCTCCATAATAGATGGAAAATTATATGAAATTCTTAATTTTTATTATATCAAAGTTCCTCTTCCTTGAGCAGTACATTAGCACAGAGGCTTCTGTTACACTGATTTGAAAGTATGTAATTAAGTGTAGGATTTGGAACCAGAGGAATCGATCTTCCTACTGCCATGTAGAAGTCTGACATAGTTGCCATTGCTTTTCCCGTGTTTTTAAAGTCAGGAAGGACCTTTGTGATAGGAAAGAACAGAAATTACTTTTGATCTTTGTGAGCACACCTATTTTTTTCTTACCATACAATAGATGGTAAGTATCACTTACCATACCATAGATGTGTATGGATTTACAAAAGGTTGTTCATTTGCTATTACAGCAAGGTATAATGCCTGTGGCCATACATGTGTACTATCTTCCAAAATCTCTCTCTAAGACAAAGTGACGAATAGTTTTGAAAAAAGCTCTCCCCGCCCCAAACCAGATGGATGAGGTAAATGGTAAAGGTTTTACTTGTCTTTTGTTGAGGTTTTTTTTCTTTAGTATTCAGTGATAATTTCTGGGATTATTACTTGGCATAGTGCATAAGAGATACTGTTGTTAAACACTTCTCTCCTGCTGAGAATGCCAGTCATTTTTGAATAGCAACCATCAGTTTATGTGAAACCTGCCAGTGGATCCTGGTAAAAAGTTTGGCTCGGAGGTGTTCTGAAAATTAAATCAGATTAAAAAAAGAGGTGCTAAAATAAAAAGATATTAAAATAATATATATTGCCAAAGAACATATTATTTATGTTTATTTAGTCATTTTAATAGAAAAGGTTGAATTATTGGAAGCACAGATGAATGCTTCTCTTCCTTTTGCACTGTCTGACTGCTTTATCTCAGGTCTGTTCTAAGTATGTTGACAGCTTGCTAAAATTATTCTAGAGAGAAAATGCCATTTGTGTTTGTGTCATTAAGTTGGTCGAGATACAGGATTTTAAAACTTTTCTTTAATAAAGAAAACTGGTAAACATAAAGTTTACTGTTGGCCAGAATAGTGTTTGTTTTGGTTTGAGTGAATTCAGTAGATTGGCAACAGAAATGTACATGGTTCTTGTTCAGTGTTCCATTTTAAGACATTTCACTTATTTTAACAACTACTATATCCCCTCTGCACTCTTTTGTCTTCCAGCTCTGCAATCTGTGGAAAGAGAAGCACATGTACACATGCTAGAAATTGCTTAAAATGACAAATGCAGGACTTTGATTCAGTCTTTACAAAGCAGACACTTAAGTTTCTTTCTCAAAAGCACCTTGCTGTTTGATTCCTAGCAAAGTATGTTTGCTTGCTCAGTGGTGTTTGATAATTAGAATGGAAATAGCTTTGGCAAAAAAATTATGTTTTTAATTTAATCCAAATAGGGTAGAGCTGAGTGAATCCAAATTCCTATATTTCAAGAGTGTTGCTTTACAAGTTTTCAAGCCTTTTGTAAATGTAATCAACAACAATCAGTCAAAAATTGCCAAATATTTATAAACTGGTTTAGTCCTGCTTTTTTTTTCATAAAGGAAAGTATCTGAGAAATGTCTCCATGTAGGCAATAAATGTCTCCATGGAGGTAATAAATAGCCAACATTCTGATACGCACCCATGTCATGTGATGAGATGGGATGTTTGACTTTCATTGAAATTTTTTTCTTCTCTTCAGCCCAAAGTAAATAGCTATTCAGTAGGGAGGTGCCTTCTTATGTCAGTAAACACTTGTTTTTCCCAGAGGCCCCTTCAGTGTTGCAAAACTCAAAGGTTGCGGCAAAACTGCTTGGTTTTGGTACCTTAACAGGAATGCCCTCAATATCTCGTTTTGCCAGACTGAGAAGACCCACAGCAGCATACATTTTGAGGAAGGCTTCTGCCAATCCTCGAGAGCCCCAGTGACTCCCTTCATGGAGTTGTTTTAATATTTGTAAGGCTAGAGCTTTTGGTATCCACTGCCAGCCATCCCTTGTAAACCAATTATCCTCTCTTTCTTCTTCTCCACTCTTTTAAATTATCTCAAACTCTTCTGGTGGCAAAGACAGTTTCTCTGGCAGTGGTGGAGCTACTGGGAGCAAAGGGAGGATCTTAGAGGTTTCTGGGAGCAGTGCAGCTTTCCAAGCTTTTTCATTAGCCAGTTGATTACCTGTTGCTTTCTTTGAGCACCCTTCCTGGTGTCCCATAATGTGTATTATTGCCACCCTTTTTGGTAAATTCACCACCTCCAGTGGATGAGAAATTAAATTCTCATGAGCCAATGTTTTTCCCTTGCAGGTTAATAAACATCTTTCTTCCCATAATTTCTCAAATGCATGTATCACTCCATATGCATATTTAGAATCAGTAAAAATATTCACTGTATTGTCCCAATACAGTTCATAGGCTCTCACAAGTGCATACATCTCTGCTGTCTGAGCTGACCACGTGGGTGGCAATCTGTCGCGTTCAACTAAGGGAAATTGTGACGAGTTCTTTTTATAGATGGTCAGAAACGTAGTGAAGTCAACTGAGACAGACTCTGTATCAGGAACTGTTTATTGATTAAAAAAAACAAATTAAGGAAGTAACTGCCCCACTAAGGAGGGCTGGAAAAGATAAAAAAGGAGAGAAAAGGAAAAGGAACAGGGGGGGGGAGAGAGAGAGAGGAGACAGAGAGGAGAAAGTGGGCGTTACCGCCAGCAGAACCGAGGAGTGCTGTTGGCGACCCAGTAGCAGAGGGTGCGGTGCACGTGCTGCCTTTGTGGAGAGCCTACACAGTGGTCGGAGAGGTGTGGTTCCACAGGCGTGGCTCCTGCACCGATGGACAGGGCTGGACATGCGGTGAGGGGTGACTGGGCAGAAGATGCAGGACCCTGTACAGCATTGCAGAGGGGAGCAGCGGTGGCAGAGGCAGATTGGAGGCACTCAGATGGACAGGGCAGGCGGCAGAGGCAGGGACGGGCAGACAGGGTTGGATGCAGATTGTTGGCCAGGGACAAAGGGAGGCAGGAACACATGGCGGCCAGGGCAGATGAAGGAGTAGGGCAAGCCAGGGAGCAAGCCAGTGAGTGAGCTCCCACTCAAAAAGCCTCAAAAGCAAATGGGCTCAGTCTCCAAAAAGCCTCCCGAGTAAGCCCCTCCCCCAGGCAAGCCCCAGGTGAACCCAAAGTTTGTGATGCAGTTTGCTTGTATACTGCCTGGCCCCTCCCCAAGTCCGCCTGCTGACAGGAGGCCATTGGTCCAGTCTAGCCTCCTCCGTAGTTCATTGGTGGAAGCCTTGGGCCCTCTGATTGGATGAGCATCTCTGGGGGTGTATAGTGTTCTCTGTGAGGTGTTGGCAGGCAAAGTTACCCTAGAGACAAGGCTTCCCCTCATCTTCTAGCTGCCTCCTTTCATGTGTGCTCCCCTTCCCCCCACACACCTCTGACAACCAGTGTTGAGACAAAGCAGATATAAAATGGCGCTTCACACAATCTCCCCCCTTCTTTTAATTTTCTTCCATTAATGATAGTGTATCTTGCAAATTGTTTCCCCTCTACTGTCCTTGAAGACCCACCAGCAAACACATTCTCTCTCCCAGGCCAGGGAGTGCCCTGCAAATCTTCTCTAGCCTGGATCTGGAGATCTGTCATCTGAATGCAGTGCAGTCACGGGTTTCTCCCCAGCCCTGCTCTCTGGGGCCGCCCAAACAGGAGGCTGAGACAACCTCTCCCGGCTTCCCCCCCGCCCATTTTTCAATTCTACATCTTCCTGTTCCACTAAACAAGATTCACACTGTAGTAACTGAGTGCTGGTCATCTGCTTACAGGCTCTTTCAGTTAACAAATCTTCAGTTTGATGTGAAACTTTGACAGATATCTTCCTATTGTCATCCTTTGGGCCCCAGTTACCATCAAGGCCATGGCTGCACAACTCTGCAGACAATGAGTAGCCTCTGGCCACTGGATCTAGCAACTTCAAAAAATAAGCAACAAGGCTGCCGTGTTCCCCAAAAGCAGCTGCCAAATTCCCCAAAGCATGAGGAAGCAGCACTTGCCCCTAAGGCTGCTTGCAAAATCCAATGCAGGTATTGGAACCTGCTTTTTCCCCAGGCAGGAGACTTTAATTCTGAAATCAACTCAGACACCGAGACACTAACTCGGAGAGGACTGGAACCCCTTGGAGATTTGAACCCCAGAAAGCAACACAGCAGCTATCAGTCCCGCTTTTCCTTCGGGAAAAGCGGGACTGATTTTCTCCAAAAGGAGCTTGCAAACTCTTGCAGGACTCAAACCTGCAATTCTTTATAGTTGAGACTTGAACTCAATGCTCTTCAAAGCACATGAGCAAAACCATGCTCAAACACACCTTGCAAGACTCTAGTCTGCTTTTACAAGGAAACCTTGTTTTAAACACCTTGCAAGACTCAAACTTGCTTTTTACAAGGAAAAAACACTTTGCAGGACTCAAACACTTCGCAGGACTCTCTTCAGGAGACTTATTTGGAGAGTTTTTTGGGAAGCAGCCCTTAAAAACAAAGGATTTCAGGAAGGGTGGGCATGCTTCAAAATAGAGTTCTCGAAGGCACAGGAACAGACTGTTCATCATCGAAAGAGTCGACAAGGTAAATGTCCAGCCTGGATGGGCAAGGGGCTCATGAAGGAGCTAAGGAATAGCAAGAGGATGTATCATCTTTGGAAGGAGGATCAGGTACCTCAGGAAATATTTAAGGGGGTCGTTAGGGCATGTAGGAAAAAAATTAGAGAGGCCAAAGCTCAGTTAGAACTTAATTTGGCAACTTTTGTGAAGGATAATAAAAAATGGTTTTACAAATATATTAATGGCAAAAGGAAGGGTAAGAACAATCTCGGTTCTCTACTGGAAGCAGAAGGGAATTTAGTGACCACAGATGGGGAGAAGACAGAGATGTTTATCACCTTCTTTGCCTCGGTCTTTATCAGAAAGACGGTTTGTCCTCAGGACAGCTCTCCTCCTGTGCTGGTAGATGGTGTCTGGGAGCAGTCCAGAAGGAAGCAGTCAGAGAACTGCTGAGCCGACTGGATGTTCGTAAATCTATGGGACCGGATGGGATCCATCCCAGGGTGATGAGGGAGCTGGCAGAAGAGCTTATGAAGCCACTCTTCATCATTTATCAACAGTCCTGGCTCACTGGTGAGGTTCCAGATAACTGGAAGCTGGCCAATGTGACCATTTACAGGAAGGGTAAGAAGGAGGATCTTGGAAATTATAGGCCAGTCAGTCTAACCTCAGTACCTGGTAAGGTCATGGAACAGTTTATTTTGAGTGCCGTCACACAGCACTTACGTGATGGCCAGGGGATTAGACCGAGCTAGCATAGGTTTAGAAGGGGTGGGTCGTGTTTGACCAACCTGATCTCCTTTTATGACCAGGTGACCCTCCTGGTGGATGCGGGAAAGGCTGTGGATGTTGTCTACTTGGACTTCAGCAAGGCCTTTGAAACCGTTTCCCACAGTAAACTCCTGGAAAAGCTGGCAGCTCATGGCTAGGACAGGTGCACTCTTTGCTGGGTTAAGAACTGGCTGGATGGCTGGGCCCAGAGAGTGGTGGTGAACGGTGCTGCATCCAGTTGGCGGCCAGTCACCTGGTGTCCCTCAGGGATCTGTGCTGGGGCTGGTTTGGTTTAATATTTTTATTTATGACATGGATGAGGGTATTTGATCTACTATTAGTAGATTTGCAAGTGACAGCAAGCTGGGGGCCTGTGTTGATCTGTTGGAAGATAGGAGGGCTCTGCAAAGAGACATAGAATGATTGGATAGATGGGCAGAGTCCAATAAGATGAAGTTCAAGAAGTCCAAGTGCTGAGTCCTGCATTTTGGCCACAACAATCCCCTGCAACGCTATATACTGCAGACAGTGTGGCTGGACAGTGCCCAGGCAGAAAGGGACCTGGGGATACTGGTTGACAACCTGTCATGGTCCACTTACAAGCGGATGCATGATGGTTCATGCCAGCTGTAATCTTGGAGTGCAAAAAGAAAGTAAGGCAAAATAATTCAACAAGTCAAGGGAGTTAAATTTCAATCCAAACAGGAACTTTATTAATTGTGCCTGTAAAGTGGCCTGTGATAGAAAGAGAGACAGAGAATAAAGGAAAAGATAGGGAAAAAAGGGGAGGAAAAAGGGGTTTATAGCAATCACCATGGGGTCCACAGACGTCTGGCGTCTCCAGAGGTCCCAGTCCAGAAGGTGTTCCTCTGCCTCTGTCTTTGATCAGTGTGATCTCATGGTGGGGAAGATCTTCAAAATTCAGCTGTTTCAGAGCAGTCTTTTATGCTAGTCGATACACCTGGTCCCTCCTTGCGACCTGCCTTTGCTCCTCCTTAATTGTTGTAGAGATATGCCAAATTCCACCTGGCAGGCCACACATGCCAAGAGAGGAGTGTCTGAAGCGTGGTCGGCTTTGGAGGTGGGTCCCATCCCCTTGCTCATGGGCTTCTCCTGGCGGCGGTGGTTGACTTGGGGTCTTCGAGGCTTTGCACATGCTTTGTTGGGGTATGGGTCTGTGGTAAGTCCCTATCATTTCTGCTCCATGGATCTTTCACAATAGTGGGTGGCAGGGAGTCTATGGTTCTGTGGTCCCGTCTTGCTTCATGGATCTTTCCCAATAGTGGGTGGCACGGAGACAGGTGCAAAGCCTTCGTTCTGTACCAGCTTTGGCAGGCACAAAGCATTTGTTCCGTACCAGCTTTGGCAGGTCCTGCAGCTGTGGTTTCTGATGAGAAATGTTGAGACAGAACTTGAGTCTTTGACTGACCCTTACACAGCCAACTGAATATGAGCCAGCAGTGTGCCCTGGTGGCCAAGAAGGCCAATGGCATCCTGGCCTGTACTAGAAATAGTGCGGCCAGCAGGACCAGGGAAGTCATTCTTCCCCTGTACTCAGCACTGGTGAGGCCGCACCTAGAGTACTGTATGCAGTTCTGGGCTCCTCAGTTCAGGAAGGACATTGAGACACTTCAGTGTGTCCAAAGAAGGGCAATGAGGCTGGTGAAGGGCTTGGAACACAGGCCCTGTGAGGAATGACTGAGGGAGCTGGGGTGGTTTAGCCTGGAGCAAAGAAGACTCAGAGGAGACCTTATCACTCTCAATGACCTTAACACTCACTCTATGCCTGCCTGAAGAATGGTTGTAGTCAGGTGGGAGGAGTTGGTCTCTTTCTCCAGACAGCAACTGACAGAACAAGAGGACACGGTCTCAGGCTGCGCCAAGGGAAGTTTAAGTTGGATGTTAGGAAAACGTTTTTTACTGAAAGAGTGATAAATTTCTGGAATCATCTGCCAGGGGAGGTGGTGGAGTCACCATCCCTGGATGTGTTTAAAAAAAGATCGGATGTGGCACTCAGTGCCATGGTTTAGTTGAGGTGGTGTTAGGGCATGGGATGGACTCGGTGACCTTGAAGGTCTCTTCCAATGTGGTGATTCTGTGAATGTGCCTTTTGTCCCTACCAGAGCACAGGGGAACCACACTTCTCTAAAAGCAGCTTGCAAACTACCAGTATACTTTACAGAGTTGACCTCAGGATCTTGACCTGCCAATTTTGGCTTTTCGTTACAAACCATCCAAAAAGGCAACTCACTCAGTAATTACACTCAGTAATTACAAAATTTGGTATATCCTTTATACCAAATCAAGTTTCTGAGGGTTCCTGTAGAAGGAACCCTAATCCCTACAACAAACACTTAGTTTTAGCTTTTGCACCAAACAAACCGAAACTCCAAATCCTTGTGTACACCAAAGACTTTTGAATTTACCATGCACTTATATTTTCACTAGGCACCTGTCCTAGGTTGCAATATAGATGTATTTAAGTATTCTATTACCACCAGCTGTGGGCCGTTAGCTGCTATCACCTGCTAATGACCCACTCCGGATGACAGGCAATGGTCCATCCGTTAGCTATTATCAGCTGCTAATGACCCACCCCGGATGACAGGCAATGGGCCATCAGGGACCCACCGTGTGACTCATGGACTTATCTCATCCCATTGTGGGATGCTTTGCCCAGGAGGGAGGAGCCAGGTGTTCCCACCTGGATATAACCTGGCCTTGGAACTGCCTGAGCTAGCCCTGTCTACTGGGTTCCCAGAGGACAAGAGCTACCACTGGATCTTCAGCTGGAGACTAGACCTTCACAGGATCACCGCTTCAACTGGACTACTTCAGTTGGACTGCTACCACCACCCTAACAGGGTGTTAGGTTGTATCTGACTTTGTTAGTGCTTCTTCCTTGTATTATTTCACTTATTTTTACTTTCAATCTTGACTTGTGATCTCCCACTGGTTTGTTTTCAAACCAATACAGCACCGATACTTAAAATCACTATTATAAATAGAAATTAATGCATTTCAAACCTATCCATCAATAGTGGTTGAATAAGGTGCACCTACTCATCATTTTCACTCACCCCTTGAATAATTAAAGATCTTGTCGAC
This sequence comes from Entomyzon cyanotis, assembly GCA_024500445.1. Lineage (NCBI taxonomy): Eukaryota > Metazoa > Chordata > Aves > Passeriformes > Meliphagidae > Entomyzon > Entomyzon cyanotis. The sequence goes on along the minus strand of JAKEPQ010001005.1, from coordinate 80,490,397 downwards.
AACTCCCTGCCTTAGGGATATAATTCAAAGTGGATCAAGAGGCTCCTGGGTCTACTAGGAAACACACCTCTTCTCGATCCAGGCCCGCCTTAAAAGTTATCAAGGGTTCCTGTGTGGTGGGTCCCTGGTATAATGGGAGTCCCTGACATCCCTAACAATTCATTTCCATTCGTCGCTGGACTTCCTCCTCCTGTGGATCCAGCTGGTTCTGCAGACATTCCTGCTTCCAGTGTCCCTCTGTCCTGCAGATAGCACACTGATCCCTTCCCAGCTGCTGCTTCAGTTGGCTTTCACTGCAGAGGATGGAATATCTTTGCCGTGTCCTGGTGGCTGGTCCTGTCCCCTCTGTCCCGGGGGTCTCCATGGGCCCTGCAGTTTTATTCCTCCGGGGCTGTAATATCTCTGCTGTCACCTCTTCTTCATCCCTCCTTACAAACACTTGTTGCATGTTTTCTAACCAGTTCATCCAGGGGCTTTTTCTGCCCTTCCTCTAGCCCCCATCCCTGCTACTGCCTGTGGGTGCTCTTTCTCCCACAGTTTAAAATCATTCATTTCTCCAGTGACCCAAACAAAATTCTTAAAAGAAAATCCTGATATTTCCACATAAAATCCACATTTTCCAGATATTCATTCTGCAGTGTCCAAATGCAGCCCCCCCGCCTTCCCCCACCCAGTGCTCCAAGGTGGGCACGGCCAGCATCACTATAGGCGGCCGGGGCGTCCCGCAGCGTCATGGAGGCCAGGGGGCCACTGCTGCCCCTGCCCTGGGGGGTGGTGGGGTCAGGGACCACCTGGCGCTGAGCCCGCAGCTGTCCCACAGCCCCGGCTTGGCCCTGCACTTCCCCACAGGTCCCCAGGCCACGCTCCTGGTCCTGCACCTATGCGCCCAGTCCTAATGCTCCTTGCCCTAACAATATTTCTCTGCACTCCCCTGTTGCCAAGACCACTTTTTGACTCCCTTTATTGGCCCCCTGGGCATGGATTGTCGAGACCCTTTCTCAGCTTTCTCTTACTGCCTGCCTTGGGTGTCCATGTCCTTATATTTTGGGATCATACTCCCGTTTGCCAGGACTCCTTCCCATCTTTACTTGTGCTACCCTTCATGGGTGCTCTCTCAGGTTTTCCTTCCTTAAAGGACTCTCTGGGGCATTATGGGATCGTCATCCCTTTTTCTGGGGCCCCTTCCCAGCTTTACCCTTGCAACTCTCCATGGGTGCCCTCCCAGGTTTACTCCCCAAAGTTTCCATTGTACTCACCGGTGAGATTTTCAGTAGTCCTTCCCTGTGGACTCTTCATGGACCCCCCTGGTCCGCCACTCGTCTGTTTCCTGGACAGTCACGGGAACCCAATCAATTGCCCAGTGCCAGCCGCCACCGAAAGAAGCTGATCACTGAAACTGTGTGAGTTGCGCTTTCAACTCCAGTCGCTGCAGGCCGCCTCCGGACGGTGGAAATATTCTGGATGAGTCCCCATTTTTCAGGCAAATTAATCCACAAACACCAGAGGTTTATGTCCAAAAAGGACACAGAGGAGTCCTGTAACTTCATTCAGGAATAAAGGGAGAGGTGATGGGCATTTACCATGGGGTCTCTCAAATTACTAGAGGACACAGTTTCTGTTTATCCTTATTTCCTGGCTGCAGCACCCTCTCTTTTTCCCCATTGGCTGAGGTACTTGTGAGGTACAGACTTGCCAGAATGCCTAATAAAGACCCCCTTCTAATATACATCTCACCCTTCTTCTTCTCAGTGTGTCTCTGTTCTTGTAGTTTATTAACACAGTCTTGGGCAAGTCAGTTAGTGGAATTCCTATGGAATGCCTTCCCATTGTTTCTTCTACCTCTCAGTATTGGCCTTATTTTACCAGCACACTCAGTTTGTTTGTAAGGACACTCCCTTCTCATTCCTTTCACTGGAGTCAGGCTATTCCTTGTACTCCTCTCAGCATATACTCAGAAAATATTATTTGTATGAAGAACTTTTGTTCTTAAATCATTTAGGTACAGTATAAGTTTTCCACCAAATATACATAATTATGTTAGTATATGTTATGATCTGGTGTTGTTGCAGAAGAGCAAAGAAAACTAAGTCTTTGTGAATAAGATGGGTTGAACTCAGAAAGGTTCAAAATATACCCCAAAACTTGATTAAAACCAAATGAGGTTAGATGTTGGTGCAAAAAATTGATGCACTTTATTTAATAGTAAAAGAGGCAAGGAGAAAGAAAGACAGAGAAAAGAAAGAAATAAAAAAAAAGGTGTGTATGTGTGTAGCCAGGGGACAGGGAGAGTGACAGGGTAGAAACATATCACCCTTCCAATTAAATCCATGTTCAGCTTTTAAAAGTTTTGCAAGAACTGCATCTTGTGAATTAGGGAGTGCTTTAAGCACTTGAGTTGATTTTCTTTGGGGTTTTTTAGTAGGCTTCTGCTTTTTGCCCTGGAGCAATGAATTGACCTTATCAGTTTTGCAAATAACATTTGCTCCTTTTACTCCAGTGATTTGAACTTCACTAACTGCTCAGTTTTTCAGTATCCCACTTCATTAATATTGACTGGATTTCAATTTCACCTGATTCATGGCTAAATTTTAATATTTCGGTAGCCATACATGGCACCATTTTTGTAGTCGTTTGGTGACTCATGCCAGTTTTAATTCAGGGTTGTGATTTGCCCCAGTCGAGCCCAGAGACACTTCAGAGACCAAGTCAGAGAAGTGGGTATTTGCTTTATTTGATGCATCGAGTGTGAGGGAATTCTTTCCACCAAACACACACACCTCGGTACCTCCAAAGGCACAGTGTTATAGGTAAAATTCATGAATATTCATTACATTCTCCAGGATAGGAGTGGTTATACAAATTACTTCTCATAAGTCATTAATATTATTAGCAATTTCTTGTGCTCAATGGCAAAAGGATTCCTTTTGCCCCCTTTTATCTTGATAAGATTAAGGGAATCCACAAGGCCACAACTGTTATCAGCCTTCAGCCCTGGACAGGCGCCCCGTGCTGGTGGAAGGGGCAAAAGATCAAAGAAATAAGGATGGTTGAAGTCTAAATAGATTTGGGTTATCTATTTGACTACTCCTTTCTTAGTTGACATGTTACTTCCTTGTTATCAGATCTTAATGTAAACGTTTTGCTCCTAATCAGAACAGTTTTGTTACATTCTTTCAGTTCCTCCGCTGTACACAACAAAAAAGATCTGTTATACAACCACATTTCAGAGAATGTTACGGGTTTAACACTGTTACAAACTGGTTTAAACACAGAAAAACAAAGAAAACTAAGTCTGTGGATAAAATGGATTGAACCCAGAAAGGTTTGAAATACACTCACACAACGTGATTAAAACCAAACGAGGTTAGATGTTAGTACCAAAAAATTGATGTATTTTATTTAATAGTAAAAGAGGAAAAGAGAAAGAAAAAGAAAGAAAGAAATAGAAAAAGAGTTGTGCATGTGTCACCAAATCTGTGGGAAAAAGAAAAACTCTCCAACAACATTTTTAATGTTAGAGAGTCAAGGCATTACTTTATTATCTGGCCAGGATGTTGTTCTGGCCAGGATGTACCACAGAAGTCATCTCTTCCACACATCGCCCAGGTGTGCAGAGAGAATCATTGTATCCTGTATCAAGCTCAGTATACACTTGAACATCACAGTTGTTAAATGATATTAAACCAAACCTGCACAATGATAACACATGTTAGAGTGGGGAGAAGGATGAATTTCTGCTTTCTTTACCTCCCTTTGGAAATTTTTATATTTTTGCTAAGTAGGTTTATTTTGCAACATAACCAGTTCTGTTGCCCTTCTCTGCAAGCAGGCAGAGCTTGGTTTTGACATCTCCTCTAAAGCAACTCCTCTGGCAGCCTGAAACAGCTCAGCCAAGCAAACACACCCAACAGCATTTAAAATAATACCCAATTGGTGCACACTCAAATCAGACATTTAAAAGTTATGTTTTAACACTTATTCCAGATCTTTTTATATGATTTTGTGAGCTCTTTCCAGGACTTCAAATTTGCTACTGAAAAACGACACCTTTAACGGTAACCGGTTCTTTTGTCCTGGTAGTTTCTTGGAGTGGGGCTTGAATTACCCCTCTCCCTTTTTGCTTATTACTTTATTTTACTTTCTGTAAATTTAGATTGTTTTTCAATTCACAGAACAATATGATCACAAATAGCAGATACACACATACAGAGGTTCTAAAGGGATGCTTATAAGAATGCGCAGAGAAACAGCACACACAAAGATTCAAGGGGCATTTAAAATATATTTAAACACTAAACTAGTTACTTTTAATTTCATGGGTATCCCCGCATAGATTTAAATACAAGCAAAATACAAGTTAACGGGTAATTTGAACACACACAGTACACGCACACACATTCAAAAATTCAAAAGCACCTTAGCACTCTGCTCAAAAACAAAGCTTTTCACAGTAACCTCGGCAGGAGACTTGAACTCCAAAATAGGCAGGAGATTTGAACTCCAAAATACTTTGCAATTGGATTTTAATGCAAACAGGAGACTTTAACTCCAAAATATTCTGCAATTACATTTAATCTAAGTAGGAGATTTTAACTCCAAAAGATTTTGCAATTGTGTTTTAGCTAGGCATCGAGACTCCAACTCGAAACCACACGGCGGCTAGACATTGAGACTTGAACTCGAAACCACTGGGCACCGAGACTCTAACTCAGAACTGAGACAATCCGAGACTTGAACTCGGAAACACAGGAAGATGACACCGAGACTTGAACTCACAGACACAGGAGGCCGGCACCAAGACTCAAACTAGGAAACTGGGACAACATGCATACATCACTAGTGATTTTTTCAGTATCTAATGAAACCGTCACCCTTGTATTTTACCCTAAAGTAATGCCTTAAACAAAAACACGGGATCTTGTGTTGGACTCACCGGGTTCTGGGGACCGAGAGGTCTCTCCGGGTGAAATCTCCAAGTGCACTGGGGAGACACTCATGATCCTGGAATCCGTGGAGTGATCAACAGCTTCGTCCCATTTGGGTCGCCAATAATTGTCACCCAATCTGCAGGAAAAAGAAAAGCTCTCCAACAGCATTTTTAATGTTAGAGAGTTAAGGCATTACTTTATTATCTAGCCAGGATGTTGTTCTGGCCAGGGTGTACCACAGAAATCATCTCTTCCACACATAGCCTGGGTGTGCAGAGAGAATCATTCCAGAGTACACTACTTTTACTCGATTTCTCAGATATTTTATGCAGTAAAAATACATAGGAAAGCATTGGGTCAGTGTTCATTGGTCCAAAGTTGAGCAAACTCCCGATATTCAGTATCTCATTGGATCCGAATTTCCTTGCCTCTGATGCTAATTAGATTCTTCATTCTTCAGTTTTTCTTATCAGTCCTTTCCAGGCCAGGATGTCTTCAGCCCTGCTAGAGATGGCATCTGGGGTAGCTATTTGTGATAGCCACCATATCCTGAGGATGTCCCGTGGATGTTCTGTTAATGGCTTTTACCTTTCTGGTTATCCCAATCTGTTGATATGCTGAGTCCACCAGACTGGTAGAACAATGGTAGAAAATCATCTGGTAGAACAATGCCCTGAAAGAAACCTAAAATTCCTTTTTCCAGGGAAAAGACAAACAAAACCTTGACTAAAGTTATACAAAATTTTTAACCTGATATATTTTCCAACACATGGGGGATGGGGGACAGGGAGAGAGTGGCAGGGGTTAGGTAGAAACAAATCACCCTTCCGGGGGGGTCCCAACGACGTGTCGTTGCTCCCCTCCATCCCCTCACCCTGGGTGGTGAGGGTCCCCTGCCGCCAAGCTGAAAATAATAGAATCCAGTGGATTAATATATGTTTTGGGCAGGTGGGAATGCCCACGTACCTTAGTTTCGGCACTGTGCCTTGCAACACTGTGGATCAGTTGCATCATCTCTGGTGCAGGGTCGGGGGACCCCTTTGGGGCCACCTTTGATGGGCCATGACACACCCTTGGCTGTCCTTCATGTGGATAAGCTTTCCCCAGGGTGCACAGCCCTATAGCTGAGCCAGTCTGTGCAGCCAAGGATGGGCGTTCACTGCCTCTGACCAGAGACTTTTTTACTACACACCCAAAGCCTCTCTTCCTCCCACCCTTTGGTGCGGAGCCGGGGTGGGTGGGGGGTGGGTGGGTTGTGTGAGCCTGGCAGCTGAAATCCCTGGGGCTGTGGTCTCCACCCCGAGGGTGCCAAATGTGATGCCTCTGTGAATGTGTTCCTTTCACCCAGCCCTGAGTTCACCTTGTCTTCATCAGCGGGCAGTAAGCAGTTCATGGCCTTAGTCAGAAGGCCTGTTCAGGATCTTGATGGTTTTCTCTGCATCTTTTGTACAGTTTTGCTATAATAGGCGAAAGTCCTTCATGAAGATGTTTAAGCCATAAATTACTACATTTCAGTCTCTGACAATCCACCCTGTGGCTTTAACATTGTAATGACTTTTCTTCCAATGTTTCTTCAGTTTATGGGTTGCCCACGGTGGGTGATATGTATAGAGTAGTTGGTAAGAGAAAAGACAGAAGAAGTAATGTGAGTAATACAATAGTTATTCCAATCATCAAAAATGTAAATCCAATTGCAATCATTAAATCAATGCTTATTAGTAAATGCCTCCCACACCATGAACCCAAAAATCAGTTTTCTTTATTGGGTAGTGGATATGAGGGATTCTCCAATACTATATTTCTTGCACGTTGACTTAATTAGTTTTGAAATTAGTTATAGAATTACACAACGGGTTTTAATTTTTTTAATTCCATAGGAGGGGTATCCCCAGTATTAATCATGTGTCAATCAGCTCAGTTTCAAGGAAATTCCCAGCTCCTGTAATATAATTGTACCCTGGAACAAAAGTGAATAGGTTTGTTGAGGATGTGTGTTTACATATTTTAAAGGATCTAAACCAGGTTTTTCTCGTGACTACATCCACATATAGTTGGAAGAATTTTATAGGTAGTATTGTTGTTCTGCTTGGTAAATCTATAAAAAATTAACCTGTGTTATATCAAATTCACACAATATAAAAATATTTCCGTACAAAATATTTTCCTGCAAGCACATTTTTACATCAGGGCTATGTTCTGTTTTTCAGGGAATAGATTATAGTACTGTTGTAATTTAATTTTGACACAAAACAAAAACTGTAGCTTTATTATTGGTGGGATTAACAAATGAAAACAAAAGTAAAATAAAAAATTAATTCTAAATATAGTTGTATTACCATAAGAAACTTCTTTTTGTTTTGAATTTTAGTGAGCAAATCACCCCAATTACGCTGCACCCATAAGAAGCCTGTGTGGAGCAGGGTGTGTTAGGGTTATCACACTGATTAGCATAATTAAAACAAGTGAGGTAAAATAAAAATAAAATCCTAGGACATAGGAAACTCAGCCATACATAAGAGACGTTTAGGTGTGCTTAAACGTGGCGTTGCATCCCCGAAAGGCAGCCGAAAGCCCCAAAGTCACATGGAACGGCAGTCGGCTGCGCCGTGACGTGGGCTGGGCTGCACCAGGGCGGGAGAGCACGCAGGAGCCACACGGGGCTCGGGGGACAGAAGCTCAGTGGGAAACCAGGTGGAACGAAGAAACGTATGGACGCAGTCTGTGGTTGTCCAGGGAATTTATTAGAATCTTCGGGTGAGGGTCCAGGGCGGTGAAAGGGGATGGGAAATGGGGGATGGGTGGAGGGGCTGAAAGCCCAGAGACTGCGACGACGAGCACACGGTGGCAGGGGATTATAAGGGAAGGGAAAATGGGAGGAGTTAGCTCCAGAGAGCCAACCCGGGAAAGTCCGAGGGGAGAAGAACAGGGGTACACACCAATGGACTTCTGATAGGGGAGGATGCATAATTCAAAAGAACCAATAACATACAGAGCTAAGGAGAACAAAGGAGATACTTCTGGACACACTGCTACACTTAAAAGTCAGTAGAAGGTTTTTGTTTTTATATTCTATTTGCAGTTCATAGCTATCCTTCCTGGTTTAGGAAGGGGAACTACTGCTTTCTATGTAATATTTGTTTTGAGTTTTGTTAGGATTCTTTTGTTCACTAATTAATAGCTCTTTAAAAAATTTAGTCAAATTATAATAATTCTAAAGTCTTCCGAGGTGGAACATGGAAAACCAACATATATGTGTAAGATTCCATATGTGTATAAATTCTGGTACCAACTTCCAAGATAAAATCAGTTGAAACAAAACGCACATTCGTAAGAGTTTTTGTCATACTATTTTTTTGGTGAAAAGATAAAACAAGCTTAGCAAAAGAAATCAAACCTAACAACACATAAAATGCTTTGACTATTATTTGATCTTCCAGCGAGTCACTTGCAATGATTTGCCCCAATTGAGCCTGGAGACACTTCAGAGACCAAGTCAGAGAAGTGGGTATTTGCTTTATTCGATGCACCAGGTGTGGGGGAATTCTCTCTGCCAAACACACACCTCAATACCTCCAAAGGCACAGTGTTATAGGTAAAATTCATGAATAGTCATTACATTCCCCAGGATAGGAGTGGTTATACAAATCATTTCTCAGAAGTCATTAATATCATTAGCGTGTGCACCACGCATGCTCTGTATGTCCTGGTGGTGTTTGGAGACCCCCAAAGACCCCTCCAGGATGATGGTCCTAGTAGTCTTCATCACAATGCACTTTTTCACCTTTCTCTCTGGAGCATGCGTGGTCCTTCATGGGATGATTCAGTGGTTTCTGTGCTGGTTTCAAATGGATGCCTGTCCCTCTTATCTTGATAAGATTAAGGGAATCCTGGTTTTATTTACATCTTGGCTGATAAGCCACCAGGCCAGAGCTGTTATCTACATTCACTCCTCTCTGAGAAGCTGTCAGCTACAGTTTGAATTAGAGCTCAGCCTTCAGCCCTGGACAGGTGCCGTGCTGGTGGAAGGGGGCAAAAGATCAAAGCAACAAGGATGGTTGAAGTGCAAATAGATTTGGGTTTTCTATTTGACCACTCCTTTCTCACATTCCTGGAGGAGATGGCCTGGCACCAAATTCATTCAACAAAGTAAACAAAGCTTGTGCATTATGTTTTATGTTACTACAAACGTCGGAGTGATTGTTCCCAGAGGTTTCTGTGTGTAAAGCTAATTTTCAAAAGTCTCTCTTGAAAGGAAGGTGCCTCTTATACCAAAACAAACGTAACCAATGTCACTACAAAGTTAAAACACCGGAGTAGCCTCTTTCGAGGGGCGCCCCTTAGAAAATATCCTACTCCTTACACCTCGAGAGCGCCATGTGTTTCTAAAAGTTGCAACATGCACTTTGCTAAAAATAAAGAGACAAACAAACACACAAAAGAGTCAGAGAGGTTCAGAAAGGTAGAAAGGTACCTTGCTTTGTTTTTCTAAAATATTGATCATAAAAATTAGCAATTAATTGATTTTATGGAACCAACAGTCTTGTTTTAAGGGGATCCTGCAAATCCGTGATGCTAATTAAAAATGTTACAAACTGGTCTAAACACAGAAGAGCCAAGAAAACTGAGTCTCTGTGAATAAAGTGGATTGAACACAGAAAGGTTTGAAATCTACCCCTCTACTGTTCCTCACGTGGATGAAGCTTTCCTGGGCTGGGAGCCCCACAGCTGGGCTAGTCTGTGTTGGAAAACACAGTTTTCCAGCAAAACTTGTGTTAACTAAATAAACCTGAACAAGGCCTCAGCATACTCAGGCCTCAGTAAAAATCCTAGTAAAGTGTCATGAGAAGCTAAAACCTGAGAACACAGCTGTGTGTTTCTAATTAATGTGTGTGTCTAGGCTGTGAAAAAAAGTGTTATGAGATAAGATAGGGAGTCAGAAGTGTTATGAGAACAGAAAAAGGGAGTCATCAGGAAGAAACCTGCAGATGTGAGAACAAACTGCAAATACGTGTGTAACTATAATTAGTAACATCTGTAACAGTATATAAGTTTCTCGTTTAGTGAAATAAAATGGAGCTTACTTATATCTCACATTGAGACTGCCGTGAGCTTCCTCTCGTCACTACGTTAAATGGTGACCCCGATGTGATACGGAGATACAGGTAGCAGGACTTAGGACCCTGCTCCAAGAAGCAACGACCACGGACACTGGCAGCAGAGTTTTACGACCCTGCCCCAGACAGCGGCGAGAACGGAGAGGTACCGGAGCAGCGCCGGTGGGCTAAGATTATCGCCCCTGCCAGAGGGAAGGTAATCCAAAGGCCTGGGCCGAATAAGACCCGCTTCCGTAAGGGGCTATAACCTCGGAAAGGCTGCATTTGACGACCGCAGAAAAGAGAGATGCGCCCGGCGGTGTGCTCTGACGACGGCAACCATGTTACTTTAAACCCAGCTGGACCATAATAGAGACGGAGGTAGCCCAGTTTTTATTGTTATGCTTTTTAGAAAAGCATGGACTCAGTAAAGGCACTCTATCACAGTTAGCTGGTCTAATGGTGGTGGGAGAAGCCTATGGATTTTTTGCAAATCCTGTTACAGTATTCGACGTAAAAGAGTGGTTAAATTATGGAGCTAGTTTACTTCTGGAGAGTGATAAAATTGCAAAAAAGCTTGGTAAACCATGGAGTAAAGTCATAGCCTGCTTACAGCAACATGCAGCAGAGCGAGAACTTGCAAGGGTGGCAACACAGAAAATTGCAGCCGCAAAGAGCAGAGAAAAACCTGAGAGTTGCTGTTCTGCTTTTAATATGCAAAAGACTCCGGCAGCCGCGACGCAGCTGGAGAACCCCCCCCGCCAGGGGGGAGGGATAATCGTGGCCCTCTATCGCTCCCAGCGCTAGCAAGGGGAAGGTGCTCCGCGCCGCTGCCGGGAGCCGAAAATACAAAGTTACCCGATTGGATGAAAAAGCTATTCCTTTGTCAATGTATCATAGAACTCAGCAACTTTACAACGAAAAACATCTTAGCTGCTTTGTTTGAGAGTGCCACTGTTGAATTTTTGCTGGAACAACAAGTATCGCGGGTAAAGCATCAAAGTAGCCAGAAATGAGTCCATTGTTATTGGTGTGGCAGCAAAGAACACATACGAAAAAATTGTAACGAAAAGGTTTGGTGTTCTCGCTCCAACAGAGATACTCACAGCACAGAAGCTTGTAGAAACAAAAAAGACAAACAGAAAGCGACCAGCGGCCGTGCAGCAGCGACGGTCCCTACCCTCCACCACACGCTGCCTGAGTCCCGCACGCTCAGACCTGCGCCGGAAATTGCTCCAACCACAGTTTCCTGTCGACTGGCAAAGAAGGCGGAAATCGTAGAGGGTGCCCTGGTGGGCGGAGCCGCCAGCCATCCACACCTCCTTCACTGCCCCAACTGTGACGTCTGTGGTGAAATCCTAAACTCTACTCCTCCCCAAGGATGAGAAAATGATTAACAGCTTCAGCAGCAAATCAGAACTAACCAACAGTGTTGCCAGCAGAAACAGCAGTCTAATACCTGAATCAGAGTAGCAGATGGAGATCTTTGAACTCATTCTCCAGCTGTTCTCCCCAAAACCTCTAATTATTCGCTTTGCCGGGTGAAACACCCATTACCAAGAGTTAACTAGCAACACAGCCTTGCTATGGCTTGATCTGGTGCAGCTCCATGACTTTTCAGCCTTTCTAGAGTTCCAGGAAGATGTCTCTGAGCTTGGCTCCTTCCGTAAACACCTATCCTAGCAGACCCTCACCACCTGCTGCAGCTCAGCAACCAAAACTCCCTGAAAAGGTGCAGGCACATGGAGCAGATCAGCTTTTCTTTCAGCCCAGCTGCACCGACACTGAAACCAAAACTTATTTCCAGCTTTTACTGATAAAAAGGATTGTAACAATATATTATCCTGATAAAAAAAATAACACCTTAATTGCTAAAGCCTGAACAAAAGCTGAATTTTGCTAAAGTGTTGCTTAAGATAGTGTTTGTGTGAATGTTGCAGGCCTGCTGAAAGTGTTGTTTAATTTTTGAGTGTTTTAATGTGTTGATGAAAACCTGTAACTGCTGAAAGTGTTGTTTAATTTTTAAGTGTTTTAATGTGTAGATGAAACCTGTAACTGCTGAGAGTGTAGTTTTGATTTCTTAAGAGTTTTTGATGTGTGAATGAAACCTATGAGTAACGTTCTACTGAATAGTTTAAGTTACCTGTTAAGTACCTTTGGTTAAGTATAGATTCTGTTAGAGTTAAGTAATATTGAATTTGTATTAAGCTTTAAATTCTGTTAAAGTTAAAATTCTGTTAAGTAATATTAAGTGATGTTAATGTTAAATTCTGTTAAGTTTTAAATTCTGTTAGAGTTAAGTTGTTAAAGCAATATCAACTTTAAATTCCATTATAGCTAAGTCCTATTTGTTAGTTTTAAATCAAATTTAAGATCAAACTTTATTCATTTTCAGTGATATTAATTTTAAGTTTTAAATTTGTTAGTTTATATTCTTATTCACTAAAGCCTTTGCAGTTTTATCTTCCTTAGTTAAAGTCAAATGATAATGTCCACTGTTTTCAAATATTTCATCTCACCTTATATAGCTATCTACAAAAATAGTAACATGTTAAGACACTCTCCTTATTGATATTAATCAAAGCTTGTTTATAAGATGTTCTAAGAAAACCCTCCTACTTAGGGCCTAGGCTCTGGCCAAGCCTCAGTCCTAACTAGCTGGGAAATATGCCGTGAGTCCCAAGTGTTCTGCACCAAAATGTGATCAAGTAATTTTGACTTGCCAAATTGAGTTTATAAAAGCTAAACCTTCTTCTAGGTAAACTTGGAGTCCTTACCCAGGAAAAGTTCTCCAAGCTTTGCCTGAAAAGTGAATGTTTTCAACAATGGCAGTTCCTGAACCGTAGCAACATAACTAAATAACTAGTGATATTTCCTTAAGTAAATTTATAATAATTGTAGAAATAAAATAGCAAAACAAATTAATCTGATAACAGACAACGTCTGTTCTCACAAACAAAATGGGGGAACTGTTGGAAAACACAGTTTTCCAGCAAAACTTGTGTTAACTAAATAAACCTGAACAAGGCCTCAGCATACTCAGGCCTCAGTAAAAATCCTAGTAAAGTGTCATGAGAAGCTAAAACCTGAGAACACAGCTGTGTGTTTCTAATTAATGTGTGTGTCTAGGCTGTGAAAAAAAGTGTTATGAGATAAGATAGGGAGTCAGAAGTGTTATGAGAACAGAAAAAGGGAGTCATCAGGAAGAAACCTGCAGATGTGAGAACAAACTGCAAATACGTGTGTAACTATAATTAGTAACATCTGTAACAGTATATAAGTTTCTCGTTTAGTGAAATAAAATGGAGCTTACTTATATCTCACATTGAGACTGCTGTGAGCTTCCTCTCGTCGCTACGTTAAGTCTGCACAGTGGAGGATGGGTGTTCACTGCCACTGACCAGAGACTTTTCCACCACACACCCAAAACCTCTCCCCCTACCCGTTTTAGTGTAGGGATCTGTGCGAGCCTGGCAGCAGATAAACCTGGGGCTATGGTCTCCACCCTGAAGTGCTAGGCTTGATCCTCCTGTGAATGTGTTCTTCTCCCCCAGCCCAGACCTGAGTCACTTTATCTTATCTCCATCAACTTGCAGTCCAGGGTCTCAGTCAGGGCCCCACTCAGGGGGGCCCCGGTCTTCCATACAGCTTTTGTTATACAGTTTTGCTATAATAAAGCAAAAGTCATTTGTAAAAAATGCTTAAGCCATAAAAAATAATATTTCAGTCTGCAACAATATATGCTTATATTGAATATGTGTAGATCATCTTCAAATATTTTTTTACAAGAAGTAATTACTATAATTGTTATCATATAAGATTACCGCATGTTGCTTTTATGATTGCTCTATTACTTTAAAATAAATTACAAGTCTTTTGAGTCCCGGTGCAAAATCCTTTAAGTTAAATTAGTGAGTTAGAAAATCAAAGAGCTCTACTAAACATATGTATGCCTGAACCTCCCTTTTTGATATACGTACTTGTTTAGAAACACCTGAAGATCGATTTATTGTGCCATAGAGTGATGGAGCAATTTTATTAGAAATGGCAGTACTGTGGATCTACATGTTCCATGTGATAAATACTGTGACTTCTCCCTCTGCGTCAGGCAGCTAGCCCCGAAGTCACACGGAAGCAGTCAAGCCGCCGCGACCCCCACACGCTGGACCGGGCACTGCAGTGAAGCCTGTGGGTGCAGGCACGGAGCACCACTGGGGACAGAGCCCAACAGGAGACAGGGCGATATGAAAGAAATGCAGTCTCTCAGTTCTCGGAATCCAGGGTTTATTGGTAGGAACGGCGGGGCGGATAAGGAACCAGGAAGGGACACGAGGGCTGGAGATGGCTGGATTCAGGAGCGCGGAGAGCCCTGAATGTCCCTGTCCCAGGGGTTAAGAGGGACTGCAGGATGGGAGGGGTTTACACAGGAGAACCAATAGCAGCATGAGGGATTCAGGGTTGACAGGGACTCCAGGGAATGGGGATGCGAGGAGGGAAGGTACAGAATTTTGAAACCCAATGGGGAAACTCCGCTAGAGGCAACAAAGTAGAACTTTCTAGCCCTTAACTCAATATGGGATAGGGGAAGGGAGATGTGCAGTGCCAATCATCTCTAACTGTGGTGCCTACTTCCACTAAAGCCTGCAGACACACTGCTACAAAATACATATCATAATGTTGGCTTTTTGCAAATATTACAGTGGATACTATGTGTATAATTTTGATTCTTTTTACAAAGGTAGCCTTGCTGTGAAAAAAATAGCTGTGTAATAATGACTGATGCCTTTCTTTTTGTTGCTAGCTAAGCTTAGACGTGGTAGTGAAATAGCTGTTATAGTTTTGTTAGAATGCTTGAACTGTCTGCTTGAACTGGATAACATCCCATGAAGGGACTCTGCCACTAACATTCCAACTATCAGCACCTGTCATCTGCAGAAACCGCAATCTGGGAGTGATAACAGAATCAATTAAAGAGGACTGTGCATGCTCTTAAAAGGCATATCCCAGGAGGAGCTAGGCTAAACAGTTCCTGGAACATGCAAACTGGTTTGGGGGAGAGTTTGACTATGCATAATTTTTTATGAATATGCATTAGGCTGGAGGGTATGTAAAGGGTGTCTCTGTCCATACCAGGTGTGCTTTTTGGCTGAATGCCAAGCATCCAGCACTGTACTTCTGCGTATATCTGTCCCCTATTGTCTTTTATTAAACTTCTAAATCCTAACAGCAGAGTGGGCCTTGTTTTTCACCTTCCATACTTAAAAAAAAGAATAAATTCATTATGTTGACCTTTTAGACAGCCACTTTAAGCCTTTTCACTGTGGTTCTCTACAGTTTTCAGCAACTTTGTAGAGTTATCAATGTTTTTCTGCTGCTTTATATTTAATGACCATAAGTAATTTTGGCAGAAAGCCTAGCAGTATAGTAAGAGAAATGCCACAATTCATAGTGCATGTGCTGTTTCAGCTGTTAAAAAGAATAATAATGAATTCTGAACCCCAGCATTTGGAGTATGCACTTGCAAATTATTGAAGTGTTCCTGAAGATGGGCTTTGTTTTTGGTAGGAACAAAGGGAGATAGTTTCACAGAGTTTAGTGACTGTAAAATACCCTTAAACTTTGCATAGTGTTTTGCACTGAGGTAATGTTTCTGTACTGTGATGTTATGTTGTTCTTTTGCTGGTTATCCAAGCACACAGTACTTCAAGTTAAGTCTGCTTAAAATGACTGAGAAAAGTTTACAGAAGTGGAATCAAAATGATACAATAGCTTCTGTATATTGGGTGGCAGTTGTAAATGTGTAAGTCTATTCTTTGTACTTTGGATCATGGAACAAGTATTATTTTCTTTTGATCCCAGGTGGGCAAAAGTGGGATGACAATTTACAGTAGTATTCTAACGATGAATCTGTGCTGGCTGACTTGCCTGTGTTCCATACTGGCTGGACAGCAGCCAGCTTCTGGTCTAGAAGCTTGTACTTTGTGAAGCAGTTTTTTCTTGCACCAGATACTTTTAAAACCATTAAAGTACAAATGTGGTCATTTTGACTTGGAAATACATCTTCACCTTTACACAGATAAAATTTCCGTGGGGCCTTGGATGTTCTCTTTTCAGCTTCTCAAAAGATTTAAGATTTAAGGACCTCATGTGATCCTATGTGTTCTGCTTGTTAGCGTTTTGCTAAGAACAATCCCCTCAGTTTTCCTTTTGGAGTGTTTGTTCTGTTTTTGTGATAACCTCGTTTTCTTTGGAGTGTTTGTTCAGTTTTTGTAATGAGTTGTTTTCTTCAGCCTCCTTTATTTTTCTGTTAAACTCAGGGACTTGAGAAACTTAGCAAACGAGTTTCCTGATGACCTAGCTACTGCTCTTTCATGTTGGAAAACTAGTTTTTAAAAAATGCAATGCGTATGTGAATATCAGCATTTGCTTGGATTTCTTGGATAGTCAGGTTAAGGAAAAATGTGATAGATGACTTCATACCTTTTTCCTTCCTTTCTAGTTAAATTCTGTTACCCTCAAATAATATTTTTTCTAAAAACTCTTTAAAGACATATTAAAGGATCGCCAGATGAATTTTTATGAACCCGAAATTGATCTCACAGCCTTGCACCAATTTACCAAAACAGGACCTACTTTTTATGTCACAATTTGAGAGTTGCACTAAATGCAGTTTTAGGTCTCCAAACTGTAGAAAGCACCATGACTGGGCAATGCCAGGTTCTAAGATTATATGGATTCACAATCTATATCTTTTCCCCAAAATTTTTGATCAGCTCATTGTTATTAGTTCATTTGCATGACCCCTCTCTGCTACTCTGCACCAGTCCAGGTATCATCTGTACTTGCAACACTCAACATAAAAACTTTGAAGAGGTGTATATTGTAGCCTTGCTTACAGAATTTAAATCCATATCTGAAGTGAGTCAGACTGGTGCACCCAGTAATCCAGTTGTCCTCAGATGTGGGAATGTGCACATAGCCAGAACTACCTAGTACTGCAAAAGATGATGCATCCCAGAAAGGCTGGTACTAATACCAGAGGAAGCAAAACCAGTTGAGTGATATGGTTAAGAGAACATCTTCTAAACACATCCATTGATAAGTTTAACCAGTGGTTATCCCAAAGCATTCTTGTGATGGAGCACCACCAAGAGCAACATACTGTTCTATATCTAAAACAAAAAAAAATTGAGCAACATGGTTACTGTCTGAATGAATCTGTTGCAGCTAAACTTACCCATAGGATAAGTTAATTTATGAAGTGATGCTATTATGTTGTCTGTGTTTCTTCTGGTAATCTAGCTAAGTGCAGATGTCAGTGTTGAGCCTCAGCCTGTATTCAAGCATGCTGAGTGTTAACGGTCCAAAACCACCAGCATGTACATGTGGTTCAGGCTTATGAAGGAGCAAAAGAGGCCTGTAATTGAAGCAAGGAAACAGTTGAGATTTTTTCCCACAGAGAATCAAAATGCAGTGAGATTAAATTTGCATCTTAAGTGAGACTCATCAGTTTGCATCAAGAGTTTTTAAGATACTTTTTGGTTTCTTTTTATATCTTTGAGGCAAATGTGGGGTATTTCCAATTAAAAGAAATTCTGCATCACCCCAAAGGAGAGAGACAGTTCTCTGGTTCTGGGAAAGTACTGCCAGCATAGCTTGTGCTTTGTGTCTTTTATCAGAGTCCTGACTTGTTTCATGTGCAACCACTTGTTGATTTGCAAGAACAGTAACACTTGAACCAAAATGTGTGTACTTTCTGAATTAGGTTTGAACTTAACTTTTAACTCCTACATAAACAATGAACAGGTAGATATATTTTGGGGATACAAGAACCACTTTTATCCTGTGTTCAACTGAGAGGTCATTAAAGTGCTGACAGTTCCTGAACTAGGCAATGAACATTGTCCAGGGGCATAGCTGTCTGGTGGTGATGCATGTGTACATTTGGAATAATGTTTAGAGCAAAAGTTTCTGGGCTGCTCTGTGGTGAGATACAGCTGTTACTAAAGAAGGAACTAACAGGTTCACTTCCCCTAGTTTGAGGTGAATCATTCCAGAGACAGAGAAGGTAAAGCGTTCTGGAATCTGGGAGCTTGAGAGCAGCAGCTGCTAGGTAAAAATAAGTGTTACTGCTGAGGGACTTCCAGGAAGCTTTTCCTGCCTGAGAACTCTGGTAATATATAAATTCTTGAAGATGTGGATGATTGTCTAGCCTGATTGATCAGTGCAGGAGAACAACTTTTTCTAGCAGCTGTTTGTTATAGGAAAAATTATGTCAGTGATCTAGAAACTGAAATTCACTCAGCTTTGTTTGTATATTGAAACAGACTGTGAAAAGAACCACTGTAAGGGAATAGCTTGTAGACTGAATTACTTTTTCAGTCAACACGTTTCTACTCCTCCTTGGCTTCAGTAGTTCAGATTTCATTGAACATGATTTTCTTCTCCAGCTCCTCCCTAGTGTTTACATTTTTATTTGCTTTTTCTGGCTGATACAAGTCTCATGATTCTGTAGCAATACTACTTACCTCCAGGAGCAGAAGCAGTGGCTGTAGCTCAAATAGCAGGAGTAGAGACATTTCTGGCTAGGGAGATTTGCCCTAACTTTGGCTTTCCTAGGTGCAGAGCTTTGCTTAGAGAACATTAGTGGATGTAAATAAGCCAGTAATTGACTATTGCAGAAAATTCCTGTTTGTGACTAGTAAAGAGGTAAGAAGCTTTGTTGTGGTTCAAGAGCTGGAAATACAAATTACATGTATTTCTCTATAGATTTTATAGGAATTATACAGGAAGAATTTGTAAGGAATGAAGGTCTGTCTTTATTAGAGGGAGAGAAAAGACAAGGACACATGAGAAGATTCAACTACAAAAGAATGCAGCTCAGGACTTGTCCAGGTTTGCCTGAAGGCAAAAATATTTATTTATGAGGTTGAAAAAAGATAATCCAGATCTTCTGTAATGTTTCCTGCTGCAACATGAACAAGGGTACAGTTTGAAAAATTTTGTGTATTTTCAATCATCTTTTGTTCAGGTGGACTGGATTAGAACAGCTCTTGCTAAATTTGTGGTTTATGAGTTTACCTAGCTGGCTTTCATTTTGTGTGTTTTCCCAAGTGTTGAATAGACAGCAGGTAGCTGTGGGGGCAAGTCAAAAGGCTGAAAGACTAAAATATATTTAACTCACAAGCCTTCCTTTGGGTATTTGGATTTCAAGGAGAGAGGTACTAGGAAAACACAGACTTGGAAAGATGCCAGTAAATTTGGTACATGTCGGTATTTCATGTCCTAATTTTTAAATAAGTTGCTCTTTGTGTATCAGGTATAAGAGTGAAAATAAACACATAACCTTTGCTCTGAGATTTTCAGTTATAAGATAGTCCCTGACGCTGGTGCATGTGCATGTAATTCAGATTCAGCGTGGTAATGTTGGGCTTCAGCCTGGGCAGTTCAGAGAGTTGGGACAGCTCCTGGGAAGAGTGATTAGGTTGAAAGAAAGTGGCCCCCTTTGGTTTGGTTAATAAAATTCCAGCATTACTTAGGTCACCTCTATTGTGATCTTGTTTGTTGACAGCTGTGTTACTCCTGCATTTTACAGTGTTGCTTCCTTGGAAAAAATGAGAGCAGGGATTGAGTTGGGCATGGAGATGAGGTATTGAATTTATAAGGCCTCTGCAATACCATTACTTAGCAAGGTACACAGAATAAAATGTTGCACCGTTGTTACATTTTCTCATTTTGTTTTCTCAAAAATGTTCCCCGCCTACATGCATGGCTTCACTTTTACAATTACATTGGTTATCACCTTTTTTTGGGAAAAACATGGATGAGGACCAGGGTAAAGTGAAGTCCAAAAGTCTTACTGCAGAGGTATTCTAAAATTATATTTAAGAAAATGGTAGAATAGGAAGTAAAAATGTTATATAATAGAAGAACAACTATAAACCCTTGTATTTTGTAGATTTGTAGTATTTCAGTAGTTCATTTGTCCTAGTTTTATGAGCAAAAAAAAAAATATATGTATATAGTTTTTATATATTTATGGTTGTATATATTTATAGTTTATATATATATATATTAGTTTAATGAGACCAGGTGCAAGGTGCTGCACCTGGGCTGGGACATCCCCCAATATCAGTACAAGCTAGGTGATGAACAGGTCAAGAATAGCCCTGCTGAGAAGGACTTGGGGGTGCTGGTGGTTGAGAGGTTGGATATGACCCAGCAATGTGCTCTTGCAGCCCAGAAAGCCAAGTGTGTCCTGGGCTGCATCAAAAGCTGCATGGGCAGTAGGGTGAGGGAGGGGATTAACCCTGTCCACTCTGGTGAGATCCCACCTGCAGTGCTGCATCCAGCTCTGGGGTCCCCAGCACAGGAAGGACATGAACTTGTTGGCATGAATCCAAAGGACGCCACCAAGTGGAAGGAAGGAAGGAAGGAAGGAAGGAAGGAAGGAAGGAAGGAAGGAAGGAAGGAAGGAGGTGGATGGATGGATTTCCTCATCTGCTGTGAGGAAAGGCCAATCGAATTGGGTTTGTTCAGTCAGAAATAAGAAAGGAAAAAAGGGGTGAACTAATTGCAGCCTTCCAATACCTGAAGGGAGCCCACAAGAAAGATGGAGAGAGGCTATTCACAAGAATATGTAGTGACAAGATAGGCTTTAAACTGAAAGAGGAGAGATTTAGATGAGATATAGAGAATAAATAGAGGGTGGAGAGACACTGGAACAGGCAGCCCAGAGAAATTGTGGATGCCCCATCCCTAGGAGTGCTCAAGGCCAGGTCAGATGGGGCTTTGAGCAACCTGGTCTAGTAAAGGTGTTCCTGCCCATGGCAGGGGGTTGGAACTAAATGATGTTTAAGGTCCTTTGCAACCCAAACCATTCTATGATGTATTCTATGATGATAGTTAAAAGTGAAAACTTCAAATTAATCTAAGGATGCTTTCCTACAATAGTGCATATTAGAAAATAATTTTATTATGTGCAGTATACATTGTATTTTCATGATTAGATGCTGCAAGTTTAAATATCCAGCCTCCTCAGAAACAGCTGCATTTTTGTTTAGCTGTGAGTTTCATTCTTTCTTATCTGTTTATAATGCAGAGAGATATTTTTTTGGTTCCTAAAAAGGCAGCTGTCTACTAGAGCAAATTGTCTACTAGTAAGTAAATTGTTTTGACCCACAGTCATAGTTGTTTCCTTGTGAAGTCTAATAATATTGTATTGATATTTAAATTCAGAGCCAAAAATCATCAGGTCACAAACTCTTCTGTTTCTCACTTCACTTGTAGACGTATAATATGGGTCCTCAAGTAATAGCATAAATATCAAAGATAATCTCTGTCAGGCTCGCTGACAAAAGTAGGATTACTTTTTATCAATGAGACCTCTGTTTGGGAAGCCATTATTTCAAGAAATTGCCTTAGGGATTTTTGAAACTTGGTAGCAGACTTTGAGCATTGATGTACTTTTTCCTGAAATGGTGTCCTGGCACCAGTGTGGGGTGGCCTGGCCCTGGGACTGGCTCAGGCTTTCGTGCTGCTGACAGAATTTGCAAAATTCACTCTGAAACAGTTTCTGATTGTGAAATGCGGCTTTTTGAGTTGCTATTTTTGTGAGTCCAGGAAAACCTATCTGAAACAACCTCTGACTAAGTGGAGCCTCTGCCTTGAGCAAAAGCCACCAGGTAAAAGAGAACCTGGCTTGGGTGCTCTGATGTTTTAAAGAAAACCTGGCAACCCCTGGCCCTGTTTCGAGCCATAGTGCTGGGCCTTAAAGAGACAGTAACAATCTTGGGCACAGATAGCTATGGAATACAATAACACTGTGAGTTACCCAGGAAACTGATTCGCCCCAATCGAGCTCAGAGACACTTCAGAGACCAAGTCAGAGAAGTGGGTATTTGCTTTATTCGGTGCACCGGATGTGTGGGAATTGTTTCCACCAAACACACATCCCTCAGTACCCCAAAGACACAGTGTTATAGGTAAAATCATGAATATTAATTACATTCTTCAGGATAGGAGTGGTTATACAAATCATTTCTCGGAAGTCATTAATATCATTAGCATGTGCACCACGCATGCTCCGTATGTCCTGGTGGTCTTTGGAGACCCCCAAAGCCCCCTCCAAGGTGACGGTCCTTCATGGAATGATTCAGTGGTTTCTGTGCTGGTTTCAAATGCATGCTTAGCTGATAAGCCATCAGGCCAGAGCTGTTACCTACAATTTGAATTTGAATTAAGAGTTCAGCCTTCAGCCCTGGAAGCCACAGACAGGCGCCTGTGCTGGTGGAAGGGGGAAAAACTCAGAGAATCTTTCTCAATCCCCCCTTTTCTTTTGTAATTTGTAATTCTTTACAAATCTTGTATGTCATGAAAGTAAATACTTTTCTCTATTTTATATCTAAGTTTATACTTTTGCCATTGAATATAAGCATCGCAATTTCAAGTACATAATATCATACAACAATAACTACTATTGCAGACAGTAAATAACAATGCAATGACACAAATAACTATTACATACATTTGTTTAAGTTAGGATTAACATAATTGCAACAGCTTGTATTTATAACTGTACATACTCTTTCTCTTTTCGCATACAGCAAATCTATAGTTAATTGTGAGATGCTCTTAATCTTGATTTGCTGTGCTTTTATGGCATCTGCAGTGGCATTCATTATGGTCTCTACAATGGTAGAAATATTCTTCTTTAGTTTACTTACTTTGGGCCAGGGTATAAACTACCTGGCAAAACTGTGAAAATTGGTGGGTTTGTATATTAGTATAAAAGTTCGGAGTAGACTTTGTTAGTTGAGGAACAACACTAATGTGGAGAGATACTGGTTGAGCGGTTATTTTGAAGAAAAAGAAGAAAGACAAAATCTATAGAAATTCTAAGAGGAATGTTAATTCTTTTAGCTTTCTTGGGCCTTCCATCCCCTAGCAGGTTTCTTTGGAGTCAGGGATGGGAAGAATTGGGCACTGCCTCTGCTGTGTGCATGGCTGGCCCCACTATAGGGCTGGGCTTGGAGCTCTGTGCAGCACTGCCTCTGCTGTGTCCATGACTGGACCTCACTGCAGGGCTGGGATGCTCTGGGGCTAAGGAGCAGTTCATTGTCTCACCAGGGCAAGACCTGACCTGTCCCTTCCCCACACACACCACACACACAGGCATTTTGAAGTGTTGCAGAGACACTAATTTTCCAGTTTTGGCAGCTCACATCATGGCTCCAGACAGTGATCAGGACCACTGATAGCTTTTCTTGCTTGTAAAATGGGATAACTTTTCTTCCTCACCTTGGTAGAATTTCTAACAGAGCAGAAAGGAAAGAGGAAAGCATAAAGGATAACTGGCTAAGACTCTCATACTCTTAGTTTTTTTCTTGTGATTCATTAAGCTATCTTTTCTCTCCTTTTCAGTCTTTTGTTTTACTCTTCGTAAATCTAGATTATCTTTTAATTTACAGAAAAAAATATGCTCACAAATATTAGCCACTCACATAAATCAACAGACGTTTAGGATCTTTTTATACGATTTTGCGAGCTTTTTCTAGGACTTCAAATGTGCTACTGAAAAATGGCACTTTTAACTGCTATTTTAAATTTAAAATTATCTTTTAAATTGTGGAGCCCAAAGCCTGGCAGATTGGTCTATGACTTTGAGTGATTTTTCAAAGGCAGTATTTTCCTTTTGTGGGGCTTAGCATTCTTAAACACTGGACAAACAAATATACATTAAACAGCAACAGTTACAAATACTTAGTAGAATAGCCAGCCATCCTTTTGAAACCTTTTCATTTTAAAAATGAAATTATTTTGTTATTGTTATATTTCAATTTCACAAATTTAGATTTAAGCCCATATAGCTTTCTCTTTTTTTCTGGCTTACTTACCCCTTTGCATCTGAAGCCATACTTGCCATTACAATTATTACAAGGTTTTGCTAGGATAGCTGACTGTGGATAACACTGTTCTGGAAATACAAAAAGCAAAACCATTTAATGTGTTTCATTTTGGCGTTGCAGCTTTTAACCAATTTACTGTATATTATATTGTCCAATATGGTTCTTTTGTGTCCTCTTTGTCTGGAGTTTCACACTGGAGAGGAGTCTCTGGCCATAGATCTCACAGTCATGAGGGAAGTCAGCAGTTCTTTTTGCTTTTGTGGCTTGAGTAGCTCCTTGTCTCACGTCTGGACACAGCTTTTTATTTGATGAGGACACACTGAAGGATGTTAAAACAAACTTGCACAGTGATAACACATGTTAGAGTGGGAGAAGGATGAATTCTTGCCTCTTTCAACTCCCCATTGGAAATTCTTATACAAATCAAGTTTTTAATAAGTGAGAAATTAAGATTTCATGAATTAATGTTTTACTCTTGCAGGTTAATAAACTTCTTTTTTTTCCTTATAATTTCTTAAATGCATGTATTACTCTATATGCATATTTAGAATTAGTAAAAAGATTCACTATTTTGTCTTGATATACTTCGCGGGATTTTATAAGCACTTACAACTCTGCTACTCGAGCTGACTATGTGAGAGGCAATGTTTCACTTATTTTAACTTTCTTTCATTAATGATAGTGTATTTTTCAAATTGTTACTCTTCTAGTACTTTTGAAACTCACTACTAAATATATTTTCTCCCCAGACCAGGGAGTGCCTCGCGAATCTTCCCTAGCTCGGGTCTGGAGATTTATCACCTGAATGTTGTGCAGTTATGGTTTTTTTTTTTTTTCAACTTCTTCAAGGAGGCTTAGTCAAACCCCTTGTTTTTTGGGTTTTTTTTGTTTTTTTTTTCTTAAATACTCTTGTTTTACTAAACAAGATTCACAGTACAATAACTGCGCTGGTCATCTACTTAGATGCCTTTTGATTTAATAAATCTTTAGCTTGGTGTGAAACTTACGAGGTATATTCCTATTGTCAGCCTCTGGGCTTCATTTACTATCAGAGCTTTGGCTGCACAACTTTTGCAGACAGTGTGGCCAGCCTCTGGCTACATTTTGAGACAATGAATAGCTGCCAGCCACTGGATTTGGTAACTTACAAAATTAGCATCAGGCCACTGTGTTTTCCACAAGTGGCTGTCAAATTCTCAAAGCATGGAGAAGAACACTTTTTTTGCAGAAGTTACTTGCCATGACAACAAACCATACAGAGAGGACTGAACCCCCTTGGGGACTTGAATTAAGCACACATTGTCACGTTCTTGGCTGCTTGAACAGCCCGGACAGTGGCTCAAGAGACACACCTTGTCTCCACCTTCTCCTCAGCAGTTCTAAATTTTTTTTTTTTCTCTGCAGCAGTTAATTTGCATTTTTCTAAGGCAATTTGGCTGGCTGCTTGAAGGGTAAAGAATTTGATATAAAAGCATTTGAGCAAACCTTTGTTCAAAAAACCAAAACAACAACTCAGAGTATCCCAGGCAGGAGATTTTAACTTTGAAATAGTTAATTACAAAATTTGGTATATCTTTTCTACAGACATTTTTGCTTTTAGTGTCTCTTTGGCATCACTTTTGCTTTCGCCTTTTTGTATCCTTTCTTACGTACATTTGCAGTATCTTTCTAACCAGTTTCTTCAGGGCTTATTCAGCCCTTCCTCCAGCCCCCACCCGTACTACTGCCTGGGGGTGCTCATTGTCCCACAAAGTCATTCTGGTGACCTAGACAGAACTCTTAACAGACAATCCACATTTCTAAACATTCTTTCTGCAGTATCCAAACGCAGCCCTGCCCCCTCCTACGCTCTCAGCAGGCAAGGCCAGCAGCATCACAGGTGACCAGGGTGTCCCGCAGCCTCGCAGAGGCCGGGAGGCCACAGCCGCCCTGCCGCAGGGGCTGGCAGGGTCAGGGACTGCCTGGTGCTGAGCCCACAGCTGTCCCACAGCTCCAGCTCGGCTCCGCACCTCCCCACAGGCCCCCAGCCTGTGCATCCAGCCCCGCACCTCTGTGCTCGCTCCCGCCGCTCTGAAAGGGGAGGATACAGGGAATTGCAGCTCGCCCTGGGACAGCTGCTAAAATTTTAGGCAAGATGGGGGAGGGTCTCGAAATACCTCTCCTCTCTTCCCTCTCCTTCCCTCTTTCTACTCTACTCCACCCGCAAGCTCCATCCACCACAACATTCTATACAACCACATTTCAGCAGCTACACACAGGAGCTCCAAAGAGGTACTTACTAGATTCAATTAGCCATCTTCATCTCGCGGCCGTCCCCGCACAAATTTATATGCCGGCAAAAATAGAAATTAACACAGGTAAAATTTTGCACACACAGTACATGCACACACATTAAAAAATTTCAGAAGCACTCGAGCAAATAGACAATATCACTTCCTCTCACAATTAATACAAGTGCACTAAGTTTAAGCCTCACAACAGTTTCCACACCCAAAACACAGAATTTTAAAGGTAAAATCAAATGGAGCAATATTAGAAAGGTGTTGGAGTCTGAGTGTTTTCAATTCAGCAGCTAAAATCTTTTCCTTCAATAATACAATCTGCCCCCCTCCAGATACTCCAAACCAACGGTTTATATATGATTTATACTCATTCACTCTTTACCACTCGCTTTGCTTTTCTCTGGCCGTTTCTGTCGCCAGAGAACGGAAACGCAGATAGAGCTCCACTCTCGCTTGGTGTCGGAGACACGTCTCATTCATTCACACTCACACAGTAACAAAATAACAACAGACAGAACAAAAATCACAGTATGGTGTAATACAGTGAGGTCCAACCCCCTTAAAGGTACCTTTCACTATAGCGGGGTCCAACCCCGGGGTCCAACCCTTTAAAAGTACCTTTTCCTGACAGCGGGGTCCAACCCCTTGCCCGGGACTAATTTTGGGAGACCCAGTCTCAACCCACCCTCGGGGACTAGCACCCCCGGACCTGCAGGCATTTATTTTAAAAGTAGCAAATACCTTAATTTGGTGCAGATGGTCCTTAGTCTACTCCCGCCGTGAGCCAAAGGAGAGCTGAGCTCCCCCTGAAAATTCAGGGTCGCGACTGGGAGGTCTGCTTACCCCAGGATCCGGCAGCCGAGCAGAGTTAGGGTCCCATCTGGGGTGCCAATTTGATTCGCCCCAATCGAGCTCAGAGACACTTCAGAGACCAAGTCAGAGAAGTGGGTATTTGCTTTATTCGGTGCACCGGATGTGTGGGAATTGTTTCCACCAAACACACATCCCTCAGTACCCCAAAGACACAGTGTTATAGGTAAAATCATGAATATTAATTACATTCTTCAGGATAGGAGTGGTTATACAAATCATTTCTCGGAAGTCATTAATATCATTAGCATGTGCACCACGCATGCTCCGTATGTCCTGGTGGTCTTTGGAGACCCTCAAAGCCCCCTCCAAGGTGACGGTCCTTCATGGAATGATTCAGCGGTTTCTGTGCTGGTTTCAAATGCATGCTTAGCTGATAAGCCATCAGGCCAGAGCTGTTACCTACAATTTGAATTTGAATTAAGAGTTCAGCCTTCAGCCCTGGAAGCCACAGACAGGCGCCTGTGCTGGTAGAAGGGGGGCAAAAGCTCAGAGAATCTTTCTCAAAACATACTTTTAAAATTTCTTAAAAGCTGTCTCAGAATTCTGAAATAGTTTAAGGCTAATGTTTGTACTAACATATAAATGCAGTACTTAATTTTCTGTTAGTGGGTTTTTCTGTTCCTTTTTGTTGTTGTTTTTTAAAATGGAATTTTAAGTAAGCTGTACTTATTTCTCTTCTTCAGAATGGAAGCTGTACAGTTCACAGCTGGAAGACACCCAAATATTTGAGGTTGCCTAGCATTCCAAGCAAGATGCAGAATAAATTTGATAATTTTGTATTAGTGGGTGAAGTACTGCACAGGGTTATCTCTGAATCTTACAGAGCGCACATGTGCAACACCGTTGGATCAGTATTCCTATGTCAGTCTGTCTGTCTTCTTGTCTGTACTTCTGTCACTATGCTTGGATGGTACTGTGTGATGGTACTGGGAGGGTTAAGGGAGGGAGATACACAAAGATTTTCCGTTGCTTCCGTGGCTGTACTTGAGAATTTGACGGTTTTTTTGGACTTACCATTTCTGCAAGGGGAACCAAATCTGTGTCCTAGAATGTTTGATCTGGTGTGAGGTATTTTATTGGGTCTGGCTGAGCTGGAGTTCATTTTCCTTTAGCAGCCCTCACAGTGCTATGCTTTGCATTGGTAGCTGGAAAGGTGTTGATAACACACCAGTGGTTTTTCTACTGCTAAGCAGCACTGGCTCAGCATCAATGCTGTCTCTTTAACATTCTTTCCCCCTCCCCCTCCATCAAGTGGGCTGGGAGTGTGCAAGATCCTGGGAGGGGACACAACTAGGCTAAAATAGCTGATCCAAATTAACCAAAGGGGTATTCCATACCATATGATGTCAGCTCAGATATAAAAGCTAAAGGGGGGCAGAGGAACAGGGGGCACTTGTAGTTTTACTATGTTTGCATTCTGGAGCAACTGCTCTGTGTGCTGAAGTCCTGCTTTCTGGGAAGTGGCTGAACTTTAGTCTCTGATAGGAAGTAGAAATAAATTTCTTTTCCCTTTGCTTATGCGCGTGCAAACCTTTGCTTTTTTCTTGCTTTAATAAACTGCCTTATCTCAACCTTCTAGTTGTTTTCTATCTTATTTTTCTCTACTGTGTGCTGCTGGGAAGGGAAATGACAGAGTGGTTTGGTGGCCTGGCATCCCGCCAAGGTCAACCCACTATGGTATTTAGGCTGACGAGTATGTTTGAAGGATTTACAGCACTGAGCCTAGTTTTGAGTAACAGAACAATCAGACAGGAAAATTTGTAAGTCAGGTGTACTTGTTCTGTATTTACTTCACTGCGTTCCGGTTCAGACCTGTAACTTTTTCACGTCTTTGTTGTGTCAGGATACAAAACTATTCCAAACACAGCAGGGTTTTTATTGTTTTCTAGTTTTTAAACTCAAAACTAAGTACACAGTAAAAAAACCCACCTAATAGTTACTTCTACTTCTGGTTGGGTTTTTTGTTTTTAAAAGTTTGCAATTTATTGTGGTAACTGTATCAAATACTTCCACAAGAAACATCAATTGTGCTTCATTGTTCTAGAAGGTAGTGAGGGCTTATGAGAAATCAGAGCATGAAAGAGCCCGAGAAACTGTCTGTCGGCTGTATTTTTGATACATATTTTTTAATAAATATTATTTTTAAGTATCTGTATACAGACATCCAGCTTCATGCATAGCAGCCCTTTTCATCAGGAATTTTCACATCATAAACTTGATCCACAGAGAAATTTCACTGCAAGAGGGGTTGCTTTCCTTTTTGCTCAGTCTGATTACTTGTTTTGTGAAGAATTATTTTGGTGTTTTGCATGTGCCATTTTTAAAATCAACATCAGACAAATACTAATTCCTAGTCCTTAGAAAGAAAAAGATTGTCCTTTGTTTTAGCTAAAATCTAGTAAAACTATCATGTAACCTTTAGCATGTAAGTATTTTAACTGCTGGAACCTTGTCAGTGTGTCCCATAATGAAAAGTTTTTCCAACCAGACCACTTTTCTTGCCATTATAAAAACCAGTGAATTCATTACCATTGTGAGTACAATTTCTGCATAATGCTTTTTCTAAATGGGGATTGCCTAGAGAAGTTTCCTAGTTTGGAAGTTCATGATCATGATGCCACTTTAAGTATATTTTGAAAATATGTGGTAGAGTTGATGTTGAAAGGCATTGGGCTCTCCATGGTTCTTTTGATTCTGGAGCTACCACAGATGTTGCTGATAGTTATCTTTGAGAAGAGTCTGCCTGTCCCTAAATTATAATGGTTTGATTTTCTTATTCTCAAACAATGTCAGACTATGGGTAGGAAAAGTTTTTCAGAAACATTTGCTTAATATAAATATTCTGGTAAATGAACGTTAAATCCTTTGAAAGTAGAACTACTTACTTTACTTTCTTGTCTTGACAGGCACCAGAAATATTTATTCCTAAATCTTTTCATAAGAAATAGAATTGTGCTCCTTTTCAGCACTGGATAAAAACTCAGTAGCCATACTTTAACTTCATGTTGGCCTAATCTATGTGATATGTTAGATGTGATGTGTTAGATGGGAGTCAGACAAATACAGTTACTTCCATGGAGCCTTCTGCTTAAGTTTATTAGTCCTTTTTTGAAACAAAAACATGACATGCATACCGGGTCCTCCACATGTGTAGGAATGTCATACTCTTAACATTTACTTATGCATTCCTTTGTGAAGAGGCTTTATGTATATTCTAAGGACTGTAACTCTGATTAAAAGCTTGTAATTTCTTGTAATTTTCTTGCAGCACCAAGAAAAGGAGAAAGTTATTCTTTGTGGAATAGTTAGACCATCAAGTAAAAAAGGATGAAGTACTAATTATATAATATATATATTAAAGGCAAGTACTGCTGGTAGGTTTCTACCATTCTTACTCTGAATGGAATGCATAGCAGCTGCCTCCTAATTTCTAGTGCTGTAATAGTGAGATTCTTTAAATTAGTATGAAGAGTTTGTGGAGCCATAAACATGCATTCAAAACAGCATAAGATGAGAGGATTTTATTTGACCTTGACCTACAAATGGCATATTGTATTTCCATCAAGAAAAGTATAGTAAAATTAAAGAAGATAATGTCATTGGTA
The DNA here is from genome assembly GCA_024500445.1 of Entomyzon cyanotis. Taxonomy (NCBI): domain Eukaryota; kingdom Metazoa; phylum Chordata; class Aves; order Passeriformes; family Meliphagidae; genus Entomyzon; species Entomyzon cyanotis. The sequence goes on along the minus strand of JAKEPQ010001005.1, from coordinate 80,459,709 downwards.
TTTGCTGTAGTTGTAGAGTTGATCTAGTTTTGCAGAAACAGTACCGTTAGTGTTAGCAATACTTGTGGCACAACACTAGTCAAAGCCGTTATATGATGCCTTGTCCTTATTTCTCCCTTTCCTTTTTACTTATATCTTCGCAGTGCTGCCTACCCAAGGTCCCATTGATGGCAGTCTGTATGCAAAAGTGAGAAAGAAGAGCTCTTCAGATAGCAACATCCCTAGTGTTGCTCAGGGTGTTCCTGTTACAGCCAGTCCTGATCACAGTGATCATACCCTGTCTGTCAGTAGTGATTCAGGACACTCCACAGCGTCCATCAGGACAGACAAGACTGAAGAACACCTTGTCCCAGGAGTCAAATGGTGTCTGAGCCCACAAGAAAAGGCAGAACTGGACCGGCTACTTAGTGGCTTTGGTCTGGAGGATTCTGTCAACACCACCAAGGATAAGACTGATGCTCAAAGCAAGTACAGTGACACTTACCACATAGCGCCAGCTCAAGTTCTCATGAATGAAGTCACCAAAATGAAGGACAGGGAGACTGATATTCTGGATGATGAAATGCCTAATCATGACCTTCACAGTGTGGACAGCATTGGGACTTTGTCTTCCTCAGAAGGGCAGCACTCCACCCACCTAGGGAACTTTAGTTGCCACAAGAGCAGTCAGAACTCACTTCTTTCAGATGGCTTTGGAAGTAATGCAGGGGAAGAGCATCACAATGCTTTTGCTGCAGACCTGGAAATTGGTGTGGATTCCCTCCATGACAGATCATTTGGAAACACTGAGCCACAGTCAACTGAGCAATTGCAGCAGAATCAGTCTGTTTCACCCCATCCACAAGCCTATGACCCAGGTAACTACTCTACTCAGACCTGGGTATGCCAGCAGCAGATGGTCACTGCTCACCAATATGGTCTTGCCCCAGAGAATGAAATTAGGGTTGGCATTCATAACACTGTGGAGAATTTGGGCAGTGTCCAGAGCCAGTCCCGAGTCCCAGACACCCCAACATGTGGCTCCAGCAGCAGAGATGCTGTGCAAAAGGGGCTAGGAAGAATGCTGGGTGCTGCAGAAGCTGAAGAACATGCAAGTGCTGACAGTTTTAAGTCAAGACCAGTGCCTCAGAGGAAAACAAATGGCCTGGATCTAGGACAAAATGCTGGGGACTTGCCAGTTTCTCCTACTTTGGATATTGATCAGTCCATTGAACAATTGAACAGGCTGATCCTGGAGTTAGACTCTACATTTGAACCTATCCCAATGCACATTAACACTATCACCAGTGACAGAAATCAAGCAAATGGCTTCACCAGCCTTGATGCACACGTGGAAGGGCTTCACAGTAGTTCTGGCTTCCATGAAAAATTAGAGGTCACAAACAGGAATCCCTCCTGGCATGGTAAGCTGTAATACTTCCTAAAAATAATGCTCTTTCTAGCACCTGTCTGTTCATTATATGGTACATCAGAACGCTCTGGTCATGACTTAAAACTTTGACAATGATTATCAAGGGATTATTTCTGATACCCTCTTTACATAATCATCCAAGATATGGAATCAAATTGATGTAAGATAAGTGAGTTTTGCAGGTACTTGACTTTTTGCTTGAAAAAGGGACTGTTCAGCAAGTTCTTACCTATTATAGATAATCAGTTGGGATGTTTTGCTGCTTTAAGTTATAAGAGGGCAGAATTTGTACATTGAAACATTTTAGATGGCATCAGTGGTATATGTTTTTCATTATTATGTTATTTTTTATTATTTCCATTTAAAGTAGGCAAAAAAGTTCCAACAACTTTATCTTCAAATTTAGTGTGATGATGCTGGCATTAAGTTTCTATGCAATGTTTTCACAAATGTAATATTTGCCAGTTAAGTATTTTAAGACATGCTCTTCCTGAAAGTTTTCTGTTTAAACGTTTACGAGTCACAGTGCTTGTTTGTTATCTCTGGCTTTGAAATGATTGCAGAAATCAGCTGGTGGAATTAAATATGCAACACTTGCTGACCATGTTGCCTAAGTAATGCTAAGTAGCAGCTTTGCAAAAGGATGAGTATTTTGCCTCTGGCTAAGTCCACTAAACCTATTATTAGTGGTCTACCTAAAATTTATGACAAATAAGCTCTTGCTGGTCTTACTGTCTGTCTTGGTTTGAAAGACAGGTGTCTGTTAAGAGAGGTGGAAACCTCCCTTAGAATAGAGAACATACGCCCCTTCCCTCCGAATTATTTTAACTTTGGAATCAAGGGCTTTCAGGCAAAGATATGGGGAAAGGAATAACAGTTCTTTACTAGTATCTATAACAGAGTAAACAAGCAACAATAAGAATAGCAACAACAAACAAAACCCAGAAACCTGGTGGCAGATGTCCCTGGGCTGCCAAGCACTTTCCCATATGGTGTAGTCATGGTCACAAACAGCAGGGGCACTGTTGTGCTCCCAGCCGGGCAGGGCAGGTGTGATGACTGCTGAGCAGCTGCAGGTGGTGCTGTGGCGTGAGTTCAGGTCAGTCTCATGGGGTTGGTAATGACGGGCGGGCTGGGCTGCAACGAGCTGGAGTGGCAGGAATGGCTCACCCGGGCTAGCCAGCAAAGATGGCAGGAACTCTGCAGTTACAGCAGACACCACAGTGTGCTCCGGTGAGCGGGGCAGGGGCAGTCCCCCTTCTCCCCTTCCGTCTTCCTCTTCTTCCTCTTTTTATCTCCAGTCATGGTGCAATGAAAGACTTGGATATGTCTCCAGAATTTGATTCAGTATTAGCCAAAATGACAAGACGAGCCCATGTCTTCACTGGACACAAATGGGCTGCTTCAGCTCAAGCCATTCAATGATGAATGTTCCTAATTAGTGTGTGGTTTCTGTTCATGTGCAGGCCTATGTGATCAAGGGTGGTGATTCTTGTAGAGAAGGTGAAATCACAGTGTTTAGGAGAGTAACTGAGGACTGAAGAAGTCCAGAAATCCATGATGAATATATGTGATACGCTTTACTGCTTATTTTTAATACACACTGTGAATTTTGTGGCATTAGTCTGTAATTCTCTTGAATCTTTCCAAATTATTAACTGATGGGCAAATTGAGATTTTTCCAGCATGAGAGAACTGTTCTCTTTATATACAATAAATCTAGTGAAGGGGATAAAGAGATCATTTAGAATAAGCCACCTTTTACAGTTCTATGTTAAAATATATGAACATAAAAAGAGATGCTTGAAATTTTCTCACAGATCCTGGTCATCTCCCAAAGGAAGTAGAAGTCACTGTACTTTTCCTTCCATTTTTAATGTCAGGTAAATAAAGTGCTGTGAAATTAATTGTACTTGGCGAATGATCTGGAAGAGGATTTGGTTTAAAGAATTAAATTATGGAATTTTAAATTAAAAATTAAAAAATTAAGGGAATCAAAGATAAATATATAGACAGCATTTAAAATTCTGGATTATTTCAGAAAAGGTATCAGGGCATAGTATGAGAGAGAAAAGACTTCAGTAGTCAGGAACATAAGAATAGCCCTTAATTAACCAAGATCTAAAAAATAATTTGTATTGCTTTAGCACAATAATAATTTTATAAGTTTGTTGTTATGTCAAGTGCTAAAATATTCCATTTCTGACTTCTGCAAGGATCATTCAGTTTATACTAGCACGAGCTTTATTTTAAAACTGCCCATGTGTATTGGTTTTTCTTGGCTGGGTTTTTAGTAGTGGGGGGGGCCACAAAGATGGCTCCTGTGAGAAGCTGCTGGAAGCTTCCACCATATCCAGCAGAGCCAACCCCTGATGGCTCTGAAGATGAACATGTCACTGGCCAAGGCTGGGCCAATTACAGATAGTGGTAATGCCTTTGTGATAACGTATTTAAGAAGAAAATCAAAACAAATGTGCATGCAGTTTTTTCTAGCCAGAGGAGGAGGTGAGAACATGTGAGGGAAACAACATGGAGACACCAAGGTCAGTGGAGAAGGAGGGGGAGGAGGTGCTCCAGGCGACAGAGCTGAGTTTCCTCTGCAGGCTGTGGTGAAGACCATGGTGGAGCAGGTCATCCTCCTATAGCCCATGGGGGTCCATGGGGGATGCAGAGATCTACTCGCAACCTGGCGGGGAGGTGCCCACACTGGAGCAGGTGGATGCCTGGAGGAGGCTGTGTTCCAGTGGGAGACCCAGTCGAGAAGGGGGCCCTGCCTGCAGGCTGGAGCAGCCTGTCGTTGGAGGACTGCACCCCATGGACGAGTGACCCATGCTGCAGCAGTTTTAGGAAGACTGCCCACAGGGGCACTCATATTGCAGCAGTTTTGAGATGACTGCTGCTCTTGAGATTAGACCACGTTAAAAGAGTTTGCAGAGAGCTGTCTCCTGTGGGAGGGACCCCACAGTAAAGCAGGGGAAGGACTCCTTTCCCTGAACGGTGGAAGAAAGACCTTGGTAATGAACTGACCCAAACCCCCATGCCCTGCCCCCCTGCGCTATTAGTGGGAAAGAAAGAGGGGTTGGGAGGAAAAATGGTATCTTTAAAGGCTTCTTTTATTTCTCACTATCCTTCTCTGACTCTGTTAGTAATAAATTCACTTTACAACTCTTAAGTTTAGCCTGTTTTGCCCTTGAAATGTTTTCTTCTGACCTTTATCTCAACTCATGACCACTTTGTTTAACTTTTTTTCCTCTCCTCTGCCCAACTATGATAGGGGAGAGCAAGTGAACAACTGTCGTGGGTGCCTGGCATTTGGCCACTGTCCAAACCATGACACCATGGCTCCAAAGGTAAAACAACAAATACGTCGCATGCTGCCACCTCTGCTTGAGACTAGGAGGTCACCAGCACATACTGATTTTCTAAGTGCTGTAGGATTTATTTACATATCTAAACTTGCTCCACTGAAATATAGAGAATCATTTATTCATGCCTGGTATGCACAAACCAACATGGGAAAAAAGCAAACTAAATGAATATTAAGAATGAGGAACACTGGAATGTTTTTCCCTATATACCACTGATCTGAATAACTGGATTGAGAACTGGCTGCATGTCAGGTCTCAGAAGGCTGTGGCACTGTCTAGTTGGATGCCTGTAGCTCAGGGGTCTGAGTCTAGTCCTGTTTAACTTATTAATCACTTGGATGAAGGGGTAGAGTGCTTCCTCAGCAAGTTTGTTGATGCATAAAGCTGGGAAGAGTGGCCATAATCCAGAATATGTTGAATGTGGTTTATCTTACCTTGGAGTAGACTTAGAATTTCACAGAATTAGGATAAGCAAGGGAACCTCCAAGACACTTAATCAGCTATTGAAACTACTGCAGCACAGTAGCTGTAATTGATAGCACAAAGAAATGCTGGCTGCCATGGGGATGAAGAAATAGCCATTAAAAATGGATAGCCAAAACAACAGTTGCTCACAATGGCTGATCTTACAGAGTCAGGTTTTATGGGGAGCTCTATACTCTGTGACTTAAACAGTCCTGACCTAACAAGTTTATTAATAGAATTAATTGGCCTGTGAATTTTTTGGGCAGCCAGCATTTTTATCTTTTAATGAGCTATGTGGAGATGAATTTCTGTAGTAAATGAAGCTGCCATTTACTAATAACACAGTGCTGCAGTAGTGCTTAATTTTAAATGACAGGAAGTTTGTAGCATGAAGAAATTTTGATGTGTGTATAAGCTTTTCTCTGCAGCCTTATGTTCCCCATTCACTTCACTCTCTGTATGTTCTTTTATGCCCAATAAAATGACCAATAAAATGTTTGTAAGACTTATTTACTCAAGCCTACGAAACTGTAAAAGCAAGAATCTGTTAATAAATGTAGAACAGAAAGGTTTTTACCCCTTTTCATTATAACCTACCATCATTGTCACACGTGTCTCACCTTTTCACCATTAAAATGTTACAATTTGCATCTTTAGAAAAATATTAGATGCAGGTGAGAAATTACGTGATCAAGCTAAGGCAGAACACAGAAACACATGCATTCAATATTTGGAACAGCCTGATTCAATTACTGTGACCAAGAGATGGATTTCTATCTAAATTTGCCAGCATGAGGATGAGAAAGGGGTATCAATAGTAACAGTAACTCAAGTTAACTGTTGAGAGACAGAATGTGTGGATTCTAAAACCTAGGAAAACAGGGTTCCCTTAATCTTATCAAGATAAGAGGGACAAGAATCTGTTTGAAGCCAGCACAGAAACCGCTGAATCATCTTATGAAGGACTATGCATGCTCCAGAGAGAAAGGAGAAAAGTGCATTATGATGACCTTGAGGGGTTTTTGGGAGGTCTCCAAAGACCACTGGGATATAGCATGGTGCACGTGCTAATGATATTAATGACTTCCAAGAAATTATTTGTATAAACACTCCTATCCCGGGGAATGTGATGAGTATTCATGAATTTTACCTGTAACACTGTGGTTTTGGAGGTACCGAGGTGTGTGTTTGGAAGAGTGAGCTCCCCCACACCAGGAGCACCGAATAAAGCAAATACCCACTTCTCTATGTCTCTGAAGTGTCTCTGGGCCCGTTTGGGGCAAATCACGGAAGAGAGAGACTGTATTTTTCATAAGGTTGAAATTATATTGTTGCTCTCAGCTAATTCTAGTTCTTCATGCATGAGTTACGGTGTTTGAAATTATAATCTCAAAAGTTCCTTAGGTTACCTAATGTAGGGAAAACACAGATGCACAATTCATACAGCCTTATAATTTGCTTAGAGTTTGTATAGTTTATCATCTCAACATAGAACTGAGCATTAAACAAAGTCTCCTTTACTCAAAAAGTAATACGAAATTAATGAAACCAGGGTGGTTTAGCATCGGATTACACGTCTGGAATACCTTCAGAGATCAAAAATAAACCTTTGGAGATGGTCCAAGATACAGTATCATAAATCCTACTACAGTGTCTCTGCAGACAAAGGAGAGGGGAAGAAATCCTTGTTACATAGCTTATTAAATAAAATTTTTTTAAAAACACTGAACTGTTCCAGATGTTCCCATTTACTGTGCTATTCTGTGGATAAGCACAGTCCCTCTGAAATAAGTTGTGAAGTGAGAGAAAAATGAAGCTTCTTCAACTTCTCACCTGGCTTATTTGTATGTACAATACACTACAAAACCTGTTGTAATTTCCATTGCACAGGAAAATTTTGGTGCCTGACTTGAAAATTAATTTTACAGTGGTTAACTGTAAATTTGAGTTTTTAGCTAAATCGAAAGTAAAAATTGAATTTTTAAGTTATAACTGGAGTTTCAACTAGATTCAATTTTATACCAAATTAAATAAATAGTTAAATTAATATTTAAGCTACAGTTAAAAATGGAATTTTAGTTACATATAGCAGCACATGAATTTTTAATTTATGTCATGTACTTACTCCACAAATTTTTATCAGTCCTGTAGTTTTCAGTGTGTGGGCCTGAGTGTACCATCATTATGAACTCTCTCTCGGGGTTTGGAGATACCAGTTTGGATTTTGCACCAGACTTGCTGCCCATTCTTAGCATAATGTAAAAGGGCTATGAAACTGAAGTGACAAACCTGCAAAGCTGCTGTGTCCTATGTTTGATGGTCTGCTGGAATTTGGGGTAGAGTTTGGACCTTTTCATTTGCTTGTTAGATTAATTGGTTATAAGGAGTTAACACTCCTAGTCGACTAGCTGTTAAAATTGGGGTAAAAGGAATAGTTTGCTTGTTAATCATTGCTAATGACTGGGTATTTTTTCAAGAATAAAGGCATTTTTTGACTTTAGCAGCACTTTGTATTGCATTTTAGAAAGGTTAAGGCATTGAATGTATCACAGGCACAGTATAGTTGGCTTTTGTTCTCATCAATCCCTTTGAAACAGTGTTCCTATAGATCTGTAAATCTGGAAGTTTGAGTAAATCAAGATCCTTGTTTAGTACTTGCATCAGAAATCCACCAAGGTCATGGGTTCAGTCATATTTCGTGAAATAAATGAATTCACAAGCTGAAATTTTAGCAGCATAATATTGAACATTTATTAGGAGAGGAAAGGCAAAACACAGTGCTGGGCACTTAGCAATTTTGCCAGAGGCACCCTTCTATTAATTTTACTGCGAACTTAAGTACCTTATCTAACTGGTACATATTCATTAAGCCTGGAAGATAATTTACACTTCAACAATTCCCCCCTTTGGAAGTGACCTGATTTTTAAGGTCACTTCCACTTAATTTACTGACTTAAAAAATAGTAGTTAAAAATCTTGAAGAAGATAAAGAATATATAGAAATATTTTGAGAAAAAAGAAGAGAGGAAGACAATATATAGAAAAGCACTCATATAGAAATTCTAAGAGAAATGTTAATTATTTTGGTGTTCTTGGGCCTTCTCTCCCCTGGTGGGATTTGTTTTCTGGGTTTCTCTGGAGCTGGAAATGGGGAGAATGGAGCACTACCTCAGCTGTGTCTATGACTGAGAGCACCACTGCTGGGCTTGGGTGGGAGCTCTGTGCAGCACTGCCTCTGCTGTGTCCATGACTGGCCCCACTGCAAGGCTGGGATGCTCTGGGGGTGGGGTGGAGCAGTTCACTGTCTCACCAGGGCAAGGCCTGACCTGCCCCCTCCCCACAGACACACCACACACACACCACACACACAGGCATCCTGAAGTGTCTCAGAGACATCAGTCTTTTCAGATTTTGGCAGCCAACCTCATGGCTCAAGGTGGTGACCAGGACTACTGTAATGTTAATTATTCCCTGTTTGTGGTTTAATTAGGGTACCTTCCCTCTAGGTAGGCCCAAGAATGCCAAAAGAATTAACATTCCTCTTAGAATTTCTGTGAGTGCTTTTCTATATTCTCTTTCTCTTCTTCAAAATATTTCTATATTTGGTGGGATTTCTAGCAAACAGAGCAGAAAGGAAAGAATACTGTAATTCATATAGATGGTAACTGCTATTTCAAATTTAAAAGCATCTTTCAGCTGCAGAGTCAAAGCCTGGCAGATTGGTCCATGATCTCTAACAAGTTCTTGAAGGCAGTATGTTCCCTCTATGGGGCTTAGCATTCCCAAATGCTGGACTAACAAATACATATGTAACAAGAACAGTTAGAAATATGACAATCACTAATAGAATTTACTTAGCACTATGAAGAAAACTAATTCACAAACACCAGAGGTTTATGTCCAAAAAGGAGACAGAGGAGTCCTGTAACTTTATTTATGACTAACGGAAGATTTCCCATGGGGTCTCTCAAATGGATAGACGATACAGCCTCCTTTTTGTCCTAATTCTTGGCCACAAGTTCCCTCTCTCTTTCCCCATTGGCTGAGGTACTCAAGAGGCACAGACTTCCTGGAACGCCTAATGCAGAGCCCGCGTAATATACATCCCCCCTAATGCAGACCCCCTTAATACACATCTCCCCTTTCTTCTTTTTCTCATGTCTCTGTTCTTGTAGTTTATTAACACAGCCTTGGGTAAGTCAATTAGTGGAATTCTTATGGAAATCCTTCCTATTATTTCTTCTATCTCTCAGTACTGGTCTTATCTTACCAGCAGTTTGTTTGTAAAGACATTCCCTTATGCCTTTCAGCCCCTTGTTAGAATAACCAGCCATCTTTTTGAAACCTTTTCATTTTAAAGATAGAAATTTTTTTGTCGCATTTACTTATGGTTATATCTCAATTTTGTCAAGTCTAGTTTTAAATCTATAAGCTAATTATTAATGTAGCCATTGCTTTATGTGCGTGTGTTAAAAAAGGTACCTTTTTTTTTCTTGCTTACTTACCCTTTTGCATCTGAAGCCATACCTGTTACAATTATTACAAGGTTCTGCTAGGATAGCTGCCTGATCCAGGAACAACACTGTGATTAACACGGTTTGGAAATACAAAAAACTAGACAATTTAATGGGTTTCATTTTGGAATTTTTGTGTTTCATTGCAGCTTTTGACAGATTTACTGTTTATTATATTGTCCAATATGATTCTTTCATGTTCCTCTTTGTCTGGGGTTAATTTTTATTCACATAAGAAAAAAGTCTCTGGCCACAGATCTCACAGTTGGGAGAGAAGTCATCAGTTCTTCTTGCTTCTGTGGCTTAATGAAGCCACAGAAGCCACATGAGTGGCTTCTTGTCTCATGTCTTGATACACTTAGCTTTTTTATCTGATGAGGATACACTTGAACATTTAAAGTTATTACTGATATCAAAACAAACTTGCACAATGATAACACATGTTAGAGTGGAGAAAAGGATGAATTCCTGCCTCCTTCATCCCCCCTTTGGAAATTCTTGCATTTTCTGCTAGCTAATTTTATTTTGCAACATAACCAGTTCTGTTGCCCTTCTCTGCAAGCAGGCAGAGCTTGGTTTTGAGGGCAAGACATCATTCACACCTTCCCCTAAACAGTGTCAATTTGCATCTCCTCTAAGGCACCCCCTCTGGCTGCCTGAAACTTCTTGACCACACAAGCACACACTAAAAAACCCATCCAAAACAATACTCGATTGCACACACTAAAATCAAACAGACACTCCAAAGATATGTTTCAAAAGTCTTGCCTACTTTTTCAGGACCTTTTCTATATGATCTTGTGAGCTCTTTCCAGAACCTTAAATCTGCTACTGAAAAGTGGCATTTTTACAGTAACCAGCCCTTCTGTCCCAGTGGCTTGCTGGAGAGAGGCTTGAATTACCCCCTTTCCCCATTCCTTTCTTTTACTCCATTTTGGGTTCTATCTGCCAGCAGACTTAACGTCACTTCACCTTCAACATGCTTACTTGGTCCCTCATCATCTTGGGCTGTGGGAGGCTCCTCAGCAGGTGCCCCCCTTCCCTTCTCCCAGGGGATACTAAAAATTCAACCTTTCCTTCCACGGGATCATGCCTCAGGCACTTCTTTCCAGTATAACATTCTGTACAACCACATTCAAGAGATTTACTTAATCACTAAAACTTGGCACAAAGAGAGGATTTTATGCTCACAAATGTCAGCTACACACACCCAGGAGTCTCAAAGGGATACTTATTAGCACACACAGAGGAACAGCATACACACAGAAAAATTCAACCGGCATTCAAAGCATGTTTCAATGCTCAACAAGTTGCTTTTATCTCATGGGCATCCTCGTATGGATTTATATGCCGGCAAAAAACAAATTAACACAGGTAATTTGAACAAACACACACGCATAATTAACAAACCTCACAGCAGCTGCAAGATCCACTGCAGGTATCAGACCTACTTTTCTCAAAGGCACCGGGGGCCAACTTGCCCCTAAGCCACAAAATCCACTGCAGGTATCAGACCTGCTTTTCTCAAAGGCACCAGGGGGACTGATTTTCCCCAAAATCAGCTGCCAAATTCCTCAAAGCATGGGCGAACAACACTTTCTCCAAAAGCCATTTGCAAAACCCAATGCAGGTATGGAACCTGCTTTTTCCAGAGCATGGGGGAGCCACCCTTCCCCAAAAGCAGCTTGCAAACTACCAGTATACTTAACAGAATTGGCCTCAGGATTTCAACCTGCCAGTTCCGGCTTTTCACCATAAACCATGCAAAAAAAGCAACTCGCCCAGTCAGTTACAAAATTTGGTATATCTTTTAAACCAAATCAAGTATCTGAAGGTTCCCACAGAAGCAACCCTAATCTCTACAACCAACACCTCATTTTAGCTTTTGCACCAACCCCCCCCCCCCAAAAAACCTCAACCTTTGTGTACACCAAAGACTTTGAATTCATCTGGTGCACTTGTATTTTACCAGGCACCGATACTCAAAATCACGATTAGAAACACAATAACACTCAACACTATTTTGGTAGTTACTTAGTTACTTTTCACGTGTATTAAATAGAAGATAGCCAATTACACCATTAGTGACTTCTTTTCATTCCCCAATTATACTAAAAACCTTATATTAACCCCAAAGTAATTCCTTTATAAAAAAACCCTAGGAATCATGCTTTGAACTCGCCAGACTCTGGGAAGGCGAGGTCTCCCTGGGTAATATTTTCTGTGCGCACTTGGGAGGCCTTTGCGATCCCGGAATCCATAGTGTCAAAAGCTCTGTCCTTTCGTTGTTGCCAGAATTGTTACCAAAACTACGGGAAAAACAAAAACCCTCAAACAAGATTTTTAATGTTAGAGAGTCAAGGCATTACTTTATTAGTTGGCCAGGATGTTGTTCCAGCCAAGATGTGCCACAGAAATCATCTCATCCACGCATAGCCCATGTGTGCTAAGAGAATATTACATGACCCATGTATTTACAGGATTTTCCCCCAAACTTTATACAGTCAAAATCCATAGAGATGCACTGTTTCAAAGTTCATTGGTCCAGAGTTGAGCAACTCCCTGTATTCAGTTTCCCTTTGGATCTGAATTTCCTCACCTCCAATGTTAATTAGACCTTTTTTCTTATTCCTCTCTTTCCAGACCAGGTGTCTCCGACTAGCCAGGGGTGTTGTTTGGAGTCAATGGTCTGTTGATGACTGTTGAGAGCTGTTATCTCTTGAGTATCTTCTGTGCTACTCCCAGTCTGTTGAGATGCTAAGCTCATTAGGCCTCACCTAGAGGAGCAATGCCTTGGAAAGAAACTTTAGTTCCCTTCCTGTAGGGCAAAGGCAAAGAAACTCCCTGACTAAAATTTTTTATGCTGTTATATTTTCCAACAATACCTTTTGTGTCTTGTGAAAGGGTTAGCATTGAAATTAATCTTGTATTCCTAAACCCTGCTGGGCAATAAAGGATGTTAAGTAAGTGAGAAGCTGCCTGTGAAATAATATGGTTAACATTGCTTAAGCTCTGTCCAGAGAAAATGATCCTAACTGTTGCTCAAGTATTGATGATTGAAATTCAGGTGGTTAAAATCTGTTTTACAAATTCAGACATTTATATTTCAGTACTATAACAATGACTCATGTTTGCAACCAGTTGGATAATTGCAGCTGAGAATTTTTAAAGTAAGTGTCTTGTAGGAACTGAATAATCAATTTCTTTCCTTTTGACGTCAGCAATTCCTTCTTTCCAGATTTTCAGTACTTGTTAAGGTCAATGTGAAATTCCAATTACTAGTATCACCGAAATAGTGGGAAAAAACAAAAAAAACCCTCCAACAACATTTTTAATGTTAGAGACTCAAGGCATTACTTTTTTTCTGGCCAGGATGTACCACAGAAATAAACTCGTCCACACATAGCCCGGGTGTGCAGAGAGATTCCACAACACATGGTTTTTACAAGATTTTCCTCCAAACTTTACATAGTCAAAATTCATAGAGATGTATTGGTTCAGTGGTTATTGGTTTAAAATTATTCAGCCCTTAGTATTCGGTTTCCTATTGGATCCAAATTTCTTCACCTCTGATGTTAATTAGATCTTCACTCCTTGTTTTTCTTGTCAGTCCTTTCCGGACTAGTTGTCTTCAGCTCTGCCAGAGGCAGTGTCTGCGGTAGATGTTTTTAGATGGCTGCTGATGTCCAGTTGATGTTCTGTTGATGTCCAGATGTCCAGTTCTGTTGATGTTCATTATCTTTTTGGATATCTTTTGGGCTACTCCCAGTCTGCTGATATGTTAAGCTCATCTCTGTAGAGTGGTGCTACGTCCCTTAAAAAAAAAAAAGGGTAAAAATTCCTTTTCCCAAGGCAAAGGTGAACCAAGCCTGACTAGAGAAATAAAATAAAAAATTTAAAAATTATACTGTTTCCAACATAAGGGTCAAAGCTTGGTAACACCTTTTGGTTTAGAAAAACAAAAAGTCACCTATACATAAGCTTTGATCACTCATCTAGTTAGCAAATTATTACTCAATCTAGCAATCTAGCACATTTTCTTAAAACATTGACGCTGATGTAAATGTTTGCTGATTTCCAAAAGATACTGCAAATGAAAAAGTGTTTTGCCTTACATTTGAATATGAAAAATGTACAGTTAATGGCTCCAGTTTTAAGTTAATTCTTGTTTATTTGATATCATGTGGCATTGTCTAAACTGCTCTGCTATAGATTGAAGGAAATATTGCCAAACAAACCTGCTTTATAAGGTGTATTTAGTGTTGGTGTAGCCTCATGCTGAGTAATGTGTGCAGTTCTGGGCCCTACCATGTAAAAAGGATCTAAGGTGCTTGAATGTGTCCAGAGGATAGGGCTGGAAGGCATATCCTGTGTGGAGTGGCTGAGGAGACTGGGTTTTTCTAGTTCAGAGAGAAGGAGACTGAGGGGTGACACCATCTCCTCACATCATTCAAGCAGTTTAAATGAGTTTCTTTATAGGGTTTTTAAAATATTTTCTGTAATATATTGCTTAGTTTAAAAAGCAAGCAAACACCCCGCCCCTCTATCAAGAAAAACAGTGCAGAACTACAGAAGGACAGCTGGGTGGCCTACAGTAGTATTCAGATCATTAAAACTGTCCCTCTGCATGCACAAAGTAATGTGATTTAGAGCCTTTTATAGAGTAGCAAACAAGAAGATGCTGAAATTTTCACATTTCTTTTGAACTTTATTTTGTAATTATCTGTTGTAATGGGTTACCAGTTTGACTGTAATTTGCACAGTAAGCTGTGATACAAACTAGGTAGAAGTTAAGGGAAAGTCTTCAGTGGACAGTGCTTTGCTTTGAAAAAGACTGATAGTTCTGTTTTACAAATGATAAGGATTTCTATGATGGGTAGAAGGGCTATCAGCCCAGTTTCTTTTTCTACCTCCACAAGAAAAGTTCTTCACGGAGAGTTCTACTATGTATGCTGTGCTTGCCCCACTCTCAAGTAAAGCTGGTTTTGAGGCTAGCCCTTGTGAGCCTTGTGAATCAAGTGGAAATATGTAAGCATAATCTTGTTGGATGCTGTGGTAACTGAAAGCAAATATGGACTTTTTTATGGTGTGTCTTATGCCCTCAGTAAATACAAGCATGTCTAACACATGAAGTGTCAGCATAATTTGGTTTGAAGTTTACCTGGGGCAACTGCTAATATATGAGATACGGCACTGTTGCTGACAAGCCACTGTAGACCAGGTTTTAAGCTTCATTTTCTTGTTTTCTTAGTTTTTGTTTGTTTTCATTCTAATAGTTATAAACCCCTCTGAATATTAGTGGAGGAAAGATAAGCAGTTAAACAAACCAAACAATAATTAACCATTAACCACTGGCCACACTTCTGGTAGCTGTAGCTTTTGCATGGTGATAACTTTGTGACAAGGTAAGTGCCTGGTGTTTTTCTGATGCCAATCTGTTGGAACGTTATTATTTGTTCATCAGAGAAAACAAAATTACTTTTGTAGGGAAAAATTACTTTTCACATGGGAAAAGAGAGAAATGAGAGTACACAAAATGCTTTCAAAGAAATAAATACGTGCTCCTGGCATACTTATGAAGCTCTGCCGAAAATTTAAGCCAAATTGTAAGAACAAAAACGAATTTTGTAGGAAGTCTTGGCAGCTGACACGTCACACTGTAAAAGGTGCCTTTTAAATTAGTAAGTCTAAAACATCTCTTATATTAAATGAGGCAGCTTTGAAGTACATTTTTGAAGTGAAAGAACTAATTAGAAGTAATTTTTTGCTCACTCCTTCACTTAATTTTAATCTTTTAGATTTGAATTATTTGCTTTAAGCTTTATTGAATTATATCAGCTCAACTTCTCCCTTCTGTTGTCCGGCATCTGCTGGTAATTCGGTATGTAAAGCACTTCCAGTCTGTTTAAGGAAAATGTCCCTATTCCCTAAGAGACCTGGTTTTAGCTTTCTGAGGACTATGTTCACTTTGTAGAAATTACAAGCTTCGTGAGTGTATCAATATTATTGATGATGAAGTCCTCTCATTAGCGTGACAAGCGAAAATTGCATTAAATTTTAAAGGTCTGTTTTGATCCATCCAAAAGGTAGATATTCTCTATTATTACAGAGTCTACAAGTCATGTTAACTAAGAGGCATAATCTGAAGTAAATTGTTTATACCTTTGTAACTTGGTTACAAATGGAGTGAAACTCTTATGTGTTGTTTCTGCACACCACTGCCTCCTGTGGAGAAGTGGTGGGACTGGGAGTGTCTGGTCTCAGATGGTCTGAGATTCTGCAGTGATTTCCACTAATTTTTCTTTACAAAAGTTACAAATAAATAAAGAAATCCAATGCAAAAAGTTGGTAAATGCTGGAATAGTATGAGCTCAGTCTGCATTCCTAAGTGTCTCAAATCTTAGTAGAATTCATTCAGACTTTTTTAGCATCATGTAAGAGGTTTGGAAGATATTTGTGATTTCATGTCCTTTTCTGGCTTTGAAGGTCTTGAGTGATGCATCTAGTTTGCTTACAGTGTCTTCAGAAGGTACTCTTTCCATAAATGAGAGACCACAAGTAAAGATTCAAGTCAAGGGAAAAAGAGTTAAATATGGATGCTTAGAAAGTATTAGCTTTCAAAGTCACACCATAAAAACTAAATCTCAGTTGTGTCTTTTCCAAAATGTGCTGGGTTTATAAATATTGACTTGATAAAATAAATAACTGGCTGTATTTGGACCCTGAAATTTAACACTATCGGCAGAATTTTCAAAAATTACTAACAGGGTTATATTTATTAATTTATTTACTTGCTTTAATAGTAGTTGCTATCACGCTGGCTTTGATGCTAGCAGAGATGGATTTTTTGAAAGTGTCTGATTTTGTAATTTAACAAGAGATTTATTAACATTTTTAGGATAAGCCACTACTTGTCAGCAAGTTACTCAAGTTGATACATACGTATGTCAATGCAGAATCCCTTAAGTACCGGAAATATGAATCTAAAACCCCCGTCTGTGTTTCAAACTTAAAGAAAAATTGTTCTCCTATACAGAAATGTATTTGTGCATTGTTGCTCTATAATTGTGCAATGCAATCAAGGTGAAATGTCTCTAACATAGACTAATGTTGCATGCCGGATTTTACACCTTAGCTTCTATCAGCTACTTCAGATTAGGAAATTGATATGTGTGTAAAGTGTATGCTATGATCTTTCTCTACCAAAGTTACTGATTCAGCCCTCCTGCTCGTTTAGATAAAGGGCACACTTTGGACTCCTAGTTTTACGGCTCCATGATCAGGGTGTGTAGGAGATGTGCTTCATGTATTTAGAATTGGAAATGATTGTAAGGGTTTAAATGACATCAAGCAATTCAAGTAAGTTCTTGTAGAAATGTTCAGCTCTTTTAGAGAAATAGCTAATTCTCAAAGATCTTTTTGCATATATAGGCCATAGAAGCTCTCAGATGAGTATTTGAAAAGTTGCTGTGCATGTGGTCGTTTTTGTGACTACTCAGTAAGTTCTACAGATCCCTATCGTTGACTTAAGAAGGGTGGAAAAAGCAATTGCTGCTGGAGTAATCTGGCGGTGCCTGCTGTTTGGAGTGGATGACCATGTATGAAATCCTGCTAATCATAAAGCTGTATCTAGTGACATGTTCTTAATAATGTCCTTGGAAACAAATACTGCTTTATATACTTGAATATCATGGATTGTTCTGCTGGTTTAGCTTACTCTTCTGTGCTGTTCCTCAGAAGGGTTACAGCTCCTGTGTGTCGCAAATACCTAGTTTTTGTGATTAAGTGTGATTGCTATGTGTGTCACAAAAAGTGTACAGTGAACTGAGTTTATAAGGGTCAGGGTCTGTTTTACCTAAAAATAAGCTGATTTTTTTTGAAGGGGTGGGGCGCGGGGAGGGGGGAAACACAGTCCTGGACGGCAGCAATGTTTTTTCTGCCAAGAACTGTGTCAGGAATGGCAAGAGAGGCTTCCCATTGGAGTGCCCATAGCGGCCTCTGCTGGCTTGCTCTTCCAATGGCACTGGGGGTGTTTGTTTCAAAAATGGGCATGAGAGGAAACATGCTGCTTGACTGACTCCTCTAGAACAAAGGGGACTTCAACTGTGTTCCAACTGACGTCAGCAAACCTAAGTACTAGTGATATCTTTTCCCCACCTATGTGGTTTTGTAAAACAGTTACAATAGTGTAATAGTCACAATATTGAAATTTGTTTTACCAGCTCTAACTGAAAACCAAAGTTTCTTCATCAGTTTGCCTGTTTGTTTTCAGCAACAGATGTGCAAGATGATGACACAGCAGGGAAAAGGCTCAGAAAGTTGAGTGTTGGGCAGTATGACAATGCTATTCCTGGGCAGCCATCGTATAATAGGAGTGGATGGATGAAGTCTCCTGCTACTCACCAGGCTGTAATTCCAGGATCACCAGTTGCTGTAGGGAAAACCAAGGAGGTAAACAATCAAAAATTCTTCACTAAGTACTTACTGAAGTGAGTGGCCAGTAGCAAGTCTTATGTTCCATGTCCAAAATTAATGTGAAGCAACTGGGGAGTCACATCATGGCAATAAGAATAAATAACTGCAGTTACCTCAGAAATGCAATTCAATGTTTAAGGATGCTCTTGCCAGTTCTGTGTTTGCAAGTTTTCAGTGTTCCAAGATCTCTCTGCTGGAACAGCAGATCACATTATATCTGATTATGGAAAGCTTCTATAATTTGATGAAGAATGCACCACTGTGTCATAGGGTTAAGTGAGAATTATCACAATCTAATTTTGCTTTTTTGTGCCTTTTCTTAGATGGTTGTTGCACATTACCAAGATGAAATAGATGGGGACATCTTCTCCAGAATAAAAAATGGAAATGAAGCTGTTACATTCACATCAGCTTTTCCCCTGTCACCAGAGACGACGTATGGTAAGGAAATGTCTGTCTCTATTTACTTAATTATTTTAATAGTACTGTTGACATTTTAGCTGTTACTGAAGAGGAATTGCCCTTTTCTCTCTCTCCCAGTGACAGCACCTGCACTATGCCATCAGCAGATTCCCTTCAGCCAAAAGGTCAGCAGCCTATCTGAGCTGTACAGAACTGTTCCTGGTAAGGTACCCCTATTTCCTAAGTAATGTGAAAATGAACTGTGTAGGAAGGCAGCTAACACAATAGTGGTTTATAAATAGGACACGTAAGTGGTGAATTTTGATGTGTAAGTCAGAGGAACTTATTTTAGCAGTCCTATTTTAATCATACAAAAAAGAAGTGAATAATGAAGAATTATCCAAGAAATATTTAATATAATCCAGATTTTAATTGCCAACAGGGAGTCCCATGTTCACATTCGATGTCCAATTTCAGTGCAGAACAATGAGGCAGCTGTGTCACAGAAATAAGAGGAAATGCAGCTCAGTGTCTGAGGCTATCCTGCTCTTGTTATCTCTGTTTGCATGGTTTCAATGTTCCACAATCTCTCTGCTGATATTTGATGATATCAAAATAGGAGACTTGAGTTCCTTGTGGCTTTAAGCATCCCTCTCCATTTGAGGGAAGAGGGTTGATACTTTCCAGGCAAGTGAAGCTGACAAGAGAGCTTTACAGTAGCTATGCTCAAGTCAAGGAGATCCTTAACCAGAGGAATGGATGTTCTGGAAGGTGTTTTTTGCCATGATACAGTCTATAAATGCGAAAGCATGGAAAAGGAGTTGGTAGTAGATGATTATATGTTTAAAGATGTAATATGATCTAGCTATGAATTTTTTAAATGAAGGATTAGTTTTTGAGGCCTTAACTCTTTGCTACTAAAAATAGCAGCTATGCTACTGTTGCTTGTCACCTTTTTTGTGCAAAATTATCTGAAAACACTAAGATTTAAAAGAAAAAGGTATTTCTGGAGAATGCATTAGAAAGTGCTGGACCTAGCAGGAAGCCAACAAATCTATTTAAAACCTGAATAAAAATCACAGGCATTCATTTTATGCATGATATGATGTTCAAATGAAAATTCATGTATATTAGGTATAGTTTTACTGCTTAGGCTATGAATAAGGAGTATCCAGGAGGATCTTGATAGAGTTTTCAATAAATCTGATGATGAGTTTTGATGCAATAATAGTTGGTGTTGTGGTTTTAACTTAAAAAAACTCTCCTTGTTTAATTTGCCTCGCTTAATAGTTGTCAAAAGCAAATAACATCAACACAGAATAAAATTATCTTTAGCTATAGAAAAATCTTCTATCCAGCTCAAGGCACCTGTTTATGGTTCTCCTTATTTCTAAATAATTTGTGGCAGATATCCCCCTGAAGATAGCTTCAGCAAATCAATTATAGGTTAATCTACTGAACACATTGTTGTTAAATGGTTTCCATTAATGTTGCTAGGAATTAAGACTTGCCGTGGAAAAATATTTGGCTTTCAATGTATTTCCCTATTTTGATTCTCCTGCTTAATTCTAAATGCTGTCATGTCTAAAATGCTGGGTTTAGATACTCTGTTAATGGAACACTGAAAATAATTATTCTAATTATTAGAAAAGGAGGCAATTCTTCCTTTGAGTGCCTGTTTAAAAATGAGGCTCAAGATGTACTGAATGCTGTTGTTTAAGTGCTCATCTCCATGCAGCTTTGCTTTTAGCTGTAAACATAATGTACTTTGACATTAAAGGTGTTAATTGTTAATTAATTAAAGGTTAGAGATGTATGAGGTGGGTCAGCTATAAAACATGCAGTTAGAAAATACCTGTTAGAAAGCATCTCTCAGAAACGCTAATTGGGTGACATTCCCATCAGAGCACAGAAACTTCTATTGTCACAGGCAAGTTAGAATCCTACTTTAAATTTTTAAAATTTTCTCTCCCTTTACTTCTACTATAGTTGTTGCATGTATGAACAGTAAGTATCTACTGTATCTACTTGCTTCTGTGTCTTCTGATTTCTTTGGCAAGAAGTGCTTCTTATTCCTGCTACCAATCCCTAATTCATGCCCAGAGCAAGTGTGTTGTGTTTTATGTGTTGAAGAGGCCAAGAATCTGAAGGGAACAGAAGCAGCTGTTCCTGTGGTTGAAACTGCTTTAATGCGCATGCAACAAATGTGACACTAACTGTGTGCACTTTGCAAGAGTTCTTAACAGCCTCAATTTTTAGTACTTTCCCTTGCAGCCTAGCTCTTCTTTTAAATGCTTACGTGGTCTTTATTTTGGTAGAAATCAGGAAACATACTGACTTATTCAGAAATTTTCAACAAATTGAGGCTTTTCAAGTCATGGACTCTGGAGACTTAATTTCTGACATTAAGATATTACCACTATTGTCTTAGTTCAGATCACCCTTGAATTCAAAATTGCTTTGTTCTGCATCTCAGCTTTGCTGTTTATGTGCTTTCTAAGTTACCAGAGAAGATGCTGTAAGCTGGTTACCAATTATCTAATTATATTACTGTTTTATTTCTTCCACGTTTTCTTGTGGAGAATATCATTCAGTGTAATTAGCACTTATCATATCAAGGGATTTTGTTGTGCTTTTAGAAAAGTGCAAAAGTATACATTTATTGGAGATGTCCTGCCTGCAGGATTTCTTTTCAGAGCCTTGTTCTTTATCAAACAGGTGTAAGTTTAACCTCCCTCAGTCTGTGTGCATGCAGTCAATTTTGTGTCAGCACTGCTACTCCAGTGATCACTTGCTGCCATGGTTTCATTGCCCTTTTCTTCACTTTACATAGCTTGAAAGTAATACAGCACCCACAGAGTTCATTCTGAATTATCTTTGAAAGACACCTTATTTCTTGAGACAAACTTAAGTGGTCCATAAATTGGCTAGTGGTGTATAAATTGGGCAGTTTTATAAATACCCCTCAAAAAATACGGCTGCTCCAGATAGAACCCAGATACAGCTCTCTTGAATATCACAATAGCTGTTGTATATCCCATGGGAGGGAGAGTCCCACACATCAGTGAAGTAACAAGCACTGTTTGTAGGCTATTTTGAAACTTACAAAGGCTCTTTTGTCTCAGACAGCATACAGCTAATTGAAGTCCCTTTGTATGTAGGAGTAACAAAAGCGTAGCAAGCTCTTTGCCAGGGGACTGAACGCTGGCTAGCTGCCGTGCCACTCCACCCCTCAGGCTAGATGTGAAGAGCTGCCCCTTCTTCAGCCTTGGTCAAAGCATAGACAGAACTTTGGAGAAGGTCTGCATTCACAAACAGGCACTGCCGTGCAACAGATCCCTGAAGTCAGGAATCTGTGGAACAAGGGAAGATTGTCTATAATCCTTTATCAATGTACTGACAAAGAAAAGACATGATGTCTTGTTTTTCCATCTTTTCTGAACAGCCTAACTAGACTTGTGTAGTTCAAGCAGTGCAAATGATAGAATGAAAGCATTGATGCCTGTATAATGAATCTCTGAGCCTTCAAGCATTTTTAAGGCCTTGTCTTTTCATCTCTTCCATGGAACTTAGTCTAGGTACTGTACTCAAAGCTTGTGTATGAGCTGCATCTATTCTAAAAATTTTAAAAGGGCAGCTTTTGTCCGCATGCCATTGTGGAACTCTTTGAGACCACACACTGGAATATTTCCATGTTTTTTTTCATACAGACTGTTCTTATCTGGCAGAGACATTGTAGCCCTAAATTCCCCCCATTAACTAACACAGACTTACTCTATTATATCATCCAGTAGAGTGATGAGTGTTTAAAAAATCTATTGGGAGGCAAACCCACAACCTAAAAGATAGCCTAATTATTGCATAATTCTTTTACTGATTAGAATTTTATACTGTTGAGGTTTCATATGGTTATTCCAGCATTGTAATTTCTTAACTGAGTTGCAAGGGACATGATACATACTGCTTAATTTTTTGATTTAAAAATATCAAGGTTCTAAACTGAAAACATCTTCCCTCTTCCAGGAGGGTCAGTAGCACTGGGAATAAAAGTGGACCCAAGTTGTGAAAGGGGAAAAATTCCCTGTTTATGATGGGCAAAAACTTTCTCCACAATGTGGAAAGCTTTCATATAATACTGATTTATACCTGGCTTTTTCTCCTCCTCTTACCTGTTTATGTAGGATATACATGTCCAAAGCAAGTAATAGGTACAGAATTTTTCCAGACATCTGAGTTCATTTGCTTAGAACATTTGTGCATCCACTTATGCAGATGGTTATCATAAGCTCTGTCTTCCTGGAAACACAGGTGCGTTTTGGTTTTTGCCATTGCAATTTCTGCTTTTAAGATTTTTTTGATGTTTTGTTAATTTTTGTAGGTTTTCACTTGTTTGCTTCTTAAACCTATCAATGAGAAATAAAAAATACAAGTAGAGAAAGCAAATTGGTGATATTCAATGCAAAGCAGATATACCAGATTTCTCTTACATTTTTCATCGTCCTGCAATTGCCCATGACATGTTTATCTTTGTGGCTGAATACAGTGCTCATCTACACACTATTTTTATAACTAAACACCTAATGTTTCTTAATTATTATAAAGTACACCATTTACTAGTGCATAAGAAGCCTCCATAGGCTTCAGGAGCAAGCAGGAAAGGACTTGGATCTCTTGTTGGATTCTACCAGCATAAGCTTAATGAGGGCTTCCAGAAAGTGATTCGCCCCAATCGAGCCCAGAGACACTTCAGAGACCAAGTCAGAGAAGTGGGTATTTGCTTTATTCGATGCACCGGGTGTGTGGGAATTGTTTCCACCAAAAACACACACCAGTACCTCCAAAGGCACAGTGTTATAGGTAAAATTCATGAATATTCATTACATTCCCCAGGATAGGAGTGGTTATACAAATTACTTCTTATAAGTCATTAATATTACTAGCGATTTCTTGTGCTCAATGGCAAAAGGATTCCTTTTGCCCCCTTTTATCTTGATAAGATTAAGATTAATCCACAAGGCCAGAACTGACGGGTGCCGTGCTGGTGGAAGGGGCAAAAGCTCAAAAAACCAAGAATGGTTGAAGTGCAGATAGATTTGGGTTTTCTATTTGACTACTCCTTTCTCAATCCCCCCTTTTCTTTTTGTAATTTTGTAATTCTTTACAAATCTTGTATGTCATGAAAGTAAGTACTTTTCTTTATCTCCTATTTAAATTTGTACTTTTGCCATTGAATATAAGCATCACAATTCTAAGTACATAATATCATACAACAATAACTACTATTGCAGGCAGTAAATAACAATGCAATAACACAAATAACTATTACATACATTTGTTTAAGTTAGGATTAACATAATTGCAACAGATTGTATTTATAACTGTACATACTCTTTCTCTTCTGGTATACAGCAAATCTATAGTTAATTGTGAGATGCTCTTAATCTCGATTTGCTGTGCTCTTATGGCATCTGCAGTGGCATTCATTATGGTCTCTACAGTGGCAGAAAGATTCTTCTTTAGTTCACTTACTTTGGGCCAGGGTATAAATTACTTGGCAAAGCTGTGAAATCTGGTGGGTCTATCTATTAGTATAAAAGTTCAGAGTAAGCCCTGTTAGTTGAGAAACAACACTACTAATGTGGAGAGATACTGGTCTTATTGCACAGCGACTTTGTCATCTCAAGGGCAAAACTTTATGGGCACTGTGTTCATATATTTAATATCAACTCTGCCTTGGGGGCACTGGCTAACTCTTGGGCTTTGGTCTTACCTTAGTTTGATTTTTTTATTTTACATATTAGCTTTCTTATAGGTCTAGAATTTTGAGCAGTTATTTTGAAGAAAAAGAAGAAAGACAGAATCTATAGAAATTCTAAGAGGAATGTTAATTCTTTTGGCTTTCTTGGGCCCTCCATTCTCTAGAGGGTTTCTCTGGAGTTAGGGATGGGGAGAATGGAGCACTGCCTCTGCTGTGTGCATGGCTGGCCTCACTATAGGGCTGGGCTTGGAGCTCTGTGCAGCACTGCCTCTGCTGTGTCCTCTACTGGACGTCACTGCAGGGCTGGGATGTTCTAGGGTGAGGTAAGGAGCAGTTCACTGTCTCACCAGGGCAAGGCCTGACCTGCCCCCTCCCCACACACACACAGAGGCATCTTGAAGTGTCTCAGAGACATTAATTTTTTTCAGGTTTTGGCAGCTCACATCATGGCTCCAGACAGTGATCAGGACCACTGATAGCTTTTTTGGTTGTACAATGGGGTACTTTTTCTTCACTTTGGTGGAATTTTTAGCAGACAGAGTAGAAAGGAAAGAGGAAAGCATAAAGGATAACTGACTAAGACTCTTGCGAGCTCTAACAATTCGCCTCAGCAGCTTGCCGAAGTAGGGTTTGAATTACTCGTTCTCTTTTCTCTTTTTGGTGGGAATTTTAGCAGACAGAGGAGAAAGGAAAGAGGAAAGCATCATATGAACGGTAATTGCTATTTTAAATATAAAATTATCTTTTAAATTGTGGAGGCCAAAGCCTGGTAGATTGGTCTATGACTTCTAGCGATTTTTCAAAGGCAGTATTTTCTTTTGTGGGGCTTAGCATTCTTAAACACTGGACAAACAAATATGCATTAAACAGCAACAGTTACAAATACTTAGTAGAATAGCCAGCCATCCTTTTGAAACCTTTTCATTTTAAAAATGAAATTATTTTGTTATTGTTATATTTCAATTTCACAAATTTAGATTTAAGCCCATATAGCTTTCTCTTTTTTTTCTGGCTTACTTACCCCTTTGCATCTGAAGCCATACTTGCCATTACAATTATTACAAGGTTTTGCTAGGATAGCTGACTGTGGATAACACTGCTCTGGAAATACAAAAAGCAAAACCATTTAATGTGTTTCATTTTGGTGTTGCAGCTTTTAACCGTTTTACTGTATATTATATTGTCCAATATGGTTCTTTTGTGTCCTCTTTGTTTGGAGTTTCACATTAGAGAGGAGTCTCTGGCCGTAGATCTCACAGTCACGAGGGAAGTTCTTTTTGCTTCTGTGGCTTGAGTGGCTTCTTGTCTCACATCTGGACACAGCTTTTTATTTGATGAGGACACACTGAAGGATGTTAAAATAAACTTGCACAGTGATAACACATGTTAGAGTGGGGAGAAGGACGAATTCTTGCCTCTTTCAACTCCTCATTGGAAATTCTTATACAAATTAAGTTTTAATAAGTGAGAAATTAAGATCTGATGAACTAATGTTTTACTCTTGCAGGTTAATAAACTTCTTTTTTTCTTATAATTTCTTAAATGCATGTATTACTTTATATGCATATTTAGAATTAGCAAAAATATCTACTATCTTGCTCCAATATAGTTTGCAGGATTTCACAAGCACTTACAGCTCTGCTGCTCGAGCTGACCATGTGACTGGCAATGTCTCACTTACTTTAACTTTCTTTCATTAATGATAATGTATCTTTCAAATTGTTACTCTTCTAGTACTTTTCAAGACACACTACTAAACACAAATTCTCAAAGCATGGGAGAGCACCACTTTTTGCAAAAGTTATTTGCCATGACAACAAACCATGCAGAGAGGACTGAACTCCCTAGTGGACTTGAATTAAGCACACATTGTTATGCTCTTGGCTGTCTGAACAGCCTGCACATTGGCTGAGAGACGCACTTTGTCTATACCTTCTCCTCAGCAGTTTTAAATTTCTTTTTTTTTTTTTTTAAACAGCTGATTTGCATTTCTTCTAAGGCAATTTATCTGGCTGCTTGAAAAGAACTTAAAAGCACTTGAGCAAATCTTTGTTCATAAAAAAACCCAACCACTCACATTAACCCAGGCAGGAGACTTTAACTCTGAAATATTTAATTACAAAATTTGGTATATCCTTTATACAAATTAATTTTGTGAGGTTTTTTACACATGGAACTTTAGGTTTTTTGGTTGTTTTTTTTTTAAACTAAACTCTAAATCTTTGTGTACACCAAAAGAATTTTAAATTTACTATGTACTTGTATTTTAAGAACAATTACATTTTGGTAATTATTTTAAATAGAGAATAGCCAATTATACTATTACTATTGATTTATTTTCATCATCTATTATACCATTTTCTTTGAGGCTGCCCACACTTTTGGGTTTATTTCAGCACGACCTTTCAGGCAAAGCTACTACGGTGTTGGCCTTTGTAGTTCTTGACAATATTAATGTGCATTCTCACTTTAGCCATCAAATTTCTTTTTAGTAAATTACAATTACAATTAAGAACAAACAGAAATTTATGCATTTCAAACTTATTTTCCACATTTACTAATAGTGGCTGAATAAGGAGCACACTTCATCTTTTCTACTTGCTTCTTGAATATTTGACGATTTTTTCTCTTGGGGATAAAATTCAAAGTGAATTAAGAGCTTTCACATCTCTTTTCAATCTAGACCCACCTTAAAAATTATTAAGGGCTCTTGTGTGGGGCATCCCTGGTATAATGGGAGGTCTTGACATTCTTAACAATTCATTTCTATTAATTGCTGGGCTTTTCCCCCCTGAGGATTCAGTTGTTTCTACAGACATTCCTGCTTTCAGTGACTCTGCCTTGCAGATAGCAGTCTGATCTCTTATCAGCCGCTGCTCTGATCGGCTTTCTCCTGCTGAGGAGGGAATGCCTTTGCCATGTTTTGGTGGCTGGCTCTGTCTCCTCCGCCCCAGGGGCTTCGCAGTTTACTCTTTTGGGGTTGTAATACCTTTGGCATCACCTTTGCCTTTGCCTTTTCTTTATCCTTTCTTACATACATTTGCAGTATCTTTCTAACCAGTTTGTTCCGGGGGTTATTCTGCCCTTCCTCCAGCCCCCACCTGCACTACTGGCTGGGGGTGCTCATTGTCCCACAGAGTCATTCTGGTGACTCAGACAAAACTCTTAACAGACAATCCACATTTCTAGACATTCTTTCTGCAGTATCCAAACGCAGCCCTTCCCCCTCCTACGCTCTCAGCAGGCACGGCCAGCAGCACCTCTGCGCTCATTCCTGCTGCTCCGAAGGCGGAGGATACAGGGCACTGCAGCTCGCCCTGGGCCAGCTGCCAAAATTTTAGGCAAGATGGGGGAGGGTGCTGAAAAATTTTTCCTCTCTTCCTTCTTTTTCCTTTTTTCTTTTACTCTATTTACTTGCATGCTCTTTCTACTACAACATTCTATACAACAATATTTCAGCAGCTACACACAGGAGTTCCAAAGAGGTACTTATTAGATTCAACTAGTTATTTTCATCTCGCGGGCGTCCCCGCATAAATTTATATGCCGGCAAAAATACAAATTAACACAGGTAAAATTTTGCACACACATTCAAAAATTTCAAAAGCACTTGAGCAAATAGACAATATCACTTTTTCTCACAATTAATACAAGTGCACTAAGTCTAAGCTTCACAACTGTTTCTACACACAAAACACAGAATTTCAAAAGCAAAATCAAATGGAGCAATATTAGAAAGGTGTTGGGGTCTGGGTGTTCTCAATTCAGTAGCTAAAATCTTCACGAATACAATCTGCCCCCCTTCAGATACTCTAAACCAACGGTTTATATATGATTTATACTCATTCACTGTTTACCACTCGCTTTGCTTTTCTCTGGCCGTTTCTGTTGCCAGAGAACGGAAACGGAGATACAGCTCCACTCTCGCTTCCTGTCGGAGACACGTCTCATTCATTCACACTCACACAGTAACAAAATAATGACACAGTATCACAGTAACAAAATAACAACAGACAGAACAAAGATCACAGTATGATGGTGTAGTACAGTGGGATCCAACCCCCTTAAAGGTACCTTTCACTACAGCGGGGTCCAACTGTCACTGAATCTGTGGGAAAAAAAAATACAAAAACTCTCTAACAGCATTTTAATGTTAGAGAGTCAAGGCATTACTTTATTATCTGGCCAGGATGTTGTTCTGGCCAGGATGCACCACAGAAATCATCTCATCTACACATAGCCCGGGTGTGCAGAGAGAATCATTCTATGATACACAGCTTTTACTCGATTTTTCAGATATTTTATACAGTAAAAATACATAGGAAAGCATTGGGTCAGTGTTCATTGGTCTAAAGTTGAGCAAACTCCCAGTATTCAGTTTTCTATTGGATCCGAATCTCTTTGCCTCTGATGCTAATTAGATTCTTCATTCTTCAGTTTTTCTTATCAGTCCTTTTTCCAGGCCAGGATGTCTTCAGCCCTGCTGGAGGTGGTCTGGGGTATCTGTTTGTGATATCCATCATATCTTGTTGATAACTACAAGGTCCCGACGAATGTTCTGTTAATAGTCTTTATCTTTCTGGTTATCTTCGGGGTCACTCTTAATCTGTTGGTATGCTGAGTTCACCAGACCTCATCTGGTAGAGCAATGCCCTTGGAAGAAACCTAAAATTCCTTTTCCCAGGGTAAAGACAAACAAAACCTTTGACTAAAGTTTTACAAAATTTTTAACTTGATATATTTTCCAACACAACCCTTAAAAGTACCTTTTCCTGACAGCAGGGTCCAACCCCTTGCCCAGGACTAATTTCGGGAGACCCAGTCTCAACCCACCCTCGGGGACTAGTACCCTGGACCTGCAGGCATTTCTGTTTTTGTAAAAGTAGCAAATACCTTAATTTGGTGCAGATGGTCCTTGGTCTACCCCTGCCATGAGCCAAAGGAGAGCTGAGCTCCCCCTGAAAATTCAGGGTTGAGACTGGGAGGTCTACTTACCCCTGGATCCAGCAGCCGAGCAGAGTCACGGTCCCATCTGGAGTGCCAATTTGATTCGCCCCAATCGAGCCCAGGGACACTTCAGACCAAGTCAGAGAAGTGGGTATTTGCTTTATTCGATGCACCGGGTGTGTGGGAATTGTTTCCACCAAACACACACCTCAGTACCTCCAAAGGCACAGTGTTATAGGTAAAATTCATGAATATTCATTACATTCCCCAGGATAGGAGTGGTTATACAAATTACTTCTTATAAGTCATTAATATTACTAGCGATTTCTTGTGCTCAATGGCAAAAGGATTCCTTTTGCCCCCTTTTATCTTGATAAGATTAAGATTAATCCACAAGGCCAGAACTGACGGGTGCCGTGCTGGTGGAAGGGGCAAAAGCTCAAAAAACCAAGAATGGTTGAAGTGCAGATAGATTTGAGTTTTCTATTTGACTACTCCTTTCTCAAAAGAGCATATAAAGCATAATCATAAATGTTCAGAGACCACTTCCTGGCTGTTGTAAGCACTGAAGTCAATATAATGTACTATGATCTATCACACATTTTCATCTCTGGATTAGTTTCATTGAGATATTCAGCTCAGTAAAACTAAATTTTATACAAAGTTTTTATTGCATGAAGGTTGGATATGACTTGATGTATTTTCAAGTCTTCACTGTCACAGACCTCCTTCCCTTTGTGCCATTGATTATAATACAGTTCTTAACATATCTGTCAAACACAATCATGGAAATGTTGCATTTGTTTGGCCTGTGGAGAAATAAACAATGCTTATTAGTGATTTCACTCTGGTAGTCCGAATTCACAGCAAAGGCAATAATATTCTACCTCATGTGCTGAAAAACTTAACAATTTAATTTAGTTTATATCAATCTGAATAGTGGAAAATATCTTCTAACAGTAGAATGAAATTGAAGCTGGGAATAACTTAAAATACTTGTGGTCTATGCCTACCTTTGTTGGGCAGCATTAACTGAAATACTTACAGTGTGTCTACAACTGAGCTGGTAATCATCTTTAATTGAGCTTCCCCCCACTCAGTCCGACTAAGATTTTCATGAAAGGTACTCTCTAGACTACTTCCCAAAGCTTTATTCTCTGGCTTAGAGAATAAAATGATGAAATGATTTAGACCTTAAACCATTTAGCTAGCTAGATATGGACAGGTCTTGTTTACAGCTATGTTACATGTTTCTACATAAAATTAAAAAAATCTGTACATATCTTAGCCGCTTGGTAAACATTCTAATATGTCAGTGATTCAGAGGAGAAAGGAATACAATTATACATAACTGAATAAAAAAAGCTAGAGCATGCCAATTCCATGGCAGATACTATGTGATGTTAAACCAGTGGGACAATATAAATGTGTGTTTTCTTTGGCTGATATGTTAAAGCCAACAAAAGCCACTCCTGTTACTGGATTTTCATAAGAAAGCTCATTCTCTAAAATATACTCTGTCTTGCATTGGTTTTGGATACTGTAGATAAAATATCCTGGAACATGAATACATTTTGTTTTGTAGCCAATGTTGTATTTGATCAGACTCAAAAGTTCTTCAAATCTGATGCTTATGTCAAGACAAAGATATTTCATGATGAATTGTTCTTAAAGCTTCATGAGCTAAACTTCTTCAACGGGACATGGTCTGTTGTGACCTATATGTTTAACATCATGTTGAACATGAGAAAAATTCATGTGCTACAGATGTTCATGGAAAATACTGTGTTAGCAGAATGCATAATTTAGTGCACATGTATATAATTCCATATGCAGGCAGCTTCTCTATAACACTGAATAATTTGAACGAAAGAAAAGAGAAGAAATGTTCTTCAGACATTACATTGAAGAGATGTTGTGAAACTATTTACTGTCTCCTCTTCCTACCCCCTCACTTTTGTAGCCTGATTTTCATCTGGAATCATAGATCAGAATGTGCCTTAAACCATATCCTGCCCTGTTGAAACTGCTTTGGAAAAAAGTCAGATACTGATTTGCAGAGACTTTATTTTATATCACGTGTTTTAATTTTGTATGCAAGTATTTACATTGCTTTTTGTTGTTGTTGTTTTAATGGTTGATTTTTCATTCTACATGGGCAAAGTGCTGATGGATAAGTAAATCAGAGAACTGAGACTGTCCCCCTAAAAATGGCCTCTCAGAGGCCCCTTGGCACTGACTACATTATCCATTTGAACCAAGACACTTCTGAAAAGTTACATGGAGTCTTCTGCCTAAAACAACAAATGTGAATTAAGTTTTCTCACAGGGAAATGAGTATCCAAGTGGTGGGGAGCCTAAATGTAGAAACTGGCTTTCATGTAGAAACATGACTTTCTCATCCATTCATTTTGTCCAGAATTCAAAATATTGAACTACATTTAAGGAAGGGCAGATCTTGGGGTGGGGGGGGAAGAGTTTTCCTACAAG
Organism: Entomyzon cyanotis; assembly: GCA_024500445.1. Taxonomy (NCBI): domain Eukaryota; kingdom Metazoa; phylum Chordata; class Aves; order Passeriformes; family Meliphagidae; genus Entomyzon; species Entomyzon cyanotis. The sequence continues at coordinate 80,427,879 of JAKEPQ010001005.1, read as the reverse complement.
AATTCATATGAAATAAGTTTTCTAGCTTGGGACATCTTTAAAGTCTCTTGCATGTTATAAGTCTTTCATCAATGGTACCTCAACAGGTCTGACTGCTATCTGCTATTTGTTTTGTCTTGACTAACTTTTCATAGCACTGAAAATTAAAATTAAACAACTGCCTTATTTCAAAACCAGTTAGTAACTGAGAAAAAACCTGAAGAAGTTTTGCATAAGATGTATGTTATTGCCCAGTGCAGTTTCCTTCAGGAACCAATACAACTGAAAGTTTAATTGTGCAGCCTGCAACTTACATCCTTCCTGTAGCTCTAGTCCAAAGGCATTTTCTCGTGAGAGAAAGCAGTAGCATTATCTGGTGTTTATTTGTTTTTTATACTTGCCATCCAAGATAACTGACTTAACTTAGAGTATGCATTTATTAGCTGAAAAGATGATGGCACTTCTAAGGGTGCTGAACACAGTTTTTTGTTATGTTCACTAATATCTGTGAGAGGTCAAAAATTCTAAAATTGAGGCAATAAAATAAGCTGTATAATTCTGAAGTTACAAATGCAAAAAAAAAAGTTGTTTACATAATCAAATGTTACATGGGGAAAATGTGTTTATAAATACTTCAGTGTTGTTACTTGGTCATGGTCTCAAAGCGTATATGCCTCTTCAGTTAAATTTGAAGTACACCCTGATAATACACTGGTGGGGGGTGGTGGTTTGGGTTTTGGCTTTTCCTCCCTTTCTTTTTTCTTGCTAAGAACCACTGAAAAATTGATTACTTGAGAGGTTTTTAAAGCATTCTGTTTTAGAGAGTTTGGTTTCTCTTTTCTTCCTTTCTGTGGGAAAATGTCATGCATTTCCCCACATGAATTGGTCATTTGATAAATAGCTGTCTTTGTATGTGTTCATTGAAATATAGATGAATAATACCTTACACATATATAAGAAAACAGAAGAATCTGAAGCTGAGAAGTTCATCACTAATTTTTGCTTTTTTTGAAGATACAAAAAATAAGCATTGTCAGCAACTTAAAAACAATTTAATATAAATACAGGATTGGATGAGCAGGCAGCCTGGCAGATGTGTTTGTTTTTACACATACCTGATGTTGCTTGTTTGCAGTGCATGTGCATAGCATGCATTTTTGAGATGTGACGAGTCACTTTGTCTGGAAAAGGTTAAATTAACAAAAAACCATGGGAACAACTACTTCTCTTGCTATGATTCTATGAAATTTTTTCAACTTTTCCAGGGTGAGGCCTCCTACTGTATGATGTGGCACTTCATGACTGTGATGTGCCAGAGTAATCCATGAAGTTTGAGGGGAAGCTGAAGAAGAGAGCCCCAAAAATTGAAGGACAGCTGTGAGCACACTTTTTAAAGAAAAATTGCTGTTTTAAAATGATCCTGTGTTTGAGTGTCTGGGAAGGTCTGTCTACTACATTCACAAGTTAAAGATGTTCTGCAGTTTCAGAATTACAGACCTTCCAGCGCTGAGTGGGAACAGAGAGGAAATACACATTCAGTTCCACTTAATTGTTTATAGTCTAAAGGTTATATTACTCTATATTTTTTAAAATGCTGTTCTCCCTTATGTTAATTCTCTTTATGTTTATTCGCTCTTGCAGAAAAGGAGAAAACTAAATTAATCTTTGTTTTTCTATGCCTGAGTTAGGCATGCTATTTCACAAAGCCCTATATATTCAGGCACCTTGTATACAAAATCTGAAATGAGCAGTCTACTTGATATTGACTCCCACATTTCTGTCAGTCGTTAGAGTAGCAGGGAAACACATGACATTCCTTCACACATTGTGGAGTTTGCTGAATTTATGAGAAGGATGTAGCATAGCGTCTCTGCTGTAGGGGTTCTTGTTGGAGAAAGGTGTGTGTTACAACTCAAGCCCTAAACTAAAAATTTTAAACTATTTTGGATAGACTTTGCAGTGTAATGGTTCTGATCAAACCAGGAATCTTGTGTACTGTATCTAGGAGAACTGTACACAGGTACTACCTGGCAGAGATTGAAAGACCTGATCCTGATCACTGTGCTGTGCCATGAAACAAATTCTTCTTGCCAAATAACAGACCTTTTCCTTTTGAGATGGCACTATCTTACTGTGCTGACCTAAACCAAATCAGTTCCTCACCTGAGACATCCAACACTGCCTTTGCTTCCCTTCCTAACTCTTCTTTTGCATACGGTCAGCCTTGCCCTTTATATCTTCTGGCTTTAGAGTTTCAGATTTTTTTCTTCCTTGGAGCTCATCTCATCTGGTTGAAACTTTGAATTTGTGACGGAAAGACAAGCAAAAGGTGAGGGTTTTTTGTCACGCACTCTTTTGTTTGTCATTAACTGTCCATGTCAGAGGGATTTTCTTGATGAATAGCCCCCTAAGTATAACCAAGTCTGATTCTGTTAGAAGTATCCATGCAAAAAAAAATCTTAAGAAAGGATGAATTTATAAATGCTGACAAAATGTAAGTATATTAATACTTTTAATTACACAATTTCTGCTTACATTACATCCCTACATTATTTTGGAAAATAAGTTTCTTACTTAACACAACCTTCTTCATATGGTATCTCATACCAGTCTTCTTTGTTAAACGTTTCTATTCTTGTTCCCTTCTAATTCAGCAAGTGTAAGTAGCCAAACAAGCAGAGCTTTCAAGACTTGAAAATCAGGAAAGAAATGAGATACTAAAGGTCCTGTGGTTACAGTGCTTTTTATGTAGAGCCAGAGATGCTTTCTATGGAGAGCAATTTTCTCTAATCATTATTGTTTATATGAGTGTGAAGATTGTGTTTGACTGCATCTGGCTCTGCCAGGAAAGTGTAGTTGTATAATTAATTAAAGTAACTGATGTCAGTTCTGAACTGCTGCATAATAACCTCTTCTGACCATGTGACAGGGATTTTCCCCTTCTTTTTACCTGATAATATGGTGTATATCACAATTAATCTTTACTATTTGGTTCTTCTGAGTGCAATCATTATGAAACATGTTTAATAGGAGCAGCTGGTATGAAGAAAAACAGTGGTTGGAATGAATATTCTTATAAAGAAATAGTTTTATGTACATTATGGTCTGTGGAAGAATGCAAAATTCCTATTAGTTTACCAGTACTCATCTCTATAACCAAGCCACCTTACTATTATTGAAAGGGTTTAGTACACACATGCAAAAAATAGTGCCGGTAGAAATTTGAAAGCATTAGAAAAATTCATTATGGGAAAGTTTTAAATGATCATATTTGTTTCTGTCTATGTCTAGCAATTTCCTGCAGTCATCCTTTCAGAAAATCTGTTGTGCTGTGGCACTAAAGAACAATGTGAGGAGGAAATGTGCTGCTCATGGTGGAGCTGCAGTATTTCCACTCGTCTTCCTGACCTGTAAATAAAACCTGCTCAGAACAATGCTAGGGGGATGTTGAATGCAACACAGTAAATCTACACGTGTTTTGTGATCTTGGGAAGCAAGTAAAACTTTATTCAGAGCTCTGGATGATAAATTTATCTGAGAGTGTTGAGCCAGTTTGGTATAATAGAGTAGCTGGGCTGTGGTCCGCATTAAAAAGCACTATTTCGACAGTTCTCGGTTCCGTATCCTGCATCTCTGAAAGAAACAAATAGGTGAAGTCAAATGAAGTGGTGGGGGAAGAACAAGCAAAAAAACCCCGTAACACTCAACCCCCTCCCCCTGCCCCATCAACCGAACACCACCACCCCCCCACCCACACCCCCCACCCACACCCCCCCCAACCCAAACCCCCAGTCGCTCCGGCTCGTGTGCTGGCAGTTCGCTCCTCGCCGCCGCGGCGCTGCGCGTGGACCGAGAGCTGCGAGCCGGCCGGGGGAAGGGGGAAACCAGTCAAACGCAAACAAGGTGGAGTCAGTACAGAAGGCATACGCTGAATGGGCAGTCGAGCTTAAGAGCGAGCGGGAAGCCTAACCCAACAACAATCGGGGAATTACTTTCTCCTGGCTGTTCTTCATCTGGATGACTGTATTGAGACAGGGAGCCTGTGCTTCTCTCGCCGTAGACATTGGAACTCGCTTTGCAGTGAAGTTCTAACACGCGAGGGAGAGCGGAGGGTGGTTGGCAGATGCGGGAAATCGCTTTTCCCAAGTCTCTGCGTGGCGGGGCGGCGCGCCCGGCTGCCTCGATTCAGTGAGCCCCAGGCAGCATGCGGCACGGTGGGAGGGAAGGAGGATTTCGCACGGCCCAGTGGAAGAGCTGCTGGCAGGATGGCTTCCATAGGTAGGTTCGTTGTTCACTGCACTCCTGTTTTGTGCGTTTTTCTCGGTCTGAAAACTTGTGGATTGGTCTGGTGTTTGGCTGGTCACGCTCGCCCCAGCGGCGGCGAAACGTGACCTCGGGGAAAGCGGGGAGGGGCGGCGGTAGTTCACTAAAGGGGCGGCGGTAGTTCAGCCTCAGACAGAAACCGCCGGGCCGCTGCGCTGGCGGGGCGGGGAGCTGGGAGTACACGCATAGCCTGCGGCCTACTGCTGCTGCGAGCCCTGCAGAAATGAAGTGGGAGGAAGAGTTACACCCTTTGTAGTCATGTAGCAACGTTGGGAGTCTACACAGAAACTGAGAAGATTTGCAGACAGGGAAATCTCTCAATATAAGAGTTTTCTGCAATCGCTGACGGAATGACTGAGGGCATGAGGCAGGTCTCGAGAGCTTTGTTCAGTCACTTCTCTGCCGAGGAAGGCTTCTCATTTTTTGTGTATCGTGGTGGGTCTTTTTCAAAGTAGAAGAAATGGGAACTGCCTGGAACATACATGATTTCTGTGTGAGTAGAAAAATTTTGTCCAGGCTGGGTCTTTTTCCTCCCCTGAGGAGTTCTTAGTAATGTTATAGCAGCATTGAATTTCTTTTCAAAAGCATGAAAAGCATACAGATTTTTGTAAACATGAGTCTTTCCTAAATGAGGAATATGGCATAGTTTTTATGATATCTTGCTTAATGAGAAAAACGCTTCATTGTGCCATTAGCACTGGAAGGGTAAGTTCTCTAATTCTTGCATCTAAGACGAAGTGTAGTTGTATAATACAAATAAAACACTCTCTTACTTCAGAGCTGAATTTTTCATGAAAATTTAATAGAGTCTTAGAGCAGCCAACTGTTAGATTGGTACGATGTGCAGGAGGCACCAGAATAAAGAGCGTGGTTCTTACTGCCTTAATGCAAACAATTTTTCTATTCAGGCAGTAGCAGCAAATGCTTGGGTAAAGATTGCGATCCTAAAAGGAGGGTTACTGAATCACAGTTCTCAAGAGACAGACCAAGAAAATAAATACAAGAGCTATATTTCTCAGTTGCGTTTTTTTATACTGAACAACACTGAACATAAACTGAACTGTGTTTTTTTCCAATTTCAGTTCAAGGTTATTGAAAGCAGCTTCTGAAAAGTCAGTTCTCTTTCTGGTTTTAAAATAAAATGGTTTAGGTGTACTACTTGAAAACCAAAAAGCAGCCCTCACGCTTTTTATTCAGGCTGCAGTGAGCTGGGTTCAGCCTTTTCTTGCAGGCAAGTGACTAGAAAAGTGAACAGGTTGAAGAGTGCCACGTTTAGGCAGAATTTTTCTCACAGCAGAAAAACAGGACCAAAGTGAGAGTTTTGATGGAAGGTCTGAAAATCAGTTTCATTGCTTCCATTCCTTCTGTGAGGCAAGTATGCCTCAGACATTAGAAGCTGCATACTGGGACCTTTGTGGTGCCTGGTGGCACCAGGGAACTGGACTGAGACAGGAAAACGGGAGTTCAAACCCCATCTTTCCCTCTCTTTCACCTTAGGAAAAGTATATAGGATGATAACACAAAATAGAAAATTTCACTGAGTTATCGTGCTTACTTCTCAGAAGTGTGAGAAAGTCAGGACCAAGCTCTGTCCCTTCTTTCACTGAGTATTTGCTCCAGTTTGCCCCCTCTACCTTCACGCTTGCCTCCTTTCTTTTGGCTTTGCAGTGTCTTTGTCAGTAGACATGAGTGGCACTTTTCCAATTCAGCACAGACATCTTTGACCTGCATCTCCAACATTTCAAACAATTTTAATGGATAATGAACTTTGGAGCACAAGGCGGACATTTTATTCCTTTCTTGAAAGATGCTTGGTAATTCAGTGCATTCTGCCTGAAAAATGATTACTGTTCATTACTGTTCATTTCAAAGGTACCGTTTGCTCGTTTCATAGGCTCTTTTTTTTTCCCTCTAAAACTATTGCAATATAATTTTACAGTTTGATGAAAAGTGTCGTACTCAGCAATGTGAATGTCTGAAATTCCATTATGAGATGACCCATGGTAAGAGTGGAATTGTCTGTCTCCATTTTTCTAATTCACTGTGTAAACTTAGTGTGGACATGTTAATAATTGTGTTCTAGTTGTTTTATTTTTTTTTTCACCACTGAATGATCTGCTGCACTTAAAGACAGGATAGGGTTCTCTTGTTTATGTGTTATGTACTGATAGTGAGTCTTCAAAGCAGTGTTTTAATAAACGTCACATTTTACGTTTGCACGTGATCCGGATGTCTTGAGGACATGCTTCGACACCTGATTTGCATTCCTAATACAGCAAAGCTATACAGCAAAGTCAAAGTCAGTAGCAGAGCAGAGGTAAGATCTTTTAAAATACATGAAAAGACATGTGGAACTGATTGCATTAGTCCTTGGGGAAGTTTATTTTTTTTTCCTGGTACTACTTGGGACAATGAAATGAGTTAGTATAAGAAAACCTTTCAGAAAGTTGTGATAAGGATTTTACTGCTTTGAAGATGCTGTATTGTAATTCTGTTCAGCATATAGGAGTTATTTGTATTTTGGTGTTTGGATGAATATATGATACCAAGTTACCCGTAAAATGGTCTAGCTATTTTCTCAGCAGAATAGAATCCAGACAGTAAGGGCTTTAGGGCAGGGACTGTGTGTGGGGGAAAGAGGGATCTGGTAAATCATCCTTTTGATTCTTACCGATGTGCAGAGGGGGCAGATGGGAAGTGCAGTTAATTGTGTCATCCTGCGGTTGCCTGGAGATAAGCTGACACCTGGCATAGCTTCAGAGGCTGCATTTGGTTGTTACTGGCAGGCCATTATGGGAGTTAGAAGAACACAGGAATGTCCCAATACACCCCCACTTTTGTCATGCATCTTGCCAGCAGGCCAGAATCTCCCACGAAGGTGGTGAAGTGCCAGCCTTCCTCTCCCACTGCTTGCTGGGGAGGACTTCTGTCCCAAGGATATTTCCTCAAGGGGTGGCATGGATGATTTACAGCTCTCTATAGGGCATAAGGCAAGAATGATTTTTTAAAATTCTAAATACATTTGAAAGGCTCCTAAAACACAGTGAACACTTTCTAAATGCACACAATTGCATGTTGAAGTTGAAAACCTTCAATACTGTAATGTACATAACATTTAACTACTAGCAATTCGGGTTCTGGCTATTGAATGTGTTATTTCTTCCACCTAATAAATGCATCTGAGAAATACTTTACTGCTTTTCCAGATGTGCTGTTTTATTTTCCAGGTTGTCAGCCACTCCAGTGTTGTATTTTCTGTAATATCCAGGCATGTAATACGTATTTCACTGAGATTCTTCTCAGATGAAGCAACTGAAGCTGACCTTTTTCATGCGCAGTGATTAATACCTGGATGCTAGAGCCACTGTCTTAAGAACTTTCCAGCTTCAGCTTGATTGATTGATTGATTGATTACTTGCAAGTAGAGTCGATCCACTCAAACAGGCATTAGCAGAATCTCCAGGAAATAGTAACGTTGTCTTTTCTTTCACAAACATGAAAAAATCCTGTTACATTCTCTCTGGTATTGTTGGTTTTTCGGGAAGTGTGAGAACCGCAGGTGTCTTCATGTTGGTACGTGATTTTGATTCATGACATGTACTTCTAAATGAGAAGTGGAACTACTTATGTTGACTAAGAAAGCATGTACTGTGGAAGAGATGCATTAAAGTTATTCCATTCTCTGGCATATGAAGTTATAAAAAACAAGACTTCAAGCATCCTTTATTGATTTCCACATATTCTGTGAAAAGGAAGGAACAGTGTGACCAAAGTTGATGGGTTTCGTGTAAGGAAATAATTTGGTTCCCTGTATTTTTGTAAAATTGAAAGCAGAATGGAACAAGTTTAAAAGGTCAGAATTTCAATGAAGTTAATACTTTGCAGACTGACCAAAAGCAAGAGAGACTTTTGGTCTCTCTTACTAATTTTGGCGCCTTTGTATTTGGAAAAACAAGAGAGAGAGTGAAAGGGGAGATGGATAACCCTTAAGAATCTTACAGTGCAGATAGACGTGGAAAAGTGTTAGTTTGTAAACTGGCTCAAGTGGGCCATCTTGCTTTCTCCTTTATTCACATTCAAGGTTTTTTTAGTTCTGTCTTCTGGTGAGCCCCTTAGAGGCTGCTAAGGGGCCCTGTAAGCTTCACCAATGCCAATTCTGTTGTTAGCTCTCTGTCAGCTGCTGGAGGGATTCTTTTTCCAGGGAGCCAAATCCTGTTGTCATGAATTCGCTGTTGCCAGGGTTTCTGGCTTTGCATTGTAGCATAAACCTCTAGAGCTACTCCATATTCACACTATACAGTTGGAATTGTTTGTGTCTTTTCACTTCGATCAGTCCAGTTAGTTGTCACTGAACATTGCATTGCAGTACCACTCTTCCACTGAAGCTCTCTTGCTTGCTTCAGTTTTTTATTCCAAACTGATTTTTCCAACTAATCTTTCCATTGATGAAATATTGGCAAAAGGTCTGAGAAGAACTGAAATTGTGCCTACTCAGTAATATTAACTCTGTGTTTTGCTTCTTGTTTTTGTTTTCATTGACAGTTTCCTTGATAAAGCTTTCTCCACTTTTTCATTTCTTTGATTTTAAGGTTTGGAAAAGAACATACCTAAACAAACCTCTTTCATAAAATATGCTTAAGATCTTCATCCCCTGCTCTTTGTCTTACTGGCATACTTCAACCTGAGACATCATCCAGTGTTTCTCTAGATGGGTTGTTCTGATGCTTGATGCTAAAGGCTAGTGTTTTATTTGATTCTTGCTCTGCCTTTCCTTGTACATTTAACATGTCAACTCTGAGTTAAATCTAAATCTTCTGCATGACATTCATGTGAATGGCAGAGTAAACATGCCACTCATGAGTAATAAAATTTAATGTTGGGAAAGGGAAGTGGCTATCTTTTGACCCTTGGTCTCCTGGATAAAATAAAGTTGTGTCATCAGAGGCTTTGAAACTTTTAGAGTTCTGTAGATGTGGGGAGGAGAGATTAACAGTTTCAGCACTGAGATGGAGTTTACATTAGCAGTAATGTAAAATCCAGATGGTAGTTGGAACAGTAATGTAAACTCAAATGGTAGTTGGTGCCAGCTGGATGTGGAAGCTCCAAAGTGACAGGGAGTTTTTGGTGAATGCAGGAGAGTATTGTGTGCTTTTTTCCAAGGCATTTCAGAGGGAAGAAGTGAGAAAGGAGTGGTCAAATAGAAATCTATTTGCACTTCTAAATCTATTTGCATTTCCAAATCTATTTGCACTTCAACCATTCTTGTTTCTTTGAGCTTTTGCCCCTTCCACCAGCACAGCACCTGTCAGTTCTGGCCTTGTGGATTCCCTTAATCTTATCAAGATAAAAGGGGGCAAAAGGAATCCTTTTGCCATTGAGCACAAGAAATCGCTAGTAATATTAATGACTTATGAGAAGTAATTTGTATAACCACTCCTATCCTGGAGAATGTAATGAATATTCATGAATTTTACCTATAACACTGTGCCTTTGGAGGTACTGAGGTGTGTGTGTGTTTGGCAGAGAGAATTCCCCACGCATCCGGTGCACCGAATAAAGCAAATACCCACTTCTCCGACTTGGTCTCTGAAGTGTCTCCAGGCTCGATTGGGGTGAATCAGAAGTCGTTAGCGGAATGGGACAATCCAAACAAAAAAATTCTGCCGTTGCAGAGAAGATAACAAAAACTGTTCCAATCCTAGAAGCTTTCATTCTGTCTTTGTAGACAGGTTTGTCAGGAAGTCTGTCTAAAGAAATGGGCTCATCAGCTTTTGGTGTGAACAGTGAGAAGTTGAAGGGGAGGGACCTGTGAGTGTATTGATACGAGGAATACTTCACAGCCATATCTGATGTGGCTTCTTGCAAGTCTTAAGTTATGCTGGATTTTTTCGCCATTGCTGAAGTCATCAAAGGATGGACCAAGAAATACACTAATAAATTTAAAAGTATTGCACAAAGTTTCTTACTCTTCTGCTACTGGTTAGGGCTGACAGTGGCTTGGTTACTTTGGCTTACTTTAGAGCAGTATTATTTTCTCTGTCCATTTAGCTTTTTGGCTAGCCTCAGGTGGTTGTGGGACAGTGAGCTCAGGGTTTTAGAAGTGGAACTCTGACTTAAAGCTCCCTTTCCCCAAAAGATGTAACTGAGAATCTTGACTGGAGTTTTCAAGCTAATGTAGTACACATTAACTATCACCTTGTCATGAAAAGGACTACAGAGTTTGAAATGCATGAGAACCTGCTGAAATACAAGGTATGGTAGTGGAATGACTGCTCTTACTTCCCTGCTGCTGTTGGGCTGCTCTTGCTTCCCTGTTGCTGTCTCCAAAGGTGTGAGGTGATTTTGCCCTGCAGCTGCTGCAAGAAAAGAAATGTTGTTACCTGTCTTTTATCTGGACCATGGTGTGGGATAAACAACTCTGAGATTTTTCTGTAGTTTTTTTTTCGGCTGGGTTAAGAGGTGGTGCTTCTTTTTCTTCTTTGTTTCAACAGGTTTAGTGGATTAAAATACGGGTTAATCTGTAAGATCTCTCTTTATGTAGTTGTGTCCTAGGCACATCCAGGAGTTTCTGCTTACAACTGAAAAAAACGTGCAACTTCTACAGGTGTTTACCAGTTGCTGCCAAGTAGAAGAGTGAGCTGGATATTTTTCTGCCTTGCATGTTGGCACAATTAGTACTCATTTTCTCTCTTAATGTCATTTTTCAGTAGTGCATGATGCAGAGTCCAGCTCCTTTGTAAAGTCCTGCCTTTAAAGTTAATCATCAGCGATAGTAAATGTAGGTCTGACCTGGTGCATGAAGAGATACAAACATGAATGATCCTGTCTTTGTCAGGTCACTTCTTGAAGCAGGGAGCTGCACTTTTACATTGTCAGTGTTTTCACAGCTATAAATGGCATGGTAGGGGTATGAACCAGGAAGCACTGATGCGTTGCTTTGTGTCAAGTGTGCTAGGATAGTTAATTCTGTAGAAGCTATGAAATTGCGGAGTTATTGATTCTGTGAGATAAAGGGTTAACAGGTGACCAGTGAACTCTGCATCAGACAATGAGAGGACACAACTGAAATATCCAGTAGTCTTGTTTTGAATTGAAGTAAAAACAAGGCTGCTTTCATGGGCAGGGAGATTTTTCAGATATACTTGTTTGTAGCCTGGGAAGAGTTGTACCAAGTTTGTGGTTTTTTCTGCATGCCTGGCTGCCAGTAGCTTTTCACTCTATATTTAGTATTTTACGCATGTGAAAATGGGATGTGAAATGCATCTGTAAGCATGACAGTAGTCCTTCCCTCATGCAGTGTATGGTGCTCTAAAGGAAATAGCAACTATTGAAGGCCTGAAACAGGGAAGAATCAAGCCTTGGTCGCATTCTTCCATCAAGTGCTGTGGAAGAAGTGGAATTTGCTATGTAAATCTGTTAGATTAACTTATGCACCTAGTTGAGATCGTGTTAGAGTGGGAAAAGATTCTAAGGTGTTTCAGAAGGAGTGCCATCCCCCTCCCTGCCCCCAGACTATTCGTAACTGGATTCCAGTGACTTCCTTGTATAGTCTGGTATCATGAGAACAGACTATACAAGAAGCATGAAAAGAAGCAAGCATATGGAGATAAGCTTGTGATCATAATTCCTATTCCTGCAGGCAATGCATTAACCTCTTGCATTCAGAAGCAGAATCATCTCAACCTGCAGTGTAATTGGGAAGCATCTGCAAGTTCATGTGCAGAGATGAGATGCCTGTTGCACTTGAGATACTTTGTCAAATGCTGGTCTCTTGAGAATTGTCTGCTTTTAGCCTAGTCAAAATTGGGTTTCTTGGGAGGCTTCATATATACAACATGAATTTGACCAACTTACTTTGAACTAATTGATATTTTCTGTGTCTGTTGAAATAGTTGCCCGAAATAGTTGCCCAAAGCTTAATATCAATCTTAGTAATACTTGTGTAAACAACCAGTCTTTGTATTACTTGTGTAAACAAGCACCAATTATTTCAGTAGGAGTATGGCCTAAATCATGGGTTTGTGCAGCCAGCTTTTCTGACTGTGTTTGCACCAGTATGAGGATGACTAATGTAGCTGATCTAGTAGATAAATACAGATTCAGATTTCCATAGTTCTTCCACGCTAAACATTTCTGCATTATTTCCCTAAAGTTTGGTTTTATGGCTGGTACGAATATAGTTAAAGTAATGGTATAGTTAAAAGGCAGTGTTGCAGTTTGCTGTTTCCCTCATCCAATTAAATGTTTGTTCTGTACAATATGTGTGCTATGTGATGAATTCAGGTGGTTTATAGTCAGGGCACTAATTCGCAGATTTTCTTATCTTTGACATATCTTTTAAGTACCTTGCGCACTCCTCATTCAAGTAATAGCAGAACCAAGCTCTGCCATGAATTGAAGGGAAAACAATATTTATTTAGACTTGTTTCAGTGGCTTTTTACAGTAGAAAGATTTCCTTATGGAAGAGATGCATTAGTGTGATCTTAACTCTTTGCAGGAATGGAATTGTTCCATAACTTTCTTGGTTTTGGGTTTTTTTTCCCCCTGCCTTATTCTTTGGAAGTGTATCAACTCAAGAGACAGTAATTAGAGGTTGTTTCATCTGTGATTGTCTTACTGTGTTTCAGTCGTGCCAGTGTTGAGGTCAGTGGCACTGTTCAGGTGAATGAAGCTATTCATGAAGCTAGAATGAAGCTAGAAATGCATGGGCATTTCTAGTACTATAGTGTGTGGCTTTTTCTGCCATAGAAACAGTGCAGTTGAGCCTGGACCTATGTGAATAGGTATTGACTTTTTTTATGCTAATCCAGAATAATTAAATGTAATCCCCATTAGAGCTTGATTGGTTATTTAAGTGTACCTCTAAAAAAGGAGGTGAAACTGTTCCTGTATCAAGTTCTGCAGTTATAGCATCCACATCATTCCTCTTCTAAATGCATCTGTTGAACTATATCCTGTAGTATTTATGCCCAGTATAATTAAGCTGAACATATTTCAGATTTCAGTCAGTTTAGAAACCAGTTACTCTGGTGCTGTTTGCAGGCTATTAGAAAATAAAGGTTACAGTTGTTTTGCTTTTCTGTCTGTGTGGTGTGGACAGAGTCACACCTGAAAACTGTAGCTGCACAGGTGTCATGGTTTAAGCCCAGCCAACTGAGCCCAATGCAGCTGTTTGCTTGTTCTCCAACCCCTAGGACGGGAGAGAATTGGAAGGGGAAAAGATAGAAAACTCATGGGCTGAGATGAAGACAGCTTAAGAGGGAAAGCAAAAGCCCATGCACAAAAGTAACGTAAAGCAAGGAATTAATTCATTTCTTTGTGTGGGCAGCCAGATGTTCTGCCATCCCTAGGAGAGCTGAGCCCATCACGTGTAATGGTTACTTGGGAAGACAAGCACCGTCACTCCAAACATCCTCCCCTTCCTCCTTCTTCCCCCCATTTTGTATACTGAGCATGATGTCATGTGGTCTGGAATGTCTCTCTGGTCAGTTTGGGTCACCTGTCCCAGCTGTGTCTCTTCTCAACCTCCCATGCACTCCCAACTTCCTTGCCAGTGTGGCAGTATGAAAAGCAGAAAAGGCCTTGTCTCTGTGTTAAGCCCTGCTCAGCAGTAACAAAAATACCTCTGTATTATCATTACTGTGTTCAGTACAAATCCAAAACAGCCACAGACCAATCCACTGTGAAGAAAGTTAACTCTACTCTGGCCAAAACCAGCACAACAGGCAAGTAAACTGTGCTGCTCTGTGCTGCTAAACTGCCTTTCAATCCCAGTTCTTTTTTTTCTCCTGTGAGCAGAAGTGTGAAGAGTGGCTCACTCATCCTTCATGCCTTCCCATCAGGTTTATATACACACTGGTAATATACCCCTGAGCTTTCTTTTCTCCAGGCTGAACAGTCCCAGCTTTCTCAGTCCCTGCTCATGTAGAAGATGCTTCAGTCCCAATGATGGTTCAGGCATCTTTGTGACCTTGTGCTGGACTTCTTCAAACAAGTCCCTGTCTCTCTTGTACTGAGGAGCCCATAAACAGGCACAGAGCTTTGTATGTGGCCTCTAATGCTAAGCAGGGAGGAAGGATCACCTTCTTTGACCTGCTGGCAACACTTTGTGATGCAGGCCAGGATGCTATTGGCAACCTTTGCCATGGGCTTGTATTGCTGGCTCATGGTTGGCTCACTGTTCATGAGAACCACCAAGTCCTTCTCTGCAATGCTGTCTTCAGCCAGTCAGCCCCCAGCATGTCCTGTGCCCCAGATTATTCCTTCTCAGTTGCAGGAGTTTATATTTCCCCTTGTTGAATTTAAGATTTCTTTTGTCCCATTTCTCCTGCTTCTAAATAGCAACATAACCATCTGGTTTGTCAATGACTCCTCACAATTTTCTGTTGTCTGGAAAACTTGCTGATGAAACTTTATCCCATCATCCATGGTATTAATGAAGGGTGTTGAAGAGTATTGGTCCTAGTATTAGCTCTGAGATATAATGCTATGACTTGCCTTCTAGTGGGCTTGCTGCAGCTGATCACAAGCCTCTGGGCCCAGATATTCAGCCAGTTTTTAATAGATTTCACTGTCCACTTGTCTAACCCTTGTTTTGTCAGCGTGTTTGAGGATATTATGGAAGACCACAATAAAAGCCTTAGTAAATTCAAGGAAAGGGACATCCATTGCTCTTCCCTTAGCCACCAAGCTAGTCAGTTTACTGGAGGAGGTTATCTCAGTGGATATGCATGATTTCCCATTTGTAAATCCTTGTTGACAAATCTCAATCATTTTCTTTTCTGCCATGTGTTTGTAAGTGGTTTCCAGGGTTAGTTGCTCCATCACCTTTCCAAGAGGCTGAGTTTAGATTAGCCAGGCTTGCAATTCCCTGGATCATCCTTCATACCTTTCTTGGAGGTGTGAGTGATGCTTGCTTCCCTTCCAGTTTTTAAGAATCTCTCCAAATCATTGATACCTTTTAAAGATTATTGAGAGTGACCTTGCAGGGTATCAGCCAGCTCCCTCAGCTCTTGTGTGGTCAACCTGTCAGGCCCCAATGGACTTAAAATATTCCAGTTTGTTTTAGTTCTCGTTTGCTTAGTCCTCCTCCACTGAGGGTATGTTTTGATGCAGATTTTTCGTGTGGTCTCAGGGGCTTGAGGTTCCCAAATGCCTGTCTTAACTGGTAAAGACTGATCTGAAGAAGGTTGTGAGTACCTCACTGTCATCTGTGTCATTATGCACCAGGTCCCCTGTCCCATTAAGCAGGTGGGCTGAATGGGCTGGTGGAATTAATAGCCCAGTGCTGTGACACTGTGCCAACCACAAGCTGCTTGCTTCCTTCCCCTCCCCCTCCCCTCTGCGACGGGCTGGATAGGAGAACTGGAGGCCAAAAAAGTGAAGATCATGTGTTGAGATAAGAACGATTTACTGAAATCAGCAATGAGAGGAGAAAATAAACAGTAAGAGCAACAATATTAATAAAACACTAACACAAGTGTAGAAAAGAGAGAGATTTACGTGCAGAAATGCTCACTGAAGGGCTTGACCTGAGCCACACCTCAGCCCCTCCCTCCAGCTTGGTAGCAGCACTACCTCACTATTCCCTCTGCCATGCTTTCTCAACCAGAAAGGACCCTTCCTCCCTGGAAGGGACTCCCTTCTCCCCACCCCAGCAATGACATGAGATGGTGTACTGTAACTCCAGGTCCTGGCCAAGCCCCCCTACTGCATACTGCAGAAATTAACTCTGTCGTGGCTGGGACCAGAACACCCAGTTTTCTATTGGTGACATTCAATTTTCTACAGGTATTTTAAATGCAAATGGTGCACTTAACTAGACATACCTGATTAACACTGTGGACTGTGGAATGCAAAACATCTTGGAATAGACAGGTCCATTCTTATCTTTAGTGCTAGGGAATGTATTCTGGAGAACTGATCAAACAGTTTGAGTATTGCAATTCTGTAATCTCTATTTCCTCTGCCATTTGACCTGCTGGATGTTTTCAGCAATCAACATAATTTTGTGAAATAACATCTACTGCTCAAACAAACAAAAACTCTTCTTTATAAAAGAAATCTTATTAAGAGAAAAGCAGAATATTTTATGAACACTTTTTTTCAGTACAAGGTTCATAGAAATAAATGTTGTTTTTAAATTTGCATTTACTTTGTTTTCTTTGCTGCAGAATCTCGAAGTTACACGGAAGCCATTAACCTCTCTATGGTGATGTCTGACAGTACTGTGGGCATTAACCCTTCTTTGCTGAGGGCCAACATGCAGACTGATCCCTGCTTTCAGCACTGTTTTTCATCTTCGTCTACTGTTTCAAGTAGCAGTCCTATCTCAGGGGCAGAAAGGTAGGAAAAGGTTCTCCTACTTGATTGATAATTCCCAGCCAAGACATTACGCTTGCGTCTTCATTGCAGACCATTTTTCCAAAAACTTTGAGATTGGTTGTGACATTTAATGTTGACTGTTGTCCATTGGCTGGTTTTTACCACATACACAGATGTTACTTGTGTGTCAGGGACACAGTTAGCTTTGAAGATAAGTGGGAAGACAAAAATAAATAGAATTTTATAGCTCATATGTGTGCTAGCACAAGCTCATATATATTTTTCTGTGTGCTTAACTGGCTTCTCTAATATTTTACTTAAAGCCATGTAATGGAATTTCACATTGGAGTAAGCTGTATATGAGAGAAAGGGAGCGCTCTTCTCACTGGAGATGTGTTTCTAGTCAGTAAAATGTCAGCAGACTTCCTTTGGCAGTATATAGCTGACTCCCTTTCAACTGCTCAGCAGATTTGGAAATTTTATTATTTTATAATTGTATTGTGGTAAGCATGTAGGGCTCTGGACAAGAGCTTGAATAGTATAAATTAACAAAATAGTCCTTGTTCAAAGGAGCTTACAGCATAAGTGAAGAAATTTCAAGAAACAGCAAACAAACAAGGAGTCTCTAGTTGCTGTTAGAAGGCTCAGAAGAACTTAACAATGCATGATCAGTCATTAGCTGTGCACTGTATTTATTCAATAGACAAGGTGGTACATTGCACCTGATGAGGTTACCTTCTCTGTGTCTCCGCAAAAACATTCCTTTCTGGCTAATTATCCTATTTTAATTCTTGGCTATTTGGCTCCGTTTTCACAGTAAGTATTTGGGAATTTGGTTGGAGTGTCAGACTCTGAGTCAGTACTTCAAGTTTGTTGTTACCTTTTTATCTTTTATTTACCTTCCAATCTAATCAGTTTCATTTTCAATCAGTTCTGAGACTGTGAAAGAATGTTTTGGTTTTGTGACTATGAATGTGAATCGTAAGACTGAACAAAATATGTTGGTATTTGCTGCAGAGGAGGCAATGTAACAATTACAAGTGGATATGTATTAAAAGCTTATCGGGCAATTCAGTCATTATCAAGTTTACATTCCTTCTTCAGAGTTTATCCAGAAAATTTTGTTCCCTTCTTTCTAAATATTTTTTCTACAATTTTTCATTTCACCTAGAAGATAGCTACAGCTCCAGAGTTTTTTTTCTTGCAGTGATGAAAAATTCTTCAATTTGCTTACCTTCCATTTCTTTATGGCCCTTCTAGTTTGAGCTGTTCAAATCTACTGGCATCCATTTCCACAGCTCCCTTTTAATTAAAAATCCTTTCTTTTTTTATATATATCTTATGTCAGCTCTTTTGCCTTTGCATTTCCCAATGAGTTTGTTCTCTCTGGATCTGGTAATTTCTGGTAGTATTTTCCAGCTACAGCCTAAGGGCCTTTCATTTTTAGAAGCAAGGAGACAAAGTTTCACCAGATGATTTCATCAGAAGCTTAGTTTCTCTTGTTTAGAAGGACATTTTTTTTTTTTATTTTTTGCTTGAACAGGTAGAATTGCTACCCACAAGAAAAATTGAATGTTTACTGTTGAAATATTTAATTCTGTAAATCAGAATTTTTCCGCTGTCAAATAAACTAGCCACTGGATGTGCCTCCCTTCTTTTTTTAATACAAATTGTATTAAAAGGGACCTGGTCTGTGAGCTATTCCTTGTGAATGGTGTTCTTATCATTATCATAGTTGCTAATTTATCGTGTGATGGTGCACAACTACCTCTGCAGCCCATTTCTTTTGTTTTTTTATTCTGGTGAGCATAAGACACTCTGCATTTAAGAACTGGTGTGGCTGTGTCAGATTTCTTCCATAAACTGCCACCTCTGTGCAGCTTTGGCATAAGAAATTGTTGCCTCCTACGATTCTTTTTCAGGCAGCACTTCAGCTCACCAGGACCACTGTATGTGAAGCAATGCTGCAAACAGCCTCACTAAACTGATTCATATTAAAAGTAACCCCCTCAAACAGGGAGAAGTATTTTTAGCTGTCATTAATTTGATGGACTAGTTTAGAATGCAGACTCAGAAACTGTCCCATCAACATGGCTAGGTGGAGGGTGAGATAAGGCGAAACATAATGACCTACACTGAAGAAATTACTGATCAGGGTAAGGCTGGAATCCCTTGATCCAGCTGCATTACCTGATCCAGCACGTCTTCAAAAGAGCACTCTGAGATATTGTCCTGGGTGTGATGTTTCATTGCTTTCAATGATCACTGAAGTATGGGTTGTACAGTAATAACTAAGGGAATTATTTGGTTGTTGTTTTATTTTTCTATTCCATTTTTGGTTTTTTGGTTTTTTTTACAGCTCTTCTGCAGCAGAACATCTGTGGCTTGAAAGCAGCCCTAGAGCTCCCCTGTCAACCCAGTTTCCAATGGGAAACACCAGACAGCCGGGAGGTTACCTTGTGCCCTCTGAATTTTCAAATGCTGTGCAGGATGTCTCTCTCCTGTCTCATTTCCAAGCTACAGGACTGCAAGTTGTCACCCTGAGCAACCTGGAGAGTTCACCAGCAGAGCCGCACCGAGAACGTTCTATCAGCAGCAGTGCCTGTGCCTACCTGAGCTACAGTGCAGGTACCAGGGGCAGTTGCTGCTCTCGAGAGGAGATACAAGCTACTTGCGTAGCCAATACTAGCACATCGAAAACCTTGAGCTCATCAGTGGCAAGTGCTGAGGACGGTATTTTGATACAAAACTTTCTTGCAGTGGCCTCTGGACACAGTAGCCAGAACAGTGCAGTTCAGCAGCACCATGGAGGGAACCTACATGCTCAACCACCTCTTCCAGAGAAAAAGAGGTCCTCTGAAGGAGAACGTTCCTTTGCCTCTGTGTCACCTTCTTCAAGTGGCTTCTCTAGCCCTCATAGTGGAAGCACAATCAGCATTCCCTTCCCAAATGTCCTCCCAGATTTCTCAAAAACATTAAGCCCTTCCCCAGTACCAGGTATGTTCTGCATCAAAGAAATGCAAAATACGTTAGATTTTATATGAGTTTATAAAAAGAATTTTGGGGATTTTAAAAGTGGAGAAGGAAAAAAAACCTAGTGGAATGAAAATGGCGCAGAGGACTTGAATGTTTGCAGTAAGTGGTGCCAGTTCACTGTCTTTGGATGCATTATTCAGAAAGCAAAGCTGCAGATTTCTTCTTGTGCTTCCTAGAAGTCAGCAATTGGGCAACCTACCTTTTCATCTGTCAAACTAGAAGCAAGTGGTGTGGAGTCCAGTTTAGTTTAAAAAGGGCTGGCTTCTCTCTGCACCTTTTAGACTTGTGCCAAGAAAACTTAAAAATGTAGATGTGTATTTCTTGGACCCTTTTTAGAAGTTTGTATTTAATACAGCTTTATAACTAAAAGTTTGTACTATTTCATGGATTTTGCGAAATGAGACTTCAAACATGCTTTCAGAATCTTAGTATGTGGTGTTATATTTGCTGGTTCTGAAACAGTTCAGTTTCTCTAAACTGTCCTGATGATGAATTTTTTGAGTAATCAAGGGGACTGGAAGTTGGAAAGAAAAGTAAAAACACTTTTGTATTTTAAAAAGTTTCTTGACTTTCTTCCCTTTCATTTCACAGAAAACACAACTGATAGACATGTGACCGTAAAATTTGTTCAGGACACATCCAAGTTCTGGTATAAGCCAGATATTTCAAGAGAACAAGGTATATCAACTGATACATATTCTGGCACATCTGTTCATGGAAAAGCTAGTTGGTGAAGTCTCGATTAGTTTTTTTTATTTATACCTGATCTCTAAAATAAATACAAACCTAGAAGGGCCACAGACAACCTCAGTTAATTTCTTCTGTTGAATGGCTTAATTTGAGTGTGGAAGGCAGTCAAATAGTCCTTAAAAATATTCAGTTAATCAGGCAAATTATTAGCCTAACTGAACTAACTATGAAGTAATATAGATACACCTGTGGTATGTGCTGCAAATGCTCTTGTGAAGCTTCAGATTTTGGAATGGCAGATATGCATATCAAAAGACTGACTGCTCTCCAAAACCTTTTGAATGTGCTGTTCTGACATGATCTCAGAATAATTCATTAGCTAGGTCATCACAAAAGCATCCTCATCTACTGGTTGTTTTGTAGCCTGAATTTCAATGTCAAGTGACATGCATTATATTTTAAAGGTCACGAAATAACACTTCCATGGAACAACATCTTTATGATGTATGATGTAGATACAGTACATTTATCTGTAGATATGTTATTCAGTGAACTGAAGAAAGCTTTTATTACTTGTGTGAAAATGAATACTTATGAGCACCTGGAGTACTGCATCTGGCATACAGGAAAGCTGTAGACAGACCTGTTGGAGCAAGTACAGAGGAGGGCCTCCAAGTTGATTAGAGGGATGGAACACCTGTCGTATGAGGAAAGGCTGAGAGAATTGAGATTGTTTGGTATGGAGAAGGGAAAGCTTTGGAATGACCTAATTGCTGCCTTCCAGTACCTGAAGGGAGCCTACAAGAAAGATGGAGAGGGACTTTTCAGAAGAGCATATAGTGACCAGACGAGGTGAAATGGTTTCAAACTTAAAATAGGTTTAGATTAAATATTAGAAAAAAAGGCTTTACTGTGATGGTGGTGAGGTACTGGAACAGACTGCCCAGAGCAGTTGTGGATGTCCTCCATCCATGAAAATGTTTAAAACCTGGTTGAATGCGGCTCTGGTCTAATGAGAGTTGTCCCTCTTCATGGCAGGAGCATTGGAAATAGATCATCTTTAAGGTCCATTCCAATCCTACGTTCATTTTTCCATGATTCTATGCATTTAGACACTGCCCCTGCCACAGTGTGTAAATAAACATGCTGGGTGCTTGTTACAATCCACTAATCACAGAGGAGCAAAGTGAGTTCTCTGTGGATTGCGGATAGAAACTTCAGGTTCAAATATTCCCTGAAATGAGATTAAAAGCAAACAAGGTTAATGTTGATAAAATCAAATCTATCAAATATATTAAAAAATCAAATTTATATATTTTAACAGTAAATGAGAGAGAAAGAAATAAAAAGAGGTTGGGGGGGACAGGAAGAGTGAGAGGGACAGATTAAGCAGAAATATATCACCCCTCTGTGGGTCCCAATGGCATCCTGTTGATCTTGTTCTCCATCTGGTCTTCTTGGTGGTAAGGGTCCCCTGCTAAAAAACATAGAGTTCAATAGATTAATATAGGTTTGGGTCAGGTGGGAGTGTCCAGGTACCCACCCTGGAGGGAAGGGGGCTAATTTGACATTGTCTCTTGCAAGACTCCACATTGGTTGCATCACTTTGTATCATGTACAGTGCTCTCCTGCAAGGCCTCAGAAATGAGCCTGGGGAGCACTTTGGGGGTCTTCGATGGATTGTGATACTTCCTCAGCTGCCCCTCTCATGAATGTCCTGTGGATTTGGCTTTCGCAGGGGGAGAGTGGTTTACAGCTGAGCCAATTTGTGTAAGGGAGGGTGGGTGTTCACTGCCTCTGACCAGAGGTTATGTCATTTACCAAAAGTCTCCTCCTGCCCCCTGGCTTGGGGGGCAGTCTGTGCAAACCTGGTTGCAGATAGGCCTGTGGGCTATGGTCTCCACCCTGAAGCCAGCCAGGGATGATTTTCAGGACAGCTGCTGGGCTTGCCCCTCCTGTGAATGCATCCTTCTCCCCCAGCCTTATCCATTTCTTCCCACACCTGAGATGATTGAAAAACAGTGTCACTTTTATCTTACCTCAAGTTCTTTTAGGCAGTGTAACTCACAGTTCAGAGTTTCAGTCAGGAGGCTGAAACTCTGACTGTTCATGGTGGGGTGGGCTTTGTTGGTGCAGCATTCTTATATGGGCAAAAATCCTTTATAACAGTGTTTAAGCCATGAAACCATAACATTTCAGTCTCTGACAGTGCTTTGCACATACAATTGGTCTGACTGTGCTTGTGTTCATACAGTAATAATCAGCTATACTGAATTGTGATTAATAAGTTAAGGCAGGATTTTAAACTGGGATTTTTAAAATGTACTTTTCAAAAAGGAAAAATTACTAACTAGTTTTGCATTGAGAAAGATGTTCGTAGTAAGCCAAAATAGTGTGAACTTCAGCTATTGGCAAATGATGAATGGCTATATCTGGTTTAGTTATTAGGTTCTCAGATGGTGAGGATGTTCTTTTGTAGTGGTAAATACGATCCCAAGGGAATAAAGATCATAGAAAAATGACCATTAATTCATTTTTGGATGATACTTTGCTGCTCCTTTTGCTCCAGTTTCCTTCCCCTTATCTGCTCACCACCCATAATGAGAACTGAGTCTTTAAATGTGCAGAAAAAAGTGTGTGTCCAGAGAGGGAAGTAGATATAAAGCAATTTTAAACTTAACTGCTTGAACAAATGAACTGATAATCTTCCCATCTTTTAATATGCCTCTTTTCATTCTTGAAGTAAAACTCCTTTTAAAAAGTGTTTTAAGGTACTACTGCTGAGAAGGGGAACATTTGTTCTTTCTTTCCCGTGTTTAATAGACTGCTCCTATGACAAATTACTGTATCCCTGTGGATTTAGAAGTGTTGTATGAGTAATGCTTAATTGCAGGGTTTTGTGTATTTGTCCTCATCCTCTCAAAACAAGACATATTGTTGAGAAAAAAGGCTTTTTCCTTTGCCATGTGACAGATGAAGAGAATACAATGTGTACTTTTGCTTTACTCGCTTTAACAGAAGAGACAGTTACGTCTGCATTTTCCTGGGTTTTTTTGTTACTTCACCTTTTTTCATGGAAAAAAAATGTGTGCTTATGATGTAAACATTGTTCAGCCCTTGCAAAATATGCCTTTGTACCCCATATGCATAATATCCATGTTCTGTGTAAACAGTCAATTAAGGAGTCCAGGGTCAAATTTGGGTGTTTTCCAGGGTTTCTCTGAAGGCTTACTGATGGTTAGAAATTCTAGAAACAAAGTATACTAGTATACACAAGTATTTCTAAAATTTTTATTGCGGAGGAAAGAAAGCCAAGTACAAAGGTTTTATTAAGATGAATCATTAGATTAACTTTTTGTCTGTTTTCAAAGTAAGTTTAAGATTTTGGGCTACTAGATTTCAAAGACTGCAACTGACTTGTGCAAATCAGCAGCAATTTCCCTGCAAGTGTTTCTTCTGGGACAGGACTTCATATTGCACTTTCGGAAGAGATCCCAAAATACAGATGTAAAATATTTAAAAGTCAAAGAGCAAAATATACACTTCTGTTCCTTCCTTTGTGTTGTGGTTGGACCCTGGCCAACCAAAGGCCAGGCACGGCACTTAGGACATTTGCTCTCTCTGCTCTTCCCTGCCTCAGCTGTGCCGAGGAGAGGAAAAAAACTTGCACACACACAGGGCTCATGAGCTGAGATAAGGAACCTGCACTAAGAAGGGGAAAAACAGGGTGAAAACTTAAAGTTGCAAAGTGATTTATTGCTAACTTAACCCTAAACAGAGTCAGGGGAAGATAATGAGAAGTAAAAGAACTTTTAAGACACCGTTTCTTCACTTACGCTCCTCCGTCTTAAGACACCATTTCTCTGCTCACCCCACTCCCTCCTTCCAACCAACAGCGGGGGGGGCGGTGGGTGGGAAGGGTATGGAGGAACCTAAATTCCTTCTGCTGCTCAGGGAGAGGAGTCTTGTATATAGCCATGGGGTCCTTCCCACAGGAGACAGTCCTCTGCAAACTTCATTGGTGTGGGTCCATATCTTACAAGCAGCAGCCCGCCCAAATCTACTCTCTCATGAGTCCCTTGTCCATGGGGTACAGACCTCTGAGCTGAGGCCAGGCTGTTTCCATTTTGGGAGCAAGGCCTTTCTCTCCACTGGGACTCCCAGTAGATCACAGCTTCCTCCAGGCATCCATCTGCTCCTCTGGCATGAGCACCTCTCCACAGGCTGTGCGTGGATCTCTGCATCCCCTGAGAACTTCATGGGCTGCAGGGGGACCTTCTGCTCCCCCCATGGTCTTCATCACAGCTGGCAGAGGATTGTTGGCTCCGGCACCTGGAGCACCTCCTCCCTCACCTTCTTCACTGACCTTGATGTCTCCATAATGTTTTCTCTTCACATATTCTCACCTCCTCCTCCTTCTCTGGCTAAAAAGAAGTGCGTGCTCACATTCTTCATAGAGGCATAACTAACATCTCTAATTGGCCCAGGCTTGGCCAGCACCATGTCCATCATCTTCAGAGCTATCAGAAATTGGCTCTGCTGGACATGATGAAAACTTCTAGAACCTTCACACAGAACACACAAGAGCCATCTTTGTGCCCCTCTACCCACTAGCAAAAACTGGGCTAAGCAAAACCAACACATGAACACGGGGGTGCGTTTTCTCCCAACCTTTCAGATACTTCTTCAGGCCTACCACAACAGCTTTTGAAGGGTTTAAATTTCTCTTAGATGCTAAAAATACCTTGTTGATATTCTGGGCTAAGCAAAACCACCCCATTTGCTTTAAAACTCCAAAGGCAGTAAGGTGGCTTTCCAGGCATAAAAACTTGGTGGTGGATGAAAATGAATCTGTTCTGCCTGTTGAGGCTGAGTAGGAAGTGAAAAGCAGTGCTTTCTAGTCAGTGTGGGAATTACAGAGAGCTGTGCAGTCTTTCAACAAGTTGACAAAATCTAAGCAGAAGTAAACTTGTTCTTGCACTGGTTGTAGGAATTACGGTGGGACCTGAGCACCCTTCTCAGTTTAAAAATCAGTAGGGTTCTGTACTTCAGGCTTCTGTAAAATCAGTATCTGTGAGATTTGGACAAGGTGTTTCTATTTGGGTCCCCCAAATATGCTTGATTGTATTCTGTTTTGCAGCAATGAGGATAGAGAAAAAGATCTTACTTGTTTTGGTGTCCTATTCATTATACATTTGCACTTCTGTACTTTTTGAGTGTGTGCATTTTTCTTGAACTGTTTTTCTCTCTCTTTACTGGAATCCCTCACAGCCATTGCTGTTCTCAAGGACAAGGAACCTGGGTCTTTCGTTGTGCGAGACAGTCATTCTTTCCGGGGAGCCTATGGGCTTGCAGTGAAAGTTGCCATACCACCTCCTTCTGTGCTACAGTTAAAAAAAGGTACTTCTATATGTTACTAAATAAGCCATATGTAGTAGGTAGTCATTATTGCTGGGTAATAATCTGGTGGATTCTTGCCCTTGTCTCATAAGTGCAGTTTGAATTGCAGGCTACATTTGATGCGTTGTTAAATGAGACTCGATAACTCTTTTTCTATATGGTTTCACTATGACTTGTAAATGTATGTTCTTTGTGGCTGTGCATGTGCTGGACCTCAGCAACCTAATAGAAAATCAGCATAATCTCAGCAATTGGTCTTCCCTAGCAATTAGAAGTCTGCATTCGATTCACAGACCACAATGTAAAATTTTCGTGTGGCTGGAGGGCTGAATATTTTTAATTCCAAAGTTTTGTTTTGAGACAGTTTACTTCAGATACAAATCTGAAGAGGTTCCTAAGGATAATTGTTTAAAAGAAGTGGTGCTTTATATACCTACTCTGCTAGCTCCAGTGCCTCCATATATAACTCCTGGCTAATGGTTGTGAAACGTAAAATGAGAAGAACATACAGAAGTCACTAATTGGTATATGGAAACTCAGCAGCCAATATCTGTAGTGTTCTTAGTTCCGTTTGTACCACTGCAAGGGTAGTGGAGTGGTTTTTATTGCTGCTGTTTTTCTTTTGCAAAGCTTATTATGTTTCATTAGTACATGCTGACTGGTGAGGTATGCAACTAAGATTACAGGAAAGCATTTATTCTTAGTGTTGTTTATGGAAGTGTGGTTTTGGCTGTTTTGGTTTTGTTTTGTTTGGCTGTTCGTTTGGATTTGCTTACTCTGGGGCAAGGTTAGCAGTTCACCTCTATTACAGTAACACTTCGAAATTGTGTTTTAATTTGGTATCTTGAAACAATTTTTAATAACAATTTGCCATGTAGTCTTTCTTGTTGCCAATTAACATCAACAGAACCACTTCAACATCTTTCTTAATGAAGACAACACAGGTGTTCTGGTGTGATGATAGCAACAACTAGGAGGCAAATTGAAAGTGGCTTGTAGGTGTTTTCCGTAATCTTCTAATAATCAGGTTGGTGAAGTCCAGGAAGACAGAAAATTCAAGCTCTGCCAGTCTTTAAGGGACAGTTTATATTAGTAGTACCACAGGCAAGTCATAGTAACGGCGTAACATAGTAACATTCTTCACTTCTCATTTTGTGATACTTATGTTTCTTAGTTTGCACTGTTTAATCCCAGAAGGCACAAATTGGTTCAGTTTCCGGAAGGGTTTCTTGTTCCAGGCTTCCCTTTCCCACCTACCTTGTAGCCATTTATTTTTAATTTTGTGAGAGAGTAACAGCAAACAGTAAACTGTTTGAAAAAGTGATCAGTGCAATATTTGCTTGCATAGACATTTTTGCCGTCCATATTAATGCATTCATCTGTATTAGCCCGAAAGTCAACATTTGATGTGTTTCCTGATAGATCAAAGGGAACACATGTGTTTGTAGCTTTGTTGTTAAGGTTTGAATGGTTTGATAGCTTTGTCCTGTTGCTATGGAATAACATTTTAATTATTTGGAGAAGGATTGAGTTTGTAGTCAGGTATGAAATACTGTGAATCCATCTTTCAAGAAATACTTAAGTGTTTTAATTACATGTCTGCATATGTATGTATATGTTTAAAAGAATGCTAAATCTCAAGGGAATTTTTATATGTCTCTTGGACATTGAATCTCCTGATTACATCCAGCTCAACAATTTTGGCTTGCCTTAGATTCCTGAGATAAAAGCTGCCTTAAAATCTGGTCAAACCTTAGTGTTTCATGTAATTGTTTGTTTTCAGGAGCAGCGATTTCGCATAAAATTGCAAACATTTGGAAACTTAAAAATTCACTGAGAGAATTGCCATCATTACCATTATGTAGCTAAACCTACTCTTGTTTTAATCTGGAGAACTTCTGTGAACACAACTGGAAACTGGAATGTTTTTCCATACTTGTTTTTTTCTTGTCACTTTGGATACAAGTTCTTTTAATGGGCAAGTGCATCAAAATTTCTAACCACTGATTTTCCAAATTTCTGTTCCTGTCTGTAGTTGGGACCATACTTGGACATTTTTGGACACCAGTGTA
The DNA here is from genome assembly GCA_024500445.1 of Entomyzon cyanotis. Classification (NCBI taxonomy): domain Eukaryota; kingdom Metazoa; phylum Chordata; class Aves; order Passeriformes; family Meliphagidae; genus Entomyzon; species Entomyzon cyanotis. The sequence continues at coordinate 80,400,054 of JAKEPQ010001005.1, read as the reverse complement.
TATTTGGATGTCCGTCACTTAAGAATATAAAACCATTTCCTCTGGCTGTCTAAAGTGAGCTATTTGCTTATTTGTTCTTTGCAAAATAGCCTCTTAAATACATCTTGTAACTTGCAGAGTAGGTCTAATTGTATTTTCATTTTGTGTATAAAACATTTGGTGGCAATGTGGAAAAACTGCTTCATAAAGGCCTAATTTGGGAGACTTGTCTGTTAATTACTTCTTTTTATGAGCTTTCTTTTTCAACACAGTTGGAGATTTGTCAAATGAACTTGTAAGGCATTTTCTGATTGAATGTACTCAGAAGGGGGTACGCTTGAAAGGATGCCCGAATGAACCGTATTTTGGTAAGTACTGTTCATTGCAGGGGCAGAGAAAATGGAAACAGTTGGTGTTTGCCAGTGCTGACTTGGATGGAGTGCAAATGAGAGACTACTTTGTTCAAGTCTTGATGACTTCTGTAGGAACACATTCCAAGGTTCCAGGAGCCTTGTAGACATTTACCTTAAGCAGATGTGTAGGGCACTCTGCCACAGATGCACATGACCAAGCTTCAAACAGTCAAGCTTGTCTACCGCTACCAATGTTGCTGCAGAAAGCTGAGCTAAATCACTCATGGTCCTGATTGATTCAGGACTTTTTGTTCTGTGTTATACTTATGCTGCATATAAGGTGGCTAAAAATGACACCAGAGTGAGACATTATTCTACGTCAGCCTACCTAATGTAATATGGAAGTGCAATACCTGTAATGGCAAACAGCCAAAGACCTACCTAGCTGCTCACTCATTTGCTTTCCACTCATTTGGGGTAGGAGGGGAAAATAAGATGAGAAAGCTTATGGGTTGAGATGAAAACAGGGAGATGCTAACCAGTTACAGGGCAAAAGAAATTGAATTTTGGGAAAATTATGTTAATGTTTTTCCAATTAAAATTAATGTTCAGGTAGGAAGATGTTGAGGGGTACATTCAGTGGAGGTAGCTGGGTTTGCAAGGTGGAAGTGCAAACTGCAGATTGATCTATGAGTGTTTCTGGCAAGAGGCCATGACCTGCCAACCCTTTGCATAACAAAAGGCCTGAGGGCTTGTGCGGCAGGCCAGGTGACCAGACACTCAAGAGATGCAGCAGCAGCCTACAACCCCCAGACTTTTCTGCTGTTAGACTGACTGTCAGGGTATCCCTTCTTGGAGCCACCCATTTTGAGGTGTTATTTTGTTATTAAGTTCATGCACCAAGATTAAATTACTTTGAGGATCTGGACATCTGAGAGTCTGCTATGGGAAATCTGGGGCTGCGCTAGTGAGGAAACATGGCCTGACAGTGTGAGTGTGAGGTGTGTAGCTAAGGGGCTGTGAGTCCCAGCTCAGGTGGTGCTGGAGTGACTCCCAGAGTGGCTCCTGCATGGTCAGACAGGGAAGTTCCCTTAGTATGAGAAACAAAGACAAGTATTAAATAACACTTTTCATTCCCCTTTGCCAAGCTTAATTTCACCGCTTCCTCCAAGACTCCTCATGCCCACCACAGTGGGTGTGAGGGCATATGGTCATTACAGAACAGTTCCTCTGCTGCTTCATCCCATTCCTAATTTTTCCCTCCTGGAATGCAGGGTTTCCCTGTGGGCTGTCATCCTTCAGGAAAAGCTCTGTTCCATCATGTGCTCTCTGTCGACCTCATCTCCTTCAGACAATGTCCCATCTGTTCCAATGTGAAGGCCTCCAGAGGCTACAGCATGGGGAATGGCAGCTTGGATACCTGCAGCCTCTCCTTCTCCTCTGTCCATGGTGTTCCCTCTGCTGTGTCTCATCCAACCTTTTGTCCATAGGTGTCCTGCAGTGGGTCTGCTGAAACAGGCTGTGTTCGGCATAGGATGGGTGTAGTTATCACAGCTGAGTTTATTGTGAAGGGAAGGAAACATTGCCTTGAAGGGTTTGCCACTTCTCCCTTATCTAACACCCAGCTTGCAGTCTGAGGAGCTGGGTGTGCACTGGGCAGCTGTTGCAAATGACCCACCATCAACAGTTCATCAAGAATGATGTAGATGGGAGTAGACTACAAAGCTCAGTCACACATTGTGACCCAGGATGCAGCCTCAAAATTGCTTCCTAAAGTAGATAACAGGCACTATTGCACTTTTATGGGTAAGACAGTGAAGGACTAATAGTATCAATCAGTCTTTGCATTTCTTTAAGACCCTTGCAATATTGGGTCATCTTTCTGTTTCAAAGGAATTTTTGAGGGACTGTAAAACTGAAGTTTGTTTTGGTTGAACTGGGATTTTTCTCCAGCACATGGGTATAATGTTTGCTACTTGATAATAAATGGAATTGAAGGATGGCTTTTTGTACAAACAGACTGATAAATACTATGCCTTCCTCTCACTCCTTAGTGGATAGTCTCACATGCTAGTGTCAAAGATAACTAATGTTGAATTACTTCAGTTAAGCCAAGACCAAATTGCAAGTGACTTTGAATAGGGAAGAAGAACAATTTAATAGAGAATGCTATGTACATCACTCCTGCATTGAACAGAGGAGGTTTTGCCTAGACCATCTTTTATACTTATAGAAGTACAAAGTGGAGGTGTGTGTAGACAGAACATTAGACGATGAAGACTGTGGTTAAGCGGTAGAACACCTTGCTCTTTTTTACCACATCATGTAGCACAAGCAACCTCTTGTGCTCTTAACCACCTTCATAAGATTTTACTACATTTAATGTAGCAGAAGTTAAGAGCATTGAAAGAATTTTCTGACTTCTATATGTTACTGCTTTTGTCATTTTTGTGCTTTCTCCATTTGAAGCATAGATATTTAGGTTAGGATCTAAGCAGTGTATTTAAGAGGTGAAGGGAGCATATGATCGTGATTAATGAGTTCAAGAAGATCTTGGCTTAGGTGCCAAGAGATTTTTAAAGGGAAGCAGAGGGGAGCCCTTAGTCTATAAAATACTTGAGAGCAAACATAATTTACGTGTTCTTGTTGTCCACAAAGTTAACTGTGCATGTCTTACTACTTTTCTGACCACAGGGAGTTTGGCAGCTCTGGTGTATCAGCATTCCATCACTCCACTGGCATTGCCCTGCAAGCTTCTCATCCCAGACAGAGGTATGCTGGTTGAAGTACAGAAGATATATTCCCAGCCAAGCTTTACTTCAAATTGTCAGTGTCTGAAGGCAGGTGAAGGTGTCACAAGTTGAGATCTAAGCAAAAATACACCAAGGAGGAAGTTGTGTTGTAAAAATGATTCTTCAGTATTGGTACCCTTAGCCAAAGTGTAGTTGTGAGCATACTGGTACTGTGATATTCCAGTCATAAACATATATGCATCATGGAAATCCACGTAGTAATTTACCCTTGTAGGAAGAAAAATATGCTGCTTAGACATGACATTATGCCAGTGTATGGTTAGGTTTAACTACTTTAACTAATTCAGGTCTGGATAGAAAAAGGACAAGGAGAAAAAGAGAAGATGGTACCCTGAGTGTGACACCCGCAGGAAGAGTATAGCAACTTACACAGATTCAAATATTGTTTAAGTAAATTACCAAAAAACCTGTGTTGCTTCATGGGATTATGATTCTGATTTTTGGTTATACTGATTTCATAAACCAGTCTAAGACAAAAACAAAATGCTCATGCTTGTCCAATTATTCAGTTGTCTGATATTCTCCCACCCCAGATGTTGACCCCATCATCTGAAGTTAATGCTAACCTCATCATCTGAAGTTAACTCCAGATGCTTTTTTGAAATATTAAACGTTCTTGTGGTTTTTGACTGAACCCTTTAAACTTTCATTACAGACTGTATGTTAATGTACCAAAATAGCATTTGATTTATGTAAATACATTAATGAAACCATTTTAGTGCAAAAATGTGCTATGGTAGATGTGACAAGAGATCTCATGCATTTATATGGCAAAGCAGTGTGGAGGTGGGCTTGTTCTCCATATCCCCCTCACCTAAGACTGAAAACCTACTCTGTTCTTCCAGAGGTGCAGGACTGAAACATTTGCCTTGTCTTGAATAAACATACCACAGTGAAATTTTATTTTGGATTTATTTTTTAATCAGACTTAGTAATGCATTTTAAGATTATCTTCTGTGGTTAATGACAGCATACAGTGCCTGGAGTATTTAAAATGTTTGGATAACTGTAACTCCAGACATATGAATGGTCATATTACAGTCTCTAACTGTAATATGGCTCTCTTCCTCACTTCATCATATTCGAAGACAGCATACCTTGTGCTAAATGCAGCAGTAAGTGAGATCTTTTTGCATACATTTATATAGCTGAAATAACATACTGGTGGACAGTTTTCTCACTACTTTTAACAAACACTTGGGAGGTAAACATTCTACTGCTGTCTTAATAGTTCAGATTTTTTTTTTAACTTAAGAAGAAAGGAGCATTGTGTTTTCATCCTCTGAATCAAAATATAATTAATTAATTTCATCATTAATTAAGACAAAGTCTTTCTGTATAAATTAGTGTAAGTTATACAAATCAAATGAGATCATTAAAATCACACTATTTAAAATACTTTCAGGTTGCAGTGAGGGACTATAGCTATAAGTATTGTCTTAATGTGTCATCATGTGTGTCCCTGCCGCACATGCTATATTGTGTTTTTATTGTCAGGAAATAAAGGTTAAGCATTCCTCTTGCAGTGCTCAAGGCAAAAAAAACCTGGTGCAGCACAAAACCCACATAAATGATTATAATTGCCTATAATCAAGGCTATTTCATGTTTCTGGTCAACAGTTGTCCAGTAGACGAGATCATAGTTAAAAATGCTAAGCTCATACTTGACTGTGGGCTTTGATTTGTTGATTCAAGCCCATACAAGACATGGACAGTGTTTTCTGTTTGCAGATCCCTTGGAGGAGATAGCAGAAACTTCTCCACAAACTGCTGCAAACTCAGCTGCGGAGCTTCTCAAACAGGGTGCAGGTCTGTTAAACTTTATCCTTGCATTTGACTGTCACCGAAGTTTGTATCTTACGGGCTGGGAGAAGCTGAAGCTTAGACTGGATTGAAGGATATGTAAAGGAAGCAGTTAAATTTAGAATGCCGAGTAGAAGTGTGAAGAGCACTGTGAGGATGTGTACCAGGTTCTTTCTGTTGTTCTTTCTGTTTTCTGCAACCAGCTCCTGAGTTCTACAACCCTGCGTTTGCTTTCCAGTCCTGCGTCTCCTGAGAATATGAGGTGTACATAGGTGTCTTCAAGCATGGCAATTTTTAAGCAGGACATTGCTTTCATAACTGACAAACTTTGAGAGGATATTTTCAACCTGTGGTTGCAGAGGTTCAAGAACTATGTGTGAGGTCAGCAAAAACCAGCTAAGGAAGGTGTTCAGTTAGGGTTAACTTCTCAACATCGGGGTTAACAATACTACTGGAAAATGCTTATTGTGGCATCAGTCTGAAAAAAACAATATTAAAGAACAGTTCCCTGTGCTTCACTTAGTGCTGCACGTTGTTAGGACATGTCGTGTCTTTTCCACTGGATGTTGTTTTATGGATCCTTGTGCATAATGCAGCACCTATTCTGGCAAATGTATTTGATATGACAGAAGAACCCTGACCAGAGTACCTCCAAATGATGTGATCCTATGCATTGTTACCATCTGTATGGCTCTCAAACTGGGGTGTTTGCAGTAGCTGTGTAGAGGTGTGCTCTTCTTACCTGCTTTGTAAGTGTGCCGCTGATCCAGAGAGCTAGTTAAACAGCCTTTCTGATATTGGACAGTGAGTACTCCTGCATAATCTTAAGGTTGTCCTTAGTAGAAATGCAGCCCCTGTGTTATTCTGCTGTACAGTGGGCATGTCCATGGGATCCTGACCATGCCCTCCCATGGTCCTTGGTTTTCAGGTTGCTATGAATTTCTCCCCAGGAGCCACCCAATTAGTGACATTAAAGCATGGGAATAGACTATATTTGCCACTTTCGAGTTTAGCCTACCACTGGATCCACAAGTGAGTGTTGTGGCAAAGCATGCCTTTCTAAGAATGCTGCCTCATTACCCTCACACATTTTAGAGCACTTCTGGAGGGGCAGTTGTCAAGCTGGCCAGCTCTGAAGATGGTGGTGCTCCTTGCTTGTGCAGCAATCTGTTTTGGCTTTAAAATGTGAAGCACCACTTTGAGTGCTGTAATTGAGCAAGGCATGTGTGGCTGAGGCAATGGCAAGCCTTTGTGAGGCTGTGCTGTGAGTGTGCTCACTGGTTGGTGTTTGTTGCAGCGAACAAGGGAAAAAACAAGGAGAATTAATTTTTGTAGAACTTTACTTCTAGAAAAGCCATCAAAAGGAGCATATGTTTTCTTTCAAGAAATGTTGGTTTCTTCTTGCTCAGAGAGTGCTTTTCAAAGAAAAAGAAATAATTATTCCTTCAACGGGGGCAGTAGTCAGATAACTCCTTATGGGAGCTGTCATATAATGGATCATTTAGGGTATTTAGTACATTTGTTTTTAACCTGTTTTGTTGTTTTTATTATTTTTAAACAAGGGTTTGGAACCCAAATAAATAAGCCATGAGAGATTCTCAGAGGTTGTTTTGTTTTTTTTTTTGCCTTGATACATCAGGGGTCACTTTCCTGTCACAGAAACATTCAAGTTATGGAGTTCAACCCTGAAATACAGACTCAAAACATGTAAACTGAGTCCTTTCAAAGAAACTTTAAAGCCTATACACTTTTTCCCTGCCCTACTTTACCCACACTTCTCTCACTCCATAAGCAAAATATTGTGTGTTTTCCTAGAATGATCATTTTTTGTAGCTGACTTAAAAAACCTAATGAGCATTTCCAGTTTCTAAGTGCTGAAGCTGACTAGAAATCCTTTGCTTCTTAGACAGTGACAGCTGAAGACTAGAAACCATACAGATAAGAGGCTTTTCCCTAAAATATACTTTGCTTTATTAACCCTCCTGTTCAGCAACAAAATTTTCTGCCCAAATACATTGCAGTTCTTCATTTCTCTTTACACTGATACAGTCAAGAAACTAAGCATTTTCAATAAAGGACATTCCCAGACTAAAAGCAGTGTTGTTAAGCTGTTGCTGAAAGCACAGATGTGCTCCAAAATGCTAGCTGTGAAAGGTGAGAGCAGCAGAATTGCAGGGGCAGCTGCACTGAACTGGTCTTTCTTTTGTTCTAGCTTGGAGTATGGTTTCTCTGTGGTTACTGTTACTGATATCTTGTCAGACCACGCATGATGTTCTTGAATAAGAAATCTTTCAGTGTTTCTCATTACGTCATTACCGTTCCTCTCCTTTTTAAGCTGACGTTTTCATTTTGTGTGTTGGTTTTGCTTAGCCTGAGGCACAGAATTGACTCCACAACTCAGATAGTTATGAAGTAGCTATGTGTTTATTCCAGCCGGGGTGCATTGGGGGGTAGCCCCTCCAAAGGCATGCACACTGTCAGCAACACTGCACTTGCTTTATATTAAGGTACAGGTTACATACACATAAAGTTGGAGAAAGCCCCTATGCATATTCATTACCTATCCCCGCTTCATATTATAGTGAGTTCAAAGTTCATTTAAATATACTCATGCAAGCACAGTGTCTCAGATTAATTGTGGGCAAGGGTCCCAAATGATTGATGATGGTGTAATCGATAGTCTTCCTCACAATGAACTCTTCACCTCGCTCCCTTGCGCATGCTCCCTTGGTTCTTGGTCCAAGTCCAAGCCTGAGAACCCACCTGTACCAGTTTGGGGTCCAAGGGCGGGATGCTCGGTTACACTCAGTGGTTTTTCTCAATTATTTGGCTCTCTTCTCTCTATCCTCCCCGATGCTAGGTAGGCACAAAATCATTAAGCAAATAATAAATTGTCTCCAGCAGGCAAATCTTAGTAAATCATTATCCAATCTCTGGCCTTCTAAATCAGTTTAAAAGTTATTATTATTATTATCCAGCTTCTAGTTCTTTTAAACTAATAATTTCTATTTTACCCTAAATCAAGCCCAGAACATCAGCAAGGTATTTTTAGCATCTGAGAGAAATTTAAACCTTTTAAAAGCTGTTGAGGTAAGCCTGAAGAACTGTCTGAAGGGTGGGGAGGGGCACAAAGATGGCTCCTGTGTGTCCTGTGTGAAGGTTCTAGAAGTTTTGTACCCTGTCCAGCAGAGCCAATTTCTGATGGCTCTGAAGATGATGGACATGGTGCTGGCCAAGCCTGGGCCAATTAGTGATGTTAGTTACGCCTCTGTGAAGACATATTTGAGAAGAAATCAAAACAATGGGTGCACATACTTCTTTTTAGCTAGAAGAGGAGGAGGTGAAAATATGTGAGGGGAAAACAACATGGAGACATCAAGGTCAGTGAAGAAGGTGAGGGAGGAGGTGCTCCAGGTGCCAGAGCCGAAAAACCCTCTGCCAGCTGTGATGAAGACCATGGGGGAACTACAGCCCATGGAGTTCACAGGGGGTGCAGAGATCCACACACAGCCTGTGGAGAGGTGCTCATGCCAGAGGAGCAGATGGATGCCTGGAGGAAGCTGTGATCCACTGAGAGTCCCAGTGGAGAGAAAGGCCTTGTTTCCAAAATGGAACAGACTCTATTTAGAAATCTGCACCCCATGGACAAAGACTAATGAGAGAGAGAGCAGATTTGGGTGGGCTGCCGCTCATGAGATTGGACCCATGCCAAAGATGTTCACAGAGGACTGTCTCTCATGGGAGGGACGCCATGGCTATGTAGAGGACTCCTCTCCCTGATGAACTGACCAAAAAAAAAAACCCCTTACTCTGCCCCCCTGCCACCCCCCACCCTGTGCTGTTGGTTGGAAGGAGGGAGGGGTGTGAGTGGAGAAACAGTGTCTTAAGAGGGAGAAAGGTGAATGAAGAAACGGTGTCTTAAGGGCTTAGTTTTACTTCTCATTTATCCTCCGACTCTGTTAGGTTAATAAGTCACTTTGCAACTTTAAGTTTTCACCCTGTTTTTGTCCTTTTTCTCAGGGCGTCCTCCCACCAGTCCCTTATCTCAACTCATGAATCTTGTGTTTAACAGGTTTTTTTCCCTCTCCTCTGCACAGCTGCATCAAGAGAGAGCAGAGAGAGCAGATGTCATAGGTGCCTGGCATTTAGCCAGGGTCAAACCATGACATTTTCAACACTTTAGTAAAAGGTTCCATTTTTTATTTTTTGTGCCACAGAAGCAAAGGTATTTGGTAACTGCTGTTTGAACTACCACTTTGAGGGCAATCTAGATAAAATGCTTCGCAATTTCATTTAGAAACAAAATCTGAAAAGAGTTGTTGGCAGCAATGCACTGTGTGGCAGAAGAGGAAGGCACTCTGATGTGTGTGGCTGTGAAAGAAGGGAAGCGTCCTGTGGTGGGAAAGACTCACAGGATAGTGAAGAGCTTTAGATCTGTACCAGTCATATACAATAATGAGGTGAGAAGAAGAGAGCTTATGGTTTGGAATGTTTGTTACAGTTTTGGATTGCTCCTCATCATCTGAAATCTCTCTCTGTGTGAATTGTAATTGATTCAAGCAAGTTATTGAAACTTTCACAGCAATGCACAAATACATTTTGGAAATTTTACACTTGCAAATCAAATAAATGAAATCTCAGGGTGCCATCTTCCACCGATGGACTCCAGAGCTTGACATTACTGGGCTGATCATTATGCTGGAATCAAACTTAATCTTACACAGTTTTAACTGTACGATTACTTGGTTGTTTTGAAAGTGCCAGTGTCTAGCTCTGTATTTTTATGTATATAGTCATAGGAGAAAGTTTAAGGCAGATTACAGAATAGCCATCTGAAAAGAGAAGCTGTTACATGTAATTTAATATTTGATTTCATAGTAAGGTTGGCAAGCCAAACAAAACTGCTAAACAAATGAAATATAACCATGGTAATTTGTATGTGTCAGCTGCCAGAGTCGTAAATTTTGTCCTGGATACCTACACAAATGTTTTTACCAAATACAAAGTCTCTTGGTACTAGTGTTTAGCTATGGATGTACATAATCATTCTTGCTTGTTCTTAATTTTTGGTAAATTTGACTTTATGCTACAGTCCCTTAGTAAGCATGTGAATAATTCTAATACTATATAATAATAACAGTTTATATGTTAGATGGCACTGTACTATGCAGTATTATACAGAGGTACAGTACTACTATATAATGCTGTATAATATTAATGCATATTTTCCTAGTGCTTACTGCAGATTTGATATGAAACCACATTAAAAAAGTAACTGTTCGGTAGCCTTAGAAACCAATGAGCATCTATTTTATAGAGATATTTCAGAAGTTGCTAATATCTCTAGAAGAGAAATAGTACTTTTGGAAGTAAGAGCATGCTGAAGTAAAGAAAAGGCCTAAAATATATGTCAGTAATTTTTATCAGTGTGGAAGTTGTTTTGTTTGCCCTGAAACCATTAAACATACAAAACACTATGGAATTATTGAGAAATTAGCTTTGCAATAACCTTCAGTTCTTTCTGGTGTGAAAACATTCTTGTCTTGCTAATCCAATGAATGGTTTCCTTTGAACAGAGTTTAAAACCAGTTGAAACGGTAGAATGTGTGAATGTATGCTGCAAATGTGTGTTTTCTTACTGGCTGATGTATTTGAACTTAAAAAAAAATATCCCCATTCTTTCCTCTCAGGAATGCCTTTGCTCCAGTGGAACCTGCCAATATACTCTCTGGTGCTGTTTTGTATTTATTTAAATTTCAGGATATCTATGGGTAATAGATAAATATAGTCATTGGCTTTGATATAAAAGTATTAAAAACAAAGGGAGAGCAAAAGGCCTTTGGTCTCTCAAAATCTTTCTCTTCTTTCATTACAGCTTGTAACGTTTGGTACCTGAATTCAGTGGAGATGGAATCCCTCACAGGCTACCAGGCAGTACAGAAAGCCTTGAGCCTGACACTGATGCAAGATCCCTCTCCTGTCTCAACCGTTGTCCATTTCAAGGTGTCTGCCCAGGGAATCACATTGACAGATAATCAAAGAAAGTAAGCAAAAGAAGGATGGGAAGAGAATATCTGGCCCTGTTCTCAGAATATCTGGCCCTGTTCCCGGAATATCTGGGCCAGTCAGGTGTTGGCCACTGTTGATTTGATGTTCCTAGTGATATTTTACAATCTTTGTCTCAGAGGATACTAGGATTATAGGAGTGATGGTGACTGTGTAAGCTGGCAGCAGTATAGGAAAGTACATTTTTTGAGCTGTGGACTTTACTTCCACGTGGCATATATTATCTCTGAAAGGTGACTTTGACATGACATTTTTTATTGTTGTTTCTTACAAAAAGAGAAAGTAGTGGCTTTGCTAGCATTTGATATTGAACCTATTCAGTGAAATAATTTATCTTCATTATGTCTTTCACCAGTATCACTGAACAGAGCTGACTTAAGCAGATGCTATGTATCTCCAGTATTTGAAACAGTGCTTTGGATAGCCTGTAAAAAACTATGATAAAAAGTTAATTTATACTTATTTGGTTCTATATGCTATTTAGGCTACCACAAACTCTTTCAATTAGAAAAATGAAAATAACAAGTGAAGAACAGCAGGAATTCATTATAGGTTAAAAAGAAAAAGTGCCAGACTTCTTAATACCATGGGGTCTGCAATCATTTGTAGCAGATCACAGAACCTTCAATTGTAATGCCTAGGAGTGTGAATATTTTGAAACGTAGTATGATCAGATTATTCACAAGTCCTACACAGTTGTCCCTTCCACTAAAATAGTATCTTAATGGCCAGTTTTTAGAAAAAATTAATTTCATACTCCTAGTCCTTTTTCTTAGCTTGAGAGTCAGTTTTCCTTTAGTTCAAAAACTTGATGTTAGTGTTTTAAATACATATTTATTTGGTCGGAGCAGTTCAGGTGGTTTTCAGAGTCACTCAGAGATACCAAAGGGAATATATTGTCTTTACTAAATTAAGATTAAATGTAATTTTTTTTTCCAGATTTATTTATTTATTGTTTAGAATTCTAAGCATCTTTACTGTTTCTGAGATTTGTTCTATTTCTTCATATCCAGACTCTTTTTTCGACGGCATTATTCAGTCAACACTGTTATTTTCTGTGCGTTGGATCCACAGGACAGAAAGTAAGTATGATAAGCAGTATTTTTAATATTTTATTTGTATTGTTGATCTACTAAAAAACCCCAACCAACAAACCAAAACTAACATAGGTTTCATTTTTATTTCTCCATTCTGTGTTTTTTTACTGCTTTCTTAATGGACAAGGTGGACGAAGGATGGCCTTTCTGCAAAGTAAGTGGAGTCTTTTTTAAGTGAATGTTTTAGGAATATCATCAGTGATCAGTTTCTTGGTATTCTAAATTATTTTTGTCAGAGATGTGGAAGGGAAAGTAGCTGTTCAGAGACAAAAGTCTCTCAGCCCACTGTAATTAGACTTCGGTTACTTCATCTACACCTTTGCAAGTTGGGGCCTAATTATGTTACGGGTGATGGTGGAATGTCTGGAGCCAGAACTAGCATCATTTATTTAGACTGCAGGTCTGTGATTTGACTATGGTTTCAGAAGTTAAAACAGAGCTGTTTGCCTCTCAGTTTTGTGTTCTAGCTGTCCAGCAATACTTAACACAAGGTTGTCTCACTTAGACTGATAACTTTAAAAAAAACCCCTCTCCCAATACATAGGTGATGACACTCCTAGTAATATAAGTGTGTGGCATAAATACATAATTACCAGTGGATTGCAAAGTGCTCTCTGTTGAAGGCAGATGTTGCCCTTTAATCAAAAGAAGTAACTTAAACAGAGAGGCTTAGCATTTGTTTCTGGAAGGCAGCAGAGATAGATGGCTTAAATCCTTTTTCCAGTGTTCTGTCCACTGAGATGTGTGGCACTCAAAAACCTCTCTTTGGGCAATCCCTGACACACCACACCACACGTCCTTCCCAAATCAGACAAGAGAACAGCAGTATTGAATCAGATTAAATGTATCCCCAGAGTCAGCAGCGTGTCTCTGACAGCAAGCAGTACAGGATGTCATATAGACAGAGTAGAAGGAAGGGGACAGTCTCCTTCCCTGATTCTCTCCTGAGCTGGTTGGTCCATCTGGACCACTGTGTTTAGCAGTCGCATGGGACCTTGTCCATCAGAGCAGAGTGTGCTTTGTGTGCTTGGTTTGTGCAGTGTCTTTTTTGTTTGATGAAGTGAGGGGATGCATATCTGTTTGTTTTCTGACATGCTGTGATTGCTGCCCTTGCAGAGTGTTTGGGTTCATTGCCAGGAAGCAAGGCAGTGCCACAGACAACGTATGCCACCTCTTTGCAGAGCATGATCCAGAGCAACCTGCCAGTGCCATTGTGAACTTTGTATCAAAGGTCATGATTGGATCCCAGAAGAAGATCTGACACCTTTCCATCCTTGATTCAGAGCTCATTGCTGACTTCACCAAAGGAAATCACTGTGAGAAGCAGAAAGGCTTTCAGCAACAATGTCTGAATATTGTCATTCCCAATGAGGAAAGCAGAGGATGATATGTGTTTGTGAGAGCTCAGGCTTTTATTTGAAAATGCCTCTCACAGCATTATTTCTTTGTTTTTATTTTAGAGGACAAAGCAAAAGAAGCTGGGTACCACCGAAACCCACACTGCCCTTACCTGAATGAAGCATAAATTAAGAACTTCTGATGGGTTTCTAATACATTTTCACATGCTGTTTCTCATAATTTGTTGGAGCAGAAATACTCACTCGATTGTGCTACTTTTTTTATTCAGAAAATGTTTTGTAAAACCTCCACAAAGGCACTTGCCATGGTTGCATCAATGGTAGTTACAGGCCTTGCAAACATGCTCTTAGGAGAATGATCATCCAAGGAAGACTATTTGCTTTTCCCTATGTCTTTGTGATCAGTGATGAAAATTGAATTGAGAAAGGGGAAGATGAATGTGAAGAGAATGTTTGTGCAAGTTGATTTCTGGTAAGAAAGGAGTGGCAGTGTGGAATATGCAGGAAGGTTGCTCTTTCTTTAGTGTTAAGAAGGCTGAGCTCTTTTAGTTTGAAAATTTTTCAATAGAACAGAAGTGGCATAACAAAAAAAGGTGTGAAAATCTGTTCTGTATTTAGGGAGTTTTTTGTATTTTTTTGTACAAAGAGCTAAGAAGGGAAGATTAAGCATTTTAGTAATTACAGGATAAAAGTGATAGAAAAGCAAAGAGGAAAATTGTATAATTTATACATTTTTACCTGTGACAGATTATAGTGGATCTGAGATCTTGGTATGTCATAGAGATAATTCTTAACCAGACCATTGTTGTGTGTTGCCTCTTTAGCATTATTTTGTGTAAGTAAATGTGTGTATAGCCTGTGCCTTGCTTGAGAAAATAGTCTGGTTTTTTGACATTTGTCTTACAGTGACAAGACACTTCCCATTTTCTGCCTCTGCAATACTGTTTTGTTCCCCTACATAATATGTAATTATATTTGTGGATTCTTTTACCCCATTATTTTGCTGGAGTTTTGAGGATTTTTTTAATATTTTTTTTTTAATCTATAGGAACTATTTTTGATTTGTTATTCCTTAGGTTAGGAAATCTGAAAACGAGTGGAATTTATTTTGTTGCTCAGTCCCATTTCTTGAGAGCATTTATGTCCTGATTTCTACAACTATCACACTTCTACAGATCTCTGTATCTTTCTTAACACATTAGTATTTGAAATGCATAAGAAAGTGCTATTTAGCTTTACAGAAAATTGATGCAGTAGGTTACAATGGAAGCCTGCATAAGGAGAGTAAGCCACTGAGATCTACTCTGTAATTCCCATTCACTCAAAAAGATCAGTACTAGACCCCTGTATGAGGACTTATGGTTATAGTGCAGGTTTAGTGTTGCAAGTGCTGAAAAATTACATTGCTGCTATTTCTGTCATGTCTGGCTGTCAACATTTTATTAATAACCTGGGGAATAAAATAACATGCTGAATTTTGTATGGTGATGCATGAGCCACTGGATCAGCTAGTACCAGTACCCATTTGTAGATTTTAATCCTTTTATCCACCAATTTGAACTACGTTTGTCCTGTATAAAACATGAGAGTTTTTTTAACAGCTCTCTTTGTATTTCCTGAAGTATTAGAACCATGTTAAACCTCATTCACTGACCATACCTGAAGTGTTTTACTTGTGTAACTGTCAATTTTGTGTAAATAACTTTATGCTTTTTAAAAGGAAGGAGGTGAGGAAGAGAGAGAGAGAGAGAAGATTTGAAATTTAAGGTATCTGGACCAGAAATTGGTTTATTAGTAACAGTGGGCATGGATATCTGTAGAAGGGTGAAGCAACCCAAAGTGGAGTAGCTACCACTGAAGCAACAAAGGCCAGTACCTCTGATTTGTAACATAAAATTCTGGGTTTTTGGCAAAGAGATATACTACTTAAACAGTGTTAATGTACCATCCAAGAAAGAATGCAGTTCTTATTTCTAAGAGCTTGGTTTCTTTTAAAAAACATGAGAACAAGTTTTCTTTTAGGATTCTTTTGGTGTACAGAGATTCCAGTTGCCTAATCTAGTCACACAGTCATAGTCCAGAGAATTTCTTCAACTGACACCTCAAGTAGATATAAGTCTCAATTAGATTTAAATCTGAGGTGTTGAGATCATTGAAATGAGGAGGAATTTTTTACTGTATTTTTTCACTTCTGTAGATAATAAATTTTAGTGTGTCTTCTTAGACACTAAATGTTGGTCTTTGGGCTGAAAATAAAATGTCTTTTTTTCCCATGTATTGTCATTTCCATTCTGGACCTTATATTTTATTCCTTGTGCTTTCTCAAGGTCTGCTGAATTCAAAAGCATGAGGAATTGCATACTGACACTCCTGCTGGTATTTCCTGGGAGTTTAGCTTTACTTGCTATGTGGGAAAAAAAAGTTACCCTGTTTCTAAGGGAGATTTTCTGTTTTGCATTCCTTTGGATGGTATATTGCTATGTGCATTTGCTTTTTAATGAATTAAAAAATGCACAAAACAAGATAGTTCAGTATGTACCATTATGTAGTCTGTGTAGAAGGATACTCATGAAAAGTTTATGTTCATGGCAAATACAAGACTAATCTTTATACCGCACTTTCCTTCAAGATTTTTGGTAGATGTGTATACGCAGTTTCATAACTAATGACAGCAGGTTGTCACATGTATGTAGCCAGGCTCTTGTTAATGTGGTTAGTAAGTATACTACTATAATCATAAAGTTTTAAACTACGAAAATGCTGAAAGCCATGTTTTAATTAAATGGTTTCATTGTATCCAACAGTATAATTAAAAATTTAATATTTCTTTCTTTGGCTTTTCCTGCTAGTGAAAATTTTCACTTTTTCTTGAAACTGTAAAGAGCATCTAAAGGTCTTCAGTATATAAAAGTGTGGCTAGCACAGGTCCTTCCCATGAGAACATTTTGCTACATTTCGCTACATTTCGTAAACAAAGATAAAGTTTGGATGTTTTGCAAACAACGTCTCCGGATTAGGTCAGTTCAGGCTTGGCCAATTGGGCCTAGGGGGAGGTCTTGGGCTGACCAATCTGGGTGACCTCTGAAGACTCTATATATATGGAAATCAAAATAATAAAGCTTCCTTCCTTCTCTCTTTCCTTGTCTGAGAACCTGGGTCATTCCTCAGCTAGCGGCTCAACAGCGACATAAAAGAATGTTCTATAAATTCTTCATATAGTCATTTTCTCTGCTCTTCAGATACCACCTCTTTAAGATTATAATAAAATTACAAATGTGAAAATCCACCACACAGTGTCACAGCGCAGTCTTCTGAATGAAAGTTACTTTCTGGTGTCCAGCTAATAAGCAAAACCTTCTTCATGAATTAAGAATAATTTGGGTGCTGGGATTTAGTTTTAAGAAACTTTCAAGATTTATTTCAGGGACTTCACCTATGTTAGTGGTTCAAGTCAGTTAAAGCATATGATTTTCCTAGTTAATTTGCAGTTATAATGGTATAAAAGTACCTTTTGCCTGCATTGTGTATTTCAGTGTAAGAAGGAAGAATATGGTATCATCTTCTGAGTTACTGTACCCATTTAACTGCCTCCACAGTGCTTAGATTGGAAAACCTTCCAGAGAGGGGTGAGAAATTTAATCCATACCTGAAATAGGTACAAAATCAGTGTGTCAGATGCGCAGTGAAGGTTGAGTTACATACATGCTTTGTCAGGATTATTTCTCAGACTGATAAACTCTGGTACATCATGCTGATGCCTTTTCTATGAGGCATAGACTGGCAGGAATTTTTCATTCAGTGTACTTGACTGTCGTTCATCACTACAGGCCATTGTGAGGTTTATGCATGGGTGTAAAGTGACAGTTATTCATGACAAGTATTCATCTTTTATTGTAATGAATTATAACGTGGAACAGATGACAAAGATGCAATAGTGAAATGGATCTTCTGTGTCAGGAGTCCAGTCTCTCCTGTTAAACTCTTGTCCTTGAACCTGGATGCCATTGTGTACATGTGTACTGCTGTTGGGTGCATTTTAAGGCTGCTCTGGAGTGTGCTCCTGTGGAAGAAAATCTGCTTTCAGTATTCATGCTAAATATGTTCACAACTAGTTCATATGCAGTTGTTCTTCTGCCAGTATTCTCTTAGTATGAATAACTGTTCTCTCCTTGAGATATTTATAGCAAGAGATCTGCTCCCCTTTTTGTCCCTCACTCTACTTTTGGCAAGGCTAAACAAATCAGCACTTGGCCTTCGTGTGATTTTGTCTTTGAAAGGCTGCTCCTTGTCAGTTACATAATTTCGTCAGAGAGACCTTTAAGTGAACAGCTGGATTCTTTAAAAAAGGGACAGAAGCTGCTGCCTTGTAATTTTTTTAATATTTATATTAGAAAACTCTTGGAACAAGAAAACTTGGCCCACCAGATGGGCAGAGTAAATCCCTCTTCAGCTTCTCCAGTTGGTACCTAGCATGAAGGTTACAGTAGTGTAAACTATATCAGGTGGTGTAAACAAAGGAAATTATGAGGGCAAATAGCTAAAGAAGTTCTTAAAAGCCAAAATCAGAAACAGGAAGCTTGCAGGAGACTTAGCATATCTGGCAAACTACCAAGAGGGCAAAGGGGAGCTTTTCAGAGAGTTTAAGGATCTTGCTGAGTAACTAAGAAGGGATTTGCATTGCATGTCACTACAAGGGATATCAAACTGGAACTATTCCCTTCCTTTGAAGACATTTAGTGTCTCATAAAGCACAAGTATTTGAACCAATTTCAGTGTTTTAATATTTGCAGAATCACACGTTGGTTGAGGGTGGAAGGGACCTAAGGAGGTCATCTAGCCCAGCTGTTGTTCAAAGAGTCATTTGCCCTAATAGCTTGAATTCACCAGGGGTGGAATCTCCACAGTCTCCCTGCTCAATCTGTGGTAGTTCTTAGTCCCTGTCACAGTAAAAAAGTGTTTCCTGATATTCAGAGGTAACCTCTTGAGTTTCAGTTTGTGCAAATCACCTCTTGTCCTGTTGTGGGGCACTACTGGAAAGAGCCTGGCACCCTCCCTGTATTTATACACATTGATGAGTTCCCGCTGAGCCTTCTTAGCCAGGCTCAGCCATGGCTTTCTCTGCCTCAGGTTTGTGTCATTGACAAACTCACTGAGGATACATTTTGCCTGATCATCCATCCAGATCATTGATTAACACCTTAAACAGGACCAGTATGGACCCCTGGGGTAGACCACTGGTTACTGGCCTCCAACTAGACCTTGCACTGCGCATCAGCGCTGTCAGTGCCCAACCATGCAGGCAGTTTTCAATCCACTTTACTGTCCACTCATCTAGCCCCTACATCAACAGGTTGTTTATGAGTGTTTATTATCCAAGTCAGTGTCAAAGGCCATACTGAAGTCCAGGAAGACATTATCCACTGCTTTCTCTTGAGCCAAGCAAGTAATTTCATCACAGAAGGTTGATCAACCATGACTTCCCCTTAATGAAACCATGCTGGCTCAATGTAGGTGGTGAGAGAGCTGGAGCACCTACCCTGTGAAGACAAGCTGAGGGAGTTTGGGTTGTTTAGCCTAATGAAGTAAAGGCTCCAGGGAGACCACAGTCTTCTAGTACTTAAAGAAGGCCTACAGCGAAGATGAGGAGGGACTCTTTATCCAGTGTGGTGATAGGATGATGGGTAGATGATGGGTAGTAATGGTTTTAAACAGAAAGCGGGTAAGTTTAGAAGAGGAAATTCTTTAAGTCAAAGGGTGGTGAGGCGCTGAAACAGGTTGCCCAGAGAAGCTGTGGATACCCCATCCCTGGAAGTGTTAAAGGCCACTTTGGATCGGGCTTTGAGCAACCTGATCCAGTGGAAGGTCTTCCTGCCCTTTCAAAGATCCTTAAGATCCTTTCCAATCCAAACCATTCTATGATCTATGATTCTGTGACCCACGAACAGCCAGTGCTTTGCCTTGTGAAGATTTCTTCTCTAGGTATACAATTTTGGCTTATGGAAGCTGTTCCGGGTTGCAAGTATCCTCTGGTGCCTTTCTAGTAAGATAAGCGGTCTTTGCAAATGGATTCACCTCAAATTTCTGCATGACCTTTAAAAAAATGAAGTCTTTAAAATCGTTAAAGTACATTTTCATAATCGTAAAAATCTTCTAATGTCTTTGGTAGAGCTTTTTCAAGAGTTGTTTAAAAACCAGAATTAGGTTTTTATGTAACAATAACTTTTTTTCTGATACATACTGTCCTCAATTTTTTTTTTAATATCTACAACTGTTTTTATCCAATCTAATTAAATCTGACTTTTAGATTTTTTCCTGTTGCCACATGTATTATATACAAGTCATGATCACTTTATAAAGCAGATGGCCAGTATGAAAGAAAATACAGAAAAACCAACTTGGATGAAATGCACTGGAATCAAAATGTGGGATGGAATTGGCCCAGGATGCTTGTGTTTACTGCAGTAGAATAATCGAGCTTTAAAAACAGACGGAACTATGTTTATTGAAGTACTAGTTTTGAGCCATTCTGTTTACAAGCTAGCTAATGTGAAACTCCCATTGAAGCACATGGTAACTGTTTATACCTAGGATATGCAAGTGATGAGAGGAGGCCCTGTCAAATATGTATTTGATCTCACCCAACAGGAGAATATCCAGATTTGATGGTTTTTTTCTGTATTACTTTTTACATGGGACCCATCCATACCTGTTTCTCAGAAAATAATTGAACAAACATGGTTTGAATCTCTTCAATGGTAATATTTAGTCACCTTTCACTATGTCTTAGGACTTCTGTGCCTCATTTTGTTAGAATAACATGCTGAATAACTCAGAATTTTGCTTGCTCCTACCTCTGATACATTTGTTAGGTGTGGAATACTTTCATGCCTCAACCTTAGTCCAATTAAATGAGTGACATGCAGTCTGAGTATATCGTTTCCTGTGTGCATTGTCACACAAAGGCTTTCTTAAAGCGAATCATGCGAATCGCGGTGTAGCAACTCCAGAGACTTTTCGTCTTTGGAGCAGGGGTTTGTTTATTCGGCACTGGGTGCATGGGGGATTGCTCCTCCTAACATGCACACCAGGTTAAGTCACTTCCCTCATTTTTATGCTGTGATCACATACAAATTCATAAAGGGGAAGGCCTATCCTAGTACAGAGGAGCATCTAAACTAATAAATTCCTGGAATTAGGTTGCACAATCTCGCACAGCCACAATTCCCTCTGGTGGTCATACTGAGGAAGGGTCAATGTCTTCCTCAGGGGTCGTTTTGATGAAAGCAGGCAGTCTTCCTCAGAGTGCACTTTTCACCTTTTCTTGAGGAGCGTGCATCATCCCTCCCTTGCTGCTTCAGCAGTTTCTTCTCCAGTTCTAACCAACTTTGTTTCTGTTTTCAGCTGCTCCTGCTGAGAAAGATTCTCTGAGCTTTTGCCCCCCTTCCACCAGCACAGGCGCCTGTCTGTGGCTTCCAGGGCTGAAGGCTGAACTCTTAAATTCAAATTCAAATTGTAGGTAACAGCTCTGGCCTGATGGCTTATCAGCTAAAGCATGCATTTGAAACCAGCACAGAAACCGCTGAATCATCCCATGAAGGACCTTCACCTTGGAAGGGGCTTTGGGGGTCTCCAAAGACCACCAGAATATACAGAGCATGCGTGGTGCACATGCTAATGATATTAATGACTTCCGAGAAATGATTTGTATAACCACTCCTATCCTGACGAATGTGATTAATATTCATGATTTTACCTATAACACTGTGTCTTTGGGGTACTGAGGTATGTGTGTTTGGTGGAAACAATTCCCCACACATCCGGTGCACCGAATAAAGCAAATACCCACTTCTCTGACTTGGTCTCTGAAGTGTCTCTGAGCTCGATTGGGGCGAATCACTGCTCCTCATATTATTCTGGAGGACATTCTGTTTCTTAAGTCTATGGCTAATATTTGCTAACTTCTAACATTTGTTAATGCTGCTTACAGGGGTGAAATGGCTTCACCTTTTACAAAAGTACTGTGTTCACAGTAAGGCTGTCTAACTGTATATGTACTTTCAGCCTCAAGCAAGATGTTGCTGAGATGTCATAGATAAAAATTTTAGAACGCACTGGAAAAGTGGGAGTTCGGGTGGAGCTGCCCCGGTCCAGCAGCTATTGAGGTGTTTTGTTATCAGTTAATGTGAGGCATTAAGAGACGTAAACTGAATCGCCTCTGGCAGGGGCAGAGACTGATTGCAAGACAAGACTATGTTTACCTTATGTATAGGTGATTAATAGGAGAGGTTAAGAGAAATGACGGTGATTAAGGAAAGTAAAACATGTAACCCTGGAAACCCAAGTTCTTGTAACGGCTAAGTTAAGTTTGTAATAGTAAAAAAGATGATGTATTCTGTACAATAAAGGGGACTTTGCATGAACCAGGCTGAGGACCCTAAATTCAATCGCCGACATGGAAAGATAAAATAATCCCATGTTGGTTTGAAATAATAGAATCACAGTAAAAGAGAAACAATGTAAACTGTCTCATGAGACTTGATTTGGTGATTTTTATTTTTGTTTAGGGGAGGTGATTAATCATTTATAAAATGGTAGATACTTGCATGGAAAAATCCAGTCTTGAGTTCTTGTCTTTAAACTAGACAACTAGTTGTTGGCAAATGCCTGTGAACATTAATACTATGGTAAATTTATGAATTGTGATTTCTGAGGTGGGTAAAGTTGTAGTGGTATGCATAAAAAATTCAGAATTTTGACCCATTGCTCCTATATTTAATTGCAGTAGCTGAGGTTGATTTAGTATCTCTAGAGCTGTCTGTATCTCTGTTTGTACATGTTTGGTACATTCCAGAGCTGTTTTTTTGAGGTCTTTGTGTCCTTAAACCCATGTGCTTTTAAACCCATATAGAATCTTTCCCACTATCCACTAGAAACATGCTTATTTTTAAAACTTACAGCTCAGCTTCTCATGTAATTAGCCATCTCTGAGACCTTTATGAGAACACAAGGGAAAGTGCACTGAAAAAAACTCAGTAGAAATGCTGATTATTTTTGCCTTTTTGTCTCCTGTTCGGACCTATTGCCAGCTGATGGAATGATGTAGACACAAACCTGTAGTGATGCAGTTTACATGTATCACAGCCCCGTGGAGGAGGTTGCCTGAGCAGCACTTCGGGAGCTGTTACTGTGTTTTTGTACTTCTTGATTTGTAGCTATTTGCAATGGACACCAGAGCAGCACAATGGGCAGCAGCAGATGCAGAAGACACACACACACACACACACACACAGAGAGAAGGCAGAGCTTGTCTCTTTTCCCCCAGCTGACCTTGGTCCTGCTGGTTGGTGTTGGCAATGCAGTCAGTGACAGCCCCACACAGCCACTCTCTCACTCTTCCCCAGTGGGATGGAAAGAGATTTGCAAGCGTGAAAGTGGTAAAACTCATGGGTTGATTTGATAAAGACAACTTAGTAGGTAAAGCAATAACTGCATGAATAAGCAAAGCTAAACAAGGAATTAATTCAGTATTTCATAGGATAAGGCCATTCTTTGAACAAGTTGTCCAACTCTGGGATGAGTGGGTTCATGGTGTGCTGGGTGAAGAACTGGCTGAAGGGCAGAGCTCAAGGGTTGCAGTGACCAGGGCCACAGCTGGCTGGTGACTGGTCAGCAGCGGTGTTCCTCAAGGCTCCATTCTAGGGCCAGCTCTGTTCAATATATTTCTCAGTGATCTAGATGCAGGAGTTGAATGGAACCATGAGCAATTTTGCTGATAATTCCAAACTGGGAGGTGCTGCTGGCCCTCTTGAGGGACAAGAAGCCTTCCAGAGGGATCTCGGTAGCTTGGAGCACTGCGCAGTGATTAAAGGGATTAAATTTAACAAGTCCACGTACACCTAGGATGGCGTAGCACTAGACACAAGTCTAAATTCAGTGAGGGGTGGCTGGAGAGCAGCCATGCAGAAAGGGGGCTAGGAGTGCTAATTGGCAGCAAGCTCAATATCGTACGGCAGTGTGAGCCTGGGCAGCCCAGAGGGCAAACCATGTCCTGGCATGCATCAAACTCAGCTTCACCAGTCAGTCCAAAGAGGTGATTATTCTGCTGTATTCACTGTTGGCATGGCCTCACAATTGAGTATGGTGTGAGACCCACTATGAAAAAGGATGTGAAGGCACTTGAATGCCTCCAGAAGAGGGCAACAAAGCTGAGGAAGGGCCTGGTGGGTATTTCCTCTGAGGAGCAGCTAAGGACACTGGGCTTATGTAGTTTGGAGAGAAGGAAGCTCAGGGGTAACTAACTGCTCTCTACAGCTTCCTGAGAAGGGGTAGTGGAGATGCAGGTGCTGATCTCTCTTCTCCCTGGTACACAGTGCCAAGACACTGTGAATGGCTGAAAGCTGTGTCAGTCAGTGAGGTTCAGACTTGACATGAGGAAACATTTCTTTACCAAGACCTAACCCTGGAACAGTCTTCCTGGAGAGTTGGTCATGCCTGACCGACCTTACCCTTCAGCATTTAAGAGTCATTTGGACACTGCCCTTGATAACATGCTTTAATCTTTGGTCAGCCCTGAAGTGGTCAGGCAGTTGGACTGGATAATCACTGTGGGTCCCTTCCAACTGAAATAGTCTATCCTATTCCCATATGTGCATGAAATAGGCAAATAAGAAACTGGAACATGATCAGAATCACCTTATCAGGATTAAATATTGTCTTGCTATTCCACATAACAATTGTGACTAGAAGTTGAAGTGTTTGATGACCTCACAGTTCATATTTGTACACATTTTTATTGAAGAAGTTAAATTTTCTCATTCAGAGTATTTCCCATCATGATATGAAGAATCTTTTTCTCTTCACTTTGCTAGACCAATATAAAAGATCTTTAAATTCTCATTTGAG
This sequence comes from Entomyzon cyanotis, assembly GCA_024500445.1. Lineage (NCBI taxonomy): Eukaryota > Metazoa > Chordata > Aves > Passeriformes > Meliphagidae > Entomyzon > Entomyzon cyanotis. The sequence continues at coordinate 80,375,683 of JAKEPQ010001005.1, read as the reverse complement.
TTTCCCTGCAAGCAATGATCCTAGATGAACTTGCATGAACTTCTATCTGTTGATGAGTCTATAATGTAGCATATAGCTGGTTACTGAGTTGTAGTATACTTCAGGAGTTAGTGTAGTTTGAATACAACAGCTATTGTGCTTCCTATCCAGTAAGTTGTTTTATTTTTCATAGCCTAACTCACCAACAAAAAAGACTCAACCCTTCCCCCCATGCCAATCCTTCCAAACCCTACGTGCTAGTGAAACATCCAATCTACCTTGTACTTTGCCACCTATGTACTGTTAAAATGGGCTAAACCCTGTTTACCACAGGTAAATTATACAGATGCTGTTTCACCACTGAAAACTCGAGTTTCTGCACAGTGAACCCAACAGTACTGCTGAGCCTCTTGGACTTTTCTGAAGAGCTGGCCATCATTTGTTGGTTGTGTTTTTTAATGCTTCAAGACCTGGAATCAAGTTAGTGGCTTACTTGTCTTTCTTGTTCAAAAGAAAGGTTATAGCTTTCAAATTTTCAGTGAAAAGCCACAGTATTTAAGTCTTTATAACAATTTATAAATGCTGGACATTCAATGAAATTGTGTATTTAAAAAATATTTAGGAAAAACAATGTCTGCTGATACATCTTCTTTCCAAATCTCATTGTTATAGGCACTAAAAAGTCAGGTTTTTCTTAAGATTGGAGATTATATCAAAATCTGGATATATACTATGATGACGTGTCATGCATAGCTGCGTATCTTCATGTTTAAAAACAGAAAAAAACCTTGAAACAATTATTGTGAGTTTTTTTTGAAGATGACATATTCATGCTTTGAAAAAAATGAAATTTCTTTCTGAACATTAGCATAATGAAGTCTGAAAATACTCTTATGTGGGTAAAAATTAAACCAGTGAAGTTCTTCATGAGTACATGACTTCAGCATCTGGTTGTTCAATTAAAATAGCAACTATTCTTCCACCTGTTTCATGGTAAGACACATACATGGACTGGTAATGCTGTGAAGCTTCTGCTTCAGTGCTTTATTGTATGAGGAGAGAATCATAGATAATAAGCAAACTTAATTGCTTTGCTGAATCAGTTTCTGTATCTCTGGTAGGTAAGACTTAAAGAATCACCTTTTGGAATCAGTAAGAATTGCCAGTGGCAAACACACATATCATGGAACATATTTAGACGTATGCAGATAATTAATCATACCAGATCAATGTGCTAGATTGTAGCTCTGATAATGTACCACAATGTGACATTCTTGTCTGACTGCATGCAAATGTATTTGTGGGATGTCCACATGGGTTTTTGCAGTGCAGTTTTAGATAGTCTGGATAAATACAGTATCTGAGTCACTCTGGGATCTATGTATGGCAGTGTGTTTCTGAGATCATCTGGGGGCTGTTGGCTCTGGCCTTGGAGGTTTGCTAGCATTTACTTTTGCATCCTAGCACTCATGCTTGCCATTCACACAAAGACCCCACAAGCACTAGGACAGGTGCCAAAGGTGAGGGGGGAGCTGGACAGGTGTCCTTCAACAGCAAGAATCATGCAAACACTTGACCAAATGACTGATGGTGAAGCATGCTGCATGCTGGGCAACTGCTGAATGGGAAGCCATCCCCAAAGCATAACCTTGCATCACAAGCACTTCAGTGCTTATATGAAGGCAAAGCTTCTCTAGGAAGACAGGAGAGTAAAAAAAATACGGCAGCTGCAGAGCTGAGGAATACTCCCAGTGCAGGCTACTCAGTGAGCAGCTGCAGTGCAAGCTGTGGGTTGTACCCTGGGTGGGGGAAATGGCCCCTGGCCACCAGCCTTGACCTGACACTGACTGTTTGTCTAACAAAGGGCATAGAGACCTGTGGCACCAGACAGGGTGAGGTGTGTGGTGTGTGTGGCTGGTCACCCACAGACTCTGTAGAGCCCAAATAAACAAAGACCAATGATCATGACCAAGAGGCATATGTAAGGGGCATGAAGTGCATGTGAGGAACAGACCATAAGGATACGAAAGCCCAGAGATCTCTTTGTTTGAGGTTCATCCCCAGAGGCATCAGCTTGAACTCTTGTATTGCTGCTGTGCCATGATTAAACGACTTGAAGGACTTCTGGAACTCTGCGACAGGAAACCTGGGGCTGAACTAGTGAGGGGAAACCTATCTGTGTGAGGGAGGTGTGTGTAGGGACTCAAGTGGGACACCTGTTGGCTTGCTGAAGCTGCCTGCTGTAAAGGGGCCTCGGTCCCAGCAGTGAAAGTCTGGGGTGGTGCAAGTGTGGCTGCCAGAGTGATATCAGAATGATCAGACATTGAAAGTTTCCTTAACTTATCCAATCCCCTGCAGAAAAAGCTAAGGGAGCAAGTGAAGTAATTAATGTATGGTTTTAATTTTTTCCCCCTATCCTAAGAAGCCTGCATTATCTTGTTATGGCACTCAGGATGCTGTGTGAAATGGGGAAAAGATTGCTTTTGAATTATATGCAGTTTAGAAAAACAGAAAAGTTCAGAAGTAGTTCATAAGAGTGTACAATTCCTGTTTGTGTCTGGAGATTGCTTGTAGCATAATGTGAACCCTGATCGTGCAGCTAGAGCTGTAGGATTGTTGTGGTAGTGGATGAGATGGTTATGCTTTAGGCATCTGTAGACTGGCGTAGACACATGGCTAATTTTTTTCCATTTTTCTTTTTCTTATTCATGTCTAAGAAGGGAATAAACCAGAAAAATCTTCCCAGGGATGTGGTAGAGAGTTTTAAGATGGATTGGACAGAGTTCTAGATAATCTCATCACAGTTCTTTCCCATGAAAAAAGATGGGCCATATGACCTTCCAGCCTGGGCTGTTCTAACATTCCATGTTTTAAAGCTGCAAAGCCCACTTGCATCTTCCTTGGAGACTCCTGCACTGCAGGGTTAAATTGGCCTAAGCAAAGGTGTGAGCTTAAATGCTCTAGTGGGTTTGTAATAATCTCTGTGATGCTTTTCTTTTGGAGCAAGAAATGTGACACATGTATATAAGTCAGGAAATAGAATGCTTTTACTTGCTATTACCAAACCTGCTTATCTCTACTTGCCTGATTGCCAGCTATTTGAAGCCATGCTACAGGCATCTTTGTTGCTGTCCTCAGTATCTCTTATTGCCTGTTTAATGTTGCCTGCATGAGGCATGCACATAACCCTTAAAGGAGAATTTGTGCAGTAAGATATGACTGTTGCCTTAACTGATGACTTGCTTGAATATATCAGGGAAAGTTATCTGAACATCTTTAATAAGCATGCATTGACAAAGCATGCATTGACATAATATGTCTTATTTATATGTACATGTGTACATATGTATATGTCTTTATATAAATTTCAAAATGCCAAAGAGAATTAATTTTAATATACTATTTTTCTGCCATATCAGCAATCTTATATGCATACATTAATATTAAATTTATATACCTATGTCTGTATGTTTATCTGTTCAGCTTACTAGACTGTGCGTATGATACCTATTTGTGCTGTGGGCATAGATTTCAATGTCTCATTAAAAACTATTGTTAAAACTGAAGGTCCTCTTTGCTGTAATTAGCAGCTGATTATGTACTCCATCAGTGGCATGCTCATCAATACTTAACGATGTGACACTGACATCACAGCTGTAAGTTATCCAGAGGAATGGAGAATTTTTCATTCCCGTTTGGACAGCTTGGTGATAGAAAACAGGTGAGAATAGAGAAGAACTACTATTTCAGAGACATGTAATAGAGGCAGAAAAGTTTTGTAAAGAAGTCTTAGAGGACATAATTAATTTTTTTCCTGCATTCTCGCAGACAAGTGGAACATATCTGTATCTGATAGTCCAGCTCAGTTTGTGAAGTTTTACATACTTTCTTCCTTTTCTTAGAATTTATCGGAACATAGGCTATCTGAGAAGGATATCTGCTCTTACAGAAGTTATACTAACTCACAGGAACTCTTTGTTTCAGAAGCAGTGCATTTCAACGCAAGCTAAGTGCAGATTCAAGATTTAAGTGCTGAGTGCTGGTCTGTTCAGTGGAGAGTCTGGGTAGAGGCCATGCTCTACCAGTGGATAGTCTGGTAGAACAGCCAGGTGGTTCAGGAGAATGGAAAGACAATGGCTGCTGTTACCTCCCAGTGGTTTCTTGCTGACTGATATGATGATTTTTAAACATGGGTAATTATTAGGCATTTAATTAGATCTGTGAGGAGAATGGAAGTCATTTTGCCTAACTTTTATACAGAATTGGATTTTCCTTATGTAACCAAAATGCTAACAAAAGACTTCCAGAATCAAAACTATCATGCATGGATTTATTGTATTAAATTTTTATATGCTCATATATTTGCTCTGTATTATATTTCTGTATGTGCTGAAATGGAGGGAAGTGAAAGACTGGAAAATGTAAGGAGTCTGACTGTGCAAGGTGATGACAGACCCAAAAGCAAAGTTAATTTCAGAACCTTGACAGTTCCAATTGCCATCAAATTACTGCTGTGCCCAAGTTTATTTTGGTCTATTTCCGTGGGAGCATCTGCCTTTATTGTTGTTTAGAAAACACAGTTGGAAGAGGCTGGTTAAGATGGAAACTGAAATCTTTCTTGTGAATTTTTTTTTCCATTTAATTTACTATTTGTTCTTGGCAGTACTTGGAATTGTACTTGGGAGTTTGAAAGACACTGATTCTTTCTTAAAGGCCTTTAGAATTAAGCAGCCATGAAGAAATTCTCCACAGTGGAGTCAGGCTAGTTAACTGGTATTCCCTTACCTCCCAGGACTGTCAACTCCTTCATCTCTATTTTCAGCAGTGGTAGTTGAGTATTTCCCAAAAATGCCCAGTTTCCTCAGATGTTTTTGCTGACAGCTGAAAATCTCTGCCCAGCAGATGGCGCTTTCGTACAGCGCCTGAGACCTGCTTCGGCATGTTGAGCTAATTATCTGATCTTGAGCATGCTGTTCAGCTAGTTTAGATTACACAGAGTGATTGCATAGTGATAGGGACACTTTTTGCTCCACAGAAAAGAGGGGGCATGTTGTGTCTGTCAGTGTCCTTGGAGGAGATGGTTCTTTTGAACAGTGTAAATTCATATTTTATTCTGAAGTTGAAGCCATTTAAACTGAATGGCGCCACTTGGTTTCTAAAATTCAGGAAATGATGGAGGTGATTTTAGTGAATGTAGGCAATGAAGAGTATCTGAATGGGGTCTAGAAGCCTACTGGGGAGAATGCTGACCTCTTGGTGCCCCTCTGCTGGGAGCTGTACCTCCACAGCCCCACCATGGGCCCTCTAATATATACCTCTCTCCATCTGCTCAGCATTGAAATTAGAAGTTTCCAGTGGGAAATATGAAGAATTTTGAGTGAGACAGCATATCACCCTTAGCTACTGTATCACTAACCTCTGCCCTGGACTACATCAGCATATCCTGACACAGACATTTCTTTCCTTTAAGACATTAGTATAGCTCATTTTGGAATGAATTTTACAGTTACCTAGGAATAACTCCTAGTAAGTGAATTTCTAGCAAAATTTGTTATGATATCATTCTAAAATGCTTGTATTTTATTGTGCAATTAGAAGCCATTTATGAACTTGCATATTCCATGTGTAGTTAACATTGAAAAATCGTGATGTGGTTCTAATGTCCTAGGGCTTAGATGAACTTAAATCTGCTGCTAATGGGTGTTCCCTAGACCAGCTTTTTTGCTTTGTCCAGTAAGGGTTTTGTGGCATGGTTTGTTTGAATGGAGTTTTTTTTAGGTTGGCTTTTTTTTTTTTTTTCCACCATGAGAACATCCAGAAATGATACTGGATTTGGATTATGAAGAGACATAGTATCTTCTTAGTACATTGATGCTGAAATGAAGAAACTGCAACATGTGCTCCCAATTGTACAAGCAGATCTTTATAATAATATCTTTAAACTCTCATGTATTAAGAGCTGTCTCTTCTTACACTTCAGCCTGGAAAGTTTGAATATCCTTGCACATGGCTTGTTTCTTTTATCATTTACTATTTGCAGTGACTTTAGAGTACTGTTACCTGAATATGACAATTATGGAAATCTGTGGGAAACTTGAAAAGCTGATATTTAGTAAAAGGCTTTTTAGATTGTATTGCTCCCTACTAATGCTTATATTTGCAATCTACGTGGATCAGATTAAATATTTTCATTTCATTTTGCAAATATTTTGAGCCGCTTTATATTAAGTATGGAATTACAAATATCAAAAATTGCTCATGGATGTAGACCTTTTTCTTCCTCACCTGTGCCCTATATATCAAACTTGTGGAAAGTAGAGAAATGCTCTGTGAAGAATCCGACTTCTGCCTTTTGTTGCTTTTCTTGAAAGAAATCGGGAAATAGTGAGCTTTCTCAACAGTGAGCTCACAACATTGAAATTACTGTTCACTGACTCCTCTCATGTGTGAAGATAGTTTCAGATTATAAATGCAGATGCACAAGAGGAACTTTTCCATCTTTGTCCCATCTAAAAAGCCATAGCAGAGCAATGTAGTCTGAGCCACATCCCTACAATTTTTATCGTTCTCTCATAGAAGATGTCTGTACAATCTGTGGTTAAAATAAGGAGGAAAACAGTGCAGTTAATACACAACATTTCTTACTGAGCTTTTAAGAGAGTGCTTGTGCAGATAGTGCAAGTCCATGATCAAGTTCGGAAGATAGTTAGATTTGATAGTCAGAATGATCAATGTCACTGAAAAAATGACCAAATATCCTGGTTATAGATAAGCCTTTAATTTTGCCTGTATGGACACCCTACAGACCACAGTGTGTTAGATGCATAGTCATTATTCCATTTGCCCAAACAGCAGTAGCAAAGGAGTTGCACCAGGAGAGAATTTGCTCTGCTTAGCGAAAATATGGCTGCACATCAAAAAACTACCCTTGGTTGCAGCTGTCCAACAGTGCCTCATGACCTGGCTTCATTTTTATACATCCACTTTGCCATACACATGTTTTAGGTTAAAATAACTCAGTATCTATTAATCTTTATAATAGACCCGTAGAGATCCATTTCAAGGCTGCCTCATCTTGTTCTCCTTTTCTGTTAAATCCATGGCAATGTCTTTAGAGGATATTTTCCTAATCCTCTCCTGGATTTAAAGTTTGCTTTCTTTGTACTGTATTGAGCTCCCAGTTGGAGGAGAATTAATATTGTTTGCTTGATTAATTTCTCATCTGCCAGGAAGCTCCATGAAGTCAGATCACTTTTTCCTATAGTTACTCCTCTCTTATAGTTACTCAGCCATGCACAGAAGCTGAGTCATTACATCAGCTACAAGGAGTTAGAATAGCATGTCGTATAATTTTAGAATAGTTTAATAAATAATTTTCAAAATTGGACAGGCCAAACCACCATTGCTAGAAGTTTTTATGGCAATAGAACTTTGTTTAAAAGACCACATAGAGCCATAGATGGTCATCCATGTGTTTAGATGAGATCTTATAGCTGATGTTACTACCAGGAAACTTTGGCTGACTTAGTTTGTTCTAGAATGGAGATCAATAGAGTTTAAAACCCAGTTAGTGCAGTCCTTTGGTCTGCAGGTGCTCTGCTGAGTGATAAAAGTCTGCCAATGCTGGGTGCAACCTTTTGCTTGAAATACTTTTCCCTTGCAGTTCAGCCTTACAGCTCAGGAAAGGACATTTACCCACCAATGGACAACGTTGCTAATGTTTATACTTTTGAGGATCAAATGCACAATTCTAATGTTTTCTCTAGATAGTTGTCTTGGTTTAGAGACAAGTTTAGGAGAAAACACTCTGGAATGAACGTTTCCTCTAAAGGAAATGGTTTCAGCAATCCCTTCCCATTGATACAAAATAAATTTTTAGTGGATGAAAGTGAAAAAAACCCAACCCTGTTTATTTGACAAACAAGGTGCCTGCATGGCATGGGAGAAAATTAATATCTGTTAGATATTGAATCATCAGAACTTTACATCCCATGCACACACACCCCCACTCACAGCAGAACAAACAAACCATAAATTCCAGGGGAGGGGAAAAAACTCTGCCAACCACGTGGCAAGAAATAACAAGATGGCGGACGGCCTTTGTCTCAGGGAAGGAAGAAGAGTCGATGCAGCAGGTCGGGGAGAAATAAAACAGGTGTGACCTTGCTGAACCTCTGACGTTGGCCTCCTCCCTGCAGACGAAGCTGGTGAATTTAGAGTCCTTTCTTTCGTTGGTTCAGCTTTTCCCGAGGTCTGGGGTGGGGCAGAGTTGCTATGGTGGCTCCTGACTGTCTCCCCAGGGATTGGGGTCCGATCTCAAACCAAAAAGTAAGATGAACAGTCCAAGAAGAAACAACAGAAGACACCAAAGAATTGCTACTTCAGTGCAGGGAAAAACTTGTTGCCTAAGCTAACAAGGACCAAGCTAGCTAATAGCAACAATGTGTGAGAAAGGTCCTCTCACTACTTAAATTTTGAAAGAATTTATTCACTCATTTTCATAGTACAAACAATTATAAGAGGCTTAGAATGGCTGTCTGCCATTACACAAAGCGAAGTGCAGCGCTGGGTGCTTGGCCGCCCATGGGGGGTGGCTAGAGGCACACCTTCTGGCTAGCGGATACAGTTTTCGTAACCCCCTAACTCTGCCTCCTTAAGGTGCTCCGATCAGCTCATTGTCTTTAGTCCTCCTTGGCTCGTCCTTTCTAGGGTCTTCTGATGGGTTAGCTGCTTGCTCAGCTCTCCCCTTTCTTAACCATAACATTTGAGTTAGCCACAACAAATTAACAATTAGACATAACAAACCTATAGAGGTAGCCATAACATTATCAGTTAGCCCAAACAAATTTATAGCGGTAGCCATAACATATACACAACCATTAACAAATAACCATAACAAATACCTCATAACTCTTTATGAAAGCCAACTCCATGACTTAATTTATAACAGCTAACAAAGACCAAGCTAGCTAAAAGCAGCAATGTAACCTGTCTCCTCTGCAAGCCCAGCACACAGGAGTGAGAGCTTGGACAAAGCCCACGCCAGAGTTCCCCTTGTCCCCAGCCCCTTCCCTGGGCCCAGCTAAAAGCTACAGGACACATTTCTGGGCATAGAGCAGACACTCAGGAATAGAGTATCATTATAAAATTACCCCAAGACAATAGCAAAATGAAAGATCTTTGTATTCCCCATAGGCTCATCTCTTAAAGCCTTGCTTTTCTTTCAGAGGAAACATGGGAATGAGTGTTAGGATTAAAAAGGCAATTTGGCAAGCTGCCAGTTGAGAGATTTTTATCCCTTCTCATCTAGCTATGTCTGCAGAAGTACTCCTAATTGAATAACACTCTTGCTTCTGCCCCTGCAAACTTGCCTGGTAGTGGTAAAATGGTAGTGGACTGTTGAAGCTTTTGCCATTGATTGTGTCTTCAGGTGCTTTTCCCAATCTGCTTCCCAGTTAGAACTGTTGTGGAGGTATTTCCATTCACTTCATGAAACAAGGGATCAGACCTTAATGAATAAAGAAAAGGTGACAGCAACAGATTTTTTAATTTGCATTTGTAAGAAAGTTTCAATATAAAAGTTTCTGATTTCTAACATTATTACTGAGCTTCACTCTTCTCTCAGGTGCATTAAGCAAATTTTTTAATGTGGCTTGCTTCTCTGTAAGGTAGTGGTGTGACACCTATCTATCTGATGTGTTACTTTTTAATAGGTGTATATTTATAGCCTCTTTTGAAGATGAAAAACCTATTTGGACTGAGTTAATCTTAATAGTTCTTTTTCTTGAGAGCTAAGGAAATAAGTTTTTTTAAAAATATGTCTTTGAAGTTATTAAATAATTGGTTTTGCAGAAATATGGGCATTTCTTTGTGAAGACTTGACATAAAAGTTAAATTAAAAGGTGCATCAAGCAGCCTGAACTGGTCCTTGTAGGTAATATAGAATGATTTTCTTCCTATACTGCCTACAAATTAAAATCTGGTAATCTCAAAACAAACTGTTCATTTCAGCTTATAAGAGATATCAACATGTGAGTAGAATTTTGTTAAACCTTTAATAAAAGGGAAGGCAAACATTTGAGAGTTTTATTCATATGAAAATTAATTACTAATTTGTAATTATTTACAAAAATTTTGGAAAGTGTTAAGGGTTTAGGTAATACTCTTCATTTGGTGAAATTAGTTAAAATCCACCAGCAAAGAAAATCACAGAAAATTATCATATTATCTCTTCACTCATATGTGCCTAATGGAGGAATGGTATTACAGCCATTAGACTACAGTGTTTTGTCCAGTGGTACTTTAAATTCAGTGCACTTGTTACAACCTCCAGAGGAAGGTTTCAGCTCTCCAGTTTTGGATAGGCTGTAAATGTTGTCTGACTGTTCACAGTTGTGGCACACCAGTGCCACAGGTGTGGAAGGTCAGTGGAAGGAGCTGGTCAATGTGCAACAGCAATCAGGAATTACAGTTTGCAAAGTAGTACAATGTAGATCCCTTATCAAATTACAAAGTTGGCTCTTCCATCCTGAATGCAGAATTGGACATTTCATTTTCAAAGTGATATAGCAGAAGCTAAGGAATTTCAGTAAAAGGGCAGTGAGATTACAATAGACATTAATGCCTTGCCCTTGTTTTTTTCCAAATAGATGACTAAGAGGTGTAAGAGAAGAAAAGCTCTAAACAATAGGACAATTGTTGTAATTCAAAATGATACTTTGATAATAAGTGGCTTTATTTTATAAAATATTTCACAAGTGATACTTTATATTTTTTTGCTTTTATGCTTGAATATCCCCTTGCATACAAAGGAAAGAACTCTATGATGAAGTGAAGCATCTAGAAGACTCACAAAAACATCTACATTTTCTGTGAGAAGATTCTTCAGTTATACATTAGCAAGCAGAATGCAATTGTGGGGGATAGCAGCATTAATATTTTAGTATAAACTGGGTCAGAGTTGTCTCTGGCAATTATTATTATTGTAAAATGTTTCTTTATTATAAGTAGCAGTTGGTCTTCCTGTTTACTTGTAAACAGCCTCCTAACTTCTTAAAATTCATTCACTCACATCCTTTATTTTCCCCAGAAAAACTGTTTTTCTACAAGTGATAGTTCTGTGCAAATGTGCTTTGCATTGGGATAAAACCACTGAATATGGTATTAATCCAACTTTTAACTCCGTCATATAGTTGAATATAAACTGGCTAAGGTCCACTGAAGATCTGCCAATATGCAGATTTGGCCCAGAGCATTTGATGAAGTTAAAGTTATGCCAAATGTGTTCTTCAAAGGGTGCCCTTCCCCAGGATTGTATATTAGGTGGAGTTCATCAGAGATCAGAACAAATTAAATGATTACCATAATAGCGAAGTACAAACAAGAAAACAATGCCCCAAATCAAATGACATGTTTTCCCTGTAATACTCCTTTTCAATGCCAATCTCCTCCACCGCTCTTCTACTCTTGCAGCTGATTAGGTACGCCATAATAATGAAATTTCATTACAATAACTTTTTTAAAGGATGAATGTTGTTTTTGCAAGAATAATGTGCCCTGGGTGCTATATGTATAGTGACAATAGGACTCTCCACCTCCTTCCAAATTCACTTGAAAGCAACTGTGAGAACATGGACTCTAGCATGTTAGTACCTCATTAGAAACAAATGCAGTTCAGGCAAGGTGAAGACCAGTCCAAGACTAGTGGTCCTACCACAAGAAAATCAATAAAAGGTATTTTAATTAAAGCTGATCAACTGTGCCCTTATTTGACAAATTTTTAAAATGTATTCCCCACCACTACCAGCTTTCTTTTCCTGTTTGCAAGGTGACCACCTCATCTTTTTTGGTAGTACTATTCTAAGAATTTGTTGCAGTGATCAATTCCTTCTCTACTTTCTATTTGCACAAAGAAAAAATTGAAAAGTATACATCAGCACAGGGGTGGCATCATGGAATGTTGTAATTAAAGAAGGATGTGCATGTCATTTTAGTAAATTAATTAGAATTGCTGAGGAAAAAAAGTCACTTTCACTGTTTTTTCTTCAGTGGCCTGGGAAAGATAAAATTTGTTTTTAGCTGTATGTTGAAAAATATTTGATTTTGGCAGCGTCTGTGTAGATGTCAGTTTTAGAGATGTATATTAAAGCAAGACAATAAAGCCAACAAGTTCCTGAAACCTGTGTTCAGGCTGCACTGTAAATATCAAAAAGGAGGTGAAATAACTCATGGAGAGTTGACATGGAAACCAGTCAAGATACCAGACCCAAATGACTTCGGTCTCATACAAATTCTTCTGCTGATTCTGTATGTGTCATGAACAAGTCTGGGACACAGATCACTTTCAAAAGGTAATGATTTCAGTTGAAAAATAGTCACCAAGTCATCAGGACTGGCTGCAGTCCTGGTGGGTTTACTTGTATATCAAAGGCTGAACAAGAGCTCTCTTGTGATAAACGGATATGTGGGTGGGGCTGTGCTTTAGATTTTCAGAAGAGCCTTAATTTCTGAAGCTTGTCTTCAATTCAGTGAGCCAATCTGTATTTTGTTTTTATGTATCCATTTTTAACATCTGCTTTTCTCCATCCATGCCTCTAGCTTGAACCACTGTATTTACCACCCTTTGCTGATGTATAATGGGAGAAATTTTCACTTGCACTGCTGAAGGAGAATCAGATCTTAGTGTTAGTGCCCTGGAATTTCAATAGAAATATCAACTTTCCTATTTGAGGAACCCATATAGCAATGGACTTTTAAAAATCTCATCCTTGTTAGCCTTTTTATGTTTTCAAGTTTACACACGTTTTACATTTTAACTTTACACACATTTTACACTTTACACTCTAACTTTAAAGCTAAAGTTTTTAACTTTAGCCCAAATACTAAACAAGACCCACTAGTGTTTCTTAAGATAGGTAGTCTACCTCAAAGAAAATGGCATGGACTTCCTTCTGCAACCTCTCCAAGTCTACATATACCCACATCTGATGTGTGCTGAAAGCTGAAGTGATGTGATATCAAGAGTGAGTCTCCTTCCTGTTCAGTCTCATTACTCCATGAGCAGAATCGTATTATTTCTCTTTTGTGGTGGAGAATGCGGGCTCCATCCTTAATGAAGATGCCTTCAGCCCAGTCACACCTGCCTATCCTTTCCTTGCCTCGGGTGACTGTGGCACAGTAGGTACCTCTGTTTTTTTCTCAGACAAATAACCAAAATCCTGTGATTCTGCTTGCTTCTACCAGCTGGGCAAAAGAACCCCATCAAAGCCAAACCAAAGGAATATTTCTTCACTGGCATTTTATGTACCCTGTAAAAGGCTAAAATAAACTCTTCCCACCTACTTCTTCATGCAGTGTGAGCAAACTGAGCTTATGTCTCTGTCAGCAATGTTTTTTTTCACTTGAATTCATGACCTGCAATGTTCAGCAAAGTACGGTAGAGATTAAATGGCGCATTTCACTGCTCTTATGTGCAGAATGGAGAACAGCAAGGAAAAGAGGCAAAAATGAGCTGACTAGACAAGCTTTTCAAGTGTCCAAATAACAGTTGAAACCTGTATGACTAGACACAAAAATCTGTAAAATGTAGAAAAATCCAAAACAGCTGCTGTGAGATAAGTACAACTATTCTTCAGCCTAAGTCTCTTGTAGCTGAGGATGACAGCACCAAATAGATACTGTCAGTGAGTTAAACAGATAATATCTATGCAACAAAGTGTTAGAATGAGGTCAAACATTTAATGTTTCTAAACTGCAGGGTTCTGAGACTGATAGGAGACAATAAGGGTCCTTTGGAAATATTTGAACTCCCACAAGATATTTCAGCTGTATTTATGCTTTGTAAAACTCAGATGAGTATTTGGAAGAGCACAGATTTTAAATCTTGATGCTTCTAGCTAAGGTTCATCAGCTTGTTGATACTAACACAGTAAAAATTGCAAACTATATCTAAAGATTTGTGCATCTTGCACATACCGACAAACAATACAAGCAAGCAGTACTTTCATATGTTAACTCAATCTGCCTTTATTAAATAGGGCTGAAACTGCTTCAATGATGCAAAAATTTTACAATTCATCTTTTAATGTTATTTCAATGAGTTCAGACTTTAAAAATGCTCAGTTGTCTTTCCCCTGTCTGATGTCACTTTTTTCTCATGCACTGTGCTCTGTTGGACCTACCTTACTTTTTTTTTCTTCTGTTTTTTAAATTATTTTTTTGCTCATAGCTTTCTATCTAGTGCAGCATGCACTAGTGCATGTAGAAGATCCTGTACATCCTAGTGATTAAAATTCTTGTATACAAGTAAAATCCTTTTTTGTGTCCATATAATGGGTCCATATAGTCATTACATTTTCACATATATAGCATGAAATCTGGATTTTGCAGTCCTGGAACTTAACTTTTGACTGTATGGTATAGCTGGTAGAGAAAACATCAGATAGAAAAATATCTTGACTGAGGTCACTGGAATCCTGTTCTTGGAGGATGAAGGTGTGTATGTTATCCCGATCTTGCTCCAGCAAGTGTCACTGGTTCATATTAGTGAGTTTTGAGAAATTTTTAATGACTGTTTCAATATTTAGCGATGTTTGTCATATTGCCAGCTCAGGATCAGAATTGTTCCTGAAGTCAGGTCATTGTTAACTATGCACTAGAATTATTTATCTTGTCACTTAAGTTGAGCTACATAACTTCCTGTGGTCCCTTCCAGATTTATTCACTGATTCTTGATAATTTACCACCACTTTGCAAAACATTCATGGAATTATCCTTAGAGTATCTGAGTAATATTAGAATAACATTTTCTGTGTTTAATAGAGGGGTAACTGAGACACAAAGCAGATTCTCAAGGACCTGAGATTCTATCAAGCGGGACCTGAAATTGAATTTCTTTGTTGCCTACACTGAAAAGTTACTGAAGTAAGTCAGAGTATCAATTAATAAGCTAACAGCATGTTAGCTATTCTCCTGAAGGCTACTGCTCATGACCTCCTACACATATCACCTTCCACTGTACTTTTCTTCCTCAATGTGACAGATATCCAACCCCTTCACAGCCTAGCTCCTGAACTGGGTGTGTAGTGTATTAGATTAACAGCTGGTTGAGCATAATTATTGATGCTGATTTTTTTCATGGTTTGACAGCAGTCAAAGAGTTCTGAGAGGTACCTGCCATCAGCAAAATATTTAGCCAGCTTAATTTAATTCACTGACAAATATCTGTCAAAGAGCTGTGATTATCCATATATGGCACTGTGGTCAAGCAGCTACTGATCCCCAAAGTTATGCCCAATTTTACTTTGTAGTGTTTCAGTGTAAACAAACTTCTTACTTCTTGGATGTATGTGCAGGACTCTGTTCTTAGACTACACCTCCTGTTACATGCATGTAGCTGCTACCTATGGATATGTTGAAAACATTCAAAGCCTTTTATTAGAATATAAGTAATATTAGAATATAAATAATCTCAACTGTCAATAGACATTAGAGGAATCAACTTCATTTTGCCAAAAGTCTAGTTTAGCACACAGAAGAGGTCCTTTCAGGACATTACAAATAGGTCAGATAATGAAAACTAGCACTGACTACTTTTCCAGAAGTTAAAAAGTGAACTAAACTGGATAAAAAAGTTTAATGTTTCACTGAAGATATTTTTTTCCATGGAACATATTTTAGCCAGCTGAACTCCTCCCATTCCACCCCCACTTTTTTTTGGCAGTCAGCAGTCTGAAGCACTTGGAAAGCAGCAGTGATTTTTTTTTTAAAGAAAGTTTCCTAGCAATTTACTCATATAAAAGTATTTTGAAGTCAACAAAGAATATTGTAAATTAACGCAAGCAAGCAATCCTCTCCCCACAACCCTATAATTTTCTTAATACCTGCTTCCATGAATCTGATACCATCAGAATTTGAGGTTAAAAGAAACAGCTAATCAAAGCAATGGCAGTAGATGAAAGACATGAAGGCTTTGAGTCCAGGCAAAACTCCTGCAATGAATTCTCTCATGTGAGCAACCGGCTGTCATGTTATTCCTATGACAGCCTTTGTGTGGAATTTGATTACAAGGGAAAAGCAATTTTGAAATGAGGAATTTTTGTCCTCTTATCAGAGGATTTTCTCATGGTTCACTTTTTCTCTTCAAATTCATTCATAGAATGTGGGGGCAAGCTCCCAATTTCAGAGAGAGAAGTAATATTTTTTATTCCTTGGGTTGCATTTGTCTTCATTTATAGGGATATTCTGAAAGTGCAAAAAAGTAGAAATCTTCAGGTGTTTGTCAGGGTCAGGTTCTCTCAATCTACCGTATGGTAATGCATAGCTTTAACTCCTACATGATCTTGTTCTCTGTTCTTGGTGGCAGATTGCTACACAGCTGTGCTTTAGTTGTGTAAATTCCAGTCCTGAATCACCGGTCTTTTTTTTTTTTTGCCTTATTTTTGTCAGTAAATACTACTCCATGCTTTTTTTTTCCTATTCAAACCTCAGGTAGCTGAACAGAACTGGATGCTGCTACTTTAAGTTAGTGTTTGAAGAATGGTTTACCACAGGAATTATCTACAATCCTGTGTGAATAAACAATTAGGACAGGAAAAGAACCATGTCAACTTTTTAAAATAAATCTCTAATCGTACAGTGAGGCATCAGAGCAAAACTGTATCTGATGGGTATGCGTAACCTTTTACTTCTTCAGAAATGTGAGGGGAGGGGTTTGTTTGCCACAGCATATTAAAGTAGATGTAGTTTCACATTTCCACATAGACAGAGCCCACTGGAGCAAGTCAGAAACACGGTCATTTATGCTTAGGCATTCCTTAATTTGATTTAATCTAAAAGAAACATTTTGTCCCTGTTTGTGTGGTCATGGAAGCATGGAGGGAGTGAGGGGAGAGCGGTGGCTAGGATCAAACTCAACTATTATAAATGCTAAGTATGTAAATAGACTATACTTTTGACTAAAAATGGGAAGTTGAAAGGATGCCTGTGAAGTTCAGGCTCAAAACAGTGGCTTGGCAGAGAACTGGGCTTAAGCTTTTAACTCTGTCATAAACTTCCTGTGTGAAATGGTGTTTCCTTTGGGCTTCTTTCCCCTCACCATCTATGTTAAGAAATAAGCAGATTTTGTTTATTTTAGAAGAGTATTATGAAAATAAGATCACTGCTTTATTCAAAGGACTTTGTTATTAAATACAGTAACTTCAGAGGATACATAACTTTGAAGTGGGTAGTCTCAAGGATCAACCTTAGGGAGATAAAATTGATAACATATTATTTAGTACTTGAAAAAAACATAGCTATATCATACACATGTTGCCAGACTATAAGGCATAGTTGGGAGGAACAGGGTTTACAAACTGGAAAGAATTGATTCTAGCTGTCTTCATCTTTGGGATCAGATTAATTTTCAATTAATCCGTTGAGCAAGTGATGCTGTTTCATGGTAATACTGTTGACTCATGAGTTAATTGTTTTCAGACACCATTTTTGTAACACTAGGCAAGAGAGTATCCGTTTTATGTTTTGTCTATTTATGTCTTTTTGGTCATCACTGAACCACCATTCTTTTCTTCCTATAGAAATTTGGTTAAATGCCTTCAACTTTTATTAGCAAGTACTGGTTGGCATAATGGATATCACAGAAAGCCAACTGCTTAGAGGTCTGGTTGATTTCAGACGTGAAACAATGTAGGACACTGGCTTTTCAAGGAATAGTTATGCCAGACAAAAACCATAAAATATGACTTAGTAAGTGAATAAACTGAAACTGGCTGGATCTAATAATGCACAGCTTGAGGTACTGTGGTCCATGCTGTGAACATACGTGAACCAACATAGTACCCAGTGGCCACTGCTTCAGTATGGTGTACACCAGGAATACTATTCCTGGAATAAGTGACTTAAGTTCTTAGAAATCTGTGGTTCTGGGCAAATTTTTCCCTTGTGCTACACATAATATGATATCCAACATCTGGCAGTAGACAGCTCACTACTTGTGTTTTGTGTCCCAAAACACACAGATCTGGGAAAGAAGAGATAATGACTGCTTCAGAAACCTCTGTAGGGAAACA
Source organism: Entomyzon cyanotis (assembly GCA_024500445.1). Taxonomy (NCBI): domain Eukaryota; kingdom Metazoa; phylum Chordata; class Aves; order Passeriformes; family Meliphagidae; genus Entomyzon; species Entomyzon cyanotis. The sequence goes on along the minus strand of JAKEPQ010001005.1, from coordinate 80,357,636 downwards.
CATTTCCAGAAAAACATAAGCTAAATGAAAACAAAGTTTGCAGACATCTAAGAAACATTTGGTACAATAAAAGGAAAAACAAACAAACAAATCATTATCAGCTGATAAATGAGTCAGAAGTCAATGACCTCCTTTTGCAAAAATAAGGGTGAGACTAGGCCAACACCGGCTTGTTTTCAACACAAGTCTGAGACTTGACCTTGCATTGAAGGGCGAGTAGATGCACGTATATTGTCTAATGTTCTCTGTGATAGAGTCCTTGTAACCTCATTTACATGGTGATCAAAACAGCAAGTGCCAGCTAGTGAAGTCATGATCAAATCATTGAGAGTGATCAGAAGTACTGTGAAGAAATTTCTGCAGTTTTTCAAAGGAGGGGGAACAATTTAGACTATGCAGAGAGTAATGGGTTTTCCATCTTTAATTTGTTGTACTTGCAGTAAAACCGTAAACCAAAAATCACTAGTAGAAGAGAAATAATATATAAATAGTGGACATAATTTCCACTCTAAAAAGTGAAAATATGCAATAAAGTTAATATAAATTGCTATGTGACTTCCCATCTACCCTGTTGCCAGCAAAGAATGACATTTCTTTTTTAGTAGTGTATGAAGTGTCTTGCTATAAATCTTAAGCAAGGAAATGTTTATTGTTTCCTTCCCAAACACTAGGAAGTGAAAGCATTTTAGCTATTGAGTTTTATCCTCCCTTTCCAATTGCTCCACAAATTCCATTTTCAGTGGAGGTATACAATGAGACTCTCTGCTGTCTTGTTCTATGACCTGAAGTAGAGTGGACATCCCCAAAATGGAGACTTTCTTTATTGCAAGGGCTTCACATCTTCTCTACCAAACACATCTAATACAGCTGCTTTTATGCCAAACACTTACTTTTTTGTTAACCTTTTTTTCCCAACCCACATTTCTTTCTTTGAGCCCATCTGCCTGTCTGACAAGGCAATTGTAAACCTTCTGAGGCTGAGATTTGTGTGTCTCTACTGATCTGCATAATGCTTAGGACATTCCATTTGCCACTTTTGACCAGAGGCTTCTGCACAGTAGCTTCATTTAAGAATATAATAGTTAATTCTTCCTCCTGTTTGCTACAGAACAAGAGCAATAGGGATGGCTAACTGTATACTGTATTTCTTTCCACAAACTGGGAGCTTTCTTGCTTTGCTTCAGTTAATTTGTGGTGTGTTCAGTACTTAGTAGTTATAGCCATGCCAATCTGGATTAGTTATGTGAGTTACATAGTGTAAGCTCGCCTCAGATATTTAATTTTAAGAGAAAATCAGCTATTCTTTGTTACATGACCTTTTTTCTGTAATCTTATAGATATATTCTTGCTGATCATTGTTCTTGAGGCACGGATCTAATAACTGTGTTGTCAGAAACCTGGAAGACATTAGCATCACATGGGACATTCTTTTATTCTGACTAAGCGTGAATATAATTGCACACATGACTCTGTGGAGCATGAGTACCAAAGAATGGCTTTCCTCTCTAATATTGAGTTTCCAGTTAAGCTTATGTTTTGGTAATTGTTGGTGTCAGTCCTCCTCTTATTTCAAAGCCTGTTAGACTGTTTCCCTCTCCTTGTACTTCAGTCGTTTCTTCCCTTTTCTACTCTTTGAGTATTACTTTTTTTTAAACCCATCATTTAAAAACCAAATAATTATTTTAGCAACACTGGCATTGTGTTATCTATACCTGTTGATCTGTTTCTATGTGTACATGTATTGTAGCACTGACTTTTAAATAAAGAATAATTTTATTAGATAATCAATCCTTCCAATAGATACTTCTTTACATTGTGTGGCTGCTAAACCCTCATCCAGCTGTTCTTTTTTGTGCATCCTCCTTAACTGGACAGGGGGGCAAAACAACAAAAAATATTGTGCGTCAAGGCAAAGACAAGGATGTCACATACTAATTACTATCACAGGCAAAACAGACTTGACTTGGGGAAAGTTAATTTAAGCTGTTTCTTCCTTTTCCATTCAGCACCCCCCTGCTGGGCAGTGCTCTGCCCATTCTGAGCTGTGCTTTCCCTGTGGAGCTCAAGGCTGAAGGGCTGAGAGGCATTGGGTCTGCTGGAGGTATCTGGAACCAGTCATCTGGCCTAGGGTAGCCTAGGCCTGTCCCCTCTCAGAGAGCACACCTGGGAACTTGCAGCTGATAAAATACCACCAGCACAATAAATTTGTGTCTATTTCCTCTTAAACAGTACAAAGCAGAACTGAGTGTGTATTTGTGATGTAAATGACAGCTTAACGTGGATGTATCTGACTTGGCTCAATTAAAGCTAACTCTAAATATTAAAAACGCCCAACTATGGCAAATTAACTTGTATGTGAGGTGAATTAGCATTGGTACTCATGCTGACTTCTCTATAGTTGTATCAGTTGATTCACATGCTCTTCAGTACACACCTATTTTTGACTGAGACAGTGAGTACAGAATAACTGTATTGTGTCTGATTGTTTTCTTTCTTACTACAAAATCTTGACAGGATGCTGAAATAAGACATACAATATTAGTATAGGCAAAGAGGTTAAAGGAAGCTGAGCCTTAGAGCTCCATCTTGATTTGAAGAGGAACTAGGCATCAGGCTGTACTTGAAGGCCAGGTGAAGTAGATTGAAATATGTATTCCTTCCTGAAGCCACAGAGTAACGAAGTACATATTTCTTGCTTGCTGCTGAGAAGATATTCTATGTTATTTTAATTTCCTTTTACCCAAGAGTAAATATCTGTTTTGAACAGATATTTACTATATAATAAAAATATAATGAACAAACTCATAGCACATGGCTTCAGTAATGCCAAAGAACTACTTAAGTTCCTACTTATAGTACAGTGATATCTACTCTGTTTCCCCAGGGTATGCTGATGACCCTGACTGCCAAAAACTGTGGATGTCTGGAGAAAAAAGAATACTTCCTTTAGAACTATTACAGAAGTAATAAAGCTTTAGAGACATAACAATGCCACATATTTAAACTTTGTTCTGCAGCAACACACTCTTCACTGCAAGGTTATAAAATCCCAAATCTACCATGTCGCTGTTGAGCCGCTAGCAGAGAAAGAAGACCCAGATTCCCAGCGTGGCATAAAAAAGAGAGCTTTTATTATTTAATTACAACTTATATAGATTTTTCAGAGGTCACCCGGATTGGTCAGTTCAAAGCCTCCCCCTAGGCCTGATTGGCCAGGCCTGAACTGTCCACATCCGAGAAACTGTTTTTAATAACATCCAAACTTTATCTTTGTTTATAAAACACAGGAAGAAAAGAGAAAAGTTCCCGTGGAAAGGTCTGTGCTAGCCACACTACCTGACAGAAGAAAACAACATAGTCTTTAATAGGCTTTGGAGGTCAGGGGAAATGCTGAATTGCAGATTAATATTATTGTTAGACTGAGTCTGAAATTATTTCAGGATGTGTTGGTTTTGCCTAGCCCAGAACATCAGCGAGGGATCTTTAGCACCTAAGAGAAATTTAAACCCTTCAAAAGCTGTTGTTGTAGGCCTGAAGAAGTGGTTGAAGGGTTGGGAGAAAATGCACCCCTGTGTTCATGTGCTGGTTTTGCTTAGCCCGGTTTTTGCCAGTGGGTGGAGTGGCACAAAGATTGTTCCTGTGTATTTTGTGTGAATGTTATGGAAGTTTTCGCCATCTCCAGCAGAGCCAATTTGTGATGGCTCTGAAGATGATGGACATGCTGCTGGCCAAGCCTGGGCCAATTAGAGATATTAGTTACGCCTCTGTGAAAACATATTTAAGAAGAAATCAAAGCAATGGGATATTCACTTCTTTTTAGTCTGAGAAGGAGGAGGAGGTGAGAATATGTGAGGGGAAAACATTATGGAGACACTAAAGTCAGTAGAGAAGGTGGGGGAGGAGGTACTCCAGGCTCTGAGCTGAAAGCCCTCTGCTGGCTGTGGTGAAGACCATGGGGGAGCAGGTGGTCCCCCTGCAGCCGATGGGGTCCACAGGGATGCAGAGATCCACCCACAGCCCATTGGGAGGTGCTCATGCCAGAGGAGCGGATGGATGCCTGGAGGAAGCTGTGATCCAGTGGGAGTCCCAGTGCAGGGAAAGGCCTTGCTCCCAAGATGGAAACAGCTTGGCCTCGACTTGGATGTCTGCACCCCATGGACAAGGGACTCATGAGAGAGTAGATTTGGGCGGGCTGCTGCTTCGTGAGATTGGACCCATGCCAACAAAGCTCATAGAGGACTGTCTCTTGTGGGAGGAATCCCATGGCTAAGTAGAGGACTCCTCTCCCTGAGCAGTGGAAGAAATTTCGGTGATGGACTGACCAATGAAAAGTACCCTTACCCTTACCCTGGCCCCTGTGCTGTTGGTTGGAAGGAGGCAGGGGGGTGAGCAGAGAAATGGTGTCTTAAGAGGGTGGGGGGTGAGTGGAGAAACAGTGTTTGTAGCATAAGAAATTTTGGTGATGGATTGACCAAGAAAACCTCCATACCCTGCCCCCACCATCCCCTCCAAGGTGTTGGTTGGAAGCGGGGAGGGGTGTAAGCTGAGAAACGGTGTCTTAGGAGGGAGGGGGTTGAGTGAAGAAATGGTGTCTTAAGAGCTTATTTTTATTTCTCATTTATCCTCCGACTCTGCTGGGTTAATAAACCACTTTGCAACTTTAAATTTTCAGCCTGTTTTTTGCCCCTTTTTAGTGTGTCCTCCCACTGGTCCTTTATCTCAACTCATGAGCCCTGTGTGTGTGTTAGTTTTTTTTCCCTCTCTTCTGCATAGCTGTAGTAGGGGAGAGCAGAGAGAGCAGATGTTGTAGGTGCCTGGCATTTGGCCAGGGTCAAACCTTGACACAGTAATAAGAGCCTTTGTCCATAAATCTCTATTCGCTGTTGTTGGAGTTCAAGTGCAACAGTAAGCATGCAAATACCAAGGACCAGAGGCACTTATGAAACCTGGAGATGCTTCCATGTTTTGCTGGTAATCTGATGAGCAGTGGGGAGTTTGCAAAGCAAGATAACTATGGCTGAAAAAAAAAATTGGGTCACATCAGAAGAGAGTTGGCATGTAGCACTGAGATAAATCTAGTACATGAGAATCTCATTCAAGCTATCAGGATCAGTAAATGTCCTGTCTCTTGCATTTCAAATCTGAGTTGAAACCTATTTTGGAATGTACAGACTAAATCTAGAAAGCCAAATAAATATTAGGTGAAAAAACAAAAGAAGATTTCTAAATCTGCATGGTTGTTTTGTTTGTGCTAGTTTCAACAGATGTTAATGTCAGAGTATCTTGGAAGCTAAATAATTGCATTCTAGAGTAAGGTATTCCAAAAAATAAGCTTTGAACTTCTGTCCCTGTTCTGTGGGTGTTCAAAGAAGCAGTGCCATTGTTATGATCCAAATATTAAGGTTCTTTGGAAATACCTCTGCCTGAATTAAGGTTCAAACGAGACCATATGCCAATCAATAGTATGGGTTTTATTTGATAGCAAGTATGAGAGAGAGAGAGAGAAAAAGAGAGAAAAGGAGAAGTAGGAAAAGAGGTGGGGGGGACAGAAAGAGGGAGAAAGAAAATATCACCATCTGTGGATCCCAACGATGTAGCGTTGATCCTCTCCAGCTGGTCTTGGTGGTGATGGTCCCCGCAAAAAGCACAGAATGCCATGGGTTAATATACACTCAGGCCAGGGGCAATGTCCAGGCATGTCCCCCGGGTGAGGGGACAGTCTCTAGCAGCAGACTCTGCTTGCATCACGTGCGCTCCTGTGGTGCAAGGCCTAGCACTCTGGGGGGTCTTTGATGGATTGTGACTCTCCCTCAGCTGCCTCTCACATGAAAGTCCCGTGGATGTGGCTGGTGGGGTTGGGGGTTCCACAGCTGGGCCAGTTTGTGTAAACCTGGCTTCTGTGAGCTGTGCTCTGCCCCCACCCCAAACTCAGCCAGGGATGATTCTCAGTGGAGCTAGCGGCTTTGGCCTTTGTGTATGCATACCTTTCCCTCAGCCTGAGATGATTGAACAATAGGTTTCCCTTTATCTAATCTCAGCAGTTTGACTTCCAGTCCAAAGTCCCAGTCAGGTATCTTCAGGGAGGCTTCTTTGATTGTAGCTTCTTTATACATTTTTGTTCAAAACTTTATATCAATGTTTGAGGCATGAACTATTTCAGTCTCTTACAGCCATCCAGTAGAATTGCAAGTCATGAGGCAAATAATGGAACATTAATCATACTGAAAGGAGATGGAAAAATTTATCTGTCATTTCTGTACAGGTCTTGACTGACTTTCTGGCCAATGAATAATCTCTGTGCCTACATTGCTTTTCTTCTACTCTTCTTCACAATTTGTTTACTTATACATAGCCACTAGTGGACTTCCAACAAAAAGTCGATTTTCACATAGTTACTTAATTGACATTGGCACAATGTTGTTTGGCACAACCTCATGTTTTTCATATTTACTATGAGACATCATGAGGTCCAGGATTCTGACCTCTGATGTGATTGAAATTCCTGGACAGGACCGTTTCTGAGAAATACACAATCAAGAAATATTAGACTAAAGTGAGTGGTATTTTAGAACACTGGACAAAATATTTATGTTTTCCAGTGAGTATATCTTGATGTAAAGTTGGTATTGTGTGAGTTTTTAGAAGTTATGTGACTAGCCCAGGGTTTACTGGTGGGTTGAAAACAGTCATCTTTTTCAGTCCGAATCAAGTACCTTAGCCAAAACATCAAACCTTGACTTTCATGTACTACTGAAACAGGGAATATGAATGACAAGTCACTGGACATATTTTGTGACTTACAGACATGTTGTAAAACGCTATTAAGTTGGAATCTATTTTTTCTGTGTTGTTGTAACTCTTACCATTTGTATTAGTTCTGACCTCAAACTAGACTAGTTTTGATGCAGCTTTATTTAATTTGTGTTTAGGCAAGTTTGACTGAAATAAATGTAAATGAAAGGAGACTTTTGATTCTGGTATAAGCAGCTTGCTTGTGGAAGAAGGAAGCGTAAGTTGCTCTAGCAGTTGTTTGTAGCATGCTCCTCTGAGGCAGAATATGGAGATGAGCTGAACACAATTCTTGGGCATTCACATTAAAATTCCTTCATCTAAAGGAAGTGATGGTGTTCAAACTCAGTCTTTTGGCATTCTCTTTGAATAGAGCTAAATTTACTCTGCCAGATACAGCTCATCTCTTAATGTGCATAAAAATACTTAGGACCATTTCTTCTGTTTCCCTTTGGAATGACCTTGCACAAACTGGCAACATTCATAAACATTTATAAATAAGCTGTGAGAAGACATCCCAGGTATTGTCATAAAATCTTAACTTCTCCTCTGTCTTAAATATTGTGGTCCTAAAAGGTACTCTGCTAATTTTATGCACAGTTATATTTTTCATGAGTATAAAATCTAAAATAATTGCCAAAAGATGCCAGTTCCTTGCAGTTTAACTTTCACAGATTAATTATTGGGGCACTTGACCTTGGAGAAATGGGCTTTTACAGCCTGGTGTTCAAGTGGTAGTGGAAGGCTTTTAAAAAGAGGAGTTGTTATTCCTTAAAATTTTTTTTTTTTTTTTGGTAAATGAAAAAATACAAAACTAGCTGTTTACTTATGTATTTATCATGTCTACTAAGGGAGAAACTGTAATTCAAGCACTACCTTATGATAACTGTTGTCAAAGTCCAGGAAACTTTTGCTTTTATGCAGATGAAGAGAAGGAAAATCTTAGAGAGTAAATATCACCACTACTTCATATTGCCCCTGAGGAGAATACAACTCTGGTCTGAACAAATACAGAACAGCCTTTTTTTAAGATTTTAATTTAGTCACATAAAATTGACAGTTTAAATGTTCCCCGCAGATTGTCAAGATGAGAAATATAATGACAATTTGGTGTGGATTGCTTCATTAGAAAACTTAATTCAAATTATTTTAGGAAATCCTCCCTAGGAAGCACAATATAATTTTTTTTTATTATTAAGAGATACTAGATTAATCTTTTACCAAATCCCCGCTCATATGGCAATTCATATAGTTTTTAAAGGTTTCAGTGCAGGTTACAGTGTGGACAGGAGCCTTTTTTATTTCTGGTAACATTGCTGATCTTTTTTATAACTAAATGAGAAGTCATTTGACTTCTCACACTTTACTGGACTTATATATTCAAATAATAAATCCACCAAATTGTCTATAATTTTTTACCTTGTCTATCCTAATGGCATGTCCATAATGGATGGGAGGCTTTGGGTATTTATATACCTTGTAATAGCATTTCTACAAGAATAAGATTTATAATTTGTGTTCCAGTTTGAGTCTTTTATTTTAAGTACTTCTGCAGCTGAATATTCTGTAAGCCTGTTGTCTTGGTTTGAAAAACAGGTGTCTGCTAAGAGAGGTGGAACCCTCAGGAGAGAGAACGTGATTTCCCCTCCCTCCAAATTATTTCAATTTTGAAATCAAGGGCTCCCAGGCAAAGGTATGGGAAAAGGAATAACAGTTCTTTACTAGTACCTACAAACAAGCAATAACAATAATAGCAACCACAAATAGAACCAGAAACCAATAGCAGATGACTTCCTGAGCTGCCAAGCACTTTCCCGTGTGGTGTAATCATGGTCGCAAGCAGCAGGGGCGCTGTTGAGCTCCCAGTCAGGCAGGTCAGGTGCAATGACTCCTGAGCGGCTGCAGGTGGCGCTGTGGCGCAGGGTCAGGTCAGCTTCAGGCAGCTGGTAATGGTGGGCAGGCTGAGAAGCAGGCAGGCAGCTCGGAGCGGCGAGCAGAGTGGCAGGGGCTGAGGCTGGCTCTCCCAGGCTAGCCAATGAGGTAGCAAGGATTCTGCAGTCACGGCAGATGCCGCAGTCTTGTGTGGCAAAAAGCGGGGTGGGCAACAGGGACAGCCGGACTCCCCGGCAGCTTCCGCGAGAAACGCAGCCAGGAAAACAGGCACTCCCAGTGGGAAAGAGGTTGAATCAAAGCTTACCCAGCCAGGAGGAGAAGACAGACCACAGTTGGATCTCCTGCGGTGGCAGCCAGAAGCAAAGAGCAGTCCCTTTCCTCCCAGTGTCTGACAGATAAGAGCCAGTTCCAACAGCCGGCTGCTTCGTCCCCCTCGCCCCACCCAGCACACCCTTTTGTCTCTTACAAAAGACTTGATGGCTTTAATCACCCAGCTAATTGTTGCTTAGTAACAGGGATAAAGAAAAAATTCCAATGCCCCCCGACCTCTGACACCTGTTTAGGAAAAGAGATACAGAATAGTATCAATGACACTATTAGCTGAGATGAAGATGGGTCTGAGTAAATGCTTCCCATTTGGCAGTTTATTGTACTCACAGTCAGACTGAGCAATTGAAGTGTGTTGAGGAAATTAAGAGCTACATTTTACGTTCCATAGTTATTATAAACACTTACTAGCCAAGAGAACAGATTTCACAGTGCCTTAAAAAATGGACATAAAATTAAGTATTTTTTAAGAAATGAGAATGTTTGTGCACAGTAAGTCTGGGAAATACTATTTTCGTTGTGTTGGAGAAGTGAAAAAATGTGACAGAAAGATGTTTACTATGCTTACTAGGAATAACGGTGAGAAAACTATGCCAAAGCCTTTATGTTGCCATCTCTACTTGGCAACATGATAGTTAAGATGAGGCAGCTAAAAAATTACTGTGTGTTGGGAACAATTTACTCATGATCGTTAACTAATTGTTTTATATGTTTCCAGTCTTCCTGGTTTAAGTATATTTATAGAATTCTACTGTCTTATTCTGTTTGTGGACTGTATTGCAAAATTAATACTAGACCAGCTGACTTTTGATAGTAACCTCCTACCTGTTAAAATTTGAAGTCTAGAATTGGAATGTTTTTGTACTCCGTAAGTTTTAAAGATGGTGCCTGTTTAGCAAACCATGCTTAGATGTAACAGACTTTTAGGGAGCCATGCAAAAAGGAAAACAAACAAAAATAATTTTCCCATCAGTGAACACTTCTTTTTAATCCAGTGATAGAGCTAAAATTATGGAAGTCTTTACAATTTTGCAGAGGCCACTATTGGTGAAATGAAGTCTAATCTAATTAAATGTGTAATTAAAAACCTGTGACAAAAATCTAACTCTCAGAGCTACTACAAGCAACCACAGAAAATATTCATCCCCACCCCACCCCGAAAAATTTAAAATCCCATTATAGTTAGGGCATCATTCCAATACCTTGGCTTCAGTTTGTTTTTGCTTTGACTTCACATGTTTCAGTTTAAAGTAGGGTGTAGCCCTGCCTTGTTGGTAACATGTCCGAGAAGAACAAGACCACAGGTTTATCAAGGCATTCACAGAAGGAGTGAAAAATAGTCTTAATATATGCCAAGGCTTTGTGCAAAGAGAAAGGAATTTTAAGACCCTTGATGAATTGGAACTACTTCTAAAAGAATGTAATTACAGTAATGAAGATTCACATTAAGTATCTGAGAAAACTTGAAAATGGAAGTGACAGTGAGCAGTAAACTGGACTAAGATTTAAAATCTAACATAAAATTCTGTATTTCTTTTCTCCAAATGTGTACACGAAGTTCGGGTTCAAAAAATGTACTCTTAATATATACCTTTCCACTGCTGCTGAGATGCAGTTGCTAGGTATTCTCCTCCATCTTCTAAGTGGGGTTAACCAACAGTCTTTACTGCCCTATTGTTTCCTTTCTATTTTTAGTTTTCTGTTTATTTCCCTACTTTCTACTTTTAGGGGTTTTTTAATTCTTTCCCAAGAAATAAAGGGAAAGGTACCTTTAGAATCAGACATCTCTACTTTCTTCTGCACTATATCCTCCCCTTTCTGCGTTTCTTTCTCTGTAATTACATCTGCAATTTTTATAAACTCATGAAAATAATTTATGAAATGTAGTCACATCCCATCCTTGACACATACGTATTTTTCAAGTATAAGGATGGCTAAATCTAAAGTATTACAGAACTGAGAATAATATATATGTAGTATCTTTAAGGAATCTTCCCTTGCAAGCACTGCCTATTCAGACTCCCTTGTACTTTTTGTCAGCCAAGGAGCCATTAGCACTTTTTTCTGAATGGTTTTCCCCTCCAGGTGCCGATACCTGTATCATTTCCCTGTCTCCAGACTCAAAAGAATTATACATCCATCTTTCTTCCTCACCAATTTCCTTCTAATCTTATATTTTCCTCTACCTGAGCTTCTGCTGCATCAGGAACACATCTGGCAGGAATAATGTGCTATAGGGCCTAATGGCAGAGCCAGTCTGTGGATTGTAGCTTAGATTTCTGTAATTGCAACTGCCTAGTTTTGAAAAAGGTTGAAGTTAAGGCGTTTCTCACATCTTTGAAGGAGTTTGTTCTGCGTGTGTCCATGGAAGTTGTAGTTTTATCTTTCCTTCCACTGGCTCTGGAAATCTTTCCCCTCTTTGCCCCACATGGCCTCTATCTACAGCTATGTGTTGCAATTCTGTAATAGGTATGATAGTGAAGGTGGCAAAACCCCTGATATGTCTGGTACAGTGCACAGTGCAAGACAGAGATGATAACTTGATTTAAGTAGCTAAATAAACATGTGAACATGATATATTATTGGGCTCATTAGCCCAGATTTTAATGATTAACTTAATTGTCATTAGCTTGGAAATTCCAGATTGGTGTAATGTTCTCTCCTATGTTTTTTAAGACACTTAATAGCTTTTCAGCTACTTTGCTGCAAAGAGTGATTGTACAATAGCAAGGAATTGGGATATTTTGCTTCACTTAAGAATACTCTACCATAATGGGTATTATTTGTCAGATAATTTTGCATGATGAAGAGGCTACTGTGAATGTCAAGCATTGGAATAGGCTCCCTAGGCAAGTGGTTGAGTTGCCATCCCTGGAGGTATTTAAAAGATGTGTAGGTGTGACACTTATGGACATAGTTTAGTGGTGGATTTGGCAGTGTTAGGTTAAAGGTTGGACTCGATGATCTTAAGGATCTTTTCCACCCTAAATATATCTAAGAGTTTTTATATGACTGCACAGTTTTTGAGTAGAAGCATGTGATTTTCTTCAGAGGAAGGAGTAACTGAGAATTTTTGTTACCTCAAGCTTTGATTTTCTTCTAGTTTCTGAGGGCAAACATGTCTACCTGATTTAACAGTATATTCAAAAGAGAATAATCTCCAGTCTGAAGGTAAAAGTGAATAATTTCTTCCTCAATCTCCTCTGGCTCATCCATTAATTGATGGAAGTGTTTACAGAAGTCTTGGCATCTAATTATAGTGTCACAAATGGGGCCTAATGATTTGGTCAAATCAAAGGTCATGGAACTGGCTTTACATGTCTACATTTAAATGTTTTCACAAGTAATTATAATTGAGAAGTCAGTATCACAGAAGTGTGAGAACATTCTATTTAAGAAAGTGGTAAATGCTGCTATTATTGTGCAAAACTACACAATAACAGAGACAATGTTTTATCACTGTGAAAATATAGTCACAGTGCCTCCATTGGGACACAATAACTATCATAATTGAGAAGTACACTTATATACTTCTTTCATACCTATTTTCAGGTTGTTTGGATGATACAAGGGAATCAGAAGTTAAAAAATAATTTGTAGAGACTACTTGATAGATGAAGACTGGTAAGTCAATAAACAGAGGATTCTTTGCTTAATATTCACTGTGTTTGCCAAACAAGGACTATTGTTATAAATGAATCATGGAGTTGGCTTTCGTAAAGGGTTATGAGGTTTTTGTTATGGTTATTTGTTAATATGTTATGTCTAATTTTTAAGTGTTATGGTTAAGACAGAGGAGGGCTAGGCAGGCGGCTGGCCCATCAGAAGAAAAGAGCCAGTCGGAGCACCTGAAGGAGGAGGGGTTAGGGGGGTTATAAAAACTGTATCCCCTAGCCTGAGGGTGTGCCTCTAGCTACCCCCCCATTGGTGGCTAAGCACCCAGCACTGCACTTTGCTTTGTGTAACGGCAGACAGCCATTCTAAACCTCTTACCATTATTTGTACTCTGAAATTTTGTGAATAAACTCTTTCAAAATTTAAGTAGGGAGATGACGTTTCTCACACTATGATAATCATGGAACCTCCACGCTGGCAAAAAACCAAATATGTTGTTTTGGCCTTTGGACAGAGATTCAGAATGTACGTGTAAAACCAAAAGATCTCCTGTCCTTTTTCAAAAAAAGACCCCCAGAGCCCCCTACCAAATGGAACCATGCAGGTGCAAGGATATAGAAAGTACTTTTGAACTCATTCTAATACGAAGCAGGGATAGGTTATACATATGTATACATGTATTGAGAAATTCCATGGATGTGTAAAAATGTAACCAGATATATACCGAGCTATACAGAGCTGACTGTGCACGTGTCTTTGGAGGGCTACCTCCCACATGCCCGACGCTGTAATAAACATACCGGCTTTGCAACATAAAATTATATAGGTTGTGAAGTTTTGTCTTTTTCTTAAATCATGGATGTAAAAGCAGGAAGAAAACAATGGTTACTTTAGCTTTGTTAATGACAAGTGATAATATTCCATTTCAAACATGATGTCTTTTTAAAAACAGTTTGATGTCATAACTTTTCCTGCTGAAGTCTTTGATTATTGTATTCATAGGAACAAAGCTTAACTAACTAAATAAATATACTTGATAGTTGTCTCACTCAAATTGTCTGTGCAATTAGTACCATAACACAGCTTACATACATCCCTACTGTGGAAGGTTGGGGAGGGGGGCTGGAATTTTCTCCATTTCTATACCCGAATGGGTACTCAAGGACCATTAACTCTTTTGTAAGGAATAAAGATGTGGCCAGGTGTGGTCAGGGGAGGAGGAAATCTGACCTTGGGGGACTACACTTGCTCGCTGGGCATCGGAGGGGACAGAGGGAAGCTGCTGCCTTCCTTTTGCTGCGACCACGGAGAGTCTGGCTCTTCACTGCCTTCTCTTCCTGGCTGGGTGAGCTTCTATTTGGGAAAGGGCACGGGATTCCGACGATTTTCCCTGCTAGGAGAGCACACCTCCCCGCCTGTGCTCGCAGCTCCTGTATAAGAGCCTGGCTCTCGCTGCCCCTGGCCCTGCCTGTCAGAATTCACTGCAGCTTCTGCCACAACTGCGGAGCTTCTGACACCTTTGCTGGATAGCCCGGGTGAGCCAGTTCTGCCATTCCAGCTCGCTGCTCTGAGCTCTGCTGTGTGCGGCCCCTGCAGCCCAGCCTGCCTGCCATCACCAACCCCATGAGACTGACCAGCCCTTGCGCCACAGCGCCCCCTGCAGCTGCTCAGAAGTCATCGCACCTGCCTGCCCGGCTGAGAGCGCAACAGCGCCCCTGCTGGCTCTGACTGTAACTGCACCAAAGGGAAGGTTGCCTGGCAGCCCAGAGCAAGCTGCCACCGGATTTCTGGGTTTGTTTATTTTTGCTACTGTTGTTTGTTGCTTGCTTACTTTGTTATAGATACTACTAAAGAACTGTTATTCCTTTTCCCATATTGACTCCAAAGTTATAATAATTAGGAGGAGAGGGGGGTGTCACATTCCCTATTCTAAGGGAGGTTTCCACCTTTCTTAGCAGACAGCTGTCTTTCAAACCAAGACACCTATAAAAATGTCTGCAAACATTCTAAAAATATTCAAATCCTACTGAACCTTGATGGTATTAAAAGCAATAATCCAGGTGAGTTTCCACCTTTAAAGGTATAGTAGGTTGACTCTAACTGGATAACAGGTGTCCACCAAAACTGCTCTATCACTTCCCTCCACATCTAGATAGGAGAGAGAAAATGGAGCAAAAGGTTCATGTGTTGAGATGAGATAAGGACAGGGAGAGATCACTCACTAAATACCATCACCGGCAAAATGGACTGAACATGGAGATATTGATTGAATTTATTCCCAACAAAATCAGAGCAGATAATGAGAAGTAAAAGAAATCTTAAAATTACCTTCCCCCATGCCTCCCTCCTTAACAGACTCTCCCTTCTCCTCCCCAGTGGCACAGGGAGACAGGGAATGGGGGTTATCATCGGTTCATCACAGTTGTTCCTGCTGCTTCCTGGGAAGAATAGTCCTTCCTCTGCTTCAGCATGGGATCCCTTTCACCAGAGAGAGCTCTCCATGAACTTCTCCAATGTGAATCCATCCCATGGGCACCAATGCTTCACAGACTGCTCCAACATGGGTCACTTTTCCATGGGGTGCAGTCCTTCAGGCAGAGCCTGCTGCAGCATGAGGTCCCCGCAGGGTCACAGGTCTTACCAGGAAACCTGCTCTAGTGTGGGCTCCTCTCTCCACAGGTCTGCAGGCCCCACCAGGAGCCTGCTCCAACACAGGACTCCCACCAGTTCACAGCCTCTTTCGGTCATCTACCTGCACCAGTGTGGGTCTCCTCCATGGGCTGCAAGTGGATTTTTGCACTCCCATTGACTTCAACAGGCTGCAGAAGCACAGCCTCTTCACCATGGTCTTTACCATGGATGCAGAGGAATCACAATTCTGGCACCTGGAGCATATGCTCGCCCTCCTTCTCCATTGACCTTGGTGTCAACAGAGTTGTCCTTCACATGTTCTCACTCACCTCTTCTCTGGCTGCAATTACATCTGCACAATAACTTTTTCCTTCTTCTTAAATATCTTACCACAGAGTCTACCATTTCTGATTGGCCCAGCCTTGGCCAGTGAGGGCCCGTCTTGGAGCCGGCTGGCATTGGCTGTGCTGGACATGGAGGAAATTTTCAGCAGCTTCTCACAGAAGCCACCTCTGAAGTCCCACCCCTGCTACCAAAACCTGGCTGTGCAAACCCTATACATAAGGTCAAGCCCAGAATTTTTGCAATGTGTATCTTAATAGCTTATTTTTCACTCCCAGGGAAATTTTAAAGTGATTTCTTCAGAAGCAGTGCTGGAGCTTTAGCATGGGCAGTTTGCTATGAAGAGAAGAGAATGAAAAGTCTGGACTTGTACCTAGAAATACTTTTCTAGGTTATCACATTTATCACAGTTATCACATTTAAACTCAAGCAGTTTCTTTTTTCCCAGCATAGAGTAATATATTCTGAAATAAATGTTTTTCTTCGTAAATAACATTCAGGTTGCCTATTAGTGTTTCAGTTGCCATCTGCTGACTGACTGTTGAAAGACTTCGTCTAGTTGAACAGACCCTGCGCAGTAGCAAGTCAATAATATTTCTACTCTTGCTATTTGTGTTCTCATGTTTGTTGCATATAGAATTACAGGCTTTTACCCTGCTGTCTTTTCTTCTGTTATCTAAACTTTTTTGGACTACTTGTAGTTTTCCTTAGTACAGGTATAATGGGTCCATATTTTACTACATTTTAAATTAACTCTAAGGCTGTGCACATGTCTCACAGGGAGTCAAGACAGATGAAAGATCTGTTTGTTTGCTTAGTTCCTAAATGGTTACTGTTTTCCTTAAAATGTTTTCTGTATGAATATTTGCATTTCATAGATAAATCTTTCTCTTAATTTCATATATAGTCCTTACTATCTTACCAATACAGGAAAATTCAAGTTGTCTATAAACCTGAAGAAACAAATGCTTCTTTTTTTTTTTTTTTTTTTAAAGAAAGCTTTCACTGGGTAAGGAGTAGGATTTCTTTAATATAGTTACGTTAAACATAGGAACGTGATTATATGCGATTTGTTGCAGCATGAGAGGTCTAAGAGAAAGGTGGGAAACACAATTACTAGCTTAAATATTTTATTGTGAAACAAACATGGTTTGGGAATCTCCGAAATGGATTTTACCCAGTTCCTGAATGGAGTCTGTATAACTGTGTTTCCTACAATACTGGATCATAAAAATATTTGTTATTATGAAATAAGGCCCAGACACCTGCAATGACATTCTAACGTTTCAGTTGTGTAGCCATTTGGACCACCAAGCATGGTACATTTTAGTTCTATGAGCTGCACATTCTCTTCGCTTGGTTGTCTTTTTGGGCTGTGTTTCTGTGGAAGAAAGAGGTTAGGCAGACCTTTCTGAAAGAAAAGGGGGATCATTAACCTGTCTTAGGAGAATGTGTTGTGGGAGAGGACGTTCACAAGCCTGCATGATATAGAGTGCTGAAGGTTTACAGGAGCACAGCAACCCCCTACATATGTGGAAACATGGGCAGTTTGCTATGAAGAGAAGAGAATGAAAAGTCTGGACTTGTACCTAGAAATACTTTTCTAGGGGTCAGATAGTACCATGCTTAGGAAGCTATGTTTAAACCTTTCATATATCTTATTATTATAACCACTCTGTTTGTCTTGTTCTGCATTTGAACCAAAATAATATATTTGATACACAAATGAATCATGAATTTCTTGGTATTTTAAACTGTCTAGGTTTTTTTTTGTTTTTTTCTTTTTTCTTTTTTCTTTTTTCTCTTTTCTTTTTTCTTTTTTCTTTTTCCCCAGCAACTTGCTGTAGGTGAGGGGCCTGGGCAGATTTGCAATGAAGGTCTAGGTGATTTGGGGCTCTTTCACATGTCACTGGTGTCATTAATGACCTGGTCATTGCATAGGTGAATATCTGTTTTTTCTGCTGTTGTTAGTAAAGAGAAGAGCAGATCTCAAAACTTTCATATTGCATGCTTGCCTGGCACATTATACAGTAATATCTGTTAGCCTCCATTCCCCATATGGAAGAATGGAAAGGACGACCCCTGTGGGGTCTCACAGGGAAATTATGAGTATAAATTCACTAAATATTGGTGTATGGAGTGTGATACAAGTATTAAGATTGCTAGGGGTTTTGTGGAGAGCTAGCTTCTTCTTGAGTTCTGAAACCAAAATTCAGGCTGAATTTGAGCTACATTGTGCTACTATGTAGCTATAATTCACATTCATGCTGTTTAAAAATGTGTGAAGAAATCTGATGCAGTAAGTTTGTCAAACTGTAACATTTGGCCAAAATTATTTCTCAGTGAAAATATTCAAAATATTTTTAAACAAACACAAATCTTTATTCGGTTACTGTGCAACTGGCACACTATTCATTCTCATTCAAACTCATTCAAACATTTGTGTCTGATGGACTGATCCAAAAGACGTTTTCTCTGTGGTTTTCTTGTGGCATAGATAACAAGTGGCAGTTAAGGCCACTTACTGGCTAAATTCCAGTATATTTTGGCAAAGTAAACTGATGCATATATTAGCAAAGGTAATGTATATATCAGAAAAAGTAAGAAAGGCATAAAGCAAGGAACTATCTACAGACTGACACTATAAAGTTCACTTGGATCCAGGACTGGGTGACTTCCAGCTGGGGAAACTCCTGTAAAGAAATATCATGCACTCCACACCATCATTGGAAATTGAAGGGCATATCTGCCATGTTCACCCAAAGTGTAAGCACAGTGTAGACAGGGATATTCGAGCCTGTGTTAATCTGGGTAGCGATAGAAATACTTTCCAGAACTGTATGCAAGTCTTGTATTGCAGCTATTATTATGAATTCATATTCTTAGACATCTCAAACCTATCTAATTACTCCCTCCTGCGGCGTTAAGGCACACATGGACTCCATGATTGTATGGCGAAGACACTTTATTGCAAAAATCTGGGGTTCCTAAACTGTTAGTTTGTTATGAGTTTACATTATTTGTGAAGCACAACAAATGTGCTTAACCAACCATCATAGACCACGATAGGAGCAGGCATCAGGTGTAACCAATCACGAGCCCCAGGGTGTGAGCACTTACTGGTTCTAATAATTGTTTTACAATGATTATAATTGTTTTTCACCTCTAGTTTAGATGAGTCATTCCCAGAATGCTTTTCTAGCTAGCCAAAGGAACAGAAGTGAGCCTGGATTTTACAAGGACAGCAAGGCCCTCACTTTGCATGGCCTTTCTGCTCTGCAACACTCTCCTGCTGGCAGGTCTCCATTCCAATGTTTCTATCTAACCAGGTAATTTCTTATGTAACTGTAGGAGTAAGGCTCGCTACATTATCAATGTAGGGAGAGATCTAATGAGTAGCATTTTGAAACAAGTGGAGAATGTGTTCATGATTGAGATAGTTGAGAGTGGGTAGCATAAACAGGACTTTTCTATTGTGCTAGTACATCTTAAATGTTTTTAAGCATATTTACTGGCTTCAGTATGCTTCCTCATGATACTGACATATTTGAGATGACATTACTTCTCAAACTTCGAGTTTTATGTCCTCTTTCCTTCGCTGAGAATGAATTCTCCATGATTAAGAACTGACCATGTTTGCTGGTTCTGGCTAGGATAGAGTTAATTTTCTTTGTAGTAGATAGTATAGGGCTATGTTTTGGCTTTGTGTTCAAGGCAGTGTTGATAACTGTCATAGTTAAACTCAGCTGGAAACTAAGTATCATGCAGCTGCTCACTTAGCTGCTCCCCCACCAAGGGAAGAGTTTAACTGGGAAAACAGGAAGAGTGAAAGTGGGAAAACTCATGGGTTGAGATAAAAGCAGTTTAATAGGCAAAGCAAAAGCAGCACACACAAGCAAAGCAAAACAAGCAATTAATTCACCACTTCCCATGAGCAAGCAGGTGTTCAGCCATCCCCAGGAGAACAGGGCCTCATCACACATAATTGTGGCTTGGGAAAACAAATGCCATCACTCCAAATGTCTCACCAATTCGTCCTTCTTCCCCTCCAGTTTATATACTGAGCATGACAACATATGGTATGAAATATCCTTTTGGTTAGTTGGTGTCAGCTGTCCTGGCTGTGTCCCCTCCCAACTTCTTGTGCACTCCCAGCCCCCTTGCTGGTGAGGGGGTACAAGAAGCAGAAAATCCTTGGCTCAGTGTAAGCCCTGCTCAGCAATAACAAAAACATCTCTATACTATCAAGATTGGTTTCAGCACAAATCCAAAGCAAAGCTCCATACCAGCCACTGTGAAGAAAATTACCTCAGCCAAAACCATGTATTGTTGAGCAGTTGCCTGCACAGCATCAAGGCCTTTCTTTTTGGATGTGATCATCCAACCAATTCTTCATCCGCCAGGGTCCACCCATCAAGTCCATCCCTCACCAATTTAGAAAGAACGATGTTGCTGGGAACTAAGTCAAAGGCCTTACAGAAAGCTATTTTTTAAGTATCTCCTTTGCTTTCTATAAAGTCATAGTACTAAAACCTCTCTCATTATACTTTAAAACCACTATTTTCTTCTATAAGAAAAAGAAATAAACACTGGAACATGGCAGCATTTCTAAGTGTCTGTATCAGTTGGCTTAAGGTAGGACTAAGACCGAGCTGATGCTCTTTAGAAGGAAACTATTCTATAATTGTAACTTATTTAGTTCCACCACATCTTTCTAATGAGAAATGCAAATACAGAAAGAAGACCTTATATAGCTTTATGTTTCAAATTAGTAAGAGAACAATTTTTTTTTAAAGTATAGTTACAATCAGCATCTTCAATATCAGTTGCTGTTTGTCTCTTAATGAGAATTGTGTCTCTGTACAGCACCATGGTAGAGATGCTCCCAGCTGCAGAGGTAAAGCTAGTAGTTAGATTACTGCCACATCATATAGAATTGGAGGAACAGACTTGACTGTACCACCTATAGGAGATGGATTAATCAAAATAGAGGCTGCTTCTTAGAAGCTATGTTTTTCCAGACTTTTCCCTTTTGTATCTTAGCTATTTACTTTGGGCCTGGACACAAAAATATTGCAAGTTTGTTTCCGTCTCTCTCTGCACTGTATGGTGAATATGTTTTCACTCAAAGTGTAAATGGTCTTGAAAGGGCGCTTTGACTTATGCTTCACAAGTTCTTGCCTTCTTAATGTAGTGTGTGTGTGGGGGGGGGGGGTTTACTTGCTTGTTTTTTTGAGAGAGTTCACTCCAGTTGTTTGGCAAAGAGTTCTCCGAAGTAAATTCTCGTGGCTGTAGACCAGTAGACCTAGGAAAGGGTTTGTTATTTTGTTATATGAACAATGGCTCTGTGGCTGGGCTTGTGGTTTTCAACTGTTGCACCGATGTGATTTAATAGCAAATAAATATGACTTCTCATTATGGGTTTGTCTTTTCATGTGTATTACTGGTTATATGCTGTTGGGCAGTGAAATGCTCTATTCCCAGAATCTTTAACAAAATGGTAGCTAAAGAATTTCTGAAGAATGAAAGAAAGGTATTTTTCTTCTCATTTGAGAAGCTCTATGTTCATTAAAGAAGTTAGGAAAGCAAAACATGCTTTATAAGAACAGTTACTGTGTCCCTGTAATGATAATACAGAATGAATAAGGTTACTGCTTGTTATGTGCAGCAGAGGCAGGTAAGACAGATTTGAGTTTGTTCAATTAAGGAGGCTGCAAAATCCTTTGTCTGGCATGGAGTAATGCTATACACTAATACAGGCCAGACAGCTGGAAAGAGGCTTTGCAGAATTGGGAGTACTGGTGGAACACACATTGAACATAAGCTGGTAATGTGCTCTTGGTGGAGGGAAGTGGTTTTATCTCTCTCTGTGATACTTGTGAGATTGTATGTGGAGCGCTGTGCACAAATTCAGGCCAAAAGACAGGCAATGAAAAACTGGAGCAAGTCCAAGTGGATGGCTACCAGCATATGGTAAAGGGGTCTAAGAGGTCAATATATCAGAATCCCTTCAGCCTTAGGAAGAGAAGGCTAAAGACAGATTTTATTGGTGTCTATACCTACCTGCAAAGAAGATGCAAAGAGCAATTATTCTCAGAAGTGTGTATTGATAGTACAAGAAGCAATAGATGCAAGTTGCAACACAGAGAATTCCAGTTATAGAGAAAAAAATTCACCATAGTGGTGGTCAAATGTCACAGTAGGTCACCCAGTTAGGCTGTAGCAAACAAAACTCAGTAGAGCAGGGCCCTGAGCAGCCTGCTTTGAACAGGACATGCATTTGACTAGATGACCTCCAGAAATGCCTTCCAACCTTGTGTGAGAGACTGAAAAGATTGATGTCTCAAGACATTTTGGGGTGCATGTATGTGGGGGAGGAAGGGGCAGGTCAGGCCTTGCTCTGGCGAGGCAGTGCACTGCCCTATACACCCCCACCCCTAGGGCCTGTATCCCAGTCCAGCAGTGGCTACCAATCCTTGGCACACCAGGGGCAAAGCTCCACACTCCACCTCTGGTGCCCCTAACCCAGGTCCTCAGTGGGCAAATGGGGGAAGGGCCCAGGAAGACCAAAGGGTATTTAAGGCTGAACATGAGACAATCACATGTATTGAACCTACCTCCTGTTGGAATTTCTGTTAGCTCATCACTGGAACCCAGGAGTCACTAGCTATATGTGTCCTTTTCTGTATCTTTTCTGCCTTCCTCTCTTTATCTTTCTTGTTCTAATTCCCTCTTCTTGGAATTCTTGAGTAAGCTAAAATCAGACAGGCTTTGAGTTTGCTAAGTTGAATGGGCTAAGCTAATGCTTTGGGGAGTGTTTCATGTTGATTGAATGTTGCACTAAACATTTTGCCAAATTTTTCTGAATTGCTAAACTTGCCAGTAAAGTCTTATTTGTCATTTCAGCCTCTTGAGAATATCTTGCTGGTATTTTGCCTATGTGTCTGAGTACATGAACAACTGTAAACCCTTTTAAAAGTCTCATCAAGTGGATTTTTGGGGCCCTACACCTTGATAATTCAGTGATTCTGAAAAATATCTGAGAGAAGTTTATTCATACACATCATCTGTTAGACTCTTACTGGGTGATATTGGTGAAGATGTCAAAAGTACTGCATCCTCAGTATCTTGCTAATATACTTACTGTCAATACCAACCAGTATAAACATATTAGAAAGCCTACAGTTGTCATTACTGCCTTCTTCAAGAATGCCTTTTTGTTAAACTTGATGATCAAAACTGGTGTGAAAATTAACTCTGGTTGTATTACTAACAACAGAGAAAACTTTGAAAAAGAATTTATATTACATTTTTTTAGGTACTTAAAATATGTGTAACATTCTAAATACATACTTTGTGCAATATTATACATTAATTCTGGGTTTGAGTTCTGAGCTTTGGGTTGAAGAACCAATTGTTACATTTCTATTACTTTCAAAGAGGATCACTTGAAGCTAGCCTCACCTATTTAGATTATAGTGCAGTTTCATTCACTCATTGCATGCAAAGCAGCTGAACTAGAGGTACTCAACTGTTCTTGAAATGTGCTGTGCTGGAATGGAGGAATGACCTGTTAGTTCTCTAATTTGTCTTTTTTCTGTTCCTTCTACTTGTCCACTGAGAAATGCTGAAGTTGTAGGTACATTTCAGTGAACACAGAAGCAATACAGCAATAAATATGATAGTCTCTAATCATAGGGCTCAAAATATTCTTGGTTTGAATTATGTCCTGCCACTCCTCCTTCCTCTCCTACCCCGCTACAGAAAAAAAGAGAGAAGAATACATTAAGGGCCTAATGGTGTTTCCTATTTTTCCTTGCAGGGAAGGTTGTTATTTGTAATACATAAAAGTACAGTATAGAACTTTGTTTTCCTGTGCTGAACCTTCATCAATTGAAGACTTCTGGAGAATGGTGAGGGGGGGCAGCTCAAGCTCTACTATTTGGGCTGCCTCTTTGGGCTCAGTTTTTTCTTGCATTTGGTTAGAATCTTTTCTTCATTCCTGGTTCTTATTTTGAAACCTTACTGCTAGTCCTGGAGGTCAGTAGGTATTTTATCAAAATGTTAATAAGCCTATAGTATGAACTTGCATTTCACTAAGTCTCTTACAGATGTTTACAAGTCATTGACCAAGGAAAGGGAAAGTAGAGGAAAAACAACCTCTGTTTCATATAGGCATATTTGCCAGGGAGCAATAGGAGTGAGGCTGGTACAAAGTCAGCTAGTCATGAGCTGTGTTTGACACTAGTACAGGCTGTGCCCTCACTGGTGGTCTGCTGTACCTCTGGGCTTGAGCCAGGTGGGCAGAGCTGGGGACTTGTAACTGATTTTATCAACATGCCCTGATAAAACCAGGGAATAAAGAAGCTCCAGGATCTAGATGTGGGCTTCAAATGGGAGAAAAAGCAAGCAGGATCACAGGTAGGGCTGGAGGCAGCTCTGCTTTGAGGATCTGAGAGTTCATCCAGGAGACTGGCCCCAGGCCTACCTATGGCATAAAGCAGGGAAGGGTGCCCAAGCCTGAGCTGACGTGTAGCTTCAAGGCCAATGGACAGGGAGTGAGTGGGGATAGCACGGGTAACTCTTCAGGGCCATCAAAGCCTCTTAGTCGCCTCAGACTATTCTTGCCAAAAAAAGTAAACTTCTGTAAAGATGACAAACTTCATGTTTACTTTCCACCACCTCTTTTTCTGTAAAAAATTTCTTTAACTCAAGTTTTTACATAGTCAGGGATGTTGCAATTTGCCACACTACCTAATAACTTTCCTTTGAAAATTCTCAACAAGGATAACCTGTCAAGATTATATTCTGAATGACAAAAATATGTGATTTGTGATGTGGTATGCATGTCCATGTGTTTTGGAACATGCTGTCTAACTTGGAAATTTCTTGTTATTTCAGGACTGAATATCCAGCCAATGGTTATATTGGGGCTGTGCTGGTGCCATTGTATGGTTTTCAGAAGTCAAATCCAAAAGGTATTTTATTTATTTATTTTTTTAATCCTGGGCTGTTGGAGAAAATGTAATTATTCAAGTGGTTGCTTGCTTTACATCAGGGTCTGGAGGGTACTAATAGACCCTAACAGCCCTGCCCAGCCTGGCCTGGGGCATCCACCCACCTCCTGCCTGAGATCCCACTGCAGATAAGGGATGGGTACCCTGAAGGGGGCTGTTGATTAGCATGGTCCAGCCCACCTCTACAGGCAGCCAAATCTACTGCTTGTCCTGGCCAGCCCCTGGACGTGGTTCATCCCTTGTTATGACAGGGCCATTGATGGAGCCTGTTACCACCTTGTGGCTCTGCCTGTCTGGCTCAGGTCTGTTTTTACTCTAAACTAGTGTTTGCTTTTCTCCTTTTCAGGCATGCCTTCACAGAGTTAGTCAGGGTTGTCTGCTATGAGCAAATATGGCATTTTTCTCATTTTCAGGAAGAGCTAAATAAGAAACAAGTAGTATCTGTTACCATGGTACTATCCATGATTAAAACAGGATGCAGCTTTACTTCTCAAAAGTCAACATCAAAAAACAAGATAAAACAAAACAAATCCCCCAAAATTACAACTGTGAATAGTCATTATCCCAAAACGTGTTTCCACTATGATACCACAAATGTGTATGAATCTAACATCAGAGCTATCTGATTATGGTCAGATAAACTGAGAGGCCAGAAATGTTACCTGGAGAAAAATATTTTTTCAATGAGACTCACTTAAACCAGTCTTGTTTCAAACCTGAAAAAAATAGGGTTTGTTTTCTTTCTTCTTTTTTTTTTTTTCCCTTTTTTCCCTACATACAATCCCATCTCATTTTATTGAAATTTTCTTGAAAATATTTTTCTGGGTATTATATTTTGATCTTGAATTGCTTGATCTAGGAGTGAAATCCTGTTCCTTCAACACAACCAAGTAAGGACAAGTAGGCCTGAGTGGCGAGAAGAATGTCCCTGATTCTGGTGGTGGAAGTTAATTATCTGGAAGGACAAAGAGCTCCCCTCCCCTGCCTTGTCATATGCAATAACTATTTTATCCCTAGTACTGTTTGTGAAACTGTCAGGTACAGAGCAGACATTCTCAAATTGTTCTTTGCGAAGCACAACTCTTTGTTTGAGAAACAGCAGTAGAAATGTTATGGTATACAAGGTCTGCTTGCACAATTGTATTTGGAGAATAAATGGAGAATACATTTGGAGAATACAAATATTTTTCTATTTGAGCTGTTGCAGACACAGGAATGATGTGCAATAGTAAAACCGAAGGACTGATCTAGCCATGTGTGAATAGTAATAGACAGTGCTTATAGTATTATGTCTATTGCTTCAATCAGGACAGGGTAAAAGAAAATGTGAGAATCCTGGCCTGGAAGAGATGGAATTTATAATGTCTTGAAAAAGTGAAGAATGCAAAGAAAATCTTTTGGTTTATAACTTCCTGAGAAAAAAAAAATTCTACTAATTTGTTTGTATGACTCCAAATTTTGCCGTGGACACAACTGGAGAAAAGTAATTTTGGATTTTGCCTCAGCAAAATTACATTTCTCGCTTTTATTTAGTTAATCTGAGTTTCCTTCACCTTGCTGGAGGCTTCAACTTCCTCTTTTCTTACAGGCATTTTATGCCTGAAAGACCAGTGGTGTACTTTACATCTTTCTGATTGCCTTTAAGATCAGTGTATAGAAAATCAGTTGTGAGGAAACTGGCTACTACTACTTCTCCTTTACAAATTTGCTAAATAGCTCCTCTGGTAGAGGAAGCATCCAGTTACACAAAGGGATTTTTGAAGTGGCCATGATGGTTCACTGTAAAAGATGAGCTTTCCTTTTGGTGTGTATGTGGAAATGTAATGACATCAGTTGCTATCTTTATCCACTGACTGAAAGGTGAGAATCTTCCCAAAAGCTTTTTTGCAATCTCCACTCATGTATCAACCAGACCAATCCTACTCACAAACCTGTTGAGTCCTTCAGAGCCCTTTAAGGCTGAACATGAGGCCATCACCTCGCCTGGACCCTACCTCCTCTTGGAGTTTCTATCATTGTTGGAACCCAGGAGTTGGTAGCTCTATGTGTGCTTTTCTATATCTTCTCTGTCCTCTCTCCTCCTTCTAATTCCCTCCTCTTGGAATTCTTGAGTAACTTGAAATCAAACAGGCTTAAAGTTTGCTAAGCTGAATGGGCTAAGTTAATGCTTTCAGAAGTGTTTTATGTTGATTGAATGTTGCACTAAACGTTTTGCCAAGGTTTCCTTGATTTTCTAAAGTTGCCAGTAAAGTTTTTTTTTTGTTTTGACCTCTTGAGAATATCTTGTTAATATTTCTCCCGTGTGTCTAATTCAGAGTACATGAACAACCATACATAACAACCCTGTTAAAAATCTTGACAACCAAATAACTGGGGCCTTACAACCCCACACCAACATGAACTGGAGATGAGGCTCCTTTCTCTTTCAAAGAGAGCTTTGAATACAGCAAGTCTAATATTGAAATGAAACTATATTTGAAGACTTTGAACATTTGCATAAAAAGTAATTCTTGTCTTTACTCTCTTCTCTGGTGAATACTCCTCCAGACAGAAAAATGAGATTCGTTTTGTGATAGCTCATTTGTTTTCAGCACAAACTTCACTTTGAAGGCAAAACCAATGTCTCGCTTGCCTTTTTTCTTTCTCCCCACCCCCCCCTTCCCTTCCCTCTTCCTTTAAAGGAAGCTGTGGTTGCTTTAAGTTCAGTTTTCTGGAGTAAAAGATATTGAAACGCCAGAGAAATGTGGTGTGTTTTTTTTTAACAGCATATTTTTTTCAGTAGGTGTCACTCTTTCATAAAGAAGCTTAAAAGAATTTTTCCACTCCCAAACCATAGGTAAACGAAGAAAAAGCCTTCAAAAACAATTGGCTACCTTGTCAGTTGCCCATTTAAAATAAGATACTAATTATTATACTGCATATTATTGGACTTTGAAATTAAGGAATTTTCACAAGAAGTAGCTCCCATTCTAACTATAGTTCACTCTGAACAAAACCAATGTTTTGTGACATGAAAAGGCAGGGGAACTGCCATGGTGGCGATTCAGAGCTGTTAGGTAATTCTGACCTGGTTTGTGCAAGGCTTCTTTGATGAATGGTCACCTGGCAACAGCTTTAAATTCTTTTTTTGTATATACTTCCTTTGTTTTTCAAACAAAAACATTATCTTCTCAGTGTCCTATTGAAAGACTTATTTATTATTTGTTTTACCTCAGCCAGCTTTAACTTTTCCAGATGGCACTGGAGAAATTACGTGAAGGCTTGATGGTGCAAACAGCAGAGGCACTATGTCTTTGGCTCACTATTGGCAGCTGTGCTTCTGGCAAAAACTAACATTTTTAGGCACGAAAAAGTAATTGTGCTTGCTAAAGTGCACCCAACTACCTTCACAACTGTTTCTTTCCTTTTAATTTTAAAAGTTAAAAGCTATACATTTTCACTGTAAGTGCAGAAGGAAGGAAGAAGAACTGCAACAGACTGAATGAACCGCAAATGACATGATGACTGGATTGAGCTAGGAAGAGTCTAGGATATGTGGGAAGCTCTGGTTTCTAGGAATACTTTCAGAAGAACAGGGATGTTTGGGTAATATGTTTTAACTGTAGTTAAAGAGTATTATTGTCCTTGGGCTACATCTTCTTGATTCAAATAACCTCAAATCAGTAACAGGTCTTCTAATAACCACATGGCAGCACACTGCAATGATGCTTCAGCATTTGCTTCTGGGTATTTAGATGAAGCTAACTTGTCATAGACTGGGAATTGTTGTATTAGAAAGTACTCAAGAGACCCACTCATTTCCCTCTTTGATCCCTGCGGTGGGGAAGTAAGGAATATGTGGCTAAATAGAATAAATACTGGCAATCTTCTGGAGGCTGATCCACAAGTCTGTACTTCTAATGCAGAAAGTGAAGAAGGTCTTTTTGCTCTTGCCTGGAAGCTGCACCCTGTGCACCTCCCTTCCCCATTCAGTAATAACCAGGATGTCAGGAAAAGTGACTGTACTTCATATATTGGCAAACCACACTACAGCAGCTAGGCATGGCAGAAAACACAATCAGTGAGTCAAAAGAAAATGGTCTTTGAGAAGTTTGTTTCTTGTAGCCTTACTGAGCACCTGATTGCAAAGGCCTCACAAAACCATTGGGGTAACAATCTGTTCTCCCTTTAGCTATTTTCATAGTACAGCAATCCAAATCAGTATCTTATTGATTTGGGTAAGGCAAAATAACCAGAACAACAGAAAATACCTGAAATTCCTTTTCTAGCAGTGAGAAGTGTCTTCAGACAAAACACTGATATTCTGAATGGCAGATCACAGCTGGGTACTATATGGTTCAGATTTTGGTCTTCTACTAGCCTTCTATTGGAAAAGAAGCTGTCAATATTGTAGTTATATTTTCCTCATAAATTTAGGAAGCCATCTTGAATTGTGGCCTAAATGGTTTTGGTTGGTTTTTTTTTTTTTTCTCTGAAATTCATTCATGCTTCTAGTTAAAGGTTTAAAAGTTGCTTTGTGACTTCATATTTCTAATTCCACAAGTAGTTTAGGCAGTCCTCCTCCCTCCTTCCTCCTCCCTCCTCCTCCTTACATTTTTCCCTTTCCCACTGGTTTTGCAGCAGGTAGTAAGTGAGCAGCTTCATGGGACATAGTTTTTAGCTGGGATTAAAC
Organism: Entomyzon cyanotis; assembly: GCA_024500445.1. Classification (NCBI taxonomy): domain Eukaryota; kingdom Metazoa; phylum Chordata; class Aves; order Passeriformes; family Meliphagidae; genus Entomyzon; species Entomyzon cyanotis. The sequence goes on along the minus strand of JAKEPQ010001005.1, from coordinate 80,328,350 downwards.
CATAACAGCAGCATAAACCCTCAAGTCTTTAGTGATTTTTATATTCTAGGTAATATTGCAAGGGTGCTTAGAGAGATGAATGTTCATGGCTGCCACCTTGGCTGACCTGCTGGGAACTGGGATTGCTGGAGCAAGAAGAAGATCATGTCTACCTCACTCCCCTATAAGACTAAGCCCTGGAGGATTTGTAAAGGACTCACTAGGATCAGGTCCTAACATTTTCCAAGTCTGCACTTTCCTAACCAAGTATCAACCAGCATTGCCAACAGTAATACAGCTTGCTGTTCAGAAGGTCCAGTCACACATTTGTATGTGTCATTTTGGAGGATAAAATGTAGGTGTGGTGCCACTACCAACATCTTACTGAATTTGTAGTTGACATCTCATTTTCTACTCAAAGACCAGAGGAGGAAAAAGAAGAAAGGATCATAATTACCCAGCCCTCATATTTTCTTTTCTACTACTAGTTCCTAAAGAAGGTGTGTTAGACCATTTTTCTTAGAGTTTTCCCGCATGATGATATTTGTATCTTGTATTTATGTCTCACAGTTGCCAAATTAGCTGACCCAGGAGCACATGTCTGGTCTACTCCCTCGACAGATCACACTGCTATCTCTGCCAATCAGGAAATGGTGAATGCATATAAGGATTATGGTAGGACCACTAATAAACATTAGTGGCATATTTGTTAACCAACAGGAAATTGCCAGTATGGTATATAGCTGGAATGAAATACAGCCTCTCTGGGTTTTGAGCGCTGAGAGGTTAAGAAAGCACAGTAAGTAATATGAAAAAGACATTGATTTGCTGCCATGAGTTTTAACAGAGAACTACCTAGTCACAGCAAAAAACAGTCCATGCACAGCAAATCCTAGGAATGTAGCCTGAAGCCTCAGACTCTGGAGAGGGGCCAGCTATAAAGCTCCACTCAAGTTAAGACTTGAGTCCATTCACTTGGCCACAGAAGCCATTTAGAGATGCTAAATTTTACTTGGTGGTGATGTTACAAAAGCCAAAAATAAATCAATTTGTTTTTTAAACTCCACAAATGTAGTTCACATTTGTTTAAAGCTAGGGTTCCCATGCCTGCCAGTGACTCTATGGTAAGATATTTTTGAAAACAGAATAATTACCTTAGCAGGCTTTTGTGTGACACGTGTTGACACATGCAAATTACGAATACTATAGTATATTTTGGTTTACAATGACTATAATAATCTTCTGTGAGCAATGAAGTGGAAATCTTTTAAGAAAGAAGAAACAGCTGTGCTCTTAATTGTCCCCTTTACTTTGAGTACAGAAGGTCTATTGTTTCATCTTGCTGCATAATATAGATATTTATTTGTTCTTTGCCTGAAAGACTGTGGTTGGAAAATATTTGGTGAAATCAATAACACTCAGTTATAGGAGGAATAAGCCATCCAGAAACTTATATATCTGTTAGAATATATAATAATTATTTAAATAATATGCATGATATTGTAACAATTTCCTTAATTTCCTATTATAGAAAAATAGTTCTTTTTGGACATCATGTCACTCAAAGAACTACATACCTGTTTTAATGGGGAGCTTAGATATGCCAGGAAATACAAGGGATCCAATCTACAAACTACACTGGGCTTTGTGACTTTAAGCATCAAGTACTATATGGCAGACAGAATAAAAGGGAAAGCGTTTTTTACTATACCTTATCTGACATAATTAATAAAGTTAACTTTGGTGGAATTGCATATGAAGAAATAGAAATAGAACAGCATTCCTATTTTGCTGCAGATATTGTTTTTCTTGAAATTCCTTTTCCCTTTCTTTGAAAAACTAACACCCATAATAGTGTTTAAGGCTGCATCAAGAATGCACTTTATCTCCCAATTGCTACCACTTAAAATATTTTGGTTCATATCCCAAAATAATCTTGGAGTGTAGGAACTAGATCTTTCTCTTTCCTTCCTCGCTTCTGCTCCATTCCCCTCCCCGCTCAAGCTATATCAGAAAATGTGCTCCAAAAGTACACCTAATGCACTTTAATCACTAACAGGTGCTCAGTCTAGGTGCCCAGAGTAAAGCTACTTCAAAATAAAGCCCCCAACTGCATGTGTTGTGGACATGAAATGCTTAGCACTAGCTGCTGTGCTGTACAAAACTGTCTTTGTTGTGCTGTACTGTTTCCTAATGCAGAGACCGGGATGCCAGGAAAAAAATTAAGAAAAAAACAGAGTAGAATTGCAGAATATTTGGGCTAAAATAATTTTAAAAGTTTTACTCATCATAGTGGGGAAGGTATTGGATTTTAAGCTGATGAGTTGTGAGGGGCAAAAGCATATTTCTGTTGTTTTAGCTAGCAGTTTTTACGCCTGAGATTGTGAGGCATTGGATCTGCATATCGTTGAGGACTACGCCTAGAGCAGGCAGTTCAGTGAGCAGCTGCAGTGCAAGTTGCAGGTTATGCCCTGTATGGGGGGAAATTGCTGGAGCCCCCAGCAGCAAGCCGTTAGCTAGCACCAACCCTTTGCACAGCTGAGGTCATGGGGACTTTGGGCGCAGGCTGGTCTCTCACTCAGGGACTCTGCAGGAATCAATGAAGGACGAGAAGACTCCAGACCCAAGATCACCACTGGAACAGGCACACAGACTGTAATTAAAGAAAAGCCCAGGGATTTCTTTGTTTGGGGTCGCTCCCGGGAGGCACCAACACAAGCTGTTGTGCTGCTGCACGGTGATTAAAGGCTCGATCATAACTTAAGGGAACCAGATGTCTGGGGGTGAGCCGATGAGGAAAACCTGTCTGACCATGTGAATGGAATGTGTAGGGTGTCCGGGAGGGCACCCATTGACTCACTGGAGCCATGTGCTGCAAAGGGGCTTCAGTCCCTGTGGTGACAGTCTTGAGTGGTGCAAGTGTGGCAGCTAAAGTGGCTCCTGGATGGTCAGACAAGAAAGCGTCTTCAGCATCAGCATCACTCAGTGCATGCAAGGAGCCTCATGTTCAGGCTGGGGAGAATATGTGGTATTGCCACTGAAAATCAGGAAATAAACTCTCCAACAAGTTTGTTAGGTTAGAAAGTCAACTTTATTCAGGGTTGAGCTACGTGGAGATCCCTCCACAAAACATGTACATCAGTTATCAAAGCTTTTAACTATAGATTTTAGCAAACAAAAGAATTAGTGTTCATTGGCTAACAAGTAATGTAGTTGTCTTCATTAATTAGTATTCTGTCTTCTATTGGTAATTGTTTTCTCACTTCTCATGCTAAATATTCCACATCTCCCATCTTTTTATTAACTTCTTCCCAGATAGGGAGAATCCCAGTGATTGTCTTTGTTAGTTTCTTCTTCATTTCTGGTTTCTGTAACTTGTCTTTGTGGTTTATAAGTTCTGCATCCTCAGTGTCCAGGTCTCAATAATAAATTTCACTCCCATGATTGGTAATTTCCTCTCCCAGGTTTGTGAGCACTGAAGCATGACAGGCCCTAAAAATTTGTTTTTTCTGACACATGGATATCACCCAGAGTGTGCTTGTTAACTGCTATCTATTTCACAGATTAAATCACCCTTCTTTCTGATTAAGTCCTAACATTTTCCCCCACTTCTGGATAGGGCTCTTTTAAAAGAAATATAACTTGTTTGATAACAGTATTTGTCTGTTTATTTATTTAATTATTGTATTTCAGAGAACTGACTATAATGATGACAAAGACTGAAGTTTTGATGTACAGAGTAGCCCCGTATGAATTCCTCTTACAAAGAACAGAAAAAAATATTTTGGAAACATCTCCGTGAAGCTAAACGTTCTTATGACTTCATGTTGTGGTTTAGCCTCAGCTAACAGTCCTACTTCCACCCAGCTGCTTGTTCATCCCGTCTTTCCCCTAGGATGGGGCAGAAAATAGAAAGAGCAAGAATGAGAAACCTTGAGGTTTGATATAAAGACAGGAAGATTGCTTACCAGTCAGTTTTGTGGACAAAAAAGACTGATTCAGGGGAAAATAACCTAATCAATTGCCAATTAAAATAACCATGTAATCACTAATTGGAGTAATGGGAAAGAAAGACTAATTTTAAAATAACACCTTTCCTTACCCCTTTGTCAGACTCAGTATTTCTCTTTTGCTCTAGTCTCCACTCCTCCTCCCCCACCTCAAGTGGTGCAGGCAGATGGGGAATAGTGTGCTGCAGTCAGTCCGTAACAGCTGTTACTCCTTCCTGCTCACACCTTTCCCTTGTGACAGTGTTCGTTCTTTTAGGCTGCACTTCCTGTCAAGGAAATACGCTGTGGTATGAGTTCTATACCGGCTGTAGTTTCCCTCCCTTCTGCTCCAGCATGGGGTTGTCCACTCTCTCTGGTGTCTTCTGACTTTTCTTACATACATTTTCTCAAATGCATCTCAAGCTTTGCTGTTAGACTCATCTCTGGTCGGTGATGGATCTCACTGGAACTTCCTGTAACTGGCCCAAGCCAGCACAGCACCTATCCACCATTGCAGCCCTCCTGCTGCCAACAGATTGCACCTACACCAAAGAGAGTTTTGCCTATTTGAAAGCCTGTAGAGCGAGTGACTGACAAGGCAAAATTGGTAAATCTTGACTGACTTGTTTATTCTGACCCACAAAACAGGAGTGTGGTAGCTATCAGCCAGAAAGTAGGAAGGAAGCAGAAAGAGATTATTGCATTGTATTACTGTACATGGGTTTCTTTAACAGTTATGGAAAATGTACATAGAATAAAAGAAAAATCATACAGTGTCTTTACTGGCCTGCCTTTGGACATTTCACTTAATTAGGGTGAGGTGAGTAGCAAAGTTGTGTTAATGGCATGTGACTTTAAGAACCTTAGACTACATGAAATTTCTTAGAAAGTGAGCAGGAATTTTTGATCCAAAACCAAGAATGCTGCTTTAGCCTGAACTAGTATTGGAGTCTAAATTTGAGATTAAAATACTAATATATTCTATTAGGATTTGTTGTAAAGCACAAAATGGTCAAAAATGAAACGCACTAAAATGATATCTTAAGTCATACATGGAAAGCCTTGTTCTGTGTTGGAATTTTGCTGAATGTCATCATTGCCAAGGATCTTTTCACTCAAACCATGTGTACTGTATATTTGGGAGGAGAATAATTTACTCCGAGAATGTTGAAATTTAAGGTATCTGGTAGGAAATAGGACTTTGCCTTCCTGCAGAATAACTAAGAGAAGGCGAAGAAAGAGTTTATCCATATCTTTTCAATTTACAATTATTCTCTTTGGTAGTTAGTCATTAATGTTTGTGTACTGGTTCCACATGGTCTTCTCTGCTTTAATATTTGAGAAGAATAGAAACAAAGAAAGATGATGTATTTACAGGTGTATGTTAGAGTACTCATTTTTAGGGAGGTCAGTGACCATAAAAGCTGATTTATAGCCTTAAAAATAAGTATCTGTCTCTACTGCCACACAGTAAAAGAAATAGCGTAAATTTTAAATTTTTTTTCCCCAGCATAATTCAGTTGAGACTGTTCTGCTAGTACTGATAGCTCATGATTCCCTAGGCCCAGATCTTAACCTTTGGAATGAGGGTTAAACATGAGAATTAAGCATCAAAATGCGTCAAGCATATGAGACTGAGCAAATCTATGTGTTCATGGTTTTGCTTCGTCTCTTTAAGCACATTTGCACTTATGCAAGATAGTGTAGTCCTAGAACATCCAAATTAGAGATGCTAAATTGTTTCAGGACTGTATAGCTATATCTACGTATATGCATAATAGTACATGACTTAGACACAACATACCTTTGCTTTTTTGTTAGCACCACATTGCCAGTCCAGCTGTTATGGGTTAACCATGATGCACAGGTGAGCCCCATACAGCCATTCACTCACTCCTCCACAGTGAGAGTATAAAAGTAGGAAGACTCCTAGCTTGAGATAAGATGTCTAATAGGTATAGCAAAAGCTGTGTGCTAAAGCAGAACAAAAAAGCTAATTTAGTACTTCCCATCGACAGACAGACATTTAGCCTTTGCTAGGAAATTAAGACTTCATCACATATAGCAGTTAGTTGGGAAGACAGATTCCACAGCTCCAAATATCCACTCTGTCCTTTTCTTTCCTCTAGCTTTATATGCAGAGCATGATGTTGTATGATCTGGAATATCCCTGTAATTTGTTAAGATGAACTGTCCCGGCTGTGTCCCCTCCCAACCTCTTGCTCTTCTTCTGCTGACTGGCAGGGCAGTTTTATTTCTATCTTTTTAAATTTAAATATCCTTTTAAATCTTCAAATATTTAAATATAATTTTAAATCCAAGGATTTCTATCCTTAGCTCTGTGTAGCCGTTGTTCGGCAATAACTAAAATATGGGTGTGTTATCAGTACTGTTTTTGTCACAGATCCAGAACACAGCCATCATATGAGCTACTATGAAGGAAATTAACTCCAGCGCAACCAAAACCAGTAAAACAGCTTTAATGATTGAATTTCCCATACTGACCTGGGCAGATATTCTGAACTGGGGCTGCTGGGATGCTTTATACTACATTGTCATATGTGACTTTCATACACCAGAGAATATCTACTGTTGTTGCCATGGTACAGACACAGATGTATAGAAAACAGACTTAAAAGAACCTGTTAAAAGAACAGTACTATTAAGTACTGTTCATCAATTAGAGATTTCAATTTAATAATGTCGCCTAATCCAATGCAGAAGCTCAGCAGTCCGTATACAGACACTGTTGCCAAATTCACAACTGCAAGAACTCTTGGCCTGTCTTTATATCAGGTGGAGATTCTCAGCTGATGTTTTGCTATTTCTGCTTCTCTGCCCTATGGTTTGCACAACATGCTGGTTTCCTCCTGTTTGTCCACCTACTAAGTCAAAGGTGAGGCTCAGATGTGGAAGACATCTACCTAGTTAAAAGATTCAGCTTTAAGATGTTCAGTAAAAGGCGTATAATTGAAGTTCCTTGTTTGGTTTTTAATCTGCTTGTTGTACAAGGCTGGAAACTCAGTGATGGTTGACCTTGCCTAGCTGCCAGGTGCCCACCAAGCCATTTTATCACTCCCAGTCTGTGACAGGGGAGGGGCAGAAAATTAAAATCCCATGGGTTAACATAAGGATCAGGAGATCATTTAACAATTACCATCACAGACAAAACAGACTCCATTTGGGGGAATTAATTTAATTTATCAACAATCAGAATGAGATAAGAATAAGAATCAGAATCACGGTGTCCTGATAACGGAAGACTTAGAGAAGGTGGAATTACTGAATGCCTTCTTTGTCTCACTCTTTACTGCTGAAGTTGGCCCTCAGGAGCCCCAGACTCCTGAGTCTGGTAACTCAGGAAGTAAGAGAAGAAGGCCAGAGAAAGGAAGAATTCCCATTGTTCATAGAGGGTTGGGTTAGAAATTGGCTAGGCAGATTAAACACCCATAAATCTGTGGGCCCTGATGGGATGCCCCCATGGATGCTGAGGGAACAGGCAGATGTTGTAGCTTTGCCACTCTGTAATCTTTGAAAAATCATGGAGAATAGGAGAGGTATCTGGTTATTGGAGAAAGGGCAGTGTTACTCCCATCTTCAAAAAAGGCAAGAAGTGGGACCTGGGAAAGTACCAGCCAGGCAGCCTCACCTCCGTCCCTGGAAAGGTAATGGAACAGGTTGTTCTGGAGTTGTTCTCAACAAGCATGTAGAAGAAAAGCAGGTCAGCAGGGGTAGTCAGCATGGATTCACCAAGAGAAAGTCATGCTTGACCAATCTGGTAACCTTCCATGAAGACATGGGAGGATGGGTTGATGAATGGAGAGTGGTGGATGTTGTCTACCTCGACTCCAGCAAGGCTTCTGGCACTGTCTCCCCTAACATCCTCCTAGGTAAACTTAGGAGATGTGGATTAGACGAATGCACAGTCAGGTGGATCAAGAACTGCCTGAATGGCAGAGTTCAGAGGGTTGTGATCAGTAGAGTAGAATCCAGTTGGAGGCCAGTAGTCACTTGTGTTCCCCAGGGATCATTACTGGATCCAGTCTTACTCAACTTTTTAATCAATGACATGGATGAAGGGATAGAGTGTAACCCCAAGGAATTTGCTGATGATAGGAAGCTGGTGGGAGTGACTGATACATCTGAAGGCTGTGCTGCCATTCAGCAGGACCTTGATGGGCTGGAAAGTTGGGTGGAGAGAAACCTACTGAGATTTCTCTAACAAGGGCAAGTGTAGGGTCCTGCACCTGTGGAGGAAAAACCCCAATTACCAGTACAGTTTGGAGGCTGACCTGCTGGAGAGCAGCTCTGCTGAGAAGCTGACCATAAGCCAGCAGTGCCCTTGTGGCCAGGAGGGTCAATGGTATCCTGGGGTGCATTGGGAAGAGTGTGGCCAGCCGGTCAAGGGAGGTGATTGTCCCGCTCTACTTGGCTCTAGTGAGACATCTGGAATGCTGTGTCCAGTTCTGGGCTTTTCCGTACAAGAAAGAGAAGGAGCTACCAGAGAGGGTTCAGCAGAGGGCCACAAAGATGATGAGGGGTCTGGAGCATCTCTTTTATGAGGAGAGACTGTGGGACCTGGCCCTGTTTAGTCTAGAGAAGAGAAGACTGAGAGAGGATCTCATTAATGCATATAAAATATCTCAAAGGCAGGTGTCAAGAGAATTGTGTCAGACTCTTTTCAGTGGTGCCCAGTGACAGAACAAGGAGTAATGGCCATAAACTCAAACAAAAAAAGTTTCACCTCGACATGAGGAAGAACTTCTTCACATTGAGGGTGTCAGAGCACTGGAAAAGACTGCCCAGGAGGTTGTGGAGTCTTGCTCTCGGAGACATTCGAAACCCACCTAGATGCATTCCTGTGTGACCTGCTCTAGGTGACCCTGCCTTGGCAGGGGAATTGGACTAGATGATCTTAGTCAAAACGTAGTGCTAATAACGCCAAGGTGTGGGTTCAGTCTCCATATGGGCCATTCACTTAAGAGCTGGTCTCATTGATCCTTGTGGGTCCTTTCCAACCCGGAACATTCTGTCACTCTGTTTCAGTGATATCCAGAAGTCTCTTCCAACCCTAAAAATGCTGTAATTCTGTGAAGAAAAAATCTGAAAACACTCACCATCCCTCCTCCCTTTTTCCCAGGCAGAACTTCACTACTGACATCTCTACCTCCTCTCCCTAAGTGGTGAAACACTACTATAGCTGTAACATGTATTAGCTTGTTTAAAATTTATCCATGTGTACTTAAATGGGCACTTCCATTTCAGAAAAGCTGACTGTTCTGAACAGTTTAGTAAGTAAGAGGAATAATATAGGCTCAGGGATGATGATTGCTTTGCCTATGTTGTTTTGTCTCCATGTAGGACAGAGGTTCTGGTTTTCAGCTGGTGATAGAGGAATCTCTGCAGAACTGATTGTGAGGATTATATGACAGACAACAGATAAATAAAGTTGTTTGTCAGCTCACGTTATGAACATTAATAAATATTAAATAATAAAAGTATCCACACTTCCATTTAAAAATTAAGAAATACTCCTAAATTATGAATGGGATGAAAATCATAATGATTAATGTGTTTACAGTATACTTAAACTGATGGGTATAAAACTTACAAAGTTTATTTATTAAACTCCCATCCTGGCCAACTCCCTGCAGTTTATCCTGAGCATGACTTTCTCTGGTACGGAATATCCCTGAGTTTGGATCAGCTGTCCTGGCCATGCTTCCACCCAGCTTCTTCTGCATTTCCTCACTCTGGTAGAACATAGAAAAATGAAAAGTCTTTGATTTACAGTGAGCACTACATAGCAACAACTAAAATGTCAGTGTATTGTCAGCATTATTCACATACTAAATCAAAAAGCACATCACTGTACCACCTACTAAGTGGAAAATTAACTCTATCCCAGTGTTGTGATTTAACCTCAGGTAGCAAATAATTACCATGCAGCTGACTCCCACGTGTTCTCAATATGTTGACCGTATTATTTTTAATTCTCTGTAGTGAATGACTGATTCCTACTTGTTTGCACTGCACTACTTCTACATGGCCTATGATAACTTTTCTTTCTGATTCTGTAGTCAGACTTTTGTTAGAGTTTTAGAAGTGTATGTTCATTCAAAGAACGAAAGAAATGGCAATCTGAGGGTGTAGACAATCACATCTTAGAATGAGAGCTTGGAGGTGTGAAAGTCATTAAACAAAATAATATCTGACTAGTTAACAAATTTGTAGTATAGCAGCACACAGTATAGCAGCAAAGAAAAAAAGAACCTTGAGATATTTTCAGTTTCATTGTCCTCAGGCTCTATTTGTTGGTTTGTTCTTTTTTTCTTTGGAGTGGTATGGGAGAAAATGGAGGATTCATGGATTTTAAGACCTATTTATTTGATCTCAAAGGAAAATGTAAGAGACATAATGTGAACTTCCCAATATATCATATGAAATCTGTGACAGAAGCCCTAAACTCCTGAGATCTAAGTCAATGCTTTAAGAACATGGCTATTTTTTACATCTTATGGCCATCTGCTGCCTCCCCAAGTAAAATCTTGTGATTTTGAGCCAATTTCAACCTAGGGCAATGTCTGCTGTCACTTGGCTGAGTATAGACATAAAAGGTGATTTAAATTACCAGTTGAATACATCTTGATTAGAAAATTGGCCAGATTCAGTGGTAATTATCTTCTATGTTCAATCTGTATATTTGTAATAACAGTAATCAAGTTAAAATAATAAGAAAGAAAAACCAGCATTTGTCACCAATAAGTGAATGGAAAGTTTGAAGACTGGTCTTTTCAGATTTAGAAGAAGATTTAGTCTGCATTTACATTTGCTGCTGAAGATAGACACCCCTTAAAAATCCTTAATTTTTAACTTGCTGAAAACTTGCATCAAGTGACATGAAAATTATGATAGCAGCTTCTATAGAGTAGACATCTCATCACATAGTACTGTTTCATGCAGAACAATTACTAGTACTTATTTTTCTCTTGTGTGTGTGTGATTTTTATATCTACTATGATGGAGACATAATATGTTTAGAAATAAATTTCTATACCTATATATTAAAGAAAATTCTTCAGAATGATTAGAAATAAAGTAAAAGCTTTGGCAGTCATTTGTATTAGAATGCTGCCACTAACTACAGTACATTAGATATAAATTCATTTTAGCTTTGATGGAAAAATTAATTTTGGCTTTGTTAGATATACTAAGGGAAGTGAGGTCAGAAGAAACAAGAATATGATGATTTCTAGATACAGATTTCAAAAGAATCCAAGGGATTTCAGTAAATAACTTTGAAGTGTCAAAATCAATTGAAATTGTGTGTCCTTAAACATTTTTTTAAATGATGCCTTGCTTCACTGAAGTCCTGATTTAGCAAAGCAATGATGGTTTATTAAATTTAAGTGCTAATAGTATTGATTTTTTTTCTTAATGCTACTACTACTTCCCTAGTCTCAAGGAAATTTCACTTAATGAAGACTTATATTTATTATCTTCATGGTTTTTTTGGCTGGTATTTGTGTGTGTGATTTCTCTAGACACTGAGAATTTTCCCATCCAGTATTCATTGTGAAATCAGAAGTGTATGTGATCTTCCAGTCCTGTTCAATACCTTTCAGTCCTGTTCAATATTGATGATCTGGGTGAGGGGATTGAGTGCACCTGCAGTAAATTTGCAGATAACACCAAACTGGGTGAGTGTCTATCTGCTGAAGGGTAGGGAGGCTCTGCGAGGGATCTGGACAGGCTGGATTGATGAGCCGAGACCAATGATATGAGGTTTAATAAGACAAGTGCTGGGTCCTAGACTTCAGCAAAAACAACCTCATGCAGTGCTACAGGCTTAGGGAAGAGTAGCTAGAAAGCTGCCTGTCATAAAAGCTTCGGGGTTCTGTTTGGCAGCAAACTGAACATGAGCCAGTGTGTGTACAGGTGGCCAAGAAGGTTGATGGCATCCTGACCTATATCAGCAGGTCCAGGGAAGTGATTTTCCCCCTGCACTCACCACTGGTTAGGCCACACCTTGAGTACTCTGTCCAGTTTTGAGCCCCTCACTGCGAGAAGGACATTGAGGTGCTGGAGGTTTCCAGAGAAGAGCAATGAAGCTGGTGAAGGAACTAGAGGGTAAGTCCTATGAGGAGCAGCTGAGGAAGCTTAGGGTTTTTTAGCCTGGAGAAAAGGAGGTTCAGGGGTGACCTTATTACTCTCTACTCTGCCTGAAAGGAGGTTGTAACCAGGTGAGAGTTGGCCTCTCCTCCAGGTAACAAGTGACAGGACAAGAGGATATAGCCTTATGCTGTGCCAGGGGAAGTTCACGCTGGACATTAGGAAGAATTTATTCACAAAGGGGTTGTCAAGAATTGCAACAAGCTGCTCAGGGAGGTGGTGGAGTCACTGTCTCTGAAGGTGTGTAAGAATGGAATGGACAGGGCACTTAGTGCCCATAGTCTAGTTGACACGGTGATATGCAGTCAAAAGTTGGTATCGATGATCTCAGAAGTCTTTTCCAATATAATTGGTTCTGTGACACTTTGGCATTTCAGTTTACAGTCCCGTCAGGTTGATCCAGCTATGACTGTGAGGTAGCTCTTGAGCTACCATAGTTACATGCTAATCAGTCTAGTCTCCAAAAAGGCCAAGTGGAAAATGCATATCCCTTACTTGCTGGTACTATTCTGATTCCTTGTGCCACACTTACTTGTTCTGATTGAAAACATAGCTTTACACTTTTGAATTTATTTGGACTATGAATCAACCAAAAATTTAAAGAAATTAAATCTACACAAGATTTTATAGAATTTTTTCACACAAATATTTTAAAAAAATGTGTGGGGTGCTTAGATTCATGTTGCAAGTTGGTTTTGTTTTTTTGTTTCCTTCCCAGCACCAGAAGTCAATGAGAAGACAGATGTGCTTTTTGGAGTTTATTTAATCTTAATTTCCCTTAATGAACGTCAGAATCTTTTTTAAAGACTAATCAGCAAGAAAAAAACCCAACTAGATTATCAAACTATGCATATAGATAGTAAGGACACTCTTAATTTTGTAATCCAGAATGCCGCTGAGTGATTTAGAGTACTACCTTCTGTAGCAGGGGTCATGCTACATGTTTGCCCAGTGGGCTATACTGACCCATATAAAGTAGGAGAGGCAGGGGCTGCAGCCATTTTCTTATTGTATTGGAGACAATATGATGCTAGACCATCCTGACATCTATGATTTATTTTAATTTATGAACAGCATTAAACATATTAAATATGCTAATTAATATTGGTAAAAATATTATAAAATGCTAATAAAAAACACCTCACCAGGGAAAGTTTGGTCCTTTTAGTACACCTCCCTCCATGTGCATCCATGCAGTACTAACCACAGTACAGCCCTTAATCTGGACAAATCAGCCCAAATACTGTTCTTCTGCTTCAGAGTATTTTCTTTATTATTTTCACTCCAGTCAGGCATTTTCCCTTCTAAAATTCTTCCTCATATATCTCATGCCAATATCTGCATAATGGTAAATTATGTCTTTAAGGCACTCTCCCACAGCAGATAAATTCTGAAAGGTGACTTCCTAAAGAATTCTACCTACTGTAGAACTTGGTGATTTTTCTGTAAAAAGAAAGTTTTTTTTTTACTTAATGACCTTTCCTGCCAACCAAGCCTTGGGATATAAGCAGGAGCCTTTCTGGATTGTGCTTCTTTAGTATGGATTCCACAACAGAAGTTTAGTAAAGAATTCTGTCAGTCATTGGTGAGACAGAATAACAAACCATGTAAATTTTGAGGAGGAAAACAAATATTTCTCATGCCCATATGGGAACTTTTCACTTAGGCTAGTCTGAAATGATAAGAGCTAAAAAGTATTTTTACACATTGATTTAGGCTTATGAGTGTGTTTTCAAGAATTTAGGTTTATACAGACTATCCCATCCTCTGGATTATTTCCACAAAGACATGTAGTACCTTCTGGAGTACTTTTGCAAGTTTAGGGACCATATTTGCAGGTCTACTCCCCCTATAAAGCTTGGTCAGAGGTCTGTGTGGAAACAATAATGCTGTGTGCACACAGATATGCTCAATTCAGCTTTCATAAAGTCCAGTTAGCAGAATGGACAGAAGATGAACTCTTCATGAAATGTATAGTGTACTTTGTTCTGCTATTAATCTCACAAGTAGAAATAATCTAGGTACCTCATTCGGAGGTCACAGCAGCTTAGGCAGAACAGGGAATTTGCCATGGTTTTCTGTCATCCTAAATACTTATTATTCTAAGCACATTATCTTATCCACCTTCTTTTTTTTCCTTTCCAAAAACAAGAGTTCATGTTTTTTGGCTTTTTTTGCTACAGAGATTACCAAATATGCTTTCACATATACAGTGATCAGCTCCATTTACTTGCCAAGAAAGTGCTATTATTGGTAACCACTTTTCAACACAGAACTGCTCTGGTAGTTGTCGGTTTCCTGTGGCTACAGTTAGCTTTGATTTTTAGTCAAAGCTTTACTGTGCTGTGTTTCTCTCATACTGTGAGTTAAAACATTGAGCACACAATGTCCAAAGATTAAATTGAGCATATTTCGAGCTTAATTGCCATATTGAACCTTTCCATTAAGACTGTTATGTCATGTGACTTCTTGTATTGCTATATGAAGTGTGGGTAGCTGTGGCAAATGCCTCAACAGCATGGAGCTATTTGTATACTGGGTGTGTGGGATGGTGGTCAGGGAACAGAGGTCACACAGTTTATATATTTTCTAGGTATTTGGTTTTAAGTCTAATTAATTTTATAACTGAAAGACAGACCTGTGTTTAGAACAAGTTGCAATTAATGAAAAAAGTAGTTTTAGTAAAATACATTATTCCAAGTGAACAAAATTAAGCTATTTGGACAGCATATTTAAACAAGCAAAAAAAAAAAAGCCAGTTGAAAATCTTTTTTTATTATTTTGCCATATATGAATAGGATGTTGATACTAATTTAACCCAGACGTTAATGAAGAAATAATTCAAACCACATTTGTTGTTATTATTTTAAAAAAAACAACCAAACAAACTATGTTTGAGGCCCTGACTGCCAGAGAAACATAAAAGAATTACATTCTCATTACATTATCAGTATTTCTGATAATGCTATTCTCACTGCATTATCAGTATTTCTGTAGAATGGCCAATTCTTGGCCCTAGGTGAACCAGGTTGTCTGAAATTTAAATGTACTTCTGTGCAATATTTGACAAGGAGGTTAGGATTGTAACTGGTTGCACTATGCTCAACTTGCACCATTACTACATAGCATGTCTACTAGTATACTTAAACGTTGTGTAAACGTTTCTTGTAGATTTGAATAGAGCAAAAAAATAGATTTTATTCTCTGTCTGGTGCTGTAATGGATGACATTCCATCAAAGTAGTAACCACAGCCATCATAGAAGTAATTGATTCTAGTTCCTATTTAAGAGTATTACACTGCATATGTAAACAGTGCGTCTTTAATTTCCTGTTACAGCACTTTCATTTAAACATCCTGACTCTCCTGTAATTACTAGGCCTGATAGAAATATTCCTACTCTTTTAGAGAAAGTCAAAGACGAGGAGAATAATTTTTATATGTGTTAAAATTTTATTTTTATAGAACCACTACAACGTTCAAGGAAAACTGATCCATACTTCAAAGATGCTAAATTAAAAATGGAAACCTGAAAGTGCATTCATTTAAGGCTCTTCTCTGGAATCTGTATAGAATTATGGCTTCTGTGTTTCACAGAAACAATGACTCAAAAGATGGACTAAATACCATTCCAACCCCTTCCTCACCCCCAGTAAAGGATTAGGTTCCTTTTACCCTTTAGCCCCAATAAGAAGGCAAAGTAGGATACAGAACTTTCAAGTTCTGCTCTACCATATTGACTCATTTTCTATTTGTAAGAAATTTCCTGTCTGACTATAAGTTATTTTTAGGTGACTTCTTCTTCCCCCGCAGTGACTGAATGGCCTAAACACCAAAATGGGCTATTGAGCATTTGTGAATTTTTTCTCAACTGCTGCTTAGATTTTAGCTAAGTTAGCTCATGCCAGGGCCTGACGGATACAGGAACAGCACCCCTAGGTCAAAGCAGGAGCATCATGTAGGCAGGACAGGTGGCCAGAAAGCGTTATGCAACAATTGTCTCCAGCAAAATTGTTGTCTCCTCTGGAAATTGTTTTCCCTGACAGTGTCATCAGAATCCACTAACTTATGGAAATGGTAGATACCAGTCCTCTAAACCAGAAGGTTCAAAATGTCAGCTAGCCCAGAAAGCTTTTGAAGCTGACACAAAACAGCAGCCAGACTCCCGAGGCTTTTGTGTTTCCTGGTGTCACCCAGAGGACATATGCACTGTGACAAAGATGTAAGGATGACCATTCTCACTCTTAGCTAGGTAAATAATATATATTCTTTTCCACTTAAGTGCATGATATTCAAGGTTATGGATTGTAAGTTATGAAACCCTATGACTTGAATAATGAATAAGTGAATTCACATGCTATACTGCTCTGAAAAAAGAAAATTAAGCCTCTGTTTATCATGTTTGCTGTGTTTCTTAATGAGCTCATGAAATAAAGTTTAAATCACAGAGTTGACTGTGCTAGAAATTGGAGAAATCCAAATGGACCATGACAGCACTTTCAAACAAAACATTAAGATCCTAACCTGAAAGGAAGCCGGTTCCTATATTTTCGTATCTACTCACTGTTCAATAAACGGTCCATGAATAAGAATAATTACTCTGATACTAACTGAAATCGAATTCTGAATAAATTTAACACTACTAGAGATTTGAGTAATAATTAGCTTGATGGCACTGAAAAAATAGTAAAGAAATGCTTATTCTTAACTGCATGTCTTTCCAAACTATGTATTTATTAAAAGAATTTAAAAGCAGAACTTCAGAGTGTTGTTTTTGCATTACAAGAAAATTAAAGCTAATGAGAAAGCCAATACAAAACATTTTTCCCATCATTCAAGGCAAAATGACTGACTGAATAGTTTTCTCCTGGAAAAGATTTGCAGAGACATATGAAATAAGTAATATAATCATAAGTATTATAATTCTGATTTGAAGCTGGAGAATACTAAAGATACTTGGATTTGCTGTACTTTATTGAAGCAAAGGCTAAGTAGAGGATTAATTAAGTAGGTGTTGATTTAAGGAGCCAAAGGACTATTCAAGCTATTCTCCATGCTCATATTTTTGAAAGTGGTATGTACTAGCTAGTCATGTATGGGATTCAGAAATATCAAACAAGGTTGGGAATACAATTCACTTAATTTCGGTGGAAATCATATGCATAATCTGCCAAAAGACATTTGAAAATCCCTTTATAGAAGCACATGCATTTTTATATTTTTAACTCACTTTAAATATCTTGCCCAAGGTAATTTGCAATCACAAATCCATTAAGTAATAGCAGATTAGTTTCCATATTGTTTTAGTTTCCCGTTACTCCACTCTGTGCCTTCAGTTATATTCACTGCATTCTTGTGCTTACTATTGGAAATAACTGCTTATCATCAATTACTGCCAATATCAGTTCATACTGAGCCAATAGAAACATTTCTGGCAAAATGTACTTTCATCAAAGAATGCTATTTTGTCATAGCATGAACATTTGATGCAATTCTCTTTTATGAAAACACTCTAATGGTTTTTTGGTTTTTTTTTTCTGCTTAAGTAGAGAGCACAATTCAAAGCTCAAAGTTTGTTGCAAAAAGAACCACCCCTGCTCAGCAGCCTCTGCTGCTGTGCTTTTGGGCTTGTCGTTTTGCTTACACCATTCACTTGCCATTTTGTGTTGGGGAGGGATAAAGAGAAAATGGGGCCTTTTCTACCAACACATAAAAATTGTCTGGTGCCCTCCTAGCATTTCATCTTCAAACATTCAGAGTTCATTACAGAGTTATTGCTTTCAGAGGAAGAATAAAGATTTTTTTTTCCCCTTTTAATATTGATTTAGTAAAATCAGAAATAAGTTGCTTTAAATGCAGGAGGCTGGAAGAACTAGTCTTAAAGTTTTGATATTCTTCCAGGATTTAAAAAAGCTGTTTAATGGAAATTATGTGTAAGGAAGAGTGGGGTTCATTTTGTTTCTGGAAGAAAACTTTGAGAGAAGTCATTCGGGTAATTTGCTAGTTAGGCTGTTGGAAACCATGATATAGTCTGTATTATGAATACTGCCCATAGAGGAATCTCAAAAAGACATATTGAACTGTAAAAGATACAGTAGAACCCAAATGTCTGTATAAAGTTTTCTTCCAAGATTTGTTTTTTAAATAGAAAATAATTTATTTGCATTTTGAGCCTTAAATCCAAACATTTGGTCTTGCTGAATCTCTTAAAAACTCTGTCAGCTAACCTTCCCATTTCTTTCAGCTGTTTCGAACTTTTCTCTGGCCCTTGGAGCTGCTTGCAAGAACTTTCTGACCCAAAGATTTTTCTGGCTCTTGGTGGTTAAAAATCATCTGGAGCTGCTGCGACTGTGATTTGTTTTTCTTTTCAGTTAACCTGAAAAGTGGCTTCATATTAAGTCCCAGTTTTCTGGGTAAAAGTAGTCTCAAATCCCTGGATGCAAATTAGAAAATGTGAAATTTGGGTGTAAATTCTATTATTTGGACCTGTATTTTCACAGTATACCTGACTGAGACAAAAGCAAAGTTGTATATAGTATATATAGTGCATGAAGAAGGGTGTGAACTACATATAGGAAAATATCCAGGTCCTGCACTTTGGTCACAACAACACCGTGCAGCACTTCAGACTTAGGACAGAGTGGTTAGAAATATGCCTGTCAGAAAATGTCTTGGGGGTGCTGGTCGACAGCAGCTGAAGATGAGACAGTATGTGAACAGGTGTCCAAGAAGGACAATGCCATCATAGCCTGTGTCAGCAATAGTGTAGCCAGCAGGACCAAGGCAGTGATTGTCCCCCTGTACTCAGCACTGCTGAGGATGCCCCTCGAATCTGGTGTTCATTTCTGGATCCATCACTACAAGACAGGCATTAAAGTGCTGTAGGGTCTCCAGAGAAGCTCAATGGAGCTGGTGAAGAGTTTGGAGCAGGAGTGCTATGAAGAGTGGCTGAGGGAGCTTGGGGATGTTTAGCCTGGAGAAGCGGAGTTTCAAGGCAGACCTTATTGCTCTCTACAGCTGGCTGAAAGGAGGGTGTAGACAGGTGAGAGTCTGTGTTTCTCCCAGATATCAAGTGACAGAACAAGAGGAAATGGCTTCAAGTTGCTCCAGGGGAATTTTGAATTGTATATTAGGAAAAATTTCTTCATATAACCGGTTATCAAGTATTGGAACAAGCTGCTCTGGGAAGTAGCTGAGTCACTGTCGCAATAGAGGCGGACATGTGACGCAAAAACACAGCTCTAGGTCAGGAGGGAAGGTAGAAGATAGACTGACCTTTATTGCTTCAAAGACTTTTTTATACTATTTTCTGACATTCGTGCCATATGGCCATTGGCTCCCAAACCTGTTATTACACAACACCATTGGTCAGTTATTACTAGCACACATCTTTTGTGAAAAACAGCCTCCCTCTTACAGCTGTGCATTCCTTCATGTTTTTCTGCCTTGTTTTCTGCTTCTCGCCTCTATCCATGACAAGATTCTCACAGGTATGAGGTTGTTTGTAACACGGTCAGTGTTTGTGAGCTGACACAGACCTGCCGTTGATTCCCAATAGTCGTTATCCAGGCAAGTAAATAAAAGAAGTGTAGATATAGCACTTAGAAACATGGTTTAGTGTTGGACTTGGCAGTATTAAGTTAATGGTTGGACTTGAGTGTCTTACAGGTCTTATTCAATCTAAATGATTCCATAATTCTACATAACCTCCTACAACCACTGTTAATTCTTTCTTTCATGTATGCTCCCTGTTCCTCTTCTAAAAGACCTTTCAAATTAAGAGAAGTAAGTTGTGTTGCATTAAGCAGACAATGCTGCAGGGCTGCTCACCAAGTTCTTCTTCTTTTTATTCTGTATTAGCATTAGCATGGAGATGGGCATTTGCTGCAGAGAGGACTAACCTAAGTACTAATAATGGATAAGACAAAAATAAAATGACCCTGGATTCAAGATTAGGTTGTTCAGCCAACAAATTTTTAGAAACATTTTGCTGGCTTCATAGTTAGCTGCAGCAACTAGTTATGAGCTATAGGGTCCTCCCAAAATCACTTGATGAGGCTTTTAAAAGAGCTTAAGATTGTTCATGTACTCTGAGTTAAGACACATGGGAGAAATACTGACAAGATATTCTCAAAGAGGTCAAAACACCAAGAAAAACTTTACTAGCAACTTTAGAAAATCAAGGAAACTTTGGCAAAAAGTTTAGTGCAACATTCAATCAACATTGAAACGCTTCTCAAAGCATTAACTTAGTCCATTCAACTTAGGAAACTCAAACCTTGTTTGATTTCAAGTTACTCAGAAATTCCAGGAAGAGGGAATTGCAGAAAGAAGAAAGACAGAAGGACAGAAAAGATGTAAAAAGAATCCAAATATAGCTACCACTCCTGGTTCCAGGGTGTTCAGCTAATAGAAATTCTGAGATGAGATAGGGTCAAGATGTGCTAACCCCATGTTCAGCCTTAAATATCCTCTTGGCCTTCCTGGGCCCTTCCCCCAGGTAGGAATTCTGGTCATTTGGCCGCTTCGAAGCTGGGTTAGGGGCTCCAGAGGCAGGTGTGGCATTTTCTCCAGTGTGCCAGGGATGGGCAGCCACTGTCAGGCTGGGATATGGGCTCTAGGGATGGGGGTGTAGAGGGCAGATAACTGCCTCACCAGGGCATGGCCCAACCTGCTTCTTCCCCCACATGCATGAGTCCCAAAATGTTGTAAGACATCAGTATTTCCAGGCTGTCACATAGGCTCAGTACACTTAAGGGACATTTGTATTTTCTAGTCCATATTTGATCAGATTCTTTTTGGGGGAGGGAATGAGGATGGAAGAAAGGGAAGCTGGTATTTAGACTGATGCTCAGATTGGAAAAGATTCCTATGAGTGGAGTATATTCAGCCTGTTACTTTATTTGCCAGTCAGTTATGCTATGCTTATTTGTCAGACAACTGTTTTTGCAATACTTAGAAGTATTGTCTTGTCCTGTTGTAAAATATGTTTTGTATAAGTAAGGCAAAGAATTCAATAGATTAAGTCTATATGAAAGCCATGACAAGAAGAAGCAGTCTGCAGTAACAAGTTGGAGCTGTGTTGCCTCTAGTTTGAGAAAAAAGAAGGAAATATGCAGGCTCTGAAAGGTGTTAGCAAATATCACTACTTTGTTGGGTTGAAAGGCAACAGAGGAAATGAGCAAGATTTTGGGTCACTGCTGTAATTCACTGCACAATCAATATTGCTTGTTCAGTGAGAGGCGGCATTGTGCTTTTTGTTCCTTCTTGACATAAGTCTGAGACAAAATAATACCAGTTAACATTCTTCAGTTTTATAGATTTTCAAGACAGAAAAAAAAAATTCTTAATTTCATTACTCAGCACCTTTCTAACCATGCTAAACACAAAAAACTTTTTGCATTTCCTCCCCGCACGTTCATTGTTTTCTTCCTGTAGATTACAGATACCAGGTTACAGTAAGTGCAGTTTGTTCTTTAACATTTTGATTTTAATTTCATTTGTTAATTAAATGCTTCTGTGCATGATTGAGAAACCTAATCAAGTCTAAAGTCAATTGCTTTTTGTGTCACTAGAAAGTTGTTGTGAATGAGTATTCTAATATTTTGAAAGGTTTGCTCTTTTTGTGGGAGGTTTGCTCTTTTTGCAGCTAAGAAAAGTGATTGAAGTGCTTTCTTTTGTGCAGAACAGAGAAGTCTTTTCTCTTAGTTGGGCCAATGCCTTTGTCATGAAGGTTAAATTCAGCAGCATTTAGTGGTGAATCTGCTGCATAGCCTTCATGCTGAGAATGAGACTTCAGGATTGTATTTGTTTACAATTCTGCCCCTGGAGCTCTGTCTCATCCAGCGGTGCATGTGCAGGAAGGACATAGTATTTGCACATTAATGTGACTTTAATGAAAAATGCCTCACAAACAGGAAAGGAAGCACATCGCTAAATGCAGGACAATGAAATGGAAAGTTTGATATTACTCTCAGGGATGATAACTATCCTCTGGGAGGATGATGAGCAATTTGAAAATTTATGGATTAGGGTTAAATGGCAGACTGGCAAGGGTGATGCTATTGTGTGGCTGAGATACTGAAGCTTTCTTTGCTTCAGTCTTCACTGCCAGGGCCAGCCCTCAGCAATCCCTGGCCCAAGAGACCAGGGAGAAGGTCTAGATGAAGGTGGACTTCGCCTTAGTTGAGGACAATTAGGTTAGAGACCATTTAGGCAAGCTTGACATCCAAAAGTCCACGGGCCCTGATGGGATACACCCACCAGTGTTGAGTGAACTTGTGGACATCATTGCTAGGCCACTTTCAATCATCTTTGAATGGTCATGGCAGTCTGGAGAGGTACCTGAGTACTTGAAGACAGCAAGTGTCACTCCAATCTTCAAAAAGGGCAAGAAGTAGGACCCAGGGAACTACAGTCCAGTCAGCCTCACCTCAATCCCTGCATGTGGAAGACAAGAAGCTGATTAATCAGCATGCATTCACCAAAGGGAATGGTTGCTTGACCAACCTGATTGCTTACTGCAATGGGACAAGTGGCTGGATGGATAAGGGGAGAGCAGTTGTTGTCTTCCTGGATTTCAGCAAGGTTAGTGACACGGTCTCTCAAGATATCTTCAAGGAAAGTGGGGGCTAGGTAAGTGCACAGTGAGGTGTGTTGAGAACTGACTGAACAGCAGAGCTCAGAAGGTTGTGATCAGTGGCACAGGGTCTAGTGGGAGGCCTGTAGCTAGTGGTGGTCCCCAGGGGTCCAGTACTGGCTCCAGTATCTAAGTTATTCTTCAAAGACTTGCTTGAAGAAGTAGAGATCCTCCCTAGCAAATGCACTGATGACAAAACTGGGAGGACTGGGCAATACCCAGAGTGCTGAGCAGCCATTAAGAAAGACCTCAACGTCATGGAGAGATGGGCAGAGTGGAATTCTGAAATTCAGCAAAGGCAAGTGTGGTATCCTGCATTTGGGAAAGAATAACGCCATGGAGCAGTACAGATTGGGGGCTGACCTGCTGGAAAGCAGCTCTGCAGAAAAGGACCTGTGGGTCCTGGTGGACAACAAGAGGCAGCACTTTACCCTTGTGCCCAAGAAGACCAATGGTATCCTGGGGTGGTTAGGAACAGTACTACCAGCAGGTCAAAGGAGGTGATCCTGCCCCTCAGCCTTACTGAGGCTGCATCTGGAATACTGTGTCTAGTTCTGGGCTCCTCAGTACAAGACAATGAGCTCCCATAGCAAGTCAAGAGGAAGGCAATGAAGAATATGAGGGGACTGGAACATTCCACTCATAAGGAAGAGCTGAAGGATGTGGGCCTGTTTAGCCTGGAGAAGGAAACCTTATCAATATCTAAAAATAGCTGAAGTATTTGAAGGGAAGGTGTCAAGAGGATGGAGCCAGGCTGTTCTCAGTGATGCTGAGAAGGATGAGAGACAATGGGTAGAAACTGATGCACAGGAAATTTCATCTGAACACGAGGAAGAACTTTACTGTGAGGGTGACTGAGCACTGGAACAGGTTGCCCAGAGAGGTTGTGGAGTCTACTTCCCTGAGGATATTCAAAAGCCATCTGGACACAATCCTGAGTATTATGCTCTAGGGGACCCTACCTGAGCAGGGAAGTTGGACTAGATGACCCACTGGGGTTCCTTCCTACCTTACCCGTTCTGTGATTCTTTAATCATTACTCTGACACTGATTAAACAGTCTGTTTCAGCTGTGGACTGTAGGATTTTTTTTTTTTAAAGCGCAACTCTAAGCACATAAAAGATTAATATACATGGACTTAGCCAAAAAACAACTTTCATTTTAGTGAATCCAGTAATGGATTTTTAATGTGCATACTGCCTTCACAATAAAAGGTGGGCAACCATACTAAGTTAGGCCCTTTCCAATGTCTGGCTGGTATTTGGCAGGCTTATTACAGTGAATGTTGCTTTGACATCCTGCTTTGACAGACTTGATGTTGCAGAGCTCATGTGGTGATGGAAGGAAATAGCACTGATTATCCTCCACCACATACCTGTTGCAAAGACAAATGAGCCAAATGAGCTATCTCTGTAATCAGAAAAAGCTAGACAACAAAGTGCAGCTAAAAGATTTCTAACCCCTGCCCCCCTGTTCTGGATCTAGGAGTGGGATTATGTGATAAAGCTGTTTTGTTTTTCTAGTTAATGCCAGCCTTTCATGGCCAACTGGCTGGCCTCTTGGTGCAATGTGTTATTGTTCTACCCCAAATGAAAGCATGCTGGATGGAATTAGGAATGTGGAGCTAAGTGCCAAGGAAAACATTTCTGTGGCCAAAAAACCTGCTGCCACTCAGCACCTGTCTGGGCATGAATTGAACATTGTAGTACTTGATCCATGGCAGTCAGACTGAGAGATGTGTGAAATTTTTAGCTGTGCGTTCTCAGTACTTAAACACCCTCCTGGGAAAAAAGCATATGAAACACATATGAAACCCCTTTTGTGGAAGCAGGCAGCCTAGAGTGAAGCTTGCTCACTTACATTTCCACCTCTTTTTTGTGGAAAATGGGTAGAAGTAAAACACTTGCAAATCAATGCAAACTCCTGTTAGGTTAGAGGCACTGGAAGATGGTGGAAATTGGGGAAATAGGGAAAGAATGGGAGACAGTGAGATTGATTTCAGCCTAGAAATAGACATTATATAATATGATATATTGTTATGATAATATGATTATATTATATAATATGAATATAATAGACATTATATTCAGCTCAGGATAATATTTCAGTTGGCATTTACTTCATACAAAGAAATTCTCTTTGTAACTTCTCAGCAGTGGTAGTTTGTGACAGAGGAATGATTTTGCAGAGAGAGAGGCCCAGTTGCAAGAAGGAGTTAAAAGTGGCTGAAAGCAGGAGTGTCAGAGACATAACAGACTCCCTGCAAGAGAGTGAAGTTGTCCTCCATGAATTATCTTGTAGATCATCCTGGAATCTGAGCATTCAGGATCCAAGCCAGCAGTCACCTTTGGACAACAGAGTTGGGGTGGGGAATGAATCCAGGGCTGGGCTTATGTGGTGGTTTTGATTGGCCCAAAACATCAGTAAAGTATTTTTAACATCTAGGAGAAATTTGGACCCCTCAGAAGCTGTTGTGGTAGGCCTGGGGAGGTGTCTGAGGGGTGGGGAGTGGCACAAAGATGGCTCCTGTGTGTCCTGAGTGAAAGTTCTGGAAGTTTTTACATCAAGTCTGGCAGAGACAATCTCTGATGGCTCTGAAAACGATGGACATGCTGCCGGCCAAGTTTGGGCCTATTGGAGGTGCTGGTTACGCCTCTGTGAAAACATATTTAGGAAGAAATCAAAACAAAGCAGGCACACACTTCTTTCACTTCTTTGTAGTTGGAGGAGGAGGAGGTGGGGGTGAAAATATGTGAGGGAGAGCAGCATGGAGACACCAAGGTCAGTGAAGAAGGTGGGGGAGGAGGTGCTCCAGGTGCCGGAGCTGAAAACTCTCTGCTAGCCACGGTGAAGGCCATGGGGGAGCAGGAGGTCCCCCTACAGCCCATGGAGTCCACAAGGATGCAGAAATCCACCCACAGCCCATTCCAGAGGAGCAGATGGATGCCTGGAGAGAGCTGTGATCCAGTTTGGAGTCTCGAAAGAGTTAAAGCTACAGAGGCCTTGCAAAGGAAGGAAAGGCCTTGCTCCTGGGATGAAAGCAGCCTGGCCTCGGCTCAGGAGAGTCTGCACTTTATGGACAAGAGGACTCATGTAGCAGCAGAATTCGGGCGGGATGTTGCTTGTGAGATTGGACCCACGCCAAAGAAGTTCCCAGAGGACTGTCTCTCATGGGAGGGACCCCACGGCTAAGTAGAGAACCCCTCTCCCTGATTGGGCTGACCAGAGAACTCCTCTCAACCTGCCCCCTGTCTGTGTTGCTGGTTTGGAAAGAGGGAATGGGGGGGTGAGTGGAGAGACTGCTTCTTAAGAGGGTGGGGAGTGAGAGCAGAGAAACTGCCTGAAGAGAAAGAGACATAAGTAGAGATAAAGAGTATTTGTAGTAGAAGAATTGTGGTGATGAATAGATTTATGGACCTGCTCTGTGGACTGAGAAAATACCCCCACACCCTTCCTCCCTACCCGGGCTTCTTGGTTATAAAAGAGGAAAGGGGGTGAATACTATAGGCTTGTAAGAAGGAGGGGGGAGTGAACAAAATAATGCATGAAAAGTTTATTTTTGCCATGCATTTATCCTCCAACTCTGTTAGGTAATTAAATCACTTTTTTTGCAACTTTAAGTTGGAGCCTGGTTGCCCTCTTTTTGTGCGTCCTCCTGGCAATGTCCTATCTCATTTGACTCACGAGATTGATGTGTATTTTTTAGGTTTTTTTTTCTGTAGCAAGAGAGAGCTGGAGTGTCAGCATTTAGTCAGGGTTAAACCCTGACAGCTGACTTGTCCTATGCACTCCAGATTGGTGCTGGTGCAAATGCACATAGGAAATCTGCTTGTGACACATCTTTGCAGACGCTGTGTAGAACTGTGTAGTGCAGTAGGACACTGCTCAATTCACTGTTCATTGAAATTTTACATTTCAGCACAAATATGTGTGTAATTTTCTTTGAGGGGTAGCACCAAATTTCCCCAACAGTTCCCTTCCCTATTCTGATTCTTTCTGGTACAGTTAGTCAGCACTAAATATGAAATAAACAGTAAATAATATGCAGGAAAAATTCTGGAGTTGCAGACAGTGTAGTTTGACCTGTCTGATCATAATTTAAGATTCCTAGTGGACCTGAAATTATCTACAGGTGTCAGCCATTCTCCATGGAAGTCTGTGTGAGAACTGCTTTAAAGAAAACAGTGAAGTAAAATAAAAAACAAATTATGTAAGTGCTAAGATAATGATGGGTAGAGTGCTTGCATTGCACAAGAACTGTCATCCTTGCTCTCACCCCAAACATGGTCTAAACTCTGAAACTTTAAAATTCACTTTGACTAACTGATACATATACACATTCCTTTCTGTTTTTTATTTTCACTTCTTGAATTGCTCTAAAAGCAGAAGACAAGAAATAGAGAACAAGATATTTTTCTATCTCTTAAGCAGCCCAAGGCAGAACAGAAAAGAAACATGCACAATGCCTCATAAATTCTGAGATGAAATTGCACATTCACAAAAGATCTCTGCTCAGTTGTGCAACTCAAAACTCAGTCTTCATATATTTTGGTTGTATACAAGCCTAATTTTAAAAACTAAACTTTTAATGAGTTTTCAGTGAACTTGTGAGCTCATCCTTGTGGCTTAAGTTTAGCAACCCAATAGAACTTTCCACCTGTCTCAAGTCAGACATGAACTTTGCCTTTGGAGAACCACGTGTTATTTAGCTGTTCATAGACTTAACATAGTTAGCCTCTAGAGGAAAAATGTAGACTCTATGGAACCATTTTTCCCTGCCTTATTTTTCCGTGGTTGCATCATTTGGAAGAGATATTCTTGTTATCTACCTACATGGTTTTCTGATAAGTGAAGTGAAGAAAAATTAACAGTTATCAGAGGAGTTAATAACCACAAGTATGTATTCTGTTTTCCTGCACATTATCATAATCTGAGATTAATTCCATATTTACATGTATTTTCTTCCAAATGTAAGAGATTAGTGTATATATTATAACTAAATTTTTTTGCAGTTCATCTCAGCTACAGAAATACCAAAACCCAAGGGAATAATTTCAATACAGTCAAGAAATTTGCCTTGTGATATTGTCTTGGTTTGATACAATTTGAAGGAGAACACTCTGGAATGAGTTGTTTCCCTTTAAGGGTTCCAACAATCCTTTTCCACCAATAAGGAGTGAGTACTAATAGATGAAAGTGAAAAAAAATAGTGGTTTGTCAACAAACAGAGCACCAACAGGCAGAGGAAAAAAAAGATAAGTAACTGCTAGATAACAAACTGCTAAATCTCACAACCCCACTGGAACAAAGAGAGACCTGAAATGTCAGAAATACCTGTTCCCAATATGAGGCCTGATGGGATGGCCTTGGGTTTGTAGGACAAAGGGACAAGATGGTGTCAGATCCCTCTTGGGAGGGCAGGAGCCTCACAGAGCAGTTCCAGCAGCAGATGAATGCCCAACAGCTCATCCAGAGTAATCCTCCTCTCCACAGCAAGGCACAAGAGGGCAGGTAGGGCCAGGCAAAGCAGCTGAGCTGGAGCCACTTGGTGTTGCCTCTCCTCAGCTGGGTGCTGACAACAGTGACTGGGGTCAGAGTGCGGCTGCTCCACTCCACTACTGGCAGCGTGATGTCCATGGCTTTGGGCAGCCAGCTGTGGAATTGGCCCTTGAGGCAGCTCAAACACTGCTACTGCTCTCCGAGCCAAGGAAAAGGGAAAAAAAACCAACATAAAAACTGAAAGGGGAGCCCAAAACCAAAAGAAAAGCCTTTGCCTGAACAAAGCCTAAGCAGCTGGTGAAGCAAATACCATGCCACGAAGAGCCGCAAGAGCCCTGGGCGGAGAGATTTTAAAAATGCCCTCAGATAGCAAGCCCCCACTGCTGCAGGTTCTTAAAAATACAGCAACCATTTTTTGGATGCAGATAGATATGGAATACAATAACATTATGAATCACCACCGGACAGCTATCCAAACTGTCCACTGTACCACTGTGCATCAAAACTGCACAACAGTAGGAACAAGTTGCTGATACAGTGGGTACTTAAGGTGCAGTTGTTTCTGCATCCTGTGCTCTTATTGATCCATTAAGCAAGGGCTTGATAAGACAACTAGCAATGAATAAGCTTCAATAGTTGAGTCTGGATAAGTTTTACAAGTGTTTACATACTTACCCAAGGCTTAGCTTGGGCCTCAAAATTTGTGGTGGAAAGGGCACATAAACTCTCAAGATTTATGAGGTGTTGTCTATCAGCTTTTAGTGGAAATATTATGAGAAGAGCTTTTTTAATAA
This sequence comes from Entomyzon cyanotis, assembly GCA_024500445.1. Lineage (NCBI taxonomy): Eukaryota > Metazoa > Chordata > Aves > Passeriformes > Meliphagidae > Entomyzon > Entomyzon cyanotis. The sequence goes on along the minus strand of JAKEPQ010001005.1, from coordinate 80,299,279 downwards.
TATGTAAGATTAATTGATGTTAATGTGTAGGAGATATTAAATTCACCTCTTAGAGAAGCTTTTTGAGTTTTCCAGGTTCCTGTATATTTAAGTTTGCCAGCATGGTTTTACTTCCTTTACTTATCCATAATAATGTTGATTTCTGATGAGAAAGTATTTTTGAGGTCTTGGTTTGTTTTTTTTAATGGATAAAATATTAGTAACCTGTAATATATTACATTATTTACAGGTAATTGGCAACTAGTATATTTCATTCACAGCATTTCTCTTGAAAAAACCCTAGGAAAAAGTTTTGGACAATACAAATAAATTCTCTACAGCTGAGTCAGAAACTTGACTGTGTTGGAAGGGCAACTGAAGCTGTTGTGAGGAAGTATAGGTAAGCAGGAGAATTTACATGGCGATATTCCAACAATTATCTAAAATTTGTCGTGTATGATATGTTTAAGTTCTTGCACCATCAGATCCATTGCCTGAGTAGTCATAGCATATGATGATATAGGAAGCTTGGTAGACTGGAAGTTTACTTTCTCAGTGGAAGATAGGTGATGGATAATGACTGAAGTAGAGCTGTTAGTATAAGTTATACTGTATATATTAGTCTGAACATCTGTCTTGCAAAGGGAGACAGGAATTTGATGAGTTTTTGCAGTTTGACAGACTTTAAGATAGCTAGTTCCCCAAGACTTAGTCCCGTTCGCAAGATTCTTTGATATCTGGCCGATTTGTCTAAAAATACCATTTATTTCACACAGAACATAACAAACATACAAACATAGAACAGATTGACACACATAAACACACAATGAATGCATAATTGCAACACTACAATAGTTAAAAATGCAATAAATGCTTGCTTGAGCTAGCTGAAATGCAAGTTAAGAAAGGTACCTATAAGTTAGCCGGAATAATACAATTTAGGAAACTCAAATGATCTTACCAAATCCAATTTGGAGCTGGAATACATTAAAAATTTCCTCACTCAATCCCTCGGGAAGTAACCACAGGGCTGCATCCAAAACCCTGGGGAGAAGTACCTTGCTTCACGCTCCGATGTCCATGTAGAAAGGCTTCTACTTTTGCTGAGTTTTTCGTGGTGTTTTATAGGGAAAAGAGTGTGTATTTGCGGTCACTTGAAAATTATTCACATTCTCTCAGTGTCTCACTCTGAGTTTCAGACGCCAGCATTGATAGTCCGGACTAAGCTATTGACTTAATCTGAGCCATCGATCTCGGCCAGCAATCAGGGAGAGAGAGAAGGGGGGGGGGGGTGTTTGTCCTGCCACAACATCTGATCTGAAGAAGCATCTTACGTATTCATGCAGGTACCCCAAACAGAACCTTGTCGGTCTGCTTAAAGAAATGCTGCCAAGTTAGCTGAAGGAAGCATAATATAACTTCTCAGTGCTGAACAGTATTTTGTATGGTCATTGCATGGTGTTTCTAATAGTATCTGTGGTACTAAAAGACAATATCTAGTTATCTTCATGTCTACATAATATCAAACATAGAAAGAATTCCTCATTCTGTTACATGCATACATAATTTGAGAGGGCGAGTTATTTTCGTATTGAGGACTGGAGAAGAATAGAAAAGATGGGGTTTTTACAATGTGAAAAATATAGATGAGTTGACACAGTGCAACCTACAGTTTCAGGAAACTTGCTTCTCAATGACGCAATTTCACTGGTATGTTCTTCTTCCCTTTTGTCTTCTAAAACTAAAATAATTGTGTTTTGGGATGTTAGTTTGTCTACCTCTTCTTCTAAAGTGTGCTTTTGGTACTGGACATTGCAATGTTCAGCTGCAGGGATGTTATTTAGTGTAAAAAGGGGGTTATGTTGTGCTCTAAACCTGCCCAGGGAGAAAATGCATAGAGATATTTTCATATATATACATAGTCTATTCCTCTATTATCTTGACTTCTAGGAAAGAGACTACTTTTCTGTGCAAATGACTATGAAGAGTAGATAGGTTAAAAGAGCCTTTGCTCTCCTGTGGTAATTCTGCATAAGAGGGGAAAAGATAATATAATTTGCCTGGAAAAAGTTAGCTCCTGTCATTCCTGTCTGCATGAATTTCCAGTCACTGGCATGTCTTCTGTCAATGCACCATAATGCACCACTAATACAGGTAGTGTGTGCTATGCAATGTTGTGGTGGTTTTGATTGGCCCAAAACATCAGTGAAGTGTTTTTAACATCTAGGAGAAATTTGGACCCCTCAGAAGCTGTTGTAGTAGGTCTGGGGAGGTGTCTGAGGGATGGGGTGTGGCACAAAGATGGCTCCTGTGTGTCCTGAGTGCAAGTTCTGGAAGTTTTTACATCAAGTCCAGCAGAGCCAATCTCTGATGGCTCTGAAGGTGATGGACATGCTGCCGGCCAAGTTTGGGCCAATTGGAGGTGCTAGTTACGCCTCTGTGAAAACATATTTAAGAAAAATTCAAAACAAAGCAGGCACGCACTTCTTTCACTTCTTTGTAGTTGGAGGAGGAGGAGGTGGTGGTGAAAATATGTAGAGGGAGAACAGCATGGAGACGCCAAGGTCAGTGAAGAAGGTGGGGGAGGAGGGGCACCCAGTGCTGGAGCTGAAAACCCTCTGCTAGCCACAGTGAAGGCCATGGGGGGGCAGGAGGTCCCCCTGCAGCCCATGGAGTCCACAGGAGTGCAGAAAATCACCCACAGCCCACGCCAGAAGAGCAGGTGGATGCCTGGAAAAGACTGTGAACCAGTGGGAGTCTCATCTAAGAGTTAAAACTGCAAAGGCCTTGCAAAGGAGAGAAAGGCCTTGCTCCTGGCATGGAAGCAGCCTGGCCCCGGCTCAGGAGAGTCTGCACAGCACCCTATGGACAAAAAGACTCATGTTGCAGCAGAATTTCGGGCGGGATGTTGCTCATGAGATTGGACCCACGCCAAAGAAGTTCTCAAAGGACTGTCTCTCGTGGGAAGGACCCCCTGGCTAAGTAGAGAACCTCTTTTCCTGATTGGACTGACCAGAGGACCCCTCAACCTGCCCCCTGTCTGTGTTGCTGGTTTGGAAAGAGGGAAGGGGGGGGTGAGTGCAGAGACTGCTTCTTAAGAGGGTGGGGGTGAGAGCAGAAAGGAAAACTGTCTGGAGAGAGAGAGAAACAAGTAGAGATAAAGAGTATTTGTAGTAGAAGAATTGTGGTGATGAGTAAATTTGAGAATCTGCTCTGTGGACTGAAAAGAGACCCCACACCCTGCCCCCCCACCACCCGGCTTGTTGACTGTAAAGGAGGAAAGGGGGTGAATACTACAGGTTCGTAAGAGGGAGGGGGGAGTGAATCAAAACTGTATGAAAAGTTTATTTTTGCCTGCATTTATCCTCCAACTCTGTTAGGTAATTAAACACTTTTTGCAACTTTAAGCTTGGAGCCTGGTTGCCCTCTTTTCGTGCGTCCTCCTGGCAATGTCCTGTCGAAAAAAACCATGACAAATGTATATTCAGTGGTGCACAGAGGTAAATACTTGATGTGCAAGTTCTAAACCTTTATTTGTAGTTAACACTGCTGAATTCTATTGTTTGACTTCTTACACATATCTTTTCAAATTAAAAGATACCGAATGCTGTAGTCTTCAAATATAATTTATTGCATATTGGTGAAAAAGAAATGGCATTTGTGCAATGTCTTTGTGCTATAGTATTTGTGGGACATGGATGTTGGCACACACAGTGACACTTTTTGTGGGATTTCCATTATTTGAAAACTTTAGAAGTCACAAGGGGGTCCAAACCAACTAAAGCATGTCATGTAATAGAAAATATGATACAATGTATCACTAATTTAATTGAATGAGACATGATCTAGGAGACTATCTTTTCTTGGAATAACTGCAGAAAAAATCATGAAACCAGTGTAAAGCATTCAAGAGTAGCATAATATACAATCTCAAGACCAGCTCTGGTAAAGGTTCATAGACTGTAGCAAGCAAAGTATTGATTATTATTTAAAGATTACTTTTGGATGAGAGTTGTGTTTCAAAATTTATTTTTGACATTCAAGCCCAATACAGACTTCCAGCTGTTTTTTTTTAATTCCTCTGCTAATTAGCTTGTTGGCTCCCAAGGGAAAAATTGACATATTTATACTGAGATATGGTGCTTTTCAAGGTGTTTGGCAGTACCTAAGAAAGGCATTGTGAAAAGAATTCCATTAAAATTAAGAGAGAGAATTGCAGATGTTTTATCAACCTTGAAATAAACCTCTGCATCGAGATACAACTGCTATAGCACCATGTTCCAGGAGCTGTTCTTTAAAAGGTTCTTCAAAGGCTCTTGGCATTATTCAGAGGAAATAATCTTCCCAGTGTTAGTAGGGATTTGCATTAGATTTTAGACTGCAATAGTACTACTTTGAAACTATAAAGTGTCTAAAAGGTCACTGTTTTAAAAATATGGTTTGGTACTTCTGGATTATTATTCATTATGATGCATAAACCTAAGGTTTTCCAAGCAATCACCCATGCTTTTGCCAAGTTGGATTTCAGGAGCATTTAGTCACATAATGTAGATTTTGTATCTGACCTTTTTATGGAGGATAATTGCACTACTGTAATACTTTCCAGTACTATCACAAAACAATTACCTTTGATATATTTTTATTATTTAATTGAATGTAGTTCTCATTCCTGGGAGAGAATGATAATGCATGGTTAGCCTGAGATCAACGGGACTCTGCATATCTGCAGAGATGCTTTCCTGTGTTCAACCCGTCCCAGCATGCACTGGTGCCTGGGGTTGTTCCTTACCGGGCCAAGGTTTGAAACAGAATATGACTGTAGTCTTCTGTAATTCTGATAACAAAGGCAAATTAAACATGGTAACTGTGAGGGGCCAATTTGATTTTGATTTCTGTCTCAACATTGTTGAGATGGGGGGATGGGTTGCACATGTGCCACTTGCAGGAGGCAACTAGGAGAAGATGGGAGATGGGAGAAGATGGGAGAAAGCTTTGTCTCTGGGGAAACTTTGCCTGGCAACCATTTAATATCTCACATGGAATATGCAGTCAGCAAGAGACCACCAAGGACACAACTCTCCAGAGAGGTTCTCCAATCAGATGGCGAAAGGTGCCAATGGACACCAATGGACTACAGTGGAATGTTGGATTGGGCCAATGGTCTCCCATCAGCAGGCAGACTTTGGGAAGAGACAGAGGGTATAAAAGTAAAAGTAAAAAGCGTAACAAACTTTTGGTCTTCTTTTTTGTCTTGGCTCCAGCCTGCTTTTTGGCTCTTTTGCCCAAATTTTTGCCCTCCCTGGCCTTTACTTGCCCTCGCTCACTTGTCCTCCCTCTTGCTGGGCACTTGGCTGGACACCAGCTTGTGATAAATACATATCATAATATTGGCTTTTAGCAAATATTAAAATGGATGCTAAGTGTATAATTTTAATTCTTACAAAGGTAGCCTTGCTGTGAAAATATAGTTGTGTAATGATGACTAATGCCTTTCTTTCTGTTGCTAACTAAGCTTAGATATAGTACTGAAATAGCTGATATAATTATTTTAGAATGCTTGAACTGCCTGCTTGATTGGATAACATCCAACGAATGGCCCCTGCTGCTGGCATTCCAACTATCAGCACCTGTTGTCTGCAGAAACTACAATATGGGAGTGATAACAGGACTAATTAAAACCACAACCAAGAGGACTGCACCTGCTCTGAGAAGGTGGATCCAAGGAGGAGCTAGGCTAAACAGTTCCTGGAACGTGTAATCTAGCTTGGGGAAAAGTTTGAATATGCACAATTGTTCATGAATATGCATTAGGCTGAAGGGTATGTAAAGGATGTCTCCATCAACAGTAGGTGTGGTTTTTGGCTGAATGCTACTTTTACTTAATATCTCTGTCCCCTATTGTGTTTTATTAAACTTTTAAATACTAAGAGGAGAGTGAACCTTGTTTTTCACAGGCTGACCTCACAGGCTGTAGTCTGTGTCCTGACCTACCAACTCTTCTCCCTCACTTGTTCCAGGCCTCGCCTGCCCTGCCTCCTTGTGTTCCTGTCCAATGCCCTGCCTGCTTTGTCCCTGCATTCCTGCCTGAGCCACCTGCCTCCAGCCCCGCTTCATGGATCCAGCCCATCATCACAATCCCAGCCACGACCCTGTGCAATGTTCTGCACCTCCTGCCTGATCCCCACTCACCATGTGTCCAGCCGCCGGTCACCACGGGAGCTGTGCCTGTGGAGGTGCACCTCTCCAAGAGCTGTGCAGACACACCCCCTGCTGCTTGGATGGCACACCTGGACCTTTTGATGGTAACACCCGCTTTTTCTCTCTTCCCTCTCTCTCCCCCGTCCTCCTCCCCCACTTCTTTTTGATTTTTCTTCCTCCTTTTTTGTCTTTTCTACTCTTCTTTAATAGGGCAACACCGTTTTTGTTACCAATAAATGGCTCTCAGATATATTTGTCTTGTTTGTCTTAATTTTGTTCTAGACCATCCGTTTTAAAAGAACTCCCTTTAGTTCCCTGTAGTGGAACACAACAGTAACTTTGTGTAAAAATGTTTTTGAAGAAAAGTCAATAGTTACATTAATAGCATTGTACAAATAGAAGATTTTATGCCCCCCCCCAAACAAAGGAGAATACTGTGTGAAAGTGATTATGATGTACTAACATCATGCCGTACATAAAATGTCCATTAGTATTTGCATTTAGTATGAGAATTTGCATTTAGTATGAGAATTTATCTAACACCATATTTAAGTCACTGAACAGCTAATATAAACCAAAACTGAAATTATATATCCCTTTGCTGAAGGTTGGGGTGGGATGGAATTTTCTCCATCCCTGTTATGAGGGAACCAATGATCCAGTGCTCAGGGTTATTAACTCTTTTGTAAGAGACAAAGGCTGTGGCTGGGTGTGGTAAGGGGAGGAAGTACTCTGGCCATTGGGGACCTCACTTGCTTGCTGGGCACAGGAGGGGTCAGAGGCAAGCTGCTGCTTTCTTTTGGCTGCGACCGCAGTACGTCCAGCTGTACACTGCTTTCTCCTCCTGGCTGGGTGATCTCTTGCTTGGGAAAGGGCGTGGGATTTTCAACCCTTTTCCCCGCCGGGAGCGTATGCCTCCCCAGCTGCGGTTTGCAACAACTGAGGAGGAGCCCGACTGTTGCTGCCCCCACACCCGCCTGTCGGAACGCACCGCGACTTCTGCCACAGCTGTGGAGTTTCTGAAACCTTTGCTGGCTAGCCCAGGTGAGCCAGTCCTGCCGTTCTAGCTCGCTGCTCCGAGCTCTGCTGTGTGTGGCCCCTGCAGCCCAGCCCTTCATGATGGTTGCCATCACCAACCCCATGAGATTGACCAGCCCTTGCACCACAGTGCCCCCTGCAGCTGCTCGGAAGTCATCACACCTGCCCTGCCCGGCTGGGAGCCCCACAGCGCCCCTGCTGGTTGTGACCATGGCTACACCATACAGGAAAGTGCTTGGCAGCCCAGGGACATCTGCCACTGCATTTCTGTTTTTTGTTTGTTACTGCTACTGTTATTGTTCCTTGTTTACCTCGTTATAGATACTAGTAAAGAACTGCTATTCATTTTCCCATAGCTGTGCCTGAAAGCCCTTGATTCCAAAATTAAAATAATTCAAAGGGAAAGGGGTTCACATTCTCTATTCTAAGGGAGGTTTCCACCTTCCTTAGCCGACACCTGTCTTTCAAACCAAGAATTTAAATGTTGAGTACAAAGGCATAGGTGTTTAACTTGTCTCAAAAACCATGCTGTAGGAGATTAGGTTGAAAATATAGATTAATTCAAGTGTTTCTTAATCCTGGGGAAATTTCAGATTTAAGGATTAGTTTTCAGCGACATTTTAAGAGTTATTGTCATCTGCCAATGATTTTTCTATCTCTTTTACTTTAGTAAATTATATGGCATAGATAAGGAAATTTAATGTTGTCTTCCACATTGAGTGGATTCTATAAGGACTGGATTAGAATAGTTGGGTTAGTACGATAACTATGTACATGTTTCCCGTGGAGGAGTTGATTTAGTTGTCAATCTTAAGGAATAAATTCTGAATGCAGACATTAATACCTGCAAAGGCATGATTTTAGGCACACTGCTCTCTATTGACTGTTGAAAATTGACTCTGCATCAAGCATCCCACATCTTATGTGTAAAGATCTCAAGTGCTTAAATATGGGCTTTGGGGTCAGTTGCAATACAACAAAACCAACCTTTGGTTTCCCTCATTCTGTTTGCTTATCTAGTTCTTTTGGGCTGCTCTGAAGTGTTCATGTTGAACTCTGAAAAGAAGAAAGATGCTTCATTGTGTTGGGTTATTGCGGAGCTCTGCAGAGAAATAGGCTTCAGGCTAATACTCTTCAGAAAAGATCTTGTTAATTGAGAGAAGTATGAAAACTTTATGCATACCAGTTGTTTCAAGGCTCACAACACTGAAATTGGAGTACTCCTCTGACAAAGAGGTGTGTTAGAATTCCCTGATACACTTTTTGTGTTAGGTTGTAGTGATGCCTGAAACAGGCTATCCGAAACAGAGGCCAAGACAAAGTCAGGAGAATAAAAAGTGGACAAATTTATTAAGGCCTTCAAGGTACATTTGGGCAAGCAAAGCCCCCTCTTGAGGCTACAGCCAAAAATGGACAGCAGGTCACGAGCTCCTCACCTTTTATAAGTTCTGTCATTTTAGCATATTGGCCCTTAATTCTCCAATCACACCCTTAGGTGCTGATATTAACCACCCCAGACGCACTTCCCCCCAGCTCACTGTTGTTTACATATTTTTAGGCCCTAGGGCAATGAATGTCCGTGGGTTTCTATTCAGAGGCAATTGTTTTGACTAAGGAAGCTGGAAACAGAGGTTTTTAACCTTCTATAAGAAGCACAGAACTACACCAAGTTACAGATACATGAAGAAAAAAACCTAGAAATTATTAAGGCATCAGTAGATTGCAGTAATTGTGACAGATAAAAAACCTAAGCTCTAAAAAAAACACTTAGTTCCCAAAACAAATTTCAAAATACAGTGCATTATATGCAGAAATAATTACTGAGTTGTAGAGGTTACTGAAAACTACAATTTGTTTGCTTTGAAAATAGTCTACTGAGACTGATCACAATGCAAAATGCCCATCTTTATAACAACATGTGCTTAAACCATCATCTGGAAGTAACATTTGGTTCTTTTGGTGCAGTTAATTCAGAAGACAATTTTAGGGAGGAAGGACCAGTCATTTTAAAACTGCCCAGGCCCATAGTGAGAATAACTAGACTTGAGTATTACAATTTGGAACAGTCTATAGAAGATGAAGTGTGAATGATGTGCAAGAGCAGCCAGAAATCCTGTAGAAACTGTGATCTTATTTCTGACCAGGATTAGGGAAAAGTGGAGACAGAGTATGGGAATAAATCCAGATAACACACTGAACTTCAGCTTGTGATTTCATAATATGCAAATGATTCACCTTAGTATATTACTGTTTTCAAGGTCACATATGGATGGTTCTTTAACAGATCTCACAGAAGAAGCTCAGGTTGGGTCTGCAGATTTATGTAGTGATATGTGGGAGTTTCAGATGTTCTGCCCTCTATACTGAGGCATTTTTTAATTGAATAAAGTAGAACCTTAGAAAGATTGTGCATTGAAGCCTGCAGTCTTTAGAAAAATTCATGCTTTGTCATAGCAGAGTATGCTTAATAGTATTTCTTGTCAGGTTTGTAGTTGATGGATAACTCTACAGTATCAAATTCCTATAAAACAGACAAGCATTAACTCAGGCACTCAGCTGGTTAAAAGGATATTGGCTACAATGAATTACCTGTTTTGATTTCAGCTAGGAATGGACTGTAACTTTTCCCAAGATATCCTCAGACAGTTTCAATTTGTCATTACATGAAACTGTCGGCAGTGGAGAATTCTGGCCTCTCTCTCTAACCTATCCTAGTTTTGGCCAGATCCTCAGTGTTAGTTGATACCACCTCATGTCATTGCCAAGACTGGAGGAAAGGGACTGTCTCTAGCTTCAAAGAAGGGCATGGCTTCCAGTAGTAAAAAGACAGCAACATGGTCTGCCATTATGTCATTGTCTGGGTCCACAGTGAGCATTTTTTCATGTGAATCACCCTCACTTTTGTACACTTTTGCTGTTAATACTGTCACTGTTACTGTTTGTTGTCTTATCTCATTGTTGTTTCAGTAAATTGTTTTTATCTTACCCTGTGATCTCTCCTTTTTGTGCCTTCCAATGGAGAGGTGGGGAGGGGACCGGTTTGTGGTCTCTTTAGTGGGAGTATTAAATTGGGGAATACCATTCCTAAACCACAGCAGCCTTAATTGGCGCTCAATGTAGGGCACAAAGGGTTTGAAATAATAACAGATCTGCCCAGAGCAGGCTGGAAAAAATTTGATCCAAGCATTTGTGTATTAGGTACAAAGCCACTAGTCACCATGTTGCTTGGTCTGTTCATGTAGGTGTGGTACCTAATCCTGTATGAATGTTTTCCTATATGTGCTCCTTGTGTGATTTTTCAGAGTAGGAAGAACTTCAAGACCAAATCAGTTCACTTAGTGAGGAATGAAGAGGAAGCGGGACCCTCACAGCAAGAGGAAGGGACAATCACCTGATAATCACCAGAGATAATCACCTGATCCCTGTCCCCAGGTGAGCTGTAAGATATGCAAAAAGATTTCAGCCACCAGTTGGATGAGTCCCTGGTGACCTGGCTGCTCTGATGTTGGGATATTGTGGCTCACAATATGAAACTAGATGGTAGTAAAGCCAAGCAATGGGGATCCCTGTCCTGGGATGTGGGCAATGACAAGGGGATTGGGAAGAGGACAGAAAGTCTCAGCCTCTGAAAACTACTGGGAATACTAAATTAGGGAATGTTGTTTGTAAACCACAGCTCCTTCCTAATTGTTTGTTATTGGTTTCTTTTTCTTTTGGCTTTTTTCTTATTACGTTTCTGCTTCTGTTTGATATTTTAAAGATCTTTTATCTCCCTGCTTTGTTTAAAATTTTCTAAGTTTCACAATACGTGAAGTAGCCTAGGCTGAGAAATGGAAGAGGGATGTAATAGTTCCACAAATGTTATTACCTCAGTACATCACTCTTCCTTTCGTCTTCTCATGTTGTTTTGTCTTGAAATGTATTCTTCTTTTGTATAGACAGCTGAAAATGCTTTATAGGTGTGATGATTTTGCTTGGCCTGGATTTTAGTAGCAGGTGGTCCACAGAGATGGCTTCTGTGGGAAGCTGCTAGAAGCTTCCACCATGTCCAGCAGAGCCAATCTCTGATGGCTCTGAAGATGGACATGCTGCTGGCCAAGCCTGGGCCAATTAGAGATGTTAGTTATGCCTCTGTGATAACATATTTAAGAAGAAAATCAAAATAAAAAAAGGCATAGTTTTTTTCTAGCCAGAGAAGAGGAGGAGGTGAGAACATATGAGGGAAACAACATGGAGACACCAAGGTCAGTGGAGAAGGAGTGGGAGGATGTGCTCCAGGCGCTGGAGTTGAGATTCCTCTGCAGGCTGTGGTGAAGACCATGGTGAAGCAGCTGTGCCCCTGAAGCCCATGGGGGTCCACAGGGGATGCAGAAATCCGCTCGCGGCCTGTAGGGGAGGTGCCCACACTGGAGCAGGTGGATGCCTGGAGGAGGCTGTGTTCCAGTGGGAAACCAGGTGGAGAGAGGGGGCCCCTGCTTGCAGGTTGGAGCAGCCTGTCTTTGGAGGACTGCACCCTGTGAAAGAGTGACCCACGCTGCAGCAGTTTTGGGAGGGTTGTTTGCCTGTGGGACAAACTCACATTGCAGCAGTTTTAGGAGGACTGCTGCTCGTGAGATTGGATCCACGCTGGAGGAGTTCACTGAGAACTGTCTCCTGTGGGAGGGACCCCAGGGTGCAGCAGGGAAAGGACTCCACTCCCTGAGCAGCGGAAGAAGATCTTGGTGATGAACTGACCAAACCCTCCACGCCTTATTCCCTGCACTGTCAGTGGGAAGGAGGGAGGAGTTGGGGGGGGAAAAACATGTTCTTAAGGGCTTATTTTACTTCTCATTATCCTCCTCTGACTCTGTTAGTGATAACTTTACTTTGTACCACTAAGTTGATCCTGTTTCGCCCTTGGATTGTTTTATCCCAGCCCTTATCTCGACTTACGACCCCTTCATTTCATTTTTTTTTCTCTCCTCTTCCCAGCTGTGGCAGGGGAGAGTGAGTGAGTGGCTATTGTGGGTGCCTGGCATTTGGCCAATGTGAAACCATGACAATAGGAATTTGGGCTGATTTGTGAACCTTCCAAAGGAGAAAATTTTACTAAAACAAAAATGATCAAGAAGCAGATTTCAAATTATATGAGCAGATTAAAAAAAAAGCCTATAAATATTTCTATAAACTACATGAAAAATATTTTTAGAGGTCAAAGTTCAGAAGAAAAAAACATTAACATATATTTTCCTTGGAAATTAGTTTTCTTCTACTTCATTCTCTCCTTCCACAGATTTGTGGTTCTTTTTTCACGAGTCTATACATCTCTATTATTTCTGCATTTTTAAGCATATTGTTGACTTTCAAAGGACAAGTTAAAATTAACTTTACAGAACCAAATCCTGTGAGTATTCCAGTTTCAAATAGAAGTGAGGATGTACATTACTTTCTCTGAAAATGGGAGACCAAACAGGAAATATATTTCCTTCAGTCCAAGAGTTCAGTAAAGAAATGGGTGTCTTTCTGTAGCACAGAACATGAAGATCCTAATTTCTTCATGTCATCAATAGGTCAATGATAAAGTAAATGTGCAGTACTCTTAGTGTGATAAAGATGTGAGTATATTTATTGATGTTTATTAATTTTTATTTGAATATATTGCAATATTTTTCTTCTCTCAGGCTTTTGGAATGTGATCATGAAAACACTTTATTGTGCCCTTATGATTTTTGTTCAGTATATATTGACAGTCAGTATCTCCAATGTACATTTTGGAAGCAACTTAAGATATTACTTTTATTTGTTTCAAGTGCGAAAAAAATGCAGAAAGACACCTAGAAGACTTTTTTAAGCACTTAATGTCATTTAACATTTAGTCAACACCCAGTGCTATGGAAAAACCCGTTACAAATGTTACACAGAGTTCTAACCACAGACCTTGTGTAGAGTGCATTTGATTTCAGGGGCATAAGAAAATTAGCACTGAAGATACAGAATGAACATGTACCTTCACATAAACCTGAAGCTGAGCCTTTTTAATGGTTGAAAAAGGTAATTTTTATTTTATTTGTTTATTGTATTTAATTTTTTTTCTTATAGTTCTACCCTTCCTGGTTTGAACCATATCTGGAAAAGGAAACACAAAAATATTTGTAAAAACATTATTCTTAATCTGTTTCTGGCTTGGGGAAACCAAAAATATTTTGAAATCATAGGAGAAAACCAGCTCTTGTGAAACATTGTCAGCCATGTTTCCAGATAAAGAGATTAAAAACAAAATTCAACATTTTTCAAATTTATGAACCCACTGAAGTCTAGCTACCAGTCTTTCACTGGAAGGTTGCAGTATATTTTCTTCATTTCTTCTGGCTCATACAAATCAGTAAAAACTGCGTGCTACCACATATGTTTTCATAGCTCTTGATGTACTTCTAAACAGCAACACTGATGCTCAAAAAGTATGACAGCAGAGTGCAGTACAGTTTAATTTAAAAAGTGATCCAAAATTTAAATCTCCTGTGCAGAAATTTTCTGATCTCAAAAACTTCTCCAAATCTTATTTTTTGAACACTATAAAAAAACTAGCATGCATGTCCATGTGTATAACTCAAACACATTAAATATTGTTATTGCATGCAATCTGGCTTTGATTTTTGATTAGTAAAGCTGAACTTTCTGATTTTATCGATCAAAATTAGAAGAACGTAAATTTTTCCTTTTGTCTACAATCTAAGACAATTCTTCCAGTTTCTCATTTGAGTTTTTAATTATTTAAATGCTTGGGTGCTGTTATTTTTGAGCCATTTGAACATTGTTTTTAATTGTGTAGTAGATAAAATGAATAGCTATTTTTAAATTTGATTAACCACATGATTTTACTTTTTTATAAACAAGTTCCTCTGAATAGGATATTGCCTGTAAACTAATCTATAATGCACACCATCTACTAAATAAATGTTTTGGCATGAAAGGAATAAGGGAGTGTCTTTACAAACAAATGGCTGGTAAAGATAAGACCTGAGTCTGCTGGTAAGATAACTTTGATGCTGAGAGATAGAGGAAACAATGGGTAGGGTTTCCATAGGAATTTCCCTAATTAGATTTACCCAAAACTGTGTTAACAAACTACAAGAACAGAGACACAAGAAGAAGAAGAAGAAAAGGGGAATGTATATTGGGGTGTCTGTGTTAAGGGAGGGGGATATATATTAATTAGGCATTCTGGGAAGTCTGTAGCTCTCGAGTACCTCAGCCAATGGGAAAAGAGAGAGGGAACTGCAACCGAGAAATTCGTATAAAAGAGGCTTCATCCTCTATCAATTTGAGAGACACCTCATGGGAAATGCCCATGACCTCTCCCTTTATTCATGAATGATGTTACAGGACTCCTCTGTCTCCTTTTTGGACATAAACCTCTGGCGTTTGTGGATTAATTTTCCTGACATTACAGAATTTCTAGGCTTATCTGTCATAAATTATTTTGAAAACTGAGTTATAGAAGAATACTAAACCATTTTACTTGCAGCTATTTGCAGTAATCATTTGTTCTTGCTATTTTTCTTGCTAATTTATGTTACAGGACAACAGGGCATTTTCTCTCTGACACCTGTGAAATATTTTTTGGATTTAGATGTAGTTTTACTCAGAATTCTATTTTTGCTAGCAATGTCAAATGTACATGAACTACCATGATGCTAGGTTAACAGCTAGACTTGATGATCTTATAAGTCTTTTTAAACCTCAACAATCCTATGATTCTATGGCTTTATTTTCATTGCTGTGGTATTGGTTTATAGTGAGTTGGTTAGCTGAAACAGTCTTTCTAGCTGCCTGTAATATTGTCTATACATATTATACATATACATATACAGTTATGCTATTTGCAGCTATTATAACTGACTTATAACTTGCACTTACTGCTAATGTCTGTAGTAACAGTGTATTTCATGACCAGTCTAGAGCCCAACACTCCTCTCAATGAGAGATTAAACAATCATGAGCATTGAATTTGAAGCATAGAGCATGAGTGGGCGTGGGCACTACTCCAGTCCCACAGCAGCAGGCATGGTGGGCTGATGCTGAAAGCTCCAAGGGAGTTGTGTGCAAGTATCCCATAGGATGTGTTTTTGTAGTTTTGTAGTTTGCCTCTCTGAGAATGCTACCAGTCTAGTCCAGTGCAAAATCAAAGAGTGGGCTTAAAATATCTTTGTGATTGTTCTGTAAAAATTATCTTTAACCTATTACATTTTTTGAGAAGGCAAAGAGTCAGAAAACTGATGCTAACTGCCAGTTGAGGCAAGAGGTCTGATGCAGTGCAGAGCAGCTTGCTGTGCTCTAACGGTAAGGATGCCTTTAATTAATGTCTGCCTTTTCACACTGGAAACATCTAGAAAGGTTATTACTGTCAATTACAGATAAAAGACAGTTCTCCAATTTCCCCTCTACGCTTCTCAGTCAATATATATAAATGTTCAGCTAAGGCTGCTGACTTTGTGAATTAGTGAGAAGGTGGTTTCCATGTTAAACAGCATCAAATATCAATGTGTCTTTGGCAGGCCACAGTGCTTCCCCCCTGTCCCCTCCCCCAGAGCCCTTCCAATAGTATGCCAAGGCATTGTCTCTTAATTGACATCCATTTGTCATTTCCATGACAATAAATGGGACGGAAATTCCTTGAGGAAACCTAACCCCAACCACAGAGAAACCCCTCCCCCAAAATGTCAACATCTTTAGTCAACTGTGTGGCCCATGGGGCAAAAAAAGATGACAGAGAAGCTCTGTTTGGCTCAACCTTCCCCCTGCAGTGTCAGTTTCTCTGCTTCTTTTTGTCTGGCTGGATCCAGCTGGTGTTGGCATTGCAGTCCTGAGCTGCTGCTGCACTGTGGGAAGAGAAAAAGTGAAAAAGGAGTGGTCAATAGGTAACTCAAGTTAACTATTGAGAGACAGAATATGTGAATTCTAAAACCTAGAAAAACAGGATTCCCTTAATCTTATCAAGATAAGAGGGACAAGAATCCATTTGAAGCCAGCACAAAAAACACTGAATCATCCCATGAAGAACTATGCATGCTTCAGAGAGAAAGGTGAAAAGTGCATTGTGATGAAGACTGCTGGGACCTTCATCCTGGAGTGGGTTTTTGGGAGTCTCCAAAGCCCACTGGGACATACAGAGTATGCGTGGTGCACATGCTAATGATATTAATGACTTCCGAGAAATGATTTGTATAACCACCCCTATTCTGGGGAATGTGATGAATATGCATGAATTTTACCTGCAATAGTGTGTTGTTGGAAGTGCTGGCGTGTGTGTTTGGAGGAGTGAATTCCCCCACACCCGGTGCACCGAATAAAGCAAATACCTACTTCTCTGACTTTGTCTCTGAAGTGTCTCTGGACCCGCTTGGGGCGAATCACTGATCATTGAAACCCACAGCCCCAACCCCAATGGCTCCATCTTCGTGGTACAGCTGCATATTGTGAAATTCTCTCTGAAACAGTTTTGGATTGTGGAATTTGGAGTTTCTTGGAGATCTGTGCCAGGCAACTTCCCGCAGACCTTGCAGAGGAGCAAAAGAAGGCTCCTACCTTGGCTCAGAGAACCTACCCCAACTAACTCTCCTAGCAGCCTAGTGAGAAATGAAGAGGGCTCTGTGTGCCTGGTCCCTGTCTCTTAAAGGGAACCCAAGAATCTCCTGTCCTTGCAAACTTGAGATCAAAAACTCCAGTTCTGATTTTGGCCCTCCAGGTCTTAAAGGGACAGTAATACAAACTGCATGGATTGATGTAGAGAAAAAACGGAATAAAATACACATTTTTTGGGTCACAAGCTTTCAAAAAGTCTTCTGAATTGTGGAGGCTTCTAAAAATCTGTCTTGAAGCAGTCTGCTAATGTCAGTCAATGTAAGTTGATTTTAATTATGTAAAGTTTTAGCTTTCAGAATCCTGCAGGGGAAATATCATAAATATAAGAATTTACAAACCCATTAAATACACATTTTAGGGGAAAAAACTCCAAAGACAAACACTCCTCTTTCCATAGGAACTTGGCTCTTAATGTTAACATTTTTGTAATACTGCAGTAGGCCCTAAAATTACCCATTAGAAACGTGGCATCACTCTCATTAGTGAGCATATGGCACGTGCTGTAGTTCTAGTTTCATGTTTCCAAACTCACAAAATGTTGTCAGTGTTGTGATAAACACATGTCATAATGTTGGCTTTTCGCAAATAGCACAATGGATACTATGTGTATTGTTTCAATTCTTTTCTCTTTGAGGTAGCCTGGTTGTGAAAAATTGCTGTGTAATGATGACTAAGGTCTTTCTTTCTAGTACTAGCTGAGTTTAATAGCAGTAAAATAGCTGTTATAGTTTTATTAGAATGCTTGAACTGGACAACATCCCATGAACGGACCCTGCCTCTGACACTCCAACTATCAGTACCTGTCACCTGCAGGAACCACAATCTGGGAATGATAACAGAATCAATGAAAGACGACTGCACACGCTCCGAGGAGGTGGATCAGTTCCCAGAACATGCAAAATAGTTTGGAGAAAAATATGAGTATGTATATCTGCTTATGAATATGCATTAGGCTGAAGGGTATGTAAAGGATGTCTCTGTCCATACCAGGTGTGCTTTTTGGCTGATTGCCAAAACACCCAGCGCTGACCTATTGCTTTTATCTATCCCCTATTGTCATTTATTAAACCTTTTTAATCCTAACAAGAGCGTGAACCTCTTTTTTCACAGTGTTCTTCATCTTTTCAAGACCGTTAATTTGATATCAAATGTACACAAAGAATCTAGGGGAGAAGTTGGGGAGGAGAAATACCACATGGCAAAGGAAATGTATAAAGTTTTACTCATAGTTCTTTGCCCATTGCTGTTTTCCTCTGTGTCAAAGGAGTTCACTTGAATTCATCAAATGTACCATCACAGACAATATTTAAAAGTAGTACTGTTAAACATATTCTATGGTAAAAGCAAATGCTGCTATGTTATATAGCATCCATTAAGAGTTTTAAAATTTCTCCATCAAATATTTGTCAAGTTCGTGTTACACTGAACATTTGTCCTGAATTGCAATATGCATTTAATAATATTAATATAAAACTCAGTGTTGGGGAAAAATTTGAGAGATGTCCCTGTTAATCCTGCATTAATCCAACACAGTGGTATTTTTTCATGCCCCCCACAATCAGGAGGAACACTGCTGTTGCCTTAAAACTGAAGGTTGGAGAAAGGGACATATAGATTTCACTAAACTAGGATATGTAAGCGTATATATGTTTTGACCTCAATCCAGCAGGATTTATAGAGTAGCAATTGGAAGAATCTTCCTGAGCAGAATTAATTAGATACAAGTGGGCCATGTTTAAGCTCAAAATGTGAAATATATGCTACCCTTGTATTTGGTGAAAAAGGCAAACTTTATGTTCTACAGCAGTCTGAAAGCATCAGCAACAAAGTTTATTTCATTTTGTCTTGTTTTTGCTTTGAAGCTAGGTATCTTTGCCGTATGCCATTCAAGGGCAAATAATGTCTTTTTGGTTTTCTCTTGTGATAGGTGCTCTCCCTCCAGAGCTTTCCAGTGCCTCTGAGAAAGGAGTGGTCAAATACAAAACCCAAATCTCTTTGCACTTCAACCATTCTCGTTTCTTTGAGCTTTTGCCCCTTCCACCAGCACGGCACCCGTCAGTTCTAGCCTTGTGGATTCCCTTAATCTTATCAAGATGAAAGGGGGCAAAAGGAATCCTTTTGCCATTGAGCACAAGACATCCCTAGTAATATTAATGACTTATGAGAAGTAATTTGTACAACCACTTCTATCCTGGGGAATGTAATGAATATTCATGAATTTTACCTATAACACTGTGTCTTTGGGGTACTGAGGTGTGTGTGTTTGGTGGAAACAATTCCCACACATCCGGTGCACCGGATAAAGCAAATACCCACTTCTCTGACTTGGTCTCTGAAGTGTCTCTGAGCTCGACTGGGGCAAATCAAATTGGCACCCCAGATGGGGCCCTGACTCTGCTCGGCTGCTGGATCCAGGGGTAAGCAGACCTCCCAGTCGCGACCCTGAATTTTCAGGGGGAGCTCAGCTGTCCTTTGGCTCACAGCTGGAGTAGACTAAGGACCATCTGTACCAAATTAAGGTATTTGCTACTTTTACAAAAACAGAAATACCTGCAGGTCCGGGGTGCTAGTCCCCAAGGGTGTGATGAGACTGGGTCTCCCGAAATTAGTCCTGGGCAAGGGGTTGGACCCCGCTGTCAAGAACAGGTACTTTTAAAGGGTTGGACCCCGGGGTTGGACCCAGCTATAGTGAAAGGTACCTTTAAGGGGGTTGGACTCCACTGTACTACACCACCATACTGTGTTTTTTGTTCTGTCTGTTGTTATTTTGTTACTGTGTTACTGTGTCATTATTTTGTTACTGTGTGAGTGGGAATGAATGAGAAAAATGAAGTGACTGGCCAAGAGTAAATGAGTATAAATCATACATAAACCGTTGGTTTGGAGTATCTGGAGGGGGTGAGATTGTATTATTGAAAGGAAAGATTTTAGCTGCTGAATCGAAAACACTCAGACCCCAACACCTTTCTAATATTGCTCCATTTGATTTTGCCTTTAAAATTCTGTGTTTTGTGAGTGGAAACAGTTGTGAAACTTAAACTTAGTGCACTTGTATTAATTGTGAGAGGAAGTGATATTGTCTATTTGCTCGAGTGCTTTTGAAATTTTTTAATGTGTGTGCATGTACTGTGTGTGCAAAATTTTACCTGTGTTAATTTGTATTTGTGCCGGCATATAAATTTATGCGGGGATGCCTGTGAGATAAAAATAACTAATTGAATCTGATAAGTACCTCTTTAGAACTCCTGTGTGTAGCTGCTGAAATATAGTTGTATAGAATGTTGTAGTAGATAGAGCTTGCAAGTAAATACAATAAAAAAGAAAGAAAAAGAAGGAAGAGAGGAGAAGTATTTCAAGACCCTCCCCCATCTTGCCTAAAATTTTAGCAGCTGACCCAGGGTGAGCTGCAGTGCCTTGTGTCCTCCGCTTTCGGAGCAGCAGGAATGAGCGCAGAGGTGCTGCTGGCCGTGCCTGCTGAGAGCGTAGGAGGGGGAAGGGCTGCGTTTGGATACTGCAGAAAGAATGTCTAGAAATGTGGATTGCCTGTTAAAGAGTTTTGTCTGAGTCACTAGAATGACTTTGTGGGACAATGAGCACCCCCAGGCAGTAGTGCGGGTGGGGGCTGGAGGAAGGGCAGAATAAGCCCTGAACAAACTGGTTAGAAAGATACTGCAAATGTATATAAGAAAGGATAAAACAAAAGGCAAAAACAAAAGTGATGCCAAAGGTATTACAGCCCCAAAAGAATAAACTGCGAGGCCCCTGGGGCAGAGGAGACAGAGCCAGCCACCAAGACGTGGCAAAGGCATTCCCTCCTCAGCAAGAAAAAGCTGATCAAAGCAGCAGCTGATAAGAGATTAGACTGCTATCTGCAGGGCAGAGAGACACTAAAAGCAAAAATGTCTATAAAAAAGATATACCAAATTTTGTAATTAACTATTTCAGAGTTAAAATCTCCTGCCTGGGTTACTCTGAGTTGTTGGGTTTTTTTTGAACAAAGGTTTGCTCAAATGCTTTTAATTCAAATCCTTTACCCTTCAAGCAGCCACACAAATTGCCTTAGAGAAAATGCAAATTAACTGCTGCAGAAAAAAAAATATTTAGAACTGCTGAGGGGAAGGTGGAGATAAGGTGTGTCTCTGAGCCACTGTGCGAGCTGTTCAAGCAGTGAAGAATGTGACAATGTGTGCTTAATTCAAGTCCCCAAGAGAGTTCAGTCTTCTCTGTATGGTTTGTTGTCATGGCAAGTAACTTTTGCAAAAAAAAAAGTGTTGTTCCCCATGCTTTGAGAATTTGACAGCCACTTTTAGAAAACACAGTGGCCTGATGCTACTTTTTTAAGCTGCCAGATCCAGTGGCTGGCAGCTATTCCTTGTCTCAGAATGTAGCCAGAGGCTGCCCACACTGTCTGCAAAAGTTGTGCAGCCAAAGCTCTGATGGTAAATGAAGCCCGAAGGCTGACAATAGGAATATACCTCATAAGTTTCACACCAAGCTAAAGATTTATTAAATCAAAAGAGCATCTGAATAGATGACCAGCGCAGTTATTGTACTGTGAATCTTGTTTAGTAAAATAAGAGTATTTAGGAAAAAAAAAAACCAACAAAAAACAAGGGGTTTGACTAAGCCTCCTTGAAGAAGTTAAAGAAAACCCATGACTGCACAGCATTCAGGTGATAAATCTCCAGACCCAGGCTAGGGAAGATTCGCGAGGCACTCCCTGGTCTGGGGAGAAAATGTATTTAGTAGTGAGTCTTCAAAAGTACTAGAAGAGTAACAACTTGAAAAATACACTATCATTAATGAAAGAAAGTTAAAATAAGTGAAACATTGCCTCTCACATAGTCAGCTCGAGCAGCAGAGCTGTAAGTGCTTGTAAAAGCCTGCGAAGTATATCAAGATAAAATAGTGAATATTTTTACTAATTCTAAATACGCATATAGAGTAATACATGCATTTAAGAAATTATAAGAAAAAGAAAGAAGTTTATTAACCTGCAAGAGTAAAACATTAGTTCATTAAATCTTAATTTCTCACTTATTAAAAACTTGATTTGTATAAGAATTTCCAATGAGGAGTTGAAAGAGGCAAGAATTCATCCTTCTCCCCACTCTAACATGTGTTATCACTGTGCAAGTTTGTTTTAACATCCTTCAGTGTGTCCTCATCAGATAAAAAGCTGTGTCCAGACGTGAGACAAGGAGCTACTCAAGCCACAAAAGCAAAAAGAACTGCTGACTTCTCTCACGACTGTGAGATCTATGGCCAGAGACTCCTCTCTAATGTGAAACTCCAGACAAAGAGGACACAGAAGAACCATATTGGACAATATAATATACAGTAAATTGGTTAAAAGCTGCAACGCCAAAATGAAACACATTAAATGGTTTTGCCTTTTGTATTTCCAGAACAGTGTTATCCACAGTCAGCTATCCTAGCAAAACCTTGTAATAATTGTAATGGCAAGTATGGCTTCAGATGCAAAGGGGTAAGTAAGCCAGAAAAAAAAGAGAAAGCTATATGGGCTTGAATCTAAATTTGTGAAATTGAAATATAACAATAACAAAATAATTTCATTTTTAAAATGAAAAGGTTTCAAAAGGATGACTGGCTATTCTACCAAGTACTTCTAACTGTTGCTGTTTAATGCATATTTGTTTGTCCAGTGTTTAAGAATGCTAAGCCCCACAAAAGAAAAATACTGCCTTTGAAAAATCGCTAGAAGTCATAGACCAATCTGCCAGACTTCGGGCTCTGCAATTTAAAAGATAATTTTAAATTTAAAATAGCAGTTAAAAGTGCCATTTTTCAGTAGCACATTTGAGGTCCTAAAAAGAGCTCGCAAAATTGTATAAAAGGATCCTGAATGTCTTGATTTTTGTGAGTGGCTAATATTTGTGAGCATATTTTTTCTGTAAATTGAAAGATAATCTAGATTTACAGCGAGTAAAATAAAAGACTAAAAAAGGGGGGGGGGGGAATAGCCTAATAGATCACAAGCAAAAGACTAACAGTAGGAAAGTCTTAATCAGTTATCCTTTATGCTTTCCTCTTTCCTTTCTGCTCTGTTTGCTAAAAATTCCACCAAGGTGGGGAAGAAAAGTACCCCATTTTACAAGTGAGAAAAGCTATCAGTGGTCCTGATCACTGTCTGGAGCCATGATGTGAGCTGCCAAAACTGGAAAAATTAATGTCTCTGAGACACTTCAAGATGCCTGTGTGTGTGGGGAAGGGGCAGGTCAGGCCTTGCCCTGGTGAGACAGTGAACTGCTCCTTACCTCAGCCCCAGAGCATCCCAGCCCTGCAGTGAAGTCCAGTAGAGGACACAGCAGAGGCAGTGCTGCACAGAGCTCCAAGCCCAGCCCTATAGTGAGGCCAGCCATGCACACAGCAGAGGCAGTGCTCCATTCTCCCCATCCCTGACTCCAAAGAAACCTGCTGGGGGATGGAAGGCCCAAGAAAGCCAAAAGAATTAACGTTCTTCTTAGAATTTCTATAGATTCTGTCTTTCTTCTTTTTCTTCAAAATAACTGCTCAAAATTCTAGACCTATAGGGAAGCTAATATGTAAAATAAAAATCAAACTACGGTAAGACCAAAGCCCAAGAGTTAGCCAGTGCCCCCAGGGCAGAGTTGATGTTAATATATGAACACAGTGCCCATAAAGTTTTGCCCTTGGGATGACAAAGTCGCTGTGCAATAAGACCAGTATCTCTCCACATTAGTATTGTTCCTCAACTAACAAAGCTTACTCCAAACTTTTATACTAATATATAAACCCACCAATTTTCACAGTTTTGCCAGGTAGTTTATACCCTGGCCCAAAGTAAGTAAACTAAAGAAGAATATTTCTACCACGGTAGAGACCATAATGAATGCCACTGCAGATGCCATAAAAGCACAGCAAATCAAGATTAAGAGCATCTCACAATTAACTATAGATTTGCTGTATGCCAGAAGAATATGCGCAGTTATAAATACAAGCTGTTGCAATTATGTTAATCCTAACTTAAACAAATGTATGTAATAGTTATTTGTGTTATTGCATTGTTATTTACTGTCTGCAATAGTAGTTACTATTGTATGATATTATGTACTTGAAATTGCGATGCTTATATTCAATGGCAAAAATACAAATTTAGATATGAGATAGAGAAAAGTACTTACTTTCATGACATACAAGATTTGCAAAGAATTACAAAATTACAAAAAGAGAAGGGGGATTGAGAAAGGAGTGGTCAGATAGAAAACCCAAATCTATTTGCACTTCAACCATTCTCGTTTCTTTGAGCTTTTGCCCCTTCCACCAGCACGGCACCCGTCAGTTCTAGCCTTGTGGATTCCCTTAATCGTATCAAGATGAAAGGGGGCAAAAGGAATCCTTTTGCCATTGAGCACAAGAAATCGCTAGTAATATTGATGACTTATGAGAAGTAATTTGTATAACCACTCCTATCCTGGGGAATGTAATGAATATTCATGAATTTTACCTATAACACTGTGTCTTTGGGTGTCGGAGGTTGGGGGATGCCTTGGAATTTTTCTCCATCACTGTTACTAAGCAACAAATAGCTGGGTGATTAGAGCCATCAACTTTTTTTGTAAGAGACAAAGGGTGTGCTTGGGCAAGGCAGGGGAAGGGAAGAGCAGGCCGTGGGAACACTCACTCTTGTCCTCGGACACGGGGAAGAGAGGCTGCTCCTTGCTTCTGGCTGGGACCAGAGGAAATTCAACTGTGCCCTGTTTTCTTCTCCTGGCTCGGTGAGCTTTGATTCAACCTTTTTTCCCACTGGGAAGTGCGCACATTTCCCCAGGGCTGCCTTCCCTCGCAGTAGCTGCCGGGAGAGTCCGGCTGCCTCGGCCACCTGCCCCCCCCCGCCGCACAAGACCACAATGTCTGCTGTGACTGCAGAAATCCTTGCTACCTCGCTAGCTAGCCGGAAGACAGCCAGCGCCTGCCCCTGCTGCCCTGCTTTTTTTTTGCTGCTCCAAGCTGTTTTGCTGCTCTGCCTGCTCTTCAGCCCGCCCACCATTACCAGCTGCCTGAGGCTGACCTGACCCTGCACCACAGTGCCACCTGCAGCCACTCGGGAGTCATCGCACCTGCCCTGCCTGGCTGGGAGCTCAACAGCGCCCCTGCTGCTTGCAACCGTGATTACACCACACGGGAAAGTGCTCGGCAGCTCAAAAAGACATCTGCTATTGGTTTCTGGTTCTAGTTGTGGTTGCTATTATTGTTATTGCTTGTTTATAGATACTAGTAAAGAACTGATATTCCTTTTTTCCCATACCTTTGCCTGAAAGCCCTTGATTTTCAAAATTAAATAATTCGGAGAGAGGGGAAAACCACATTCTCTGTCCTAAGGGAGAGTTCAACCTCTCTTGGCAGACACCTGTCTTTCAAACTAAGACATTGGGGTACTGAGGTGTGTGTGTTTGGTGGAAACAATTCCCACACATCCGGTGCACCGAATAAAGCAAATACCCACTTCTCTGACTTGGTCTCTGAAGTGTCTCTGAGCTCGATTGGGGCGAATCACCTCCCCTCAAATGACATCTTAAAAATTGAAATGGTTAGCTGAGACCACATGGATTAAGTTTTCTCTTCTGTCTAGTTCTTCTCCTCTACTTCAATGATAGTATTGCTAGCTATCATTGTTCCAAAGAGGAAAGTACTGAGCCAAATGTATTCACTCAAGTTTTCCATCTGCAAAAGGCAAGGAATCTCCTATCTATTTCTTTTTTTGGAACTATGCTGCAGACCCAGTCTTCAAAGAAGACTCAGTCATAGTATGAATAGGTCATAACCAAGAATTTAGGAGAGTGATATTTACATATGTATGAAATGATATATATAAAAAAATAACCTACAAAAACTAACCTGGAAGTTTTTTTTTCAATTTTGTAACCTCAGAATGGTTAAACTCCAGGACACTTCATCTCATATGAGACTCAAGCTGTTGAATATATGTACATATTACATATGTAAGCTTGCAATTTTGTTAATTTTCAATCACCATAAAACTGCAAGACAAATACGTTTATTTAAAATAGTATGTTTATAAATGTATCCTCCTCACAATAATTTTAATAGAAAATTTTCAGCTTTGGCTGAAGTTAAATGGAAAATATTTCCATGAAAATATATTGGAGAAGACAACATTCAGTCATGTTTTGTTTTATTTGTGTATCTCAACACAATGATTATTCTTCCTATTAATTTTTAAAGGCTCTCCACATTTTGCATAATGAATGAGGTGAGATGACTTGCGTTCAATACTCAACTCCAGCTGTTAGTTACATTTTATGCATTTATGCAACACATGCACAAAAAACTTTTTATATTCACATGGACGTTAGGTGTTTGTGAATTATGCTAAGGGAAAGAGATATAATCTGGTCTTTTTTCCCCATGTTACTGATTTAAGGTAAAATAGAAATTACTAATGTAAAAGAACTAGAAGCTGGATAATAGTAATAATATTTTTGAACTGATTTAGAGAGCCAGAGATTGGATAATGATTTACTAAGATATGCCAGCTGTGATGCATTTATTATTCTCTTAATGAATTTGTGTCTACCTGGTATCAAGGAGAATGGAGAGAGGAGAGCCAAATAATTGAGGAAAACCACTGAGTGTAACCGAGCATCCCGCCCTTGGACCCCAGGACCGGTACGAGTTGGTTCTCAGGCTTGGACTAGGACCAAGGGAGCATGCGCAAGGGAACAGGGTGAACAGTTCATCGTGATGAAGAGGATGGATCCTGTCATAATTAATCATCGGAACCCTCGCCCACAATTAATCTGAAGACATTGCGCTTGCGTGGGTATATTCAAATGAACTTTGAACTCATTATAATACAAAGCGGGGATAGGTATTGAATATGTATAGGGGCTTTGTCTAACTTTATGCATATGTAATCTGTAACCTAATATAAACTTAGTGAAGTGCCGCTGAGGGTGTGTATGTCTTTGGAGGGGCTACCCACCATGCACCCCAGCTAGAATAAACACATACCTACTTCATAACTATCTGAGTTGTGGAGTCAATTCCATGCTTCATTATCCTGGGGTCCTGCGGCTGGAGTGTGAGTCTGTGGCTCAGGAATACCTAGAAAAAGTAATCAGGTGTTGAGAAAGCATAGATTCAGAAAAGTTTGTCCTCTCTAAGTTGTATCATATTTTACAAGTTATCTTTAATTCTGTGTTATTTCTGTTCTAGAATGTGGAAATGCCTCCATCAGACCTTGAGCCTCAGGAAAATTTGTCTAGGCTCTGGTTGTCAGATGGTAAATCAGCAACCAACAGCAACACTGAATCTCATAATATCTGCAAATTAACTTCTTATTCTGTCAGGAAGATTGATGAAAAAATAATCTAATGATTTCATAGTATTGACCAATAAAGTTCTAAAGGTTTCTTGACAACAATAATACAGTAACAACAACAGAATTACAGCCACACAGCTGACAGTTCTTGGCCAATGACGCATGCTATCGGACAAGATGTTCATCAGAATTGTAACTACAGGCTTTACTAAGCTATGCAAAATACAAATCTGGAAACCTGGGAAAAAATTTCCAGAATATTTACAAACCTATGAAGTGCTTGTGAAAATTTCAAGGTGTGTAAAATTAGCAGTTTCAACTAATCATACATTTGATAATTTAATTTAATTTATTTTGCCTTTGTTTATGATTCTTGGCAAGGGGCAAGAGTACAGGAAAGAAGGAAAGTGGGGAAAATACTGCCAAAATAACAAGTGGCAGTATGGCTTGTTAGCAGGGCATTTAGCAGCTTATACAGGACTCAAAGTAAAAGCACTTTAAAAGAAAAAAGGTGATTGTGGCAGAGGTAGATTCACAATGGCAGGCAGATTTGCTGGATGTGCAACAGTTTTCCAAACAAAACATTGTGTTAAGTACTTTTTAACAGTAACAGGCATCTTACCCGGTTATGTTTGGGCCACTGTAAAAGGCAAACTAGGGGCCATTTTTGCAAAGGGTGCAAGCCTCAGAAATTACAGATTGACTGTGGAACTGAATTTTTAAACAAGTCTTTAAACAAGGTTTTAAAATAGTGTAGTGCTCACTATTTTCTTCCTAATAATGAAGTAAAAAATTCTGTCATAGATAATTTCAACAGAATGCTCCAAACCAAGTTGTGGAGATATTTTACAACACACTGATATGTTGTCAGAGTGTTATGATCCAATTATTAAGGTTCTATGAAAATACCTCCGCCCAAATTAAGGTGCAAACAAGACCATATGCCAGTCAATAGTATGGGTTTTATTTAATAGTAAATATGAGAGAGAGAGAGGAAAAGAGAGAAAAGGAGAAGTAGGAAAAGAGGTGGGGGTGACAGAAAGAGGGTGACAGAGACAGAATAAAGAAAATATCACCATCCGTGGATCCCAACGATGTTGTGCTGATCCTCTCCAGCTGGTCTTCTCGGTGATGATGGTCCCCCCAGAAGCATAGAATCCCATGGGTTAATATACCCTCAGGCTAGCTGGCCATGTCCAGGCATGTGCCCCCAGGGGAGGGGGCAGTCTCTTGCAGCAGAGTCTGCTTGTATCATGTGCAGTCCTGTGGTGCAAGGCCTAGCACTTTGTGGGGGTCTTTGATGGATTGTGACTCCCCTTCAGCTGCCTCTCACGTGGAAGTCCCATGGATGTGGCCTACGGGATTGGGAGTTCCACAGCTGGGGCAGTTTGTGGAACGGAGGGTGGGTGTTCATTGCTTCTGACCAGAGGTTACACCATGCACCCCAAACCTCCTCCTCCCCTCCTCAGCTGGGTGGGGGAAGTCTGTGTCTGTGAGCTGTGCTCTCCCCCACCCCAATACTCAGCCAGGGATGATCCTCAGTGCGGGTGAGGTTTGGCCTTTGTGGATGCATACCTTTCCCTCAGCCTGAGGTGATTGAACAATAGGTTTCACTTTATCTAATCTCAGCAGTTTGACTTCCAGTCCAAAGTCCAAGTCAGGTATCTTCAGGGAGGCTTCTTTGATTGTAGCTTCTCTATACAGTTTTTGTTATAATGAGCAAAACTTTATATCAATGTTTGAGGCATGAACTATTTCAGTCTCTGACACAGAGTTTATAAAGTTCTATAAGCATAGCTTCTGCGGAGCTATCGGATCTGGACTTGTGTCTGTGAACACTTTAAATTGTACAAGAGTTTGGAGAACCATATATGAGGGCATGTTTAAAATTAAAGAATTTGCATCTCTGCTTGAAAATGGAGACTATGCAGGGTGTCTAGAACAAAAGAGGGATTTGAGAAAGGTTACCAGAACACATTTAAAGATGAAATTTTTATAATAGCTGAAATAATGAGAAAGGGACCTGTGTACCACTTAACAGCCGGTGATCACAAAGCAATGGAGAAGATATTTTACCCTAAAAAATGCTAAAAAGCTAGTCCCAATAGTGACAGAATCTACAATATTGAGATCATCACTGCAAAAGAGAAAGCTGCTAGTTACTAGGCATGGCTGGCCCAAGAGTGATGCCTGATGTTTTTTGTCTTTTCTGTTTATACCCTTTCCTTCCCTTTGTAACCTTCACAAACACTCCTTTTACCTTAGCCCTGCATGTTTAGAACTCTTGTACTCTGATATTTAGCTTTGTTTGGGGATTCTTTGGGGGGGGAAGACAAAACTACTATCTCAAAACTGGAGGCTCCAACCTTGGACAGAGCCTCCTCTGTGGAACATGTTTTTGTAAACTAGGCTGTAGTCTCACTTGAGGGGGAATGATTAGAATAGGGGGACAATTACTTCATTTGTTAAGTTTCTTATTGGGGGATTTTAGGTAGATATGCTAATTCGTGAGGTCCGTAAAATTGTAGACGCGTTGTACATGGCGTTGTACATGGCTCCTCGGCGTGTTTCCACCTTTGATGAGGGTGCACCTGGGATCCTATTAAAACCAAGGTAATACCCCTTTTCCCCCTATACTGCTGTGTCTGCCTCTTATTTTTACTAGCTTTAAGGCATCAAGAGGGGTCCCAATAGTTCAATTCTCCTCTTGTAGGCTGTCAAAACCAAGCATTGCCTAAACACCTCATTACCCAAACCATTCAGCACAACTGCTTTCTGCTCCCTCACTGGGTCTTTATAGATAAGTGTGTGGACAGTGTATCATGGCTGTAGTTGAAAATCAACTCAATGAAAGTATGGTAGCACAGCAGTTGTTGCTCTGGATTATCAGTAGATCCCCCAGCATAATATCCATCTGACTGATCCATCTGGGATCAGCGGGTAATGAGACCCATAGCGTCACCAAATCTGAAGTTGGGAGTGTCTCCTTTTACAGTCTTGCAGAGTGTTGTTCCTATTTATATGTTCTTTGCCATTCCCAGCTTCTTTACTGTACCCACAAGTGCAGAGAGTACAATGGTGGAAAGTGGAGGCATCTCTATAAACAGGGTTTGCTCAGTGCTGGTCTGTGCTGGGGATGCTTCAAACAAATCCAGCTTTTATTTAACACATTCTTCTGAGAATCCATGAACCAAAGTAATTCTTTAAAAGATATATTTGTGTTTCTTTTCTAGAAAAGAAAAGAAAGGGACATCTTGCTCTGGTTTTCTGTCTCTTTTGTGCTGTTTGATCTGACTCATTTTTATTTTTCTTCTTGTCATGGGCAGATTGCTTTCTGGTGCCCAACCTTTCTTTTTATTTTTCTTTTTTTTAAAGGACTGGAGCAAACATTTCCTCTGGGGGCATGATTCACCCCAATCGAGCCCAGAGACACTTCAGAGACCAAGTCAGACAAACGGGTATTTGCTTTATTCAATGCACTGGGTGCGGGGGAATTTTCTCCACCAAACACACACACCAGTACCTCCAAAGGCACAGTGTTATAGGTAAAATTCATGAATATTCATTACATTCCCCAGGATAGGAGTGGTTATACAAATCATTTCTTGGAAGTCATATCATTAGCATGTGCACCACGCATTCTCTGTATGTCCTGGTGGTCTTTGGAGACCCCCAAAGACCCCTCCAGGGTGAAGGTCCTTCATGGGATGATTCAGTGGTTTCTGTGCTGGTTTTAAATGCATGCTTGTACATCTTAGCTGATAAGCCATCAGGCCAGAGTTGTTACCTACATTCACTCCTCTCTGAGCTGTCAGCTACAATTTGAATTTGAATTACAGTTCAGCCTTCAGCCCTGGACAGGCTCCGTGCTGATGGAAGGGGGCAAAAGCTCAAAGAAACAAGGATGGTTGAAGTGCAAATAGGTTTGGGTTTTCTATTTGACCACTTCTTTCTCAGGCACAACACAGTTATCTTTCTTTTAAGGCTTTTTCTTTGAATCTAAGCAAGACCTGAACTTTTCTGATTTCATGGTTTTTCCTAGGCTGACAACCTTGAAAACACATCCAAACATTTTTTTTTTGCAATGTTCTGAGTGTTGCTTCTAATGCATGGCTTAGCAATTTCTGAGAACCTTTTCAAAAGTAGGACAGCCTTTCTAAAGAGGATGTGAAACATGCCTGTAACATCTGCACCATGCATCACAGGAACACCTTGAAACCAGGGAGCCCATTGCTGACCTGGGTTCTGTAATGTCAGGAAAATTAATCCACAAACGCCAGAGGTTTATGTCCAAAAAGAAGACAGAGGAGTCCTGTAACTTTATGAATGAGTATAGAGAGAGGGCATGGGCATTTCCCGTGGGGTCTCTCAAATTGATAGAGGGTGCAGCCTCTTTCATCCTAATTCTTGGCCGCAGTTCCCTCTCTCTTTCCCTATTGGCTGAGCTACTCGAGAGGTACAGGCTTCCTGGAACACCTAATATACCTCCCTCCTAATGCAGACCCTCTTAAAACATATCCCCCTTTCTTCTTTTTCTTATGTCTCTGTTCTTGTAGTTCATTAACACAGTCTTGGGTAAGTCAAATTAGGGAAATTCCTATGGCAATCCTTCCCATTGTTTCTTCTATCTCCCAGTATCCATCTTATCTTACCAGCAGATTCAGGTCTTATCTTACCAGCCTTTTGTATGTAAAGACACTCCTTTATTCCTTTCATGTAATAATTCACATACAACAATGATGGGGTTCGCAACCCCCTGACTCAGTTAGGGCCGCCGTTTTGGAGCCCAGGCAGGGCAGCTTGCTCTTGGAGGGACGCGGGGTGTTCAGGAAAAGGCAGAGCTCTCGGGGGAGCAGCGCGACCCGGAGATAAGGAGCGGAGGCAAAAGATGCAGGCAGTCGAGTCGGCGGTCCACGAGGTTTATTAAAAGGGTAAGGGGGGATGAAGGAGGGACGGGACGGGACTGGATCAGTGACCTGAAAGCGCGGGCTCTGCGTTGTGACAGGGGCTTATAAAGCGGGGAGAAAAGGGAGGGGGGAGACCAAAAGGGTCAATGGGGTACACAAAACTCTGGATTGACAATAACTTAATCTTATGAGGGAACAAGGGGGGAAGGTTTGAATTTTCCAATCAGAGAACACAGCATTGGCAAACAAAGACGAACTTTCTGGAATTAATCTTTATATGTAATGTGGGAGGGGAGACGAGCTGGGCCAGTAGCATCTCACTTCAAGGCTCCCTGGGAGCACTCTTTTTAGTTACTCCCACGACTCATCCCGTGGGGCCCTGCCACTGTGCAATGGGCTAGGGACGCTCAGCTGAGCCAGGGCCACAGCAACACAACGAGTCACAATGCCATATGAAAACTTTCCCATCTTTTAAAAGCACAGGAGCAGTCTTCAGTCAAGCAAGCAATGCAGAAGAACAGCTTAACTGAACTCCCTGTAGAGCTCAGAAGAAAAAAGAAATTGTACAATCTCTGGAAACGAGGTCAGACTTTGCAAGAAGCTTATAGAGTTGTGGTTTGCACATGCAGAGAGAAGACATGTAAGATCAAAATTCAATTATAGTTGAAAATGGCCAGTGTTGCATCAGATAGCAAGGAAGTGTTTTTAAAGAATGCTGTCTGCAAGAAGAGATCTAGGAAAAACACTGGGCCAATACTATCGAAGGTGGTCACCTGACTAATAACGATGAAGAAAAGCAGAGGCATTCAATGCTTTTTTTGCTTCAGTCTTTAAAAGTACTGGGAGACCTTTGGCTTCCCAGTCCCCTGAGCTGGAGGACCATGAGTATGGGAACAGTGACTTTCCATTTGTGGACACTGAAATTGTAAGGGACCAGCTATATTAGCTGAATCTTCATATGTCCATGGTGCCTGATGAAAGTCATCCTAGACTGCTGAAGGAGTTAGGAGATGTTATGGCAGAATCTTTCTCAATCATCTAGCAAAGGTCTTGAGAATCTGGGGAGGTGTCCACTCATAGGAACCTGGTCAGCGTTATCCCAGTTTATAAGAAGTGTTTGAAGGAAGACCCAGGAAACTACAGATGTGTTAGTTTAACCTTAGAACCTGTAAAAATTTTTGAGAAAATCATACTGCTTGCTATTGAGAAACATCTAAAGAATGATTATCAGGTACACTCAACATGTATTCACAAAGGGAAAGTCCTGTTTGCTGTCCTTTCATGATGAGGTCACCTGCCTAGTGGACAAAGGGAAGGTGGTGGGTGTATTTTTTCTGGATTTTAGAAAGGCTTTTAATATTGTCCTTCCCAACATCCTTCAGGACATGCTGTCCAATCGTGGAATGAGTGGGTTCATGGTGCACTGGGTGAAGAACTGGCTGAAGGACAGAAGTCAAAGGGTTGCAGTGAACAGGACTACGTCTGGCTGGTGACTGGTCACCAGCAGTGTTCCCTGGAGCTCCATTCTAGGGCCAGTTCGGTTCAATATACTTCTCAGTGATCTGGATGTAGTAGTTGATTGCACCAAATTTGCTGATGATACCAAACTGGGAGGTGCTGCTGACTCTCTTGTGGGACTAGGTGACTTGCAGAGAGATCTGGACAGCTTAGAGCATTGGGCAGTGATTAATGGGGCTAAATTTAAAAAGCCCAAATGCTTGGTTCTGGGATGGAATAACACCTGACACAAGTATAAATTGGAAAGAGTGGCTCTCCTGAGGTGACAGAAGGAAATGGGAAGATGTGAACCAAATGAGTCAGTCACTGTCTGTTTTCATCCATACAGAATACTTGAAAGGTAGTAAACAGACATTAAAGACACTAAGCCTCATCAGGCCCCATCTAATGCAGAGGATACATTGTTTTCTTTTTATGGCGGAGTGAGTAAATTGCAGGGACAATCTGTCCTTGGTACTGGGTAATTTCTGCATTCATCAAGTCCCTTTTCTTTTGTTTTCTTTTTACTTTTCCTTGCTCTTTTCCCTTTCCCTCCCTCCCTCCCTCCCTCCCTCATTTTCTTCCCCTTTCTTCCTTTTCTCGTTTTTCCCTCCCTTTCCACCTCCGCCCCCCTGCCTTTCCATCTCTTTTGCTTTTCATTCTGCCTTGATCTAAGGTGCAGGACTGCAAATGATTATTGTTTGCAACTGGTGGGGGTTTAAATAAATGACTACCAACTTTATTGCTGTGGAATGAAACCAGAAACTGAAATTTCCCTTCTTTTTAATGAGGCTTTTTATATCATAAGAATGCAATATCAGGCTTTCAATCCACATTTAGCTATTTGAAAATACTTGTCCAATTTGACAAGAGTGACAGCAACAACAACAAAAGATTAATACTAGACCAGTTTCCTCTGAAACTAGGAGACCAGTGAACACATTTGAATTTTTTAGGGAGGCACAAAAGAATATTATTAAACCTAATTGGTTACAAAAAACCACGGACATTATAGGTGTTATACATACGAAAAATCACTTAGTGGGAAATATCCAATGCAAACACCTTTCTTCCCTTATAAAAATTCCAGAGATTATTTCAAAGTTTGTATCTGCATGTATTGGTTTTGTATGGCCTGGTTTTTGGTAGCTGGGGTGCCGCAGTGGTGGCTTCTATGAGAACCTGCTAGAAGCTTCCACCATGTCTGGCAGAGCCCATCTCTGATAGCTCCGAAGATAGATGTGGCCAAAGCTGGGCCAATTAGGAAGGGTGGTAACACCTCTGTGATAACATATTTAGGTAGAAATCAAAACAAAGGTTGTGGCACAGTTTTAATTCCAGCCATAGATGAGCAGAGTGAGAATATGTGAAATAAACAACTATGCAAACACCAAGGTCAGTGAAGAACGAAGGGCAAGAGGTGCTCCAAGCACTGGAGCTGAAATTCCTGTGCAGCCCATGGAGAAGCAGCTGTGCCCCTGCAGCCTGCAGAGGTCCACAGGGAGCAGAGATCCACCCACAGTCCATAGAGGAGCCCACACCAGGGCAGGCAGATGAAAAATACCTGAAAGACAATGCAGTCATCAACCACACAGAGCACAGCTTCATGAGAGGAAAGTCCAGCTTGTCAAGCCTGATATCCTTTTATAACAAGAAGACCCACCTAACTGATCAAGGGAAGCCAGGTGATGTAATGTTTTTGGATGTCAGTAGATCTTTTAATGGCTCTCACAGTATCCTTCTGGACAAAATGTCCAGCCCACAGCGGAATAAGCACATCAAGGTGAGCAGCTGGCTCATGGGTTGGTGAACTGTCATTAGTGGGGTTCCACAGGGCTCCACCCTCGGCCCTGTGCTCTTCAGCATCTTCATCAATGACCTGGATGCAGGACTGGAAAGCGTACTAAACAAGTTTGCAGACAATATGAAATTGGGAGGAAATGCTGACTCTCTTGAATGTAGGGAGGCCCTGCAGAGAGATCTTGACAAATTAGAGGACTGAGCAATTATCAGTAGCATGAATTTCAACAAGGGAAAGTGCCAGATTCTGCACCTAGGATAGGGCAACCATGGATGTATAGACAGACTGGGGAATGAGATGCTGGAAAGCAGTGCCATGGAAAGAGACCTGGAGGTCCTGGTTGACAGAAAGCTGAACATGAGTCAGCAGTGCCCTGGCAGCGAGGAGGTACAACCATGTTCTGGGGTGCATCAGCACAGCGCAGCAACACCAGCTGGGCAAGGGAGTGGATTGTCCTGCTCTGCTCTGCACTGGGGCAGCCTCAACTTGAGTCCTGTGTGCAGTCTTGGGTGCCACAATATAAGAAAGATATAAAGCTGTTGGAGAGCGTCCAAAGGAGGGCTGTGAAGATGGTGAAGGGCCTTGAGGGGAAGCCATATGAAAAGTGGCTGAGGTCATTTGGCTCCTCCAGTCAGCCTGAAGGAGACTGACTCTACAACTCAGCTTCCTCATGAGGGGGGTGGCACTGATCTCTTCTCTATAGTGACCAGTGACAGGGCCTGAAGTTGTGTCAGGGGAGGTTTAGGCTGGCTATTAAAAATGGGTTCTCCAACCAGAGGATGGTTGAGCGGTGGAACAGGCTTCCCAGGGAACTGGTTACAGCCCTAAGCCTGACAGAGTTCAAGAAGCATATTTGGACAAAATACTCTTGGGCACATGGTGTGACTCTTGGGGTTGATGCTGTGCAGGGCCAGGAGCTGGGCTTGATGGGCCTTGTAAGTCCCTTCCAACGCAACTTATTCTGTGGTTCTGTAATGTTAAAGGAGGCAAATAGAAGAGAATAGGCACTTGAGCTATTTTAAGTGTCTTACTTTGGGAGGAAAGGAGCTCCACAATTGACATACTTCTTCTCCCCATTGAACATGGAAGGAACACCAGGGATCTATAAAGGGACTATGAAAGCAAATTAGCCCAGCTATTTGCATTTTATTAACTGCAAAAAGGAGAAGCAGAACTTTTGATAGCATCTTTGCAGCAATTCCACTGATTTTAACATTGCTAGAATATTTATATTGCTTTAGTCACACCATTCATTACTTTAAAAACTATTCTCTGGTTTTTAAAGGGTCTTTCTTGGGGAGATCTATTTGATGTTGACTACAGACATATACATTGTTTTCCCAAAGATTTAGAAAGGGTCAAGAAACAAGGAAAGATGGTACTGAAATGCTGTTTCAAACTATGTTGTTAAAAGAAAACATAAAATATTATGGGTAAATGTTACCCGCTACGCTTTCTGTAACATGACTATTACAATCATTAGGGTTTGCTTTTACTATTCTCTTTGTCTTATTTGAAATAGTAATTGTTTTTGGTACTATTTTCATCCATGTATCTAATCTTAGCCTTGGTAAGACTTCAGTAGACAAAAGCTTAAGTGCATAGAGAGTGAACTATTTCAAAGTTAAGATGAACTATCCAGTTGAGACTATGGTTTTGAAAATGTATGGATGTCTATGCAGTTGTAGATATCATATAAGCCAACTGCCATATTTAGTGACACAGTTTCCCTAATTTACTATAAGGCATGTGCAATGAATTAATACCAGGCAAATAGATTGTGTTATTTTGGACTAAAATAGATTATATTGAAGGCAATAATGGGAGAGAGACCAATTTGGAAATATTTAAGGAGCTAGGAGCAAAAATATCAAACTTGTGTCAACATGATTTAAAGAAAGGTTTTTGTGCTTGATTTCTTGCCTATCTTTTTCCCAAATCTGTTTGTTTGTTAAATAAAAAATAAGTGGCCATCCCAAGACACCTCGCAGCATGTATCTCTGTAGACCACTATTTACTGCAACAATGCTTCTAAATCAGCAATTGAAAATTAAAAGCAATGTGGCATAAGAGAAAGAAGGAAGTTTAGTTCTCTCTGGGATTTCAGTACATCTCCTCAGTAAGCATTCCATTCTAAGGGAATGCTCAGAAAACTTACAGAAATCAATGTGAATCTTCATACTTCACTAGTCTTTTTGAACAAATGTGGGAAAGTTAATTACTTGTTCTTTCCTGCTGGTGTAGCACTTGCTGTCTCTTTTCTCCACACAGATGGTGAGAAAGTAATCAAAAGTTCAAAGAAGTGCTGGAGAATCTGTGGAGTCCAAGTGTGTGATAACACACAAGCAGTTTAGGACAAATCAAACAGAAGCTTTACTAATGTGATTATAGTGAGAGAACATTTGGGCAACATCTTTCCCTCTGCTCTTCTGTTTCCATCTGTGGCAGGACATCCTCCCCGTCTCTCTCTATGTCCATGGGTGGTGTGTAGATAACCCAGGTTGGGTCAAAAGCCCATGAAGGGGTTCCTTCTTGGTGGTCGAGTGTCTGAAGCCTCCAACCCAGAATCCACATCTTGGTGGGGAGAGCAGATGTGAAAAGAGATGAAAAGAATAATTATGGGACCAAAAGACACACTTTTACACTATAAAATGTGGCTAGCACAGGTTTTTCCCATGAGAATTTCTTTTGTGTTTTATAAACAGAGATAAAGTTTGGATGTTATTAAAACAGTGTCTCAAGACTTGGACAGTTCAGGCCTGGCCAATGAGGCCTAGGGGGAGGTTTCTGACTGACCAATCTGGGTGACCTCTGAAAAGTCTATATATATGTTGGATTCAAACAATAAAGCGTCTTTTCTATGCCACGCTGAGAATCCGGGTTTTCCTTCTCTGCTAGCGGCTCAACAGTGACAATAAAAGACGCATGAAATATCACAGAGGCGGAAGTTTCCTACACACACTCTGGAAATGAGCAAGGGCTTCTCCCTGGAGTCTGAATGCAGGCTCTGCTGGTTACTTTCCTGGGGATTGAGTGAAAGGATTCCGAGGTATACTTCAGCACCAAATTGGCGTTGGTAAGATACACATTGGCTCCTAAGTTATATTATTTCTTGCTAGCTAATAATGGTACCTTTTCACATGCTGAATTCTCTCTACTAGTTATTTTTCTTTCTTTTTTTTTTTTTTATTCCTGTGTAGTATGTAGTTTTGTTCTAAGCCTTATGTCTGCTATTTCTGTGTCAAATAAATAATAATGTATGTCATATTAGACCTAAATTAGCCATTATTAAAGAACTTGAGAACGTGACTGTGTCTTGGGATGCTGGCCGTCCCAATAAGAGCTACTGCCTGCTGCCAAGGCCTAGGCAAAAGGCAGAGATTTATCTAAGCTCCTGTCTCCATTCGTAACACCTCCCAAATGATTTGAAAGAACCAGCCTATACACTGTTTCTGGAAAAATAAAGATGTGTAGAAAATAATAATTTCAGTGTTAATAAGATAATCTCTGGGAGGGATGGATTCACTTAAGTAGCTTGCTAACTTCCACAACTGAAGAAGTCAAACAGAAATAATAATGTGACAGTAGGAAGAGCTGGCTCTTGATGGAGCCTATAAGTGTGACATACCCAGTGTTATCTTGGCTCAGACGTGGGGAATTGGAATGAATCACAGACTCAGCTTTTTGTCAGAAGAAATATCCTTCTAACAGCAATGCCTCTTAGCCAGACTGTTCAGGTCATAATTATTAATAATTTTACCATGATAGAAGAGAGATATAGAAATAACATGGAGATGGAAAGATGGAAAGGCAGAGAAAAATAAGTAAAAACACCAAAAGGAAATGTGTAAAGGAAGTAAAATACACAAAAAAAGCCAGAAAGATTGAAGAAAAGAAACATAAAACAGGACTAGGTCCTCTGGGTTGTATACAGTCAAAGAATTGAACTGTGTTAGGTTGAAGGAGGAGGTCAGTGCTTTCTCTTTTCAGTGTATGAGTTGTTTTGGCTGTGCTTTGCTCAGTGCTCCAGGGCTAAATCATGGTGGTGAGAGCTTCTATTTTAAGTTGCAAAGCCAGCAAACAACTTCATAAAATACACCATTATTTGCTCTTTTATAACATTTTTTAGTTTATTGTGCTTGGTTTTACTAATCCATTTAGTTACTGACAAATAATCTCTAAGTACCTTTCCTGTGTTCTAAAATAGCATGGTGAGCACCTGAGAAAAAAGCTTTTGCTTCTGTGTTGTTAAGGTGTGTTTGTATCAGAGCCCAAAGCCTACTTTGTATCAGACTACTTTCCAGATAGATACTTATCTTTCTGTACCAATACTGAGGTAAGAGCAGAGCAATGCAAATTTGACCAGATGCCCTTTTCTGATCTGAAAGCCAGGTTGCACCTTCTAGGAATGGGCTTGAATCCTTGGTAGCATGCTAGTCTGACAAAAAGGAGTTGTTGAACTAATACTAGATAAGGTTAAAGAAATTGCAGAATGAGGTGCGTTAGGTATTTTTGCATCAGTGTGCTTGATTTTGGTTCTCGCTCTTATGAATAGCAATGTAACTACCTAAATTAATTTCTATTATCTTACTATCACCCAAAATAGGAACAAATGTTTTTCACATTTCAGTCTGTTGTTTTGTTGTTGTGTTTTGGGGTTTTTTTTATAAGCCACTTTATGCCTGCTGCATAATGTCATGCTTTGAAGAAAAATGTCTATAGTTCAATATGTACTTGACACTTTCTCTCAAATCCTCTGCTTTTTTTCCAGCATACTTTAATTGTGGAATTTTTATATGCTGTTAAATGGAAATTTTATTACTTGCTATCTTTGTGAAGAAAAAGGATGCATTGAGAATTCTTCAGTTCTTTTACTCCCTTTTTTCTCTCTGTCAGTCAAATTTTTATTGAATTCCCCCTTTTTTAACAAGATTGATATTGGCAGAAAAAATATACTTAAATATTGTATTAAAAAAAATTTAAACATCATGTTTTGAGACATAATTCCTGCACTAATCCTGTAATTCCTTGCAACAGCATCAATTGTATTCTACTGTGACACAGTAGAGAGAGAAACATTAGATTTCTATCTTTTATTTAAAAGCCACTAACTCTTCTGTTTACATTCTCCATTTGTCAAATCTAGTTCCCCTCTATGCTGCCTTTGGCTTTTGTTGCTATGAGGGAAATCCAGCAGCAAAATATTTAGAATGTGTTGGGATGGGAAATATTTAGATTAGTAATCTTGTTTCTTGCTTGTCAAGAGAAGAATTAAGATCTAAGTATTAAATACATATCATGAAAAATAAGTGCAAAACACTGTTATGAAATTTCAGTTTCTAGGACTTTAAAATTTTGTTCTTTGTTTCCATGCTAACAGTTTTTATTAACACTCCTTCCATGCCTTTTGAAAGACAAAAAAGCTGATTGAGGTAAAGGTATGATATATATTAGACATATCATATTTTTTTTAGTATACTAACATTACAGTAATCTAATAA
Organism: Entomyzon cyanotis; assembly: GCA_024500445.1. Lineage (NCBI taxonomy): Eukaryota > Metazoa > Chordata > Aves > Passeriformes > Meliphagidae > Entomyzon > Entomyzon cyanotis. Next base: position 80,258,410 of record JAKEPQ010001005.1, on the reverse strand, counting down.
AGCACAGGGGGCTGAAGGTAGTCTTTGGCTTATCAAGGCCTCTAATGTAGGGTCATGATAATGATTCTAATTTTGGAATGTATCTGATAGAACAATTCTGAAAAGAAGTTATCACCACAACCTAGGTCCTAATACCTGACCATCCATGATGTTACTTCAAATCTGCGCTCATGTAAATACCACTTAAATAAAGAACAGGAGTCTTGACATCTGTCAAGAAGTTAAACTTGCCTTTGTCTTCTACAGATAATAACCCCCCTTGCTGTTTTCAAAGCTGAAATAAAAAGAAAGCCTTTATCCCAATGACAAGTAATTTGAACTTCAGGCATTTGTTTAAATTCTCCAAAATAAATTTCAAGTTGAATGCACAAAAAAAGATCTTGTCTACACCTTTTGTGATCAAAACATTTTTCTTCTTTTATTTCAACTTTTAATTAACCTGAAATCCTTTACTGGTTGACAGTTCTGAAGCTATACACCTAGATTTTCCACTGGTGAATTTCAGACTGATGTCAGTCGGTCTCATAAAATTTTTTATGTATCGCCTTGCTAACTCTGGGCTAAATTTACATCATCTATGTAAATGTAAAGAAACCACATAAACCTCCCACAGATTTGTTTGTTGCAACAACAGTAACCTGAACACATCAAATTTTATTTTATAATGAAAGACATCTTAAGGAAATCAAACAAATGTAGTTCCTGCATACCAAATTAAATAGTGCTTTTCAGAGAGAAATGGAGACGGGTACCCTTTATTTTCCTTTAATATTTCCTCTGCCATGTGATCAAAATAAATTAGGAACTGATTAATAAAGCAAAGGTGCTGTGTTCAGCTTGTAGCAGTGAGCTTTAAGATTCCTAAGGTTGTACTTTTCAGTACCTGAAAATGGACTGCTGGCTCTCTACAGAGAAGATTGTTGTGGTTGATGCAATTATGGCACACTTAAGGAAGGTGGTCTGCTATTCAAGATCATCTTTCATCCTTCTGCTAGGGTCTGTAAACTATTTTCTTTTTCTCTTCAAATGTGCTGTGTTTAGTAAGAAAAGTTTTTAGCAAAAGTACATCTTAGAAAAGAATGGGAATGGAGGGCAATAGAAGACCTCCTGGACAAACTGAAAGTAAACATGTTTCGCAGTGAAAGCAAGGATGCTGGATGATTGACAGAATAATTGTGAAAGTTGCGTGAGATTGAGGATGCTGGGGTCAGTAGGCTAGCTCTTTCAGTAAAACGTTTAAGGATTTTGGCTTGCTTCTATATGGAATTTTGAAAAAATAGAATGAAATAAAAGAGAAAAGAGAAAGGTCCAGGAGTTAGCACAAGTATTTTCTCCTGTGGTCTTTCTTTACAATGACAGTGATGTCAGAGCTAATAGCTTCCCATGTGTGGACTGGTTATTTTTTATTAATACTGATTTAGAACAGCATGCAAATGCCACTAAATAATGCAAAACCATATTTCTCATATCCTTTGCAATGTTTCAGAAGCATTTAAAGGCCCCCAATGAAATTAAGACTGTGCATTCAGACCACACCATTGTGAGTCAAGCCCTGCCCTTGAGAAGTGTTAGCAGAGCCTCTGGTCTCTTGTGTCCCAATACAGTGCCCTGGCAAAACTGCCTCTAATTATAATGCACACAAGTAGTATTGTATTCATTGAATATTTCATTGAGTATTCACTTGATGAAACTTATATAGAGTTATCATAATTCACAGCATTGAAGAGATTGGATTCTCAGTTTACAAGAACAGAGAAGATAATGGGCATTTAAAAATATATTATTTTAGCTTTGCCAGGATAAGAATGACCTTGACTCTCATCCAAGAACATTCCAAGTGAGCCAACAGCAGGAAACACAGCCAATGTTGAGATCATCTTTGTAATAAGATAACAGTTTAATTTCATTTGTGAAAGCCATCCACCCTTTTTTGAGGACAATATTAGTGTACAGTATGTTCACATGTTTTAATGTCAGAGTGTGAAAGACATGAAAAGGAGTTCAAGAACCAGGACACAACTACTTTAAAAAATGTTATAAAATGATGCAATACTATTTCTTACAAAATACTATAATGAATTACCAAAGAGTTCATAGACATTACTTTAAAGTCTAACTCTGGGTTTCTTAATTTAACTCTATATTTTTGGCCAACAATATGTTGGTGTTCAAACACATCCTACATTTGGAATGAGAAACCATTATTTGAGAAGTCAGTCAAGACATTTTCAAACTGCTAGAGTAGTCATATTTGGATAACTGGAAATCAGAGAAACTGCATAAAAATTATTTGGGTTAATAGTGCAAAAGAAGCAGTCCTACTCTTCTATTAAGTTTCAGTTTTGATCCATTTCTTTATGCAATTGTGTGTCTTCAGACTGTACAGGCTGGGACCAAGGATATTACAAGCACTAAGGAAGACACCTTTTTCTGTACAGCTCCACCACAATCCATGTATGAAAACATGGCTTTAGCTTAAACTTACCAAGGAGTTGGCTGTGCTATGGTGCCTGGCTGTGAACTGGAGTGACAGAAGTGTAGGTGTGTCCTTCTCTGCCTCTTTGCATGGCTGAGTGAGGTGATTTCTTCAACTGCCCCTCTCACATATGCCCATGGATGCCTCTCAGATTCCGTGGATAGCTGGGAAGGAAACAGACATATTAGACTCTCACTAATTTGAAATACTTTTTAAGAAAATTGCTTGCAATTTTTGGAAGGTAACAGAATTTCTTGGGAAAAAAAGGAGCAGAGGTAGCAGTAGATTTAATAAATAAAAGGTTGTGCTACAGAGAGATTTCCTGTTTTCTGGGATTCTAAACAGAACAGGAAAGTTTTACGTTTAAGAGCTTTTTTGGAACTCATTCAGAAAATGTATATATTGGAAAGCTGTGAGAAAGAATTTAGGGACAAAAATGCAATTTCAGTGAGATCTAACTCATAACCATGACCTTTGTCTTTCTTCCCATCTTCCAAATCTTTCAGTCTTGGGAGTTAAGAGGAAAGCTTTATTTGGATTAATTAGGTGTTATGATGCATTATAACAGTAACTTGAGACAAAGAAGAATCTTTTTGCCACTCTCTCTCTTTCCATTGCTGAATATAAATATATTTCTTAGGGGTAGAAGCAAGTGCCTCTTTTAGATGATGTTGATGAAGAAGAGGCGAACTACAAGATCCCCAAAGACTTTACAAATCAAAGAAGATCTCCATGCCAATTGTAGAAGCAGGGTTTGGAGAATACCAGCAAGGCAACTCAGTGTGGAATCGGGGAGAAGCATGCTTGGCTTTCAAGGGACTTAAAGCTAGACAGACCACACGCCTATACAAGTAGTTTTTCTTTTCTGAAAAAACAGTCTTTGCAAATGTTGTAATTGAAGAGTTAGTATGATTTTTCCCACTTTTTTTTTTTTTTTTTTTTTTTTTGGTTTTGGTTTTGTTTGTTTGGTTTGGTTTTGTAGAGCTAATTCTGATTTTACAATGACAACAATTTAGGACTAATTCTACTACTGTAAAAGGGGATGTACAATGAAGAAATAATTTCAGGGAGTTGATAATCAGTTGATAATCCATTGATAATCATATTTAATTGCATCTTCACCTCTCTTGGGCTCTATATCTGTTTGTGCCACTATGCTATTTCTGAAAGGACTTTTTTGGCTTAAGTTAATATGTACATTGTTCAGCTTTTAAGGTAGCACTGGGTATGCTTTAGAGTTCAATTAACTAATTAACTAATTAACTCAATTAACTAACCTATAAAAGTGTGCCATTGCTATATGGCTACAAATTGTTTGTAGTAATTATAAAAGGAACCTCAGTAAAATTCATTTTACATGACTAGTATTATACAGTGATAAAAACACTGAATCTATTTCCTTTGGCTTTTTTTTTTTTTTTTAATAAATTTTACCCATGGAAATTTCTGTCAGTAAAGTTCGAGCTTTTGTCCTGCCTTGACTTTTGTGTTTTCAAAGACTGGTAATTGCAGTTACTGAAGTTATTTCTACATTGCAGTGTATAGGTCTAGTGATTCACTGAAGAATTGGTAGCTGAATATCTGCAAAGGTTGCCAGTCATTCTGTCTCAATGTTCTTAATTTTGAAAGCCACTAGAGAAGAATTTCTCTCCTGTCTATTAAGTGTATACACTTACTAGAGTGACTGTTTCAAGTTGTCCTGGTTCCAGACAGCACAGGGCTAATTTTTTGCAGTATCCTGGAGGGGGCATGGCCAGGATGTGGAGATTGTTTGGTTTCTCTTCAATTCATTGCTGGAGTGGGGAAAAGAGATTGTCTCTTTGTTCCAGGGAGAAGAGCTTGCTTCCTGCAAAGAAAATATTGTAGGGGAAACCATCTAGTATTTGTTTATTGTTGTGGACCTTCTGTGTAAATTGTGTCTTTCTCTTATATCTTTAGTTATTAATATTTTTGTTGTTATTGTTCATTTTCTTATCTCATTGCTGTTTCCAGTAAACTGTTTTTATCTCAACCTGTGATCTTTACCTTTTGTGCCTTCAGTTGGAGGTGAGGAGAACAAGTAGTGGTGTGGTTTTGGCAGGAAAACAAAATTAGAGAATACCATTCCTAAACCACAACAAAAGTCCAACTGCATATTATTAATTTTCTGTTGTTTTCAGATTGTATCTTCCTCCTAAATGCTCACTGCAACATCCTTCTATTCTCTGCATTTCTTTAGGCATTTTATTCTGATGTTTCAAGCTCAAAGATCATTGCCTATGTGAGTACACCTACCAGGGCACGTGAGTACAGTCTTAAGGGTGTTCTTATATATATTACCCTGAATCCCTTTGCTAGTTGCAGTAGCAGTGAGGTTAGCTCAGATGAGCTTAGAGGCTGAAATACCTGAAGAAGGCCCCTGGGTCTGAAGAGACTTTTAGCTCAGGGTGGCAAAAAGATGTTCCCCCAATACGCCTTGCAGTCAGCCTCCTAAATATGCATCTGGGGACAAGAGCATTGGGTTTCGAATCTCTCCTCCTCTTTATCCTTTTGGAGTTAATAGCTAGAATGTTCCTTCTACCTGAGGTTTATTATTGGTTTTTAAAGTTCTGTAACCTCCTCCCTTGTACCCGCATTCCCTGGCTTCTCTGTCAATCCTGTATCCCCCGCGTTCCAGTTGGTTCTCCCCTCCAAACTCCTCCCATCCCTTGGTCCCTCTTAAGCCCATGTTCGCTTCCATTCTGGGCTCTGTGCCTTCGGATCCAGCCGTGCTCTGCTCCCCTCTGATCCGTCCCAACTCCACGGACCCTGCGCCACCCCGCTGCACTCTAATAAATCCTGGATTTCTAAAGCACAGAGACTACATTTCCTAATCGCCTCGTCTCCTGTTCTTCTCTGTCACGGACACAATCCGCCTGCGTGCCGCGGCGTCCCAGCTCTGCCCGGTCTGGACTAGTGTGGGATTTGCATCGCGGCAGACCTCTTTAGTGGGATTTCTGGGTTCTGCCGCTTTCCCCAGAGTGAGAAGCCTCAAGTTGCTACTGTGTGATTGAACATACAATTCTGGCTTCAAAAGTTCCTTTTAGGCCTTTGTAAATACTGAAAGAGCCACTGTTATTTGTAGAATTAACATTACCTTAAAGCTTCTGGCTAAATTGATACTGTAAGTATCAAATTTGGTACTGTGAACATTTTATAATCTTGTTGAAATACATACACTGTCAGAATAATTTAAATGGATGTTTAGAACTTGCAAAATTAGGATTTTGACAATTTGTATGGCACCATTTTTATCTCAGAAAATAAAAACTGGTTATTCACAGGAAATAGCTTATTCAGATATCAATTTTTTTCTTTACAATTTAAACAGATAAAGACCCTCTGTTGACTGCAGACCATCAGGAATAAGTTCCAAGCTAAACAGTAGACCACAGCTTCAACTTAAAATTCATATGATGTTTTCACAACTTTAGCTGTCTGGCAGTGTTTTGATTTTTGCTGCTGTCATGATCTGTAAAACTGAGACCCACAGGGGCCAGTAGCTATAACCAAATAGTGTCATTCATTAGATCTTGCCAGTCCTGAAAACACTGGCTAAGTTACTGTGTGACTCTACAGGAATGGAGACTCTGTCTTTACTGGGTAGTATGATTTTTTCAGGCACCTGAAATACACCATGAGTTTGGACATATGTTGCTACCTTGTAGTCAAGGATTCCCAGTGTTTTGTGACTGACAAACTTTGCGGCTTTCTCATACTACTAGCTCTAGGATAATAAATCTGGATGTCCTGGTTATTGCTAAAATAATATTTACCCATAGCTTGCATTGCAAAATTTGGCTAGTTCTGTCTTGACAGTTATCTTCAGTGATAATGATGCAGGATGCACAAGGGACTACAGACAATCAAACAGGATTCTAAGAGTGAGCTGTGTTGAAATTTGCTGGCAGTTTTCCAATCTTCTATATTTCTGTTGAAAATTTTCAGCTGATTTTTTTAATACATGCACTTTCATTTTATTGTTAAGGATTTTTTTAAACAGTGATGGCTTCTGAATGTGTGTCATTTTTTACCTCACATATGCTAGTGAGAAATCTGAATATATCTTAGTTGCTAGAGTCTGGGAATTCATGATTTCCCTTCCATGAACTCCTGTTTTCTCAGAAAGAAATGATTGGCTACATAATAATGTATCAGGAATTCTACTTCCTTTTGTACTCTTTTTCACGTGAAAAAGGTTAGATTAAGGCTACTTGGGGAACTGCAGAATCTGCATGGTCCCAGAGATATTAAAAAACATCAATTTTCTTCTTTTTTTTGCACAGCACCAAAACAGACTCTGGAAAAGACAAAAAGGTACTATAAAATATTGTAATATCATGGTGGGTCTTTTACATGTATCTATAATAAAGAAGTAACTCTGTACCAGAAAATATCAAAACCTGAAATATGATTACATTTGGAAACAAATTCATTCAACCCTCCTAGTAAATTGGGTTGTCAGGCAAAGTTTCCTACATGAATGATGTAAACTACTGGGGGGAGGACTCTGAATTCTTATGGGAATTTACTATTTAAGTGTTGTAGCACTGGGGAAAAAGACACATGATCTTTCTTGCTGGTTTGAAGAAAGTCTCTTTATTGAAAAAAACCAAGCCTTTTTATACTCTAAACCCAAGCAAGACGAGCATGGATTGGCTGCCTGCCCATGTGACACTGCTGATCACACACCTTTCCATCCAATCACTGCCTCACGCACGAAGCAACCACATGCCAGTCACACATCCTTCCCTCTGGTCACATGACCTGTAGCTGAACCTTTCCCAGAGTGCTTTCTGGTGAGCAAGAGGGAATAGACATGAAAGTGAGCCAGAAATGAAAGGTGTAAAAGCTTATTCTATAAGGCTTTTCTTTATCTTCCACAGAGTGTCATTTTAGTGCCATTTGAATAACTACTATAACAAAAGGACACTGTGAAATGAATGGTTTTAAGCATTAAAATAATTCTGGTATTTTAAAAATCTTAACATATTTACATTTGCTAGTGTTTTCCATAAAGCGTGCCAAAAATAAGAACTTTTAAATCTGTCCCCTAACCACAAAACAGTGCCTGCTACAGGTTTTGTAAGGAATGGCTTTACTCAATTTCACCTTGCAAGACTATGCTGAGAAAGATTTATTTTTCAGAGACACTTGTATTAGTCCTCTATCTGAGGAGTTGCTAGCTTGGCTGAGGTGAAGAAAAAAAACCAAACAAACAAAACAAAGGTCAGAAAGGAGAAAGGAATGAAGCATAAATTTGTAGACATTTCTACTACTGCTGATTGGTCCCAGTTTTTAGCATAGCTAATGTGCTTATCATGTAAACAGTTGAAAGGAAATAAAAAAGGAATTTTAGATCTACAAATAGACAAATATAATTTCTTGTTGCTTTAATTAGGTAAATACATTACATACCATGTGTAATCTAACAAAACCCCTTTTGGAATGTCTAGTATTTGCCCTGCAACTATTTTGTCTATGATTTCTCTTTGTGAAAGATCTTGTCACAGACTGAGCAAAATCTCTTTAAGGAAGATATGAGCTTTCCACAATTGTAAAAAATGAATGAAAAAACCCTTAAAACCCTAAAAATCTAGAAGTCTTTGTCATACCTGAAAGTTTTTTGCAAAAGGTGAGCTCATGTTTCATATTTAGATTTCAGGTAACTGTTGAAACCAGTTACTGCTTTGGGTCTGCACTTTTATGTCTTGTGAGTTTCACAGAAACATGATGAATTACGGAATTTCTGCATTGACATTAATGGTATATAAAAAGGTGGCAGCAGGCATAAAACTACTCAGTTTTGGGTCAAACTTAGATGAGATCAGTATTTTAATAGGTTAAATTACATAGAATATACCATTGCTTATGGAATGTACCCGTTGCACGCCAACAGCATCAAGGTGTAGGTTAGCCCATGGCTGGTTTTATGTAATTGTCTCAGCCATCCCACAATATGATCCGTAGGAGCTTTGGAAAACTCAGTCCTCAAATTCACTTGGTTAATTATGTGATCTCTTTCACCTGTGATTATTTTAAGAAAAAACAAAAGTAATATTAAAACAATGTGCATTTTGAAAAGGAAGTTTAGACATAGTATCCACTTTATCCCTTGAAAATATCCTCAAAGAACATGAAGAGAAGATGATACAAATTGGAGAGTCTCAGCTTTTAAATCTAGGAAAAGTAAATGTCTTACTGATTTAGGGGGGCTAGAAGTTACTAATGTAGGGGGGCTAGAAGCTGAATAATAATCTTTTGCAACTACTTTAGGAGGCCAGAAGTTGGATAATGATTTACTAGAAGTTACTTGCTAAAACTATATATTACTTGCTTAATGGTTTTGCGCTTGCCAAGCAGAAGGGGAGGATGCAAAGAAGAACGCGGGACTATTGATAAAAATTACTGAGTGTGACTCAACGTTCTGCTCTTGGACCCCAGAACTGGCTCAAGTTAGTTCTAAGGTTTGGACTTGGACCAAGAACCAAGGGAGCATGCGCAAGGAAACAAGGTGAAGAGTTCATCCTGAGGAAGACTACTAATTTTGTCCCTCATTTATCTTTGGGACCCTTGCCCACAATTAATCCGTGACACTGTGCTTGTGCGAGCATATTTAAATGAACTTTGAACTCATTATAATATGAAGCGGGGATAGGTAATGAATATGTTTAGGGGCATTGTGTAACTTTATGCATATGTAACCTGTAACCTGATATAAACCAAGTGAAGTGCTGCTGACGGTTTGCATGCCTTTGGAGGGGCTACCCCCCTTGCACCCCAGCTGGAATAAAAGCATACCTACTTCATAACTTTCTGAGTTGTGGAATCAATCCGTGCCTCATTACTAGTTGAAGTAAAAGGAATAACAAAACATGAATTTGAAAATACAGAACAGATGATGGTACAGATGTAAATTCTTAGATCTGACCTTTACTGACTACATTGCAAGAAGCTCTGATCCTTAACTGTGAAACACAGATGAGCTTGAGAATCACTGTTAGCGAATTGATGTGACTCTAACTTGGGCTTTGATTTCTTTCTGGGAAAAATTAAAGAGAAATAAGGTTATATGAACATTTTTTTTAAGATTGTGGATGTGTGACAATAATTCAAGTAAGCTATATCTAACAAGACATCTTTGCTCTGATTCTTACATTTTGTTGTATGGTTCTATGTGTGCACTTTATACCATGTTTAGCATATAGCTGACATGTGTTCCATGCTTGCATCTTTTCACATGCAGTACTGCCAGAAATTGTGAGCATTGCAGGATTTTAGAAAAGCTTTTTAATGCACTTGATGATGGTGACCTAGGCAAAGCATATTTACTGTAAAATGGATTAGTGAATGGCAGGAATGGCAGGAATAAGAAATGTTTTCAGTTAATTAAATGTTTTAAGTTTGTTAACATATTCCTGACCTTCAAAATTCTTTAAAAAAAAAAAAATCTATCAGTGTCTTGGAATTTTTAAATTAGGAACAATCATGGAGGATTTTTTCAGATAATGTGAAAATTAATTTAGGGGCAGTTGTCCCGCTGGGGGATATCTTACACAATGTTGCAGTATATGAGAAAAAAATTCTGGGTTTTGTGGTATAGAAAGAATAAATAACTTCATCAGTGCCAGTAAAATACATGTATGCTTTCCAGATTTCTTAGGATTTGATTTTGCACTGAAAATATATTTGCATATTGAAGAAGTCAAAACTTAATTCTTTGACCTTTATTTACAGAAATACATCTTCAAAGTTAGTGGATATACTTGTCTGGAGAAAAACTGAAAGTCTGAACATATATGTTCATCAAGTTTCCATCTCCAGAGTAAAATCTTCTAGGCACAATTGTATTTCAATCTACTAAATGCTTTACAGTCAACTTTTCCAAATCTCTACAACCTTCTACTTAAAAAAACCCCAAAAAACCAAATCCAGAACCCCAACCAAACTTAATCCCAAGCCAAATGAAAATAAAATAAAATAAACAAGCTTCCTCTTCTTTAGGAAAGTTGTAATGTCTTAATTGCTTATCTGCAGAATGAGTTCCTGACTAAAGCATTAATTGTTTCTTTGCTGTGAATATCTAAAATACTAATACCATTCTATAAAGGGGTTTTTATATTCAGTACCTTCCTTCCTTAGTTGTTTTACTTCTCAAGGACAGACTTTTGCTCTTTGCTGCCTGAAGATGTCAAGTCAATATGCAAAAGAATATTTAAGTACTTTTTAATAGGTATGAATTTAGGTGGTAGGATATGGCTTTCACCGCAAAGAGTGTAGGGGAGCAGATAAGGTTTGACTTCCTATCTTCAATATAGCTCAGCCATATGGTTCAAAGTACAAACTCAATCACACCATCTGCAGGATTTCAAGTAGACTTTACTTTCACAGACATCTCTAAAGATAAAGGGAGCTTTATTTTCGTGTAAAACTCATACAGTTCTTAAATTGATCTATTTTTTTATGGTCTGTTTTCCATTATAACTTAGTGGAATGGCATTAAATTAGCTCTACCCTATCAGAAAATGCCAGCAGGAAGTTTAGCTTAACATATATTCCAAGAGCAGATCACATGCAATTTATTTTTCTTTTTAATTGTTTCCATAAACTCAGAAAGATTGAATTAGCAATGCTGGTATAGGGTTTTTGGTTCTATGTGGTATTTTAACTAAATACTGAAGGATAAATTGAAAACCAGCAATATTGAGGAAGTTCACAGGTTTTAATTTAAGTTGTAGGCCATGAAGATCACAAAAAAATTGGATCTTTGAGATGTTTCTTTATAGATAACAAGTTAGCCCTAAGTTGCTTGCTATAAAAGAAGCATCATCAAATGCCAAAGGATGACTAAGCATGTAGTACTGGGAAAAGTGCTATAATCATGATTTGAATCAATTTTTATGTACTTTAATCTGAAATAAATATTTCAATTTAAAAAAATTAAAATATTGGGTAAAGTATGTTTCAGACCACAAAAATAAATTGGACAAACCAAGTGATACTAAACATATTGTTTTCTTGGTGAATTACAAATAATGGTATTAGCTACAGTGCCAAATGTTGAGGACTATTAAACAAGCTAGAAAAGTGTTTTCAGAAATGACAGTGCAGTATTTCCTCACTAAAAGAAAGGGGCTTGGTGGGTTTTTCCCTTTCTTTTTTTTTTCCCCCTCTGGTTTTGTTTGTTGAATTTTGTTGTTGTTTGTCCTAGGTTGCAATATAGATGTATTTTAAGTATTCTATTACCACCAGCTGTGGGCCGTTAGCTGCTATCACCTGCTAATGACCCACTCCGGATGACAGACAATGGGCCATCTGTTAGCTGTTATCACCTGTTAATGACCCACCCCGGATGACTCATGGACTTATCCCATTGTGGGATGCTCTGCCCAGGAGGGAGGAGCCAGGTGTTCCCACCTGCATATAACCTGGCCTTGGAAGTGCCTGAGCTAGCCCTGTCTGCTGGGTTCCCAGAGGACAAGGGCTACTGCTGGATCTTCAGCTGGAGACCAGACTTTCACAGGATCACCGCTTCAACTGAACTACGTGAGTTGGACTGCTACCACCACCCTAACAGGGTGTCAGGTTGTATCTGACTTTGTCAGTGCTTTTCCTTGTATTAGTTCACTTATTTTTACTTTCAATCTTGACTTGTGATCTCCCACTGGTTTGTTTTCAAACCAATACATTGTTATTGTTGTTTTTTCCCCTTTCATTGGCTACTGTATCTGTAAGACAAAAAGAGGCATGCAGGTCTGTACTGAGGTAACACAAATGTATCTCTTGTCTATTAAGATGCAGTTTGATAGGGATTTTGCGAGTGGTAAGTTAGGACAATAACAGTCTGGTCTTCAATGGCCTTTGTGTAGCAAAGACAGACAGTCTCATTTTTCATTTTGTTAGTCATCTGATAAGACTTTTTCATCATTGCTTATTTACACTGAGATGCCTTCTTTTTCTAATTTATGGGAACTGTTCCTTGTTAGAAGGAAGACCTGGATGTTTAAGTGAGTGAGAGACCTGGTATGTTTCTAACTGACACTCTCTTCTGGAGTGTTTGGCTTAACTCTTACTAAGGTCACCTGAGACAGAACTCAGATGGAGGGACGAGTCACAAAACAATGTGCTTATACATGAGTACTATAATAGGAATAGCAGGGGAGTTGTATTTGTAATTTTTGCTCTGGGCTTCTTAAGTTTGCTAGAATTAAATAATGAGTTTTTAGCACATTAATTAGCCCAAATGAGAAACTTGGGCTAATTTTTGGGCTAAACTTTTGTCTCCTCTGATGTGTGTTCTCAATTGCCTATATTTAAAAATTGTTTAATTGAGATTCCCAGATATAAAATTTAAAGTGTGCAATCTTCTATTGTTCATACAGACCAAATTAAATTACTAAAGGTTTTTTTGGGATCTGGAAATTTCCTGGTGTCCCAGTGCAGACCATGCTGTTGCATTTCATGCCTACAGATATACTTTGTGTGCCTGGCTGATAGCTTCATCACTGGACGATGTCTCCATGGAGAGGAATGTTTATATTACTTTTTAAACTCTAGCATAATAATATATTTTGTCTTTTGCAGCATTATTTTCTTTTTGTTTTATGAATACTGATCTATTTGATTGAGCAATTAGATAAGGAAGATGAAGACATATCCTGTGTGATGACTCACATTTAAGGGGAAGGGAGTACCCCTGAAGGTTGGATATCACATCCTGTCAAACCACAAACCAAAATACTTCATCATTTCAAAATAATTTTTTTGCTGTTTTACCAGCCAATAAATAATACTAGCTTTTTTGTTTGTTTGTTTTTCACTTTGTCTTCTTTGTTTCTCCTAGGTTGAACTGGGATTTCCCTTTGTTAACATGAAATTTTTTGTGCTTCTCTTCCTTGGAGTTGTTGGTCACTTTGTCCATTGTACAATGAAATATCTGTTTTGCTGGATTTATTTTTATTGCTTCTCTGCTTCTGACTAAAAATAACTGAGTATGCCTACTCTGCTCACTTGAGCAAAATTTTGCTCCATCTTTTTCAGGGCTACCAGGGCAAATGGTTGTACTGCATATTGCTTTAAAACAACAGCTTTTATAGTGGTTGCACTTGGTGCAATTCAGAAGGAATAAACTTGGGATGACGGTAAGGATTGTGAAGACCCTTGGAAAGATTAAATAAGATTATTTCTATGTTTTCATTTTTCCTAAAGTGTGCAACTGGAAACATTATTTTCATTATTTTACTCCTAATGTCTGACATCAAATTTGATATAGTTTTAATAAACACATAAGCTTTATTAAATTTTACTGTACTGGTATTTATTTTAATTGGCTAGTAAAAAATTGAAAAAGATTGAAAATTTGCAACAAGTACTTATGGTCCAAAATGATAAGACAAAAGAGAAAGAGAATTTCAAGAGCGCCTCTTGTCACACACTAAAAGCATCTAAATTAAACAAAAAATTTTGATTTTGGTGAAAGAGACATAATAAATTTATTGACCAATTGAGATCCAAACCAGTGTGCTGCTTTGCTCAGTGAAGTAACTATCAGTTGAAATAACTGAGAAAATGGTGGAGTTTTTATTGCGGGGTAGAAATACTTGAAATTGATGTGCTTCTAAAAAGATAAAGTCCAACACAATCAGAAGTTATGAGTTATTACAATAATTTTTTTTTATATGGCAATAATGTCTTGAAAGAAATACACTTCAAAATCATTGCCCTGGCCTTCAGATCAATGAATCAGCCTGTGTGCAGGCTGGCTAGCCTGGGAGAGCTAGCCTCAGCCCCCTGTGCCCTGCTTTGCTGCTCTGAGCTGCCTGGCTGCTTCTCAGCCTTTTCTGCCGTTACCAGCTGTGTGAGGCTGACCTGACCCTGCACCACAGTGCCACCTGCAGCCGCTCGGGAGTCATCGCACCTGCCCTGCCCTGCTGGGAGCTCAACAGCGCCCCTGCTGCTTGCGACTGCAATTACACCACACGGGAAAGTGCTTGGCAGCTCAAAATGACATCTGCTATTGGTTTCTGGTTCTATCTGTGGTTGCTGTTATTGTTATTGCTTGTTTATAGATACTAGTAAAGAACTGTCACTTTTCCCATACCTTTTCCCTGAAAGCCCTTGATTTCAAAATTAAAATAATTTGGAGGGAAGGGAGATCGCGTTCTCTGTCCTAAGGGAGGGTCCCACCTCTCTTAGCAGGCACCTGTCTTTCAAACCAAGACAAAAATACAGTTAAGAAGCCAAAATATTCTTTAAGAAGATGGAATATTGCCAAAGTGATACATTTACACCAGAAGGCATGCAGTTCTTATTACATGGCACAAGTTGTTAATATTCACAGATGAAGGAAGTGATCTTAACCCACTGATTAATTCGCTTGGGATTAATACCACAGAACATTCAGGATAGAGATCTTCATAGTAGCACAGTCACATGATAGAGTTTAGAAAAGCAATCATTTTCACCAGAAATTATCTCTGTTAGGTGATAGACTCACCACCTCACCAGCCAGTTATTTCAACATTTCGTGAACCTCCTGGACAAGACTTACTTTTTCAAAGCTGAAATTTCTTGCACTGTCATTATGCTAATCCTGCTAAACAGTTTTTTTAATGTCAAGTTCACCTAAGTTGAAGCATCTGTCCTATAAAATTATTTGCCTTTAAATAAATACAAAATTAACACAAAATAAATAAATACAAAATTAATACAAATAAATACAAAATTAATATCTTTTCTTCCTTCTTCCTGTTTTTGGGTGAGTTGAAATCTGCGGTTTATCATTGTAGTTTATGTTTTAAATCTCTGCATCATTTTCATGGCTGCCCTTTGAACTGTCTCTGTTTTGAGATCTATTTTAAATAAGTCAAATATATTTCATGTGAAATGACATAAACAAATAATATCGATTTTAGACTAAGTCACTCTCCCACTTATGACTTGCTGCTTTCCTTTTAACTGAGTGTTTTGGTAGCCCATTAAGTTGACTATTACCACATTTTTAAACCATCAAGCAATCCTGTGGTCAAATTAAATGTTATCCATACTGGCTCACAGTTTTTGACTTCCTGTGAATGCTTTTTTGTGTCTACTTATTTATATGTTTAATGACAGAAAACTGTGTTCTCTTAATAGAGTGATTGTTTTTACTTTTCTGAAGAGCTCATTAATTTTTCAAAGAAATCCATTTTCCATATGTTAATATTGTTACAAAGAAGTTTGTATTTTTCTAAAGTTTCAAGCTAAACTAAAATTGTACACTGTACTCAGTTTTATATGTCAAGATCTTCACCTGTGTTATGAATGGAGACAGGAGGTTGCTAGATTTCTGCCCTTTGCCTAGGCCTTTTGACAACTGGCAGTTAACCTTTTGGGGCAGCCAGCAGCCCTAGACCCAGTCTCATTGGCAAGTTCTTTAATAACGGCTGATTAGGCCTAATATAAAATGGATTATTGTTTATTAGACACAAGAAAGAACAAGGAGCTAAACAAACTATATACTACACAAAACAAAAGAAAAACTACAAGTAGCTAAAAATCCAGCATGCAAAAAGGTACCTATTATTATTATCATTATTATTGCTAGAAAAGAAAAAATACAATTTAGGAAACCAGCGTATCTTACCAACTCCAATTTGGTGATGGAACACACTCCTGAACCCTCTCTCAATCCTCAGGAAGTTACCACAGACTTGCGTCCAGATTCTGGGGAGAGGCTTTGTCATGCTCCAGTGTACATGTAGAAAAGCTTCTACCTTTGTGATAATTCATGTGTCTTTTATAGCGTAAACCTGTGTCTTTTGGTCACGTATTTATTTCTTTCATGTCTTTCCACATCTCTCCATACCAAGATATGGATTCAAGGTTGGAGATCTCAGACTTTCAGGCACCAAGAGATGTTGGGTTTTTGACCCAGCTGGAGTTATCTATGTACCACCATGAAGATAGTGAGATGGGGGGATGGTGACACACATCCTGCCACAAGTTGCTATATTTTGCATGTGCCATTGCTGAATTTGATTGAGATTGAAAATGTAACAATTTGCCCAGCTACTGAAACTCAGCTGCAGCTCTGTATCCTTAAACAATATGACTAAAAGTCCATCAAAGTTCATCTGAAAGCTACTTGCTACAAACTGGTCAACATTTTGCTAATAATGATATTCTTAGATGTTTGAAACCAAGCAGCAAAAGGAAACTGGAAAGGTTTTTGTTTGTGTTCCAAGGTGAATTATTATTTCTTAAATTTATACCTGAAATCATACAACCTTATTTTTCTTCCAACATTTTGAATGCTTTCCAGGTAAATGAGCACTTTTCAAAGAAGGTTCTCATTTATTTATTTATTTATTTATTTTAAGAGTTCTTGCAGTGTTTCCACTTAGGTGTTTTTCACTTTATTCTGTAGACCTTTAATTTTCTTTGTTTATTTTTGAGTCATTATCACCAATGTATCACCAATACATTTCCCCCTCTTTGTTAGTGACAAATATATGATGTCATTTACAACAGCTTAAGAGAGGTGAGTCATCTGATGGTCCATACACTGAGGTCTTGTAGCAAGGCTAAAGGTGTACTCTCAGAAACTGGACAGACACAGAGTACACATATACACTACATATATACATATGTACATATGTACATATGTACATATAGACATATAGACATATAGATGTATATACACATTATACACACATTCATACAGTATCAATGACCTCTAAAGATATGGCTCATGAACTCACAAACAGATTTAAGACTTAGAGTAGAAAATAGTAGCTAGAGCAGTATGCACTGAAATTTACTGTGGGTTATGAAATATATAGTAAGTAACATAATATAATTTGGGACACTTATTAAAGATATAAGTGTTAAAAAAATTTGAGCTGGTCAACGGGAAGAGTCTCTTAT
The DNA here is from genome assembly GCA_024500445.1 of Entomyzon cyanotis. Lineage (NCBI taxonomy): Eukaryota > Metazoa > Chordata > Aves > Passeriformes > Meliphagidae > Entomyzon > Entomyzon cyanotis. The sequence goes on along the minus strand of JAKEPQ010001005.1, from coordinate 80,241,009 downwards.
TTTCACTATTAAAGTTCAATATTACTTCTTCCAAAATTTTAGTCATATGGTGAGTGAATTTTCTGTAACAATATTCAGCATTCATACACACACTTCCAATATTGTAGCGACTTTTTGTTTTAATAGCACAAACATGCATTAATAGCATGAATAAGGCACATCATCAGTAAAAGTGACAGTATTTCCAAGTGTTGTAATAATTAAATTAATTTTGTTTTATGTTTAAAACTTCTGAAATTTGGAATGTCTCATTTATAGGAACTTCATCTTAAATATTTAAAAAATATTGCAAATATATGGGTTTTTTTCTTGGTTAGTTGTTTCACTCCCAATTGTTTCACTCTCATTTATTAGAGAAACTTAGCCAGCTTGTAAGGTGAGCATAAGCAATTGAACATAAAAAGTTGATAGTCTACCAAATTATTTTCTAAACAATTTGTGCAATTTTTCTTCATTAGAATGATAATCGTGTCTTGCATATCTCTTTTTTAAACATCTCTCAAATTAACATGGATTGTCTACAACAGACCTTATGAGTGACATTTAGCCCTTTGGACAGCAAAACAAATTAGGCTTTTTTTGGAGATTAATATATTGTTGTTATATAATTAATATATTATGTGTATCACTAATGTATAATTTATTTCTTTAAAGCAAGGGCTCAATGCTTTTGATCTCTTTAGTAAAGATTAATGTTACACATTACAGTTACCAATAGTGGGCCTGACCAAGGGCTTATTACGCTTGAGGCTGTTGCATATTGTTTGGCATAGGTGTCATTTTCTCCCCCTCATTTTAAGTTAAAGGACATAGAAAAGATTCTCTTGTACAATTTAGACAATGTACTTTCAATAAAGCGGCTCTATTTTTCTGGAATTTTCTTGATTTGTCAATAGATGTCGGGAACCATGTGCTTCAGCCATGGTCTTCATGTGCATGAATGCAGACTGAAAAGCATTATCACAGGAGTTTTACATTTCTGCATGGCAGGGCTTTAAATTTGGATCTCACCACAAAAATTGAGTTCTTTTAGAGTAAAGTTGGTAAGAAAAAGCAATCTTTGGTTCCAGAAACCAACCTATTTTTCTCTGTCAAAATTCTGTTTTGCAGTTAGGGTTTAGGTATTGAAATGCCTTTTGAGAACAGCTATGAGTTTGGAAAATCTACATAACAATATTTTTAATAAAGATGTTAATAGATCTTGACTTTATAATTAAGTTAGTGAAATAGGTTTACACCAGAGTAGTTTTTAAAAAGAAGCTCTGAGTATATAGCAATTTTTTGGTTCCTAAAAATATGTTTTTGTGGATTAGATTTTTTCATTTCGATTTCCATCTGTAGTAATACTAAAATTCTATTTTTGAGTGAGGAAGTACTGAAGATTGTAGAGTTTTTTTTTAATAAAACTGAGGACTTGTAAAGCATTCAATCTGATGGCATATCTCCTATATGTATGCAATTAAAGAAAATACAATAAATGAATACTTAAACTGGACAGCCTATGAAAGACTTCTATAATAAGACCAAAATGGTGTTCAAGAACAAAGTCAACTTTGACACTAGCCTCACTAAAGAGCAGACCAAATAGCAACCACAAACCTGCTGTACGGACTGCCAAAGACTTTTTCCAGGGATCCTGCAGTGGAGCAGGGTGAATTTCCAGTGCCCGAGACCCATGTGGAACCGGCATTTTGCCCTAGAGCAGCTGCCTCAGCATGGACAGAACCAGCAGGGATGGCAGCTGTTTGCACTCTCTCATAAGGGGCCTATAGGGAGCCCAAGCAATCAGGAACTCGGCATGTCAGCCAGGGTGGACAAACAGGGCATGACACATCAGCCAGGCATCAGTGCAGCAATTCCTAAGCAGTTCAAGCAGGAAGGGCTCCTCTTCAACCAACTGGGAACAGGCAATAGAGGCAGTGGACAGACCCAGCAGCTGGTGAAGAAGGGCTCAAAGAGATCTTTTCATTCCCAGTCCTAGAAGTGTATGCTCCCTCAAGTGTGGTTTTGGCATGCTGAAGAGCACATTCATCTGTATCTGCTGGAGGCACTGCACCAGCTGTGTCAGAGGCCGCCAGCTTTCTGATGGTAGATATTGCTTTCCAGGTCTCAGGTTGCCAGGAGTGCCTAATACCTTTCCATTAATCTGGCGCTGACAATCATTCCTTTTCAGATGGTGTGCTGTTGTCAATGAGCTGTGTCATCAGGTGAAGGAACTACAGGAGGAAGTGAACAGGCTTTGCAGTATTTGAGAAAATGAGTAAGAGTTTGACAGGTTATTCTTGAGGTGCTACAGTCTCAGGAGTCTCAGATCTCCACTGTAATGGAGATGCAGATGGATTTGGAGCCCTGTCAAGCAGTTAGTCAAGGATCTGTTGAACCTGAAGTCTGGAAGCGGGTCACTGCCCAGGTAGGAAGAAGTCTTCTCCTCCTGAAAACCTGATGATGACAAGTAGGACTGGCAACTTTTACAACATGTATGAAGCTCTGGAACCAGAAGGACAATCAATTGATGAGGTGGGTGAAAATCCTTCTGATAAAGGCGTCACCCAGGGCAACAAAACCTACCCCTACATCATGACTTTCTCTGTTATGAGCAAAAGAAGAGTAGTTGTCATAGGTGATCCCCTTCTGAGGTGAATGGAGAGCCTGATATGCAGGCTGGATCCAGCTCACGGGGAAGTCTGTTGTGTCCCAGGGGCTTGGGTAAGGGACATTACTGGAAAACTGCAGCTTAATAGGGCCCTCTGATCCCTATTGGTTCTTCAAGTTGGCAGTGATGAGTTAACAAAAAGAAGTCCGAGGATAATGAAAGATTTCAGGGCCTTGGGAAGACTGTTTGAAAAGCACAGAAGCACAGGTATTATTTTCCTTGATCCTTCCTGTAGCAAAAAATACTATCTAAAGGAACAGACAGACCCATCAGACCAACACATCTCCAATGATGGTCTCATTGGAAATCCTTTTCTGGGGGAGAGGTGCTGGGGTCAGTCAGTGGGACCCCTCAATGATTTTTGAATATTCTTGGGAACAAGGACATTCTGGACAAGAACATCTGGAGAGACCCCAGTTTACTGGAAGCTGGCTAACATTGTCCCATTTTCAAGAAGGACAAGAAGGATGACCCTGGCAACTGCAGGCCTGTCAGTTTGAGTTTAGTGATTGGTAAAATTATGGAGAAGATTATTCTGGGAGGTACTGAAAAAACAGTCATTGGTCACAGCCAGCACTGCTTCATGAGCAGAAAGTCCTGCTTGTCAAACTTAATTTCCTTTTATGACAAGGTAATGCTCTTAGCTGATCAAAGGAAGCCAAGTGATGTAATCTTTTTGGATTTCGGATAAAGCTTTCTATACTGTTGACGAACGGCGAGAGAGAACTCACACACGACTTAATATATTAAGTCATAAAGCAAGCTCCATTTTATTTCACTAAATGAGAAACTTATATACTGTTACAGATGTTTCTAATTATAGCTACACACGTATCCGCAGTTTGTTCTCACATATTCAGGGATCCTCCTGGTGACTCCCTTATTCTTTCTCATAACACTCTTGACTCCCTATTCTTTCCCATGACATTCTTCTCACAGCCCAGAAGCACAGCTGTGGTTCTCAGGTGTTAGCTTCTCACGACAGCTTGCTAGGATTTTTACTGAGGCCTGACTATGCTGAGGCTTTGTTCAGGCCTGCTCAACCAACACAAGTTTTGCTGGAAAACTGTGTTTTCCAATATACTGTCTCTCACAGTATCCTCCAGAACAAAATGTCCAGCCCACAGCTGGATAAACACAGTGGGTCATGGGTGAACAACTGGCTCACAGGATGGGCACAAAGGGCTATAGTGAAAGGGGTGACACCAGACTGGTGACCTGTAACTAGCGGGGTTCCACAGGGCTCCATCTTAGGCCCCATTCTCTTTAACATCTTCATAGATGACTTGGACACAGGACTTGAAGGAATATTAAGGAAGTTTGCCAATGGTACTAAATTGGGAAGAGCTGTGGACTCCCTCAAGGGCAGGGAGACCCTTCAGAGAAACCTTGGCAAATCAGAGAGATGGGCAATCACCAGCCACATGATGTTTAACAAGGGGAAGTGCCAGTTTCTGCACCTGGGGTGGGGCAATCCTGGTTGTGTGTATAGACAGGGGAACAAGAGGATGGAAAGCAGCACTGTGGAAAGGGGTCCTGGCGGATGACAAGGTGAATATGAGTTGGCAGCCGGGAGGGCCAGCCATGTCCTGGGGTGCATCAGGTACAGCATCACCAGCTGGCAAGGGAGGGAATTGTTCCGCTTTGCTCTGCATTGTGGCACCCTCATCTCGAGTGCTGCATGCAGATTTGGGCACCACAATATAAGAAAGATATAAAGCTATTAACAACTACCCAAAGGAGGGCTGTGAAGATGGCAAAGGGCCTTGAGGGGAAGTAACAGGAGGAGCAGCTGCAGTCACTTGGCTGAGGGGAGACCTCATTGCAGTCTACAATTTCCTCATGAGGAAAAGCAGAAGGGCAGATGCTGATTTGTCGCTGTTGAACTGCTAGCAGAGTGAAAGAACCAGGCCGGATCACATGTGGCACAAATTGAATTTATTATTAATTTTTAGAGCTTATATAGATTTTCAAAGGTCATCCGGATTGGGCCAATTGAAAGCCTCCCCCTAGGCCAATTGGCCAGGCTTGAACTGCCTATCTTTCCAGAGACCATTTCAATAACATCCAAACTTTATTTTTATTTATAAAACACAGGAAGAAGAAGAGAAAATTCCCATGGGAAAGAGTCTGTGCTGCCACAGCTCCCCCTTTTGTTTAAGAACAGAAGGCATTGCTTGTGAACCTCAGTGGATCAGCATGAAGGATCTGCTTGGTAGTGGCCAGTTACTACACAGAGCCTGGTTGAAACTCGAGAAGGAGTCTGTCCGGCGGTGGCCAGCCACTGAACAGAGCCCAAACCAGATGCTGATTTAAGGTGGACAGAGAGACTCTTTGCAATACCCTGGATAGTGCATATATAAAACCTAATTCTACATAAAAATCTATAATTCAATTAAAACATGCATTCGAAGTCCTTGCTTTCTGACTCCATAAAATAAATTTCAGTCTGCTTGTGGAAGGACCGGCTTCTTGGTCATCATCAGAAGGATCACTTGGTTGGTGTTCTGCATTCTGGTTGTTATTTTAAGGTTGCTGGTTCTGTCTCTGGAGTTGCAGGTCAGGGTGGACGCATTTTGCAGGCAGCCATCGTACCCCAGTATCTGTGGAGATGCAAGCATACCCCCGACCCCAAGCAATAAGCTCATGTGGGCCCTCCCAGGTGTTAGTAAGTAGGTTCCATACCCATACCTTCGCCCGGGGCAAACACAACTCGCCTGATGACTGCAATGAGAGAAAATGGTTCAAAATCACAGGATTATTCGAATTTGGTGGCACTGTAAGGTGATTGATTGTATACAAAACTTTTTCCAATCGACTCTGTGGTGTTTCCCCATGCATTCCCCCTCTTTGCATTTCCAAGACACACTTCAAAGTACCATGAGCGCGTTCAACAATGGCTTGGCCAGTAGGAGAATGCAGAATACTGAATGTGTGGTCTACACCCCATAGGTGTAAGAACTGCCGCGTCTTCTGTGAGGCGTAGGCAGGACCATTGTCGGTTTTCACAGCGGCTGGCACCCCCAGGACCGAGAAGGCTAATTTCCAATGGGCAATGGCATCACGACTGTTTTCTCCAGTATGAGCAGTTGCCCACATAGCTGAGGAGAAAGTGTCAATAGACACATACACATACTTGACTCAGCCAAATTCAGGGATGTGTGTCACATCCATCTGCCACAACTGCAAGGCCTTTAGACCTCTGGGGTTTACTCCCTGTGGCAGAGGTGCAGGGAGTCCGTGGCAGTCAGCACTAGCACTGACAATGCCATGAGCCTCAGTTGGCGTCAACTGAAACTGCTTCTGCAGGGTATGTGCACTCTGATGAAAGAAATTGTGCGATGCCTTGGCTTGCGCAATTTTGTCAGGCTGAGGTGCCACCCATGCAGGGTTGGCTAGCATGTCAGCCCTGGCATTGCCTTCTGTTATAAAGCCTGGTAAATTGGTGTGGCTTCGAATGTGCAGAATATAATATGGATGCACTCGAACCTGAATCACCTTCCACAGGTTCGCAATAGAGAAAACAGAGCTGCATTATTGATTTCCTTTAGAAGTGAACAATCCAAACGTTTGGTTATGTCTGCTACATAAGCAGAGTCAGCGACCAAATTCAAAGGCACCTGAGAGAACCGCTGAAAAGCCATGACAACTGTTTTCGGTTCAACCAACTGAGCAGAGCCTGTCTCGTGGCCTTTCAGCACTTGCCACTCAGATCCTTCCTTCCAGGTAACAATGGCCTTTCCTGTTTTCCCAGAACTGTCCATGAAGACGGTGGGTCGGTGAACTGGCATCCGGCTGTTCTTTGGCCGCAGCGTAAGATTGACCGAATTTGCCAACTGCAGCAATTTGTGGCTGGGCAGATGATAAGCAATCTGCCCTGAGAAACTTTGCAGTGCACTTTGCAAAGGAGCGTTGTTAGCAAGACTCCATTCAAAATTGTCCTGTGGTATCGGAACAATAATCGTTGCAGGATCTGCTGCCATCAATTGTAAACACCCATAACGGCATTTAGTTATCAGGCCAGCTATCAATTCAAACAATGTGATGCTGTCTTTTTTGGCTGATGAGGCAAAAAGACCCATTCCAGTATATGCAAAGGATCATCCCATTATTTGTTCCACTGGCCAATGATACCTGTAGGATGGAGGTCTGGAGCAGTAATGAAAACAGTGATATCAGTAGAGGGATCTACTCGATAAACCTGATGAGCAGAAACAGCTTGCTCTACTTCATTCAGCACCCGTCATGCCTCAGGAGTCAATTGCCGAGGTGAGTTTAGATCAGAGTCCCCCTTTAAGATATTAAAACGTGGGGAAAGTTGTGCATTGGTCAGTCCCAAATACAGACGTAACCAGTTGATGATGCCTAGCAATTTTTGGGCATCATTCAGAGTCTTAATAGTGTCTGAGAACTGCACCTCTTGATGTTGTATGGTTCGATCCAAAATTTTGACTCCTAAATAATTCCAAGGAGGCTGTTGTTGAACGTTTTCTGGAGCAACTTGCAACCCATAGGAATGCAAGGCAGTCGAGGCTGTAACCTCCGCAACTCATCCTGGATAGCTGCTGCCACCAGGATATTATCCATATAATGGTAGCAGAGTGCCTCAGGAAACTGCTCACGGATTCCGGACAAGGCCTGAGCGACATACCATTGACAGATAGTCGGGCTATTTTTCATGCCCTGAGGTAACACTTTCCATTGAAATCTCTTTACAGGCTCTGCATTGTTAATTCCAGGCACAGCAAAGGCAAATTTTGGCCTGTCATTGGGGTGCAAAGGGATTGTAAAAAAACAATCCTTCAAATCAACAATCAAGATTTCCCACTCTGTGGGAGTCATCGTGGGTGAAGGCATGCCAGGCTGTATGCTCCCCATACTTTCCATCACTGCATTAACTTTTCGGAGATCTTGCAACAGTCTCCATTTCCCCGATTTTTTCTTAATCATGAAAACTGGGGTGTTCCAGTGACTGGTAGAAGGTTCTATGTATCCCTGTTGCAGTTACTCCTGAACCAGCTGACAAATGGCGACTAATTTGTCTTTTGGCAAGGGCCACTGTAGTTCCCATATAGGTGTTTTGGTCAGCCATTGCAGAGATAGAGTGGAATACAGTGCGCCCTTGCACACAGTGACCCCTATTAAAAATTTGTCATCATTCGCACCCCCCAAGCTGCCAACACGTCCTGTCCCCAGAGGTTAATTGGAGCTGGAGTGACAAAGGGTCAAATCGAGGCCGTGTGTCCCTCTGGGTCTTTCACCAACACAGGTCGCTTACTCAGTCGGCTCTGTGTGGTTTCTCCCAGCCCCACCATAGATGATCCCGCAGGGGATAAAGGCCATGAAGGAGGCCATGAAGTGGAGGAGAGGATCATTGCAGCAGCACCTGTATCAATCAAACCTCGAATCTGAATTCGGTGGGGATGCGCTTTCGGCATGATAAGGGTACATGTCATCTGTGGTGACTCATTAGAGATGGTTGCAGCCCAGTAGACCTGCGGAAGTCCTGGCAGCTCAGTGCTGTCACCTCCACCAACTTGCTGGTCTACAATGGGGACAGAAGACTCAAAAGGCAACAATTGAGCAATGTGAGTCTTTTCAGGGATGGTGACAGGGGGGTCTGATGTGGAAACGGTAGCATGAACCTGGCCCTTGAAGTCAGCACCTATGACATCTGGAAGAACAAGGATCCCTTGGCTGATGGCCTCAGGCCCTGCCATAAGCAGTGCACCGGCCCCCTGATCCAGGGGCCCATCCACATCCAAGGGAACCCTGTGGGCATAGACAGATTCTAAGACGACTGTTGCTGCGGTGTAGGCATTGACTCGGGCTGAGCTTTTGGTGTCTCCTCCACATTGACCGGGTAAGCCTGGGCCATCACCCTGTTTTGGGGGAACTGTTGTGACGGGGGGAAAATCCCCCTTTTTTGCACCGCTCTTCATGTTTCCCGACAGGGGTTGACCATCTGCATGGTACTGTGACCTGCAGTAATCTGAAGTGTGACCTGGCCTGCCACACCTCTTACATTGAGGAGTCTCGGTCCCTGAATTTCCCTTTTTTTCTGAATTTTCTTTCTGCTTTGATTTGACTCGTTTCCGTTTGTTCCCAGATTTGGGCTGTTTTTGTGCCTGATCAGGGGGTCCCTGATCAGAGGACAGAAATACAGCCAAAACGGATTTCCCCTGATTTTCTGACTGCACCCTGGCACAAGTTCGCATCATGTCTGCGACAGAAGGATCCCCTGGTAGGGCATTGATGATCCTTCTACACTCGTCATTGGCATTGTCTCTTGCCAAATGTTTCATCAGAATCTGTCTCATCGATGGATCCTCAATCTGCTTTTCCAAAGCTGCTGCCAGCTTCTCAATAAATGTCAGGAAAAGCTCAGATTGCCCCTGTTGTATCTTTGTGTACCGTGTTTGTGGGGCGACCACCTGTATAGTTTTCAAAATGGCTCCCATGCCGAGCTGTTGGGCTTGCTCCAGGATCCAAGGATCCCAAGCCGCTTGAATGTTGGGGTTAGCGAAAGGTCCCTTACCCATGAGGATATCAGCCCCAACCATGCGCCTAGGGTCCTCGGAAGGCAAGGACATATTTTTCTTCAACTGTTCGTCAACCATCACCTTGCAATTGTCCTCAAAGGCGTTGCATTGCATAGGGTGAAACAGCACCTGAGCCAGATATATAATATCAAATGGAGTGAGCAAATCATTATTTATCACTCTAAGAAGTTGCATCATGACTGGGGAAGACAAGCTGAAGGTTGCTACTTTGGTCACTAAGTCATTTGTGATGCGCCATGCGATGGTGGTGTGGCTGTTCCTTGTGGCCATGGCGTCCAGGCCAGGCACAAACACTGGAAAAGCCTGAGCGTCCCCTTGCGGGAAGCCAGCATCACCCGGACCTGCCGTAGCAGATTCACAGCCCTCCCGCTGTTTCAGCATCCCTGTCTTCTCTATAAGTGCCCAGTCTCCTGCCTCCAGCGTGCCCTGCTTGACTGATTCCCAGAACTGCAGGGTGTCACGTGGGCGGAATATCCCCACACCAGTGCGGCGCCTCCAAGGGTTACTTAGAACCCAATGCCTTTTTTTCTTCGCCGCCCGTGCAAACCTCCACCCAGAAGGAAGAATGCCTTCCTTGTCACTGTCTGAGTCGTCCATGTAAGGCTTGTTATCAGCATGCCCCATCACAAAGGGTGGTGACTGACTGGAAGCGGTGTCCGCGCTGAAAAACCGTGCGGTGACAGGGTCAGGAGAGGGGCAGGGGGACAGCGGCGCCGCCAGTGCTCCACCGGGCATGTTCGCCAAGCCCGCCGGCAAAGTGCCAGCATGCTGCGCCAGGGCTGCATTTGCCACAGAACCTGCCAGGGAAACTGGTACCTGTCTGTGACTGAAATGTCCCCACGCTGCCATTGCCATGTTGGCTGCTGGGTCAACGGGAAGCCCAAACCCCATCCGTGGTCCCGAGGCAGGGACTTCTGGCCCAGCCCAGCCTGCACAGGGAATTCTGTGCGAGACGTCCGCCATCTCTTGGTGGATCCCAGCCACTTCAGCCAATAAATCCTGAAAAATCCAAAACGGAGGAGACTCCTCTGCTCTTGGCGTGGATGCCGGTGCCTCCGCATCGCGGGGAACCTGAATCGGCATGGTTCCCATGGAAATGCCAATCAAAGTCCCCGCAGCAGAATCACGGCCCGCCGGGGACATCTCTTCCAGCCCCTGCCCGGCCATAATGGCGGCTGGGTCCGGAAGACGCACTGCCTCCCACGCGCCCTCCGCAGCCTGCCGGTCCCACCCTCGCTGGCCCCAGCCGGCGGCTGAACCGCCGCGGTGCTGCTCAGGCCCAGTGGGATGCCGAGCCCACCCGCTGGAGGCTTGTCTTCTGACCAAAATGGCGGCTGGGTCCGGCACCAGGGCCCAGTGGAACACCTGGCCCACCCGCGGCAGCTGCTGTCAGCGGCTGAATCGCTGCCGCACCGCCCACACTGGCTGCTGCACCGCGGCTGCTGCTGCGGCGGTTGAAGCCGCCTGTGGCGCGGAGAGCAGAACCCCCGGAGCCGTGAGCTGTTGGAATGCATCAAGGTGAGCTGCAGCACTTCTCGCTCTGCGGCAACACCACTCATCTCTGCCCCGCCAGTCCCCCTGCGGACGCTGGCTGCCCACAGGGGAGGGGCCCTTTGGCGCCATTTTGTTGGGGTGGGGGGGTTTCGGGACTTGCCCATTTCGCAGCAGCAGTGGAGGGGGAACCTTTGCAGCGGCCGCATCAGAGCCTGTTTTTGGCCCCTCTTTCTTCATCATCTCAGCTAGCTGTTCTGTCAGGTGGACATACGTGCACTTTGGAAGGTCAGTCGGAGAAACATATTGAGTTTTCGTGGCTGCACCTGCTGCCAGGGACAGGACTTCAGAGTCAGTCTCGGTTGGTATGTCTTTCATGCGCCCCCCAATGACTGAAAGCAGAGGGTCCCTGCCTTTGCAAGACACAATCTGTGCATCATAAAACTCCTGTTCCTTCAATGCATCCCAAATGTCTCTCCAAAGCCCATGAAAGTGGACTGTGGTCCGGTCTCCAAATATCATCTCTGTGGCGGGGAAGCGGCCAACAGTGAGCCAAGACTCACAGCCCAGCACCATGTCCCAGATGTCCAGGATCACGTGCTCCAAAACCCACTCCAATAAAGCCCAAGCAACCTGTGGCACCTGAGCCGCCGCTGGGTCATCATCAGAGTCCTCTAGAAAAGCCCATAAAAGTTCATCCACAGGCAGGGGAGACTCCATCATGATATCAGGATCAGCCATGCCTGATGGCAGGCGGGGGGGTGGGTCTGGGCTGAGAGTGGCGTACCTGTAGCTTCACGCAGTATGTATCGGTGGTCACCAGATGTCGCTGTTGAACCGCTAGCGAAGTGAAAGAACCAGGCCGGATCACATGTGGCACAAATTGAATTTATTATTAATTTTTAGAGCTTATATGGATTTTCAAAGGTCATCCGGATTGGGCCAGTTGAAAGCCTCCCCCTAGGCCAATTGAACTGCCTATCTTTCCAGAGACCATTTCAATAACATCCAAACTTTATTTTTATTTATAAAACACAGGAAGAAGAAGAGAAAATTCCCACGGGAAAGAGTCTGTGCTGCCACACTGATTTCTTTTCTGGTTTCCAGTGACAGGACTAGAGGGAATGGCTTGAAGTTGTGTCATGGAAGGTTTAGGTTGGATATAAAAAAATGATTCTTCAGTGGTTGGATGCTGGAAGACTCCTCAGGGGAGTGGTCACAGCACCAAGCCTGAAAGAGTTCCATAAATGCTTGGACAATGCTCTCAGGCACACAGTGTGATTCTTGAAGCTGTTCTGTGCAGCGCCAGGAGTTGGACTTCAATGGTCCTTGTGAGTCCATTCCTGCTCAGGATATTCTATGATTCTAATTATTTCCAGAGTCTGGCATATGAAATTTCTCAATTTCTGAAAAAGGTACAGAAGGATAAAATGCAATCATCCCTTGCTAGTGGCCTTGTAGATTGTTAAATGAGAACACTATGCCTTATACTACAAGCTAGATAACAATTCTGAGAAAGGATTGCTACTACAAGACCAGGTATTTCTTAAGGAAATAACATCACCTTTACATGTTGTACGTATGTAACATAATGTACATATTGTAACTGCAATTAACAGCCAGACTCGTTCTATACAGGCTAGTTTTCTCATACCTTCTCCAGATAATTTTCCTTCTGCTAAAATCAAAGCATCTGAACTATCCTCCAGATTTTGGGCATCTCCCTCTAACTCTGTATGAACTTATTTGCCACCAGACACTGTGATATAAATTTATTTCTTTTTAAGCATAGTTTAAAAACTTTTAGATCTTTTTCTTTTAAATATTAGTAGTTTCTTTTAAAGATTTTTTTTTTAGAGAAAAGTAATAATTTCCTCTCATAGAGGAAATTTTGGCCAGAGTTGTTATAGGCAAGGAAAATTAGGTGGGGTTCATTCACTTCAACTGTATTGTATAGCAGACCATGGTTAGTATTAGTAAGACTAAGTAAGACTCAGTTCCATAGTTTATTTTGTTATAAACTTTTAATTTTCCTGAAGTTCATCAGGATGACTCTAAAACCTGGTATTCCTCAGAACAGCTGGTTTTGATCATAGCTATTACTTCTGTAAGCAGGTTGAACTGTTTCTTCAGGGCTTCCAAATCAGATGCTTTTGCTAGTTGAAGGGGTGATAAATGTTACCAGACACAGTTCAAACACTGGTGTCATAGAGAACCTGAAAGAGAGAAGATGTGAGCCATGATGTGGCATTTGGCGATATGGTTTAGTGGGCATGGTGGTTTATTAAGTCAAACGTTGGTCTTAATGGTCTTTTCCAGTCTTCTATGATTCTATGACATTTGTTGTGGATATTTGTAGAAAACCACAGTGACTAAATGTCACACTACTTAAAAAGCTCAGTCTTGCTGTACAGTTGTTTGGCTCATTGGTAAGTTACTAACATCATCTTTTGTTAACGTCATTATTTTCCCTATTTTTTTTATTTCACCAGGCACAAGATGGCAGCAAAGTACTGAGGAGTCCCACTTGCCTCTACCATCAAAGAGCACAATAACTAGCCCCTGCAAGACTTTAGTCTAACCAGAATGAGAGCCACAGGCAAACTGCGTTAAATACAGGCACAAATAATGATGCTTAAGAAATAAAACCTAAGTCTCTGTGTATGTTCATTTATTAATATTTCCTTGCTGTCTTATTGTCGGAGGATGAGGGGCATTGGAATTTTCTCTCCATCCCTGTTAGTAAGCAACAAATAGCTGGGTGATTAGAGCCATCAAGTCTTTTGTAAGAGACAAAAGGGTGTGGTAGGTGGGGCAAGGGGATGAGGCAGCTGGCTGTTGGGACTGGCACTTGTTCGTGGCACACCTGGAGGAAAAGGACTGCTCTTTGCTTGTGGCTGCGACTGCGGGAGATCCAACTGTGCTCTGCCTTCTCCTCCTGGCTGGGTGAGCTTTGATTCAACCTCTTTCCCACTGGGAGTGTACGTTTTCCCGGCTGAGTTTTTTGCAGCAGCTGCGGGGGAGTCCAGCTGTCCCTGCCACCCGCCCCGCTTTCTGCTGTGACTGTACAGTCCCTGCTGCCTCACTGGCTAGCCTGGGAGAGCCATCCCCCTGCCCCCACTGCCGCTGCGCTCGCCACTCCGAGCTGCCTGCCTGCCTGCTTCTCAGCCTGGCTGCCATTACCAGCTGTATGAGGCTGACCTGACCCTGCGCCACAGTGCCACCTGCAGCCGCTCGGGAGTCATCACACCTGCCCTGCCTGGCTGGGAGCTCAACAGTGCCTCTGCTGCTTTTGACCGTAATTACATCATGCGGGAAAGCGCTCACCAGATCAAAGGACATCTGTTACTGTTTTTTCTCTGGTTCTATTTGTTGTTATTCTTGTTATTGCTTGTTTACTCTGCTGTAGATACTAGTAAAGAACTGTTATTCCTTTTCCCATCCCTCTGCCTGAAAGCCCTTGATTTCAAAATTAAAATAATTTGGAGGGAGGGTAAATCACATTCTCTGTTCCAAGGGAGGGTTCCACCTCTCTTAGCAGGCACCTGTCTTTCAAACCAAGACTCTTATTATCTGTAAAACACATATTATCCCTCATGGGTCTGTAATGAGACCAATACTGTTTAATATCTTCATCAATTACATAGTTTGACAATCCCACAAAATCAGTGGGATTGAGTGCTTCTAAACTCATAATGTTAAGCTTCATGAATGCATCTGCTCCATTAAATCTCAATTATAACAATACTGCTGGTGTCAGAAGGTTTTCACCAAATATATTCTACCACCTTTTAGCAAGTCTTAGCCCTCATGTAACAAAATAATGAAATTTTATCATTTACTTAGTTACTTTCATAGTATTTTTAAGCAGCAAGGATATTTTCAACTTAAAGATTAAGGTAGGGGTTTTTTTGTCCTTTTCTATTTCTGTAAAGATTTCAATAGCATGCTTTTTAGGTGCTCACAGTCTGCAGCAATGGGAGCCTCAACTCTGTTCAGTAGAAACCCTTGTAACTTAAAACAATGGCAATCCGAATGAACTACTCAGATTTGAATCAAGGTGACAGAGCTGTGAGCATAGACTTATTAGTGAGTTTTGCAGCCAGCAAGTGGCAGCTTCCCACTTTATTTTGTGGTAGCTTGGGGTATACATACTACCCTTTTTTTAGATTTTAAATCACATTTGAATTTCGAATTTTTTTGTTAGCTTACAGAAATATTTCCTTCCTCACTGTGATGTTTGAATCAAATATTTCTGGTTTTTACTGCTTTTGTGAAGTGTTTTGTCCATGATAATTATATAGGGAAGCCTGTGCTAACTTGTGAAATTTGTAGCTTTCCTATAGAATTTAGTAGTTACATCTCAAAACAATGAGCTGAATTATTTTTTGACAATGTTGCATGACTATACTAAAATTTGAGGAAAAAGAAATAACTGTTAATCAAAGTAAATAGATGTTACCAAATGTGCTGTTAATTTCTTATGTCTCAACCCAAATATACAGCAATATTTTAAAATGTATTATGGGCAATATTCTTCTACAGATTGTGTTTAAAAGAGTTTTTTGGTTTTACTGTCTTTATAAATATTTTAATACTCCAACATATCTGTAATTCACATCTAAGAATTTTTATTTTGTTTTCCATAAACCTCAAAATCTAAAAAGACTGTCCCAAAGCTAATGGTGTGTCATTTCAGGCCTGCCTGATTTCCTAAATTTTATTTTGGGCATCTCTTATATTTTATGAAAATTTTGTAAAATCAAAATTAGAAGAAATCTTTTTCAGAAATGGAGTTGCATTATGACTAAATCCTAAGATATGCAAGTTTAAGCAGATCTTTACTGTTCTAACAGTCCTGCTCTCAGGCTTTTTATTTTGGAAGTCATAAAACTTACTGAAATAGTAAAGATCAGTAGAAGAATCTATACTCTTGTCTGTATTATGAAATAATTTATATGAAATCTGTAGTCATATGAGTGTAAATATTTTGGGACAAAATGAGGGTAGCTAAACAGATGGGTAGTGTCACGTTCCACTGTGGGGAACTGCAAGGAGTTCTTTTTAAAAATGGTCTGGAATGAAATTAGGTCAACTGAGACAACACTGTATCTGAGAACCATTTATTGGTAATGAACAGGAAAAGAAAGAAGCAATTATCCTACTCAAAAAGGGCTAGAAAAGACAGAAAAGGAGGAGGGAAAATGGAAAAGGATGGTGGCGGGGAGGGGGAGAGAGAGAGAGCGGGTCGGAGAGTGCCATCGATGTTTTACGTGGCAGAAGGTGTGGTGTGCACGCTGCCTGGCAGGAAGCCTACATAGCTCTTGGAGAGACATTGGCCCCACAGGCAGAGCTCTGCGGTGATGGGCAGCCGGACACGCGGTGAGTGGGGATCAGGCAGGAGGTTCAGAATCCGCACAGGGTCGCTGCATGGACCGCGGTAGAGGGACGGATTGGAGGCAGGCAAGCTTGGATGCAAGTGACTCAGGCAAGAACGCAGGGACGAAGCAGGCAGGGCAGGAACACAGGGAGGCAGGACAGGTGGCAGCTGTGATAGGCGAAGGGGTAGGACAGGACACAGGCTAGACATGAGGCTCGAAGGTCAGCCGATGTCCTGCAAGCAGACCTCAGCAAGCTGGAGCCAGAGCAGAAAACACAAGACCCAAAAGCCCAAAAAGCCAATACTCACAAGTCCACACTCTCAAAAGCCCCTAGCAAAAAGCCCAAGCTCCAAACTCTCAGCCAAAAAAGCCAAGACTCCAAAAGCCCCAGAGTCACCAAGCCCCAGCTCCAAAGCCCCAGCCAAACAAACCTGACTCCAAAAGTCCCTGACTCAAAAGGCTTCAGCTCCCAAGACCCAGAACTTGTGACACAGCTACTTTTTATGCCCCCTGACTCCTCCCAAAATCCGCCTGCTGACAGGAGTCCATTGGTCCAGTCCAGAGTTCTACTGAAGTTCACTGGTGGAGACCTTCTGCAATCTGGTCGGAGAATGTCTCTGGAGGGTACAGTGTCCTTGGTGTTCCCCTGCTGACTGGTTGTCCCATGTGAGACATGAAATGGTTGCCAGGCAATGTTTCCCCAGAGACAAGGCTTTCTCCCATCTTCTCCTAGTTGCCTCCTGCAAGTGGCACATGTGCAGCCCTTTCCCCACAGTCAGTGTTGAGACAAATCAAAACTAAGTTGACTCCTCACAGGTAGCTAATGCATACTTAAAATGTTAATGTTGTTTTACAGATTAATGCAGGGGAAATTTTGAACATGCATTTCTATTCAACACTATTCATCTTTTTCATGTAAAAATAGGTTCTATAAAACCTCTTTACATTCTTTAGGGGAAAATACTCTTATTAGTTATAATTCTAATCTTTTTTAATATGATCCTGCACATTTCCCTTTTCAAGATGAGACATTAAAAACAATTGATTTTAATTAGTGAATTTGAAGACATTTCAAATTATCTCTAGGATTACCTTCTTGTGAGAGTACATTTTAATTTTCAGTGAATTACAGTAAATTACACTTACTCCATCATTCATAAAGATCAAACCAGTTCTCCCTCTAACTAATTTTGACTCATCTAAAATTTATTTGTTCAGCCAGAGATGGGTTTTTCTGGACACTTTAAACAAATTTGATCTTGTTTCTTGGTAATTGCTTAGGGAAAAAGATGTACTAAAAAATCAAAAGCGATTAGATAGTTGTGGTGATTGCAATACTGTTTATGGGTGTACTCAGCACACATGCTACATATGTGAGATAGTTACAGAGTTAGAGAGTTACAGGGCATGACACTGATAGACAGAAAAAACCCAAACACTTTCTTTTCCTGCTATGGCAATAGCTATTCAGTCTCAGCAGGAAGTTCCTTCATTTAACATTTATCATAGCAAAATGTAGTGAAACTTCAGGTAAGAGGAGGGCTTGCATGGCTTTTTTTTTGTTTGGTTTTTTTGGGGTTTTTTTGTTTTTCTTCAGTATAAGGTTGGTCTCAGTGGACAAATGGTTGTGAGTTTTCTCTGAGCAGATTAATACTTGTGAGGCAGGTCATTCATCAGCAAACTGGTTTTGAGGAAACCTTTCATGTGAATCTGCTTTAACTTCATATTTTTGAAAATGACTCAGCAAAGGTAATTGGTTTACACTTGGAGCGCCAGTCACTCACTTTGCATACTGAGAGATTGCGTGCACATAGGTACTGATGACAAGTTTTCAGTAGCTTCAGAGAAATACTAAACTTCTGTTCTTTTAAGCAGCACGTTTTTCTAAATAACAAAGTAACTTTAGTACTTGAGTGTCTTGGTCTCTAAGAAATATGAATCATACCAAAATGAAACTTCAGCCTATTCTTTCTAGTTAACAGTCCCATAGGAATGTTTGATAATTGTTACAGTAAAAAAAATTAATTTGCAACTTGCAAAAATATTCTGTTTTGAATAATGTTTTGACT
Source organism: Entomyzon cyanotis (assembly GCA_024500445.1). NCBI lineage: Eukaryota > Metazoa > Chordata > Aves > Passeriformes > Meliphagidae > Entomyzon > Entomyzon cyanotis. Next base: position 80,222,852 of record JAKEPQ010001005.1, on the reverse strand, counting down.
GACTGAAGGGCAGCAGCTGCATTTAAACTGATTACTTCAAATATTAGACAATTACAAGTCCAGTACTTGTATTGAAGATGAGAAAAGAGAAGGAAATAATATTGTTTGGAAACCATACCAAAATTTCTAATTTTGTAACAGTCTAATCTAAATGCATCTAAAGGATGCAAAGTTTAGAACAATTATGAAGGAGGCATGGAAAACAAAACAAAACAAAATTCAATATGAGTTTAATTATTGCAAATCACTACATACGCAGTGGACAAACTTGCTTCATTCAAAATCTCTCATCTATAGACAAAAATCTGGGGGAAGAAAAAGAGTTAAAATTAGACTCAAACATTTTTGTGATGCATCTGGCATTCAACATCACATATGAAACTATCATGGAGGATGAGGAATAATGAAATGTTAACATTTCTGGCTGGCAGAGGTGAACAGTGTTAAGTGTCAGATGCTGACTTGTCTGGCATGAGATTATAAATGGTGAACCTAAAGAAAGAGTTTTGCAAACACTCTTGTTTCACAGCTTTGTTAGTGACCTTGGCATTTAAAAATTACACATCCTGAGTAAACTAGCTGTCAGTACAAGGAACTAGTGTGAATAACTTTGAAGACTGATGTAAAGGAAATGGGTTAAGATTGGATATGATAAAGCTGTTTTCTTATAAAATAGCAGTAAGTGTATCTGCTGTAGGCTTGGTGTCAGCAGAAATTGTGGCAGTGCATTCCCCTTGCCCCCCAGGCCACACTATGATCATTCATGACAGGAACAACTAAGAAAAAAATATTTCCCCCAGTTTGTGAGGACTATAAAAAACCGTAGTGGGGTGTAAAAGAGAAGTATTTAAGCTGAAGGATACTATTAGCAGAAGAAGAAATAAGCAAACTGATTACTAATACATTGAGCTAAAAAAAATACAAGAAAGTTCTAATCTTCTTGTAAAGCAATTCAGTTAACACCTAATTGGAGTAATTACTTTCAAAAAGCATCTCAGTAAGATTATGACAGGAATCCTATATGGCAATAGTTACAAAAGCATAAGATTAGGCTAAAAGAATTGTAAAGCATTTTCTAGTATTATGCTCTTAATTTTGTTGAAAAAAAGTGGTATTCTCAGTGTATTATGTAACGCACTTTCAGGTTTCAACATAATTCAGATTAGTGATGAAGGAAGATAAATGACTGATTAGGATGCACATTAAGGATGCACTTTAAGAATTAGGATTCACTTTAAGAAAATGTTAGAGAGTTTTATATATGCTTTAACTTTTACTGTCATTTTGCTTATCTATATAATTTTTCTATATAGATATAACTTATCTATATAATTTTCATATCCCTTTTGATACAAACAATTTCTAACTGTGCTGTTCCTCAGTAGAGAGTTAGTACGTGCCTCGTGGGCCAAAACTAATACGCACACAGATTTGATTCACCTTTGAATCATTAACACCATTTAATGCGAAAAGGGGATCATTGTAATTGTGGTGTTCATTGCCTTGCTGTGGCTGTTCACACTGATGACACTAGCACATCCTTGTTGTTCTGGTGTTGCTGTGATTCTCACAGCAGAGTAGTTGAGAGAAGGTTTGCCAGGTGTGAGAAGTAGAACACAGTGATTATGTGTAGGATTATTATTAGATTTAGTTTTAATACAGTATCTAAATATTGGCATTGCAGTATATAAGTAACAACTCTATGATCTGTTATGACAGATTATAGTATAACCAGCTTGTGGTCCCTCTTGTTGAATCACAAGCTTCAGTGAGACCCCCCCTTGCTTTTTAAAACATCTCAGAAAAGTCTAGGTGAAACTAGGTCCATCTAGTCTCAGATTTGGTCAACAGTTTATGTCTAAAGGGTTATAATATAGACAGATTCAAGAAGAACCTATAGGTTTACAGTCTTTGGTGATGCAGAATTCACAATTACATAACAACAAAGCACTTACGAAACTGTTGCAGGACTCTATATTTGCTTGAATCTTAGCACTTTTTGCTCAGCTGTCCAAAAGTATACCTCATCTTCGGGCGGGACATACTCTGCAGGCATCCCTTGCAAGCTGCTTGCAACCTCAGGATACCAGTTTGCCCAGTAACATTTTGGTCTCCAGTAACATTTTATGCCCTTTTGTAGGCCTGTGTACATACAAGTCAATCCCAAATGCCTCTGCCTCCCATCTCTGGACTGTATTAATTATAGAGCATCCAGCCAGTTCTTCCTGTAATATCCACCTGGTATTCATATATTAGGACAAACCATACTGCCCATCAGAGACAGAAAAAAGGGAGAGGTGCGTGTGTGTGTGGCAGAGGGGGAGGACATACCTAAGATCTGACCATAGTTCATTGGTGTCCCACTGCCTTGTTTTTATTTGACCATTTTTGGAAATTTTGAGAACAAATGTGTAATATTGTTGCCCTATAAACTATGACTGAAGGTTTGTGTCAAAATAACTGATAGTATAAATCATATATCGAGTTACTTTGGTTCTTGACAAAAATGCAATTCTGACAAACTGTATTGTTCAAAATACTTATGCTTTTTTAGCCTGCCATCTCCATCAGCAGCTGTAATAAATGGAAAAGATAGCAATGGCAAACTGCTTTGAAATAATTCACTTGGTATCCTAAAAGCAGATCCAAAAGAAGATGTAACTGGGAGGTTTTAGAAAATTTCTGAAGGAAAAAAAAATTAGTCTGTATGTGGCTAGCACAGGTCTTTCCCATGAGAATTTTTCTCCTGTGTTTTATAAACAAAGATAAAGTTTGGATGTTATTAAGAACAATGTCTCGAGATTTGGACAGTTCAGGCCTGGCCAATCAGGCCCAGGGGGAGGTTTCTGACTGACCAATCTGGGTGACCTCTGAAAAGTCTATATAAGTTGGAATCAAAACAATAAAGCTCTTTTTTCTATGCCACGCTGAGAATCCGGGTTTTCTTCTCTGCTAGCAGCTCAACAGCGACAGTCTGTACTCAGGAATTTTTTTCTTTTTTAATTATATATCTGAATGAAATTACTGTGATTGTAATGACTAAGCGAATTTGTTTTCTGGATTAAGTTTATATTTGTTGAAGAAATAGAAGTTCATAGTTTCATTTATGTAGTAGAAGCTGTATTCGTCTCAAACCCTTCATGTGTTCCACATCACTGAAGGCATAATGTTGACTTAATATGTAGATATTGCTCCATTTCCTCTAATCATCTTAGAGAAATTTGAGCCATGTCCAGATGACTTTTGAATATTTCCAGTGCCAGTGTTCAGTCACTCTTGCAGTATAAAAGTTTTTCCTGATATTCATAGGGAATCTTCTGTGTTTCTCGTGGTTCTCTCACTGGACACCATGGAAAAGAGTCTGGTTCTGTCATTTTTGCATCCTGCCTTCAGGGGTCTTGAGAAGATCCCTCTGTGTGTCCTCTTCTTCAAACCAAACAGTTCAAGTTCTCTCAGCCTTTCCTCATAGGAAACAAGCTCCAGTCCCTTAGTCATCTTCATGGCCTTTCACTTGACTCTCGCCAGTATGTCAATGTCTATCTTGTAATGGCGAGCTCAGAACTTCAGGGTTGGCATCAGCAGTGTGAACAGAAGAGAACAACCTCCCTCAAACTGCTGGCAAGATTCTACCTAAAGTGGAGCAAGGTTCCAATTAGCCTTCTTTGCTCCAAAGACACATTGCTAGTTTGTGTTCAGTTTTAAATGAATGTGGCACCTGGGGATATGACTTAGTGGTGAACAAGGTGGTGCTAGATTAATGGTTTGACTGGATGATTTCAGAGGTCTTTTTCCAGCCTTAATGGTTCTGTGATTCTATATCTACCAGCATCCTCAGGTCCTTTTCTACCAGGAAGCTTTTAGTTGTTTCTCTCCAGGCTGAAGAACTTTGCCCTTCCACTTGTTGAACTGAAATTCCTGTTAGACTTCTCCTCCAGCCTGTTAAAGTACCTTTGGATAGCATCATGACCCTTTGATGTATCAATATCATCATCGTATCAATATTAAAATGTAAAATTAATATTTAAGCTGATTTTATATTACTAAGAATAGCCTTTTCCATTGTAAAATAGTTGCGTCTCAACTCAGCTACAAGTGGGCTTTTTAAAACGATACCAATAAAGATTTGCGAAATTTTTATAAAGGTTTGAGAGGTCAGTCCATCTTGTTATTTATAACTTTATTATAGACTATTATCAAGATCATGATATAAAGACCAAAGATATAAATAGATCATGATCTCTTTATTTGATGTCAAGGGATGGTAAATTTAGAAGCAATTCTAGTAACAACAGAATAACACTGTGGGAGGTTTGTAGTTTTGAGTGGTGTTTTGTCTTCTTCTTCCTAAGTAGTCTACTTAAGTGCAAACTTTGACTTGCATCAAATGCATTGAGAATACTCTTCCATTCTAGTATGCTGTGAATGAAATAGCCTTATTTTTGATGCAGTAACACAAGTTTTCACATATGGGAATATTAATTATTAGAATTATAAATAAGTATTTTCTGATAGATACTAATAAGGTTTGCTTGTTTATACAAGTATCTACACATCCCTTCTTTCTTCCTTTTTGCTGCAGCACTTTTAATAACCCAAATACCTAACTACTGAACACTATTGTTCTTCTGCTCCACAATGTGTGAGAAGTGCTAAGAAAGAGCGGACAGTGTAGGAAGTTCCTCTTTTTCTCTGGTGCTGCTTTTAGACTGCCTTAAAAAGACCCCAAACCCACAAAAAGACCCCAAACCCACAAACTATGTCTGCAAAGGTAGATTTAACCATGAGGATGGTTATGGTTATCATAAAACCTGATATCTGATGGACCTACTGAAATTCCACTTGGTATTCTGTTGGAGCCTAAATGTATTTGGAAGCCTGCCCTCAAGTCTGTGTATATCAGCTCACGTTATGCTGTAAAATATTTTTAACCTGGAAGAGCCTAAACATGAAGGTCAATTTAAAAGATTGCATACTGGTCATTGCCTGTTATCTTAATTGTATGGATCATAAAGAGTACCGATATTGCTGTAGCATTCTAATCATAATGCACGATGGTGTGTTTTTAAAGATTGTTTAATGTTTGTGGTTGTCTATACTGTGTTTATAGACTTAGTCTTTGTACCCAGCAGAGTTTCACATTAGAAGTGCCCTCACTGGGAATCTTACTAGATCATTGAAAACCTGGTTCTGAATGTAGAGTTTTCATATAAGCTTCTGAAACTTAATGGAGAAATGTTTGTTTTAATTTAAGAATTAACTCCTAATTATTTCATGGATGCCTGACAAAGGATCTTAAACCTGGTTTATAAGATTTATTGAATAGAAATTTAATTATCAAAGGCTGCAGAGAGGTTGGTGAGCAATCTATATTAAATTTTTAAGTTGGAGTGGTGTTCTTGCAAAACTATTTTTAATTTTCTGCCTTTTATTTAGACTCAAAATGATAACTACTCTCAAACCTACAAACACCTGACTTGGAGGGAGTATCACTGTTACCGCTGTGGTCCTCTCTGTTTTCAGAGTCCTCCTATTTCCAGACTCCAAATGCATTTTTTTTTCCTGGCAAATAAACCTACTGTTCACTAAATGACTCAATGCGGCTGTTCTTTTTGGGTATAATTTTCCTTAGTGACTCACATTGATTCTCATCTGTTTGGTTTGCATAATTGGCTGAATTACTTCAGAGGGTTTGTTTTTTTTTTCTGAAATAATACATGTTTTTAGACCTTATGTATTAAAATAACTGCTCTTACTATTTTTCTGATGGTGGTACTCTGTGTTTATAAGCTTGAAGGATGATGAGAGAAAGTCACAAGGAAGAGCAGAACCAGGTTTCTGAATGGCAAATTGTAAAGATGGCATGGAATCAACATAGAGAAATAACCTAAAATCATGGCAGATTTCAGTGGGAGACGATTTGGGTTATTAAGGTTATTAACAACACCTTTGGGGGAAAACCCCTAAAATTTTCAGGAGTCCGTGAATACATATTTATATAAACCAATGTGAGGAACTTCAGCTTTATTCAGCACTCATAAAATTTTGTTTAATTAACTGCTTCCAGGTTTGGGGAAGGTTATGGCATTTAATTTTCAATGTCATTTAACAGCAACAGTTAACTTTAGGTGCCATGTAAGAGCTCAAGTTTCTTCTGTTCCTTAGATGTATTTTGTCTATTCAGAACAGAATTAGTTTTCTCTTACGCAGGATGATTGCTTCCTACATGTTTGTGTAAGTGCTATAACCAAGTTTCTTTATTTCTGGGTGATTTCCACTTTGATAATGACATCTAGTGTTGTGTTCAATTTTTTCCCTCTTATTCTGGCCAATCTTCTCAAGAAACATTGTTATAGATAGTGCTTTTTTCCAGCACTAGGGAGTCCAATCTATGTTTGCATTTTTGTCTCCAATACTAGCCTTTTTTATAACCTTCAGTTTATCCAGTTCTCAAAATACTATCCTGTTTTCCATAGTAGTTATTCTTTTTCATCCCAGATACCTTTCATTTATCAGCTGTGTAATCTGACCCTGTAAATTTTCCTGTTGAAGGCTAAATTATTTGGTCTTTATATGGAACCTCCTTTCAATTAGTTATTCAATCCTTGGCTCAAGTGTTCTGTCTTTAGAATTAAACTTTCAATATAAATTTTTCTAACTCACATTTCCACAGGTACTTGGCATTTGGCCAACATTCTGCATGTGAAACAATATATACAATCTCTTTTTCAACATGCTATCTCTTAACACTTCATAAGGAATACAGTTCTGAATATTTTTCTCCCTCTTTTGCAAGTTCTTTTTCCTTGTTCTAACTCTTTGCTTTTAATTCAAAGGATAAAAACTCATTGTGTGAGTATTTATGGGCTAGTGAGATGCATTCTAAAATCAGAAGCAGCGAGACATCAGCTACCTTTGAAGAAAATGAGAAATGCATTCCCCTACATCACTAAGAAATTGAGGACTGGCTAAAAGAAGGCTTTATCCTCAAGTGGAACATCAAAACTAAAAAAAAAGTTATAGTTATTTGATAGACATGGCCCAGCATTTCTGACTTTATTTTCTTCCTTCCAATTTCACGCAAGGAGTGTAAATAGTAGATTATTTAACAGCATTCCTTAGAAAAGTCCTTATTTTACACCAATAGCTTTGTTAATGATTATAGTACTTTACAAATCACATACTTATTCACTAATCCCTTTTTTTATGGACTATAAAACTCAATTGACCTATGATGATGCTGATAAACCCTAATTCCTCATTTCCTCTGATTAAGCCTGGATGATGTCAACATCTGCTGACACATTCAGTGACCTGACAGAATTGGCCTGACTCCCATAAAGTCCCATAAACCCCTTCCTGTAATAGCTTTGTATCCTGTGATTTTACTGGAATAGGAATCATGAAAGGAGTTCAGAAGTACTCAGTTAATATGTGCAAAACCATAAGGGTTTCCCATACTGACACCGCCACTCATTCTTTCAAAGTACAGCTTCATGTATAAAATGTCAATATTATCTTATGTCCAAGTGAAAGGGGGGTATTTTAAGCCCAAGCTGAAAAGTTAGCTTGTGCAGAAAAAGATTGAAGTCCTTTTATAGTTACAGAGTGTTTTCTGCATTAGTTCTTACCTGTTCTGGAAAGATATGCACTTTGAACTGGTATTTAGGGTCAAATATTACTAGACATAAAAGCTTTCAGATGGACAGCAGTATCCTGAATTTAAAGATGCTGACTGAGGTATAACCTTATGTACTGTTGTTAGAGTTCTAATACACTAGCTCTCTGTACTTCATCCTACCTTAAAACATAAAGGAATGGCATTTTGATATGATATTGTTGTCATTTCCCACACTTGCAATGTCATTTCTCCCCAGTTGCTTGGTCCAACACATGGCAGAAAAAGATACAGGATATTGTTCTTTTCTTTGGTAGCTATTTTTCATCCCCTTAGTAACTATGGAAGCCACTGGCTAACTTCTATCTGTTGAAGAGGAGAATGAGCTCATAGGCACAGTAGCTGCTAAAAAAGAAGACACTCTCCAAGCTCCCTTACTGAAAAGCAGATGAAATTGCAATGGATGATTTTCATCAGGCTTTATGATTCCAAGGATGGATGGCTCATGTGTGAGAGCTGACGGTCAGACAAAAAGTATGCTGCCTCTTTGCCCATCAAAAAATTGGATGTTTTGGACAAAGGGTAAGGAATATATTAGGTACTGCCAAGTATTCTGTTACAGGGAAAAGCAAAGCTCTGCATTTAGGAAGAGTATTTTAAGGAAGGTAGAATTTTAAGTAAGGGAGCTGTAAATTAAACTAGCTTAATAACTGAAACATAACAATATTTTATTATCGAACATTGGAATATTTGGGGATTTATATTATAATGAACAGTGTGGCAAGCTGTAACTACCTAGCTCTAGCAGGCCTCTCATTTTTGGATTCTGAAATACTTCAGAAAAAGGATGTGTTTTCCTTTATGTAAGATTTTCTTTCATGTCTATATTGATAATCATAGTAACTAAAATAATGAAAAGAAAGCTTTGAAATTCAAAAACCTTATATTGAATATTTTATTTGCTTTGTGGGCAAAGAGATGGACAGATAAGTATTGGTGCACAACATTAGCTTGGCTGGGTAGTTGGCAAAACTGTCAAAACTTCTTTTTATTTTTTCTGCGATTTATGGCAGAAAATGAAGCTAAACTATACTTCTCTTTAAGACCAATGAAAAGATCTTTCCTTTCATTTAGTTTCTGGAAGACAAGATAGTTCAGAAAGTATCAGACACACTATTTTCTGGGACAGAAATTGGATTTTCATCTATCTTACTGTGTGATAAATAATATGTGACAAATACATATCATAATGTTGGCTTTTCTCAAATATTACAATGGATACTATGTGCAAAATTTTAATTCTTTTTTTACAAAGGTAGCCTTGCTGTGAGAAATAGCTGTGTAATGATGACTAATGTCTGTTTTTTTGGTGCTAGCTGAGCTTAGACATAGTAGTGAAATAGCTGTTATAGTTTTGTTAGAATGCTTGAACTGGATAACATCCCACGAAGGGACTGCCACCAACATTCCAACTATCAGCACCAGTCATCTGCAGAAAACGCAATCTGGGAGTGATAACAGAATCAATTAAAGAGGACTGTGCATGCTCCGAGGAGGCGTATCCAAGGTGGAGCTAGGCGAAGCAGTTCCCAGAACACGTTAACTAGTTTTGGGGAAAGTTTGAATATGCATATTTTTTCATTAATATGAATTAGGCTGAAGGATATGCAAAGGGTGTCTCTGTCCATACCAGGTGTGCTTTTTGGCTGAATGCCAAGTACTCAACCCTGTACTTTTGCTTATATCTGTCTCTTATTGTCTTTTATTAAACTTTTAAATTCTAACAGAAGAGCGAACCTCGTCTTTCGCATAATACTCGGCAGAATTGTAGTCTGGGAAATTTGAAATAGAAAGTTTTGTATTTATCTCTGACTGGATTGTCACGAATCGCTACATTTTCCTGAACAACTTCTCTGCAGGTGAATTATGCATCCTGTATCTTTCATATTCCATTGCAGCCCTTTCATACTGATAAAGTATGTGTGTTCGCATAAGGAACGGGAGAAGGAAGAACTCGGCTGAAGGGAAGGAAAAGGCTAACAGCCTGAAAGAGCTTCTTCAAATTCACTTCACTGTTTTTCTGATTTACATTGATACCTACAGGCTTCATTAGATGTCACCTTTAGGGATTTCACACTAATAAAGATGTAGAGCTGTTGTAACAGCAAGCTGGTTACATGTAAAGAATATTATTAAAGGTGGGATTAAGCTTGACTCAGTCATGTTTATAAGAATAAACACTATGTGTACAATATTAATTATGGAACAACTAATGATTTCTTGCCAAGACAGTCTTTTTAGAGCCTGCCAATATTACCAAACAGTTACCTGTAAGAAAACAAATACGAGTGAGCTCAATACATGTTATAAATGTCAGTTGATTTATTAGAAATTTATGAATTCTTTCAATAAAACTACATTTCTGTATTTTCAGTTGGTTTTTACCCCTGTATGTATGCTAAAAAACTTTACTGGCCTAAGGCTGCTGTATTTTCTGTAAGAGTCCATTCACAGCTTCTTATTTTCTTTCTTTCTTGTTTCTTTGGTTTTGGTTTGATTTTTGGTTGTTCTTTTTTTTAATGGTTGGTGTAAATGGGAAAATATTCTGTATCTAATAATATTTTTTGATGTTCCAAAATTACCTCTCTAGCTCTTGACTGTTACTGTATTTCTGTATCAAATTTTGAGACGGTCACAGACTTCAAAATGAAATACTGCAATTACATACACTGATCTTAATGTAGGATTTAGGCTGTAATATCTTTTTGTTGTGATATTGATTAAATTTAAAATACAGCTATTTCAGAATAACCATAAAGAAAAAAGAATTCATTTACTGCCCTTGTTTTTTTAATACATTTTTATAAAATCTAAACAAATTTCATTCAACTGTTCTGTGAATCCCTACACTAAGCCCCTGTAAAAGTAAGGATCATGTACATGTCAGTATATTCAGCAGAATGCTTTCTTTCAAGTCTAGCTAGAATCACATATCTTTTCTACAATGTTGCAATAATTAGTGATTACTGCTTCGTCATAACTAAACCCCATGCAGCACTATTATATTTGAATGAATTAACTAGGTTTTTTTCCTTCTAATTTACTGAGCACTAAAATAAGCTCAAAGCTCTTTTCTTTACTGTGGGTGTTTGCATTACAATAGTAGAAAAACCTTGCACTTGTGTACTGTTACTGCTTACTCACACATAGTACCTTATCGTATTAGAGGCTTTCTTTGTTACACAAGTATTTTACTTTAAAAGAATAACAGAATAAAATAATTCATAGTCTGAAAGCTAGAACATTAAAGTTGGAGTGCACTTGAACTGTCCTATGTATTAAAACATATGAAAGGGCAATAAGAAAGTAATCGCAATCAGAAATAGATAAAACTTAAATTTAAAATTTAAATGAATGTTATTCATTAACTGGAGGTTTTAGATACTTGTTGGACCATGTTATCTCAGAACTAAAGCACCCTTCACTCCTTGAATTTTCTATCCCTATGATTCCCTTAAATTATGGAAGTGTTATCCAGATTTTCAAACAGGAAAGGCGTTTGAACATTGTAATGCTTAGGGTGGTATTAAAAAATTCTAATACTTTTCTGTTTAAATCTATGGTTTATGTATTTGTTTGCTATACATATTCTATGAACAGAGTGATCAGAAACAAATCTCAAGAAACCATCAACTTTTCAAACCAGTTTGTATGGAGTTGGCTTTTGCTGAAATGAAGATTTTTGTTCCTGTACCTTTTTCCTACTTCTGCTTAAAAACACCCAACGTGCTGTTATGGAAAGAAGTAAGAGGAATTTTTCCATTCAGGAACTATAAGCAAGAACCTAAACTTGTTTTGGGTTTTTTTTGTGTTTTTGTTGGCCTGATTTGTTTTTGTTCATTTGTATGTTTCTTTTGGGTAGTAGTAGTTTGTTTGTTTGTTTGTTTGTTTGTTTGTTTTGGTGTTGTGTTTGTTGGTTTTTGTTTAGTAGGTTATTTTTATTATCGTTATCATTAATATAACAATAACAACAACAAGAACAACAACAATAACAGTAGTAGAAATGGAGTTTCAGGTACCAGAGTGCAAGCCCGGAACAAGAGTTCAGTTCGGTACCAATTAGATGTTCTCATTTTTGCCTCATTAATGCTGTTGGGCAAAAAAGGAATTGCAGGTCTATAGGAACAGGAAGTAATCAAAGTAGCCAAAAGGAGCAAACAGAGAGGTGCTTGATTTTTGGAGAGATTTACTTCCTATCTAGCCATGTTGAGGCATTTGGCAAGAAAGTGAGCATGGCACTCTCAATTCATCATTTCTCTTTGTATCTTGCCATAAAATATCACAAAACTCTCACAATACAAAATATGAAGTATCTGATCCAAGTAATAATGTGTTATAACTAAAATATTTAGGAAATTGTGAAATTCTTCCTTTCAATTAATTTTAAATTATATTAAGTATTTAAATAAACACCTTATTTTTTAGGTCCCATCAGTAAGGTTGATTGGAGAGGAAAAGTTAAGAGGATAAAATATTTTCTTAATACAAAGTAACCTTTCAATTATGAGCAGAGCAACATTTTTACATAATGATAATCCCTGTATCAGGATTAGTTACATCTTTCCTAAAGTAGTTAATAAATTATGTCCTTCATTTTGATATATTTTAGTAGCATGATGAAAATGATTGATTTGCAATGAGGTTTATGAATCAGAATAACTAGTGACAGGCAGCCTGGAGGCTTCATGTCAAATCTGAGCAAGCAGACAAGAGATTAAGTACATTCACCATCTTGTGATTCCAAAACACTTTGCCTGTGGAAATAAATTTCATTAATTAAAAAGACATTTTATTTTATCATACAAAATTGTTTGAGATGTAAAAGTAATAGCTTTGTCCTTGTTTTGTGCCTGAAAGGTAGTGGATAATATGATCACAAATACACTTTTATTTCAACTTGTCTCAGAACTAGTTGCATATGTTCCATGTTATAAAGCAAAATAGCAGAAGAAAGTGGGTAGAAATGTTTGTTCATGAAGTACAGGACTTGTTTAGACTAGTGCTTAGTGGTTTTTTTCCCCTCACGCAACATTCCTTTATTCTTATATATTTAAATTGGTTGTTTTATTCCAGCTAAAACCATACAGTCCTAGAAACTACAATAGATGTGAAGAAGACAGTTATTTTAAAAAAAACCCCAAAAATATGCTGCAAAAAAAGAAGAGACATAAAAAATAATAAATCCTGTTTATAATATTTCAAAGAAAAAGATGAATCCTATTTATAATATTTAAATAAAATGTAAATTAATCTTAATAAAGAAAAATACCAAAAGCCAACAGCAGAATACTAGAGCTCTCTACCTAGTGAAACGGTTGCACTTTCATCAATTGGAATTACACATAACAAAAACATGGAAACGTTTTTTTGGTTTCTGTTGAATACTAGCATTCTCCTTTCTTACAGCAAATACATACAAGACATATTTTTAGATATTTATGCTACACAGAAACATATCGAATGTTATTATTTATCTTCATGAAAGGGTGTTTTAACAAGATAATGAACAGATCAGATTTAGAGTCATATTGGTAGGTGGGGTATATTAGAAAAGTGAATGTATAAATCTTCACACATTAGATTTTTTTAGCTGATATATCTATTCTTGTAAAGATATGGTGTGGCTAGCACAGGTCTTTCTCGTGAGAACATTTTGCTACATTTCATAAACAAAGATAAAGTTTGGATGTTTTGCAAACATCTCCGGATTAGGTCAGTTCGGGCTTGGCCAATTGGGCCTAGGGGGAGGTCTCGGGCTGACCAATCTGGGTGACCTCTGAAAACTCTATATATATGGAAATCAAAATAATAAAAAGACCTTCTCTCTTTCCTTGTCTGAGAACCTGGGTCATTCCTCAGCTAGCGGCTCAACAGCGACATCATGGTACACCTGAGACCTTACATAATCATTAATCTGTGGTAGAATTAGCTATTGCTGTTTTCAGGTAAGAAAACCATTTCTAATAAATGACTAAGAGTGAAGCACTACCACATTTTGGTTAGATCCTGACTTGAAGCAAATGTCAAAAATGACGCAAAAGAAGGAACAGTAAAGAGATGTGATTCAGTTATACTGAAGCTGGACTGAAACACAACTAATGTATACCAGATTTTGTTATGTGCTAGTTGGAAGCCAATGCTCAGTGGAAAGAAGAATTTTTGGCTATCAAACAGTGGTCCTCATAGAATCATAAAGAACATTCATGGAATAGAGAATATTGCTTGGAAATGTACTAAGGTTTCTTTGAGCATCCAAAAGTTTTTTGTGCCAAAGAAACACTGGAAGAAACAAGAGTGATCCAAGAATAAGCAAAGATTTTGTGAACTTCTTTTCTCTCTGTAAGAAATGAATAATAATAATAATAACAAGACAACAAAACCAACAACAACAACAATAATAATAATAATAACAACATAATTAGAGTTGGAAAGTATCTTCTATCCAGATATAAACAAAGCATGGCGTGATCTGTTCAGTGCAAGTCACACAAAAAAGATTTTGAGATTCATCCAACTCTAAAACTTGTTTGTGCTGTACGACAGCTGTATCAGAATTATTCTATCAGGAAAGAATTTTTCTGCTGACTAGTGCTATGTAATTAAATTGAAAGGTTTTATGCAGATAATGTTAATATTGAAGGTGTTCAGCCTTAAGGTGGGCAAAATACAAGACAATAGTTAAAAAAAACTTGTTCTGGGAAGCAGGATAGAGATCTTCATATGTCATCACAAATTTTTATTCAGTCTTTCTAAGGTAAAGATCCTTCACTAACCAAAAAGTGTTTTCTGAAATAAGTTAGCCAGGTAATGACAGACTGGAAGTACATGAGAGTAGGTTTGCTGTACTTCCCTGCAGATATATACAGGTAGTAGATACCTGACTGTAATCCTCTCCATGATAAGTAAATGTGTCTTTTCTATTCAAATACTGAAAATGGCCTATATTCTAAGCAGTATTCCTGTACTCAATCCCAAGCATATCTGTTGCTCAGCGACTTCAAGTCCATGAAGTAGGGACCACAAAGGACAAGTCAGATTTTTGTTGTGTTAATGGGGCAGCAAGTCCAGAAGAATACTGTTTTTGGTGCTGGCTTTTGGGCATTTTATGGTAAACCTATAATAATCTTAAATTAAGAATGAAAAAGAAATTATCATTTTTGTAGTAAGATGTTGAAAAGTTTAGTCATTAGGGAAGCAAGGCAAACTTGTTTTAATTATTCATATGTATAGCTGATTGCACACATCCTTGAATATTTCCAGACGTGCTTGCTAATCATTGGGAAACTTACGGTATTGTCTCTTGCTAACTCCACTTCAAACACAATATTTCAAAAATTAGTAATTGATTAAGGTTTTATTTTAGAGACAAGCTTGCTTCCTACTTAATTATTCTTAGCTCATAAAAGTTGTGCTGACAAGTGGTTGAGTCATATCTTTTATGGTCTTGCCAAAAGCCACACAGCAAGCACAGGGGAGGTTGATATAAAGTGAAACCACATGCATTAACTCCTCAATCAGATATTTATCCAGATCAGTATTGGTATGAATGTGCATTGTGAAGCAGTAGATGTCACACTGTGAAAGGGTCTGCTACACTCTTGAAAGTGAAGTCAAAGTCCTGCAGTGCTGCTCTGGTGATATTACCAGTATCACCAGATAGTCAGTTTGGATCTTCAGTTTGGATTTCTGTGAAAGCATTAAAATTTCTTAATAACACTCAGGAAAAGAAAGTACATGACTCTTCTCATGGTAAAGTAGACCACACATAGACTATAAGCCTGAAGAAGATCTCAGCAATGTTAATGTTTATTGGTGTGAATTATGCCTACAGAGGTAGCTTGTCAATTACATATATATTGTGTTTCTTCTCAACTGCAGGAATAGAAGTCTATTGCTGACAATTAAAGTGAGCATGGATGGATACAGTTATTCTAGTTGCCTTCACCTTTTTTCCTGTGCATCTGAGGATTTATAGCTTTCCCCATGAGATCCACAAAATTCAGATAATCTGACTTTTATGTCTCTTGATCATGCAGTTGATAAATGGATGCAATGAATTTAGTACACAGTTTAGACCAGAATGGGAAAATACACACTCAAACCTACAGTATTCTTCAAGGGTTTTTGGGATAGCAAAATGAGTTGAGGGGATGTCTTTTTAATAGATGCTGATACAGAGTATCTTTTTGATAAGAGAACCATATAAATATGTCCTATACTAGTTCCTCTAACAACAAAATTACTTTTGTCCCAGAGGAAGTAATCAGCTTGACATGTTTCTAATTACTAGTACTTGCCTTCTGTTTGACAGATATCAGCTTCCTTTCCTTTCAAATTATCCAATCGAACTTTGTATCATAGAGAAATTATTCTTGTATTTTACTTTGATATAATTTCACTTTGATGTTAGAAGTTTCTGTGTGAAAACAGACATCTTTTGGGTTTCTTTCCAGTTATAGCAGAATCCATAACAGATAGGAATGTATGTGAGCCTTAACTTTTACAGTTCCTTATGATGGACTACTTCCCTTTGTGAATTTATATCAATAGCATTTTTAGAGGGGTGAGGTGTGGACCTCACCCCTCTAAAAAATCCTTTTGATATAGATCACTCTATTGATATAATGACTCTATTGATATAAAAAAATCCTATTTGTATAAATGACGCTGTTGATATAAATGACTCTGTATTCTTTCTATGCCAATAAAATGCTTGTTTTCAAAAAAATAACTTATATATGCATTCATAAATGCATGTAATGGATTTGCCAAGCACTCTAAAGTCAACTAGCTCACAACAAAGCTAAAATAGCCTGAGGAGGAAGTTGGTTGCTTTCTATTGTGGACCACTCAGCCAGGATGAAGAGGCAGATAAAATAGTCTATAAGCACCTTGGAGAAGTCTCATGATCACTGACCCTTGTTCTTGTGCAGGACCTCAGCTTACCAAATGACTGAAGGAAATGAAACACAGCAGAGAGTAAAGTCTGGAAGGTTCTTGGAGTGTATGCAAGAGAACTTCCTGACGCAGCTGGTGAGCAAGCCAACTAGGGGACATGCCCTGCTGGACCTGCTGTATGTGAACTAGGAAGGACTTGTATGTATTGTGATTGTCAGAGACTTTCTTGGGCACAGTAAGCACAAAATGATAGTGTTTTCAATTGTCAGAAAAGTAAGGAGGACGATTGGCAAAACAGCCACCTTAGACTTTCTGAGAGCAGACTTTGTCCTGTTTAGGACAATGGTTGAGAATTTCCCTTGGGAGGCAGTCCTGAAGGGCAAAGGAGTCCAGTAAGGTAGGACATGTTTCAAAACAGAAATTGTAAAGGAGACCAGGAAGGCAGGACATGCTTCAAGAAGGAATGCTAAAAGACAATGCCCATGTGCCAAAAGATGAGATGGGAGAAGAAGACTAGCCTGCATGAACAGAAAGCTTTGGCTGGAACTCAGGATGAAAAGGAGAGTTTATGACCTTTGGAAGAAAAGGTAAATAAGTCAGGAGGACTACAAGAATGTCATGGCACTCTGCAGTGAGAAAATTAAAAGGACTGAAGTCCAACTAGAACTTCATTTTGCTACTGCCATACAAAACCCAAAAAACAAACAAAACCAAAAGCACCTTCTATAAATACATCAGCAACAAAAGAAGGGCTACAGAGAATCTCCATCCTTCATTGGATGCAAGGGGACACACAGAGACAAATGATGAGGAAAAGGCTGAGATACTTGGTGCCTTCATTTATTCAGTCTTTATTGGCAAGACTCTCTCCTCAGAGTACTCAACACCCTAAACTGGAAGAGAGGTAAGAGGAGAAGAATGATGATTATGGATTTCCCTTAATCCAAGTGGAAATGATCAGAAACTTTCTACATCATATAAACATGTACACGTCACCTGACTTTACTCCCACTGGCCATACACATTCTTTTTATGACTTAGCTCCAGAAGAAGCTTCCTTTCCTTGTCTGTTTCCTATTCTAGTCATCAGTTTATTTTCTTTTCAAATCTTTGCTAAGAGTATTAGCAAAAAATCTAAGAAGAAAGAAATATACAGAATATCAGAGCAATATATCCAGGAGCAGTACTGGATTTACTGTTTGAGGGGGAAAACATGTTCTTAGTAAAGGGAAAGTACCTTACAGTTTTTCATAATTGGTAAAAAAATACCTTGTAGACTAACATTTTGCTGTGAGTATAGGAAGTGTTTGTGCCAAAGGTAACATGTTAGTTTTAACGCTTTCAGTTTTCTGACAATCTGTTAACATCTTCTGTCATTTCTAGAGAAGATATTTTAGTTTCATTAGTTTCATTAGTTCCTTCCTCAACATAAATAACAAGCATTTACCTTCTTTCTCTTCAGTTAGTGTTTAGTTTTAAATTCAATACTGAGGTTTTCAGCTCAAGCAAAAATATATGAGGAGATGTAAGAAGTAATTGGGATCTGAAAAACTGAAGGAAAAAATGAATAAAAAATAATCACCTAGAGCCAGTTATTGCTTATATTTTGTTTTGCCTCTATTTCCTAACTCAATACATGTTCCTGGGTGATTAATAATGCTATTTTATTCCATGTGTACCTGCACCCAAAATTGTTATTGTATCTTTAAGACACTACAAATGAGAACCTTGTGTTTGTGTGGGGTGCTGTTGCTGGCAGTTTTAATATTAGTGATCCAAGGCAGCTTCCGGGTCTTCGTCACGTGGTGTTTGCTTCACAAGCTACTTGGTCTTTGTTCAGGCAAAGGTTTTTTCTTCCCTTTTTGGGTTCGCTTTTGCTTTTTTGGTTTTTTTTCCTTTGGCTTAGATAGACTGCAGTTAGCAGTTTTGATCTGCCTTGGGATGAATTCTACAGGTGCCTGTCCACAGTTGAGGCATTGCACCAACAGTAGTGGAGCAGCCCCAACTCCAATCTGGGTCGCTGTCCACAGCATCCAGCGAAGAAGAGAAAACACCAAGTGGCTCCAGCTCAGCTGCATTGCCTGGCCCTGCCTGCCCTGCTGTGCCTTGTCGTGGAGAGAAGGATGACTCCAGATGAGCTGTTGAGCCTTCATCTGCTGCTGGAACTGCTCTGTGAGGCTTCTGCCTTCCCAAGAGGGATCTCACACCATCTTATCCCTTTATCTTACAAACCTGAGGCTGTCCCTGCCTTGTGTTTTCTTGGGAAAGGTAT
Source organism: Entomyzon cyanotis (assembly GCA_024500445.1). Lineage (NCBI taxonomy): Eukaryota > Metazoa > Chordata > Aves > Passeriformes > Meliphagidae > Entomyzon > Entomyzon cyanotis. The sequence continues at coordinate 80,204,007 of JAKEPQ010001005.1, read as the reverse complement.
TTCTGGCATTTCAGGTCTCTGTTTGTTCCTGTGGGGGTGAGGGTGTGAATTTTTAGCAGTTTGGTATTTAGGATTTTTTTTTCTCTTGCCTCTTGGTGATCTTTTTGTTACTTAAAAAAAACCATTTTTTTTTTACTTCTATTTACTTGTATTCATTCTTAATTGGTGGAAAGGGATTGGTTGAACCTATAAGGGGAGACAACTCATTCCAGAGTGTTCATCTTTAAATTGTCTCAAACCAAGAGAACATGTCAAAAAAAAAAAACCCTGTCAAAATTGATTCAACAAGCGAAATATTCACTAACTGTTGTTAGACATACGCCTATAAAGTAGTGCCATGTGGGAAGTTAGTATTACATGCTCCTACTACATAGTATATTTCTGTAGGCCTCCTAGTAGAGTCTTCATAACATTTTCTAAATGGGGCATCTTATTGATGAATCACAATGGACTTCCAAAGAATTCTGTCTATTGCAAGGTTTCCGCCTTCAATCGCTCTCGCGCAAAAGCATTAGTTGCTTAAATGGAGTGTTGCAAGCATTTCTTAAAATATTTATTTCCTCCAGCTGCATTTTTTAGACAACAGATTTAGTTTTGTGTTTCAAATCAAGCTGGATAATACTGTATTTGACAATGGTACTAACTGAAATGAGCAAATGTGTCATAAACTGAACATGTGAAAGGGAAAAATGTTTCAGAATCTGTTGGAAAACACAGTTTTCCAGCAAAATTTGTGTTAGTTGAGCAGGCCTGAGCAAAGCCTCAGCATAGGCAGGCCTCAGTAAAAATCCTAGTAAAGTGTCATGAGAAGCTCAAACCTGGGAACACAGCTGTGTGTTTCTAGGCTGTGAAAAAAATGTTATGAGAAAAGATAGGGAGTCGGAAGTGTTATGAGAAAAGAATAAGGGAGTCACAAGGAAAAATCCTGATTATGTGAGAACAGACTGCAGATACGTGTGTGACTATAATTAGAAACATCTGGAACAGTATATAAGTTTCTCGTTTGATGAAATAAAATGGAGCTTGCTTGTATCTCACATTGAGACTGCCGTGAGCTTCCTCGCGCCGCTCGTCAAGAATCTGCTCCAAGAGACTGACCTTTTCATGCTAAGCTTTGTAAAATTTCACCCACAAGCAAACACTAGGCCTGTACAATTAAGAATGAATGCTTGATTTCATGGGAGTTAAATGTAGTTTTAATAGTTGTTTAAAATGAAACACGCAGATAAATTTAGGTAGCATTTCTTACTCTGTATGCATCTATGGCCAGCAAAAACAAGCAATTCTTTTACATTAGAGAGAAAATTTTATTGTGTTGATTTTTTTAAGTCCTCATTCCCCATGAAGAAAAGCTACAGGGAACAATAATTATACATCCCTGACATAGCTGTTAGGCATGGAGCTGGACATGATTTCTGTAGGGAACATCAATATGTTCAATAGGCTCTCTGATTTTTTTTTTAACATGAGGAAAATGCCAGTTTTATTCACACTCTTATCTATGAAGTTTTTCAGGGAAGAATTAATGTTTTTTTATTTTGATACATTTTTAAAAAGCAAAGAAAAAATAGAAACTGTAGTAACCAATCACTGTACATTATCTGTCACCCTAGGGCTGAGAAACAGAACAGGGCTTTTAAGTCACTTTTTTGGAGTTGCAGGGAAGAACTCTAGCTCTTTCTTCTGTGATGTTCTGGGACTTCTCTTGCTTACTCTTGGTTCCATTCTGATGCTCAATGAAATAATATTGAAATGTTTGCATTTCTGCAGATTAGTAAAACCACTTCCTGTCTGGTTCAAAATTCTAACTTTGTTCACTGAAGATGATGCTTCACATGTTTTGTTTGAGGAAAGACCATTGATGTATTAGAGAACAGTCTGGTGAGAACAAAGGATCCCTTTAATTAGTGACATATGCAGGTTGCTGTTGTTGCGATATTCAAAGGATTTTAACCTTTAAAATTCAGTGAGACACTAGAGTAGTTCCAGATATTTCCTTGATAGGCCCTAGGACTGATTTGATCACAGAAGAGCAGTGAGGGGAAATGCCTTAACCACTGCCTTGTCACATTTGTGCCATTGGAAAATCAAACTTGAAATATGTAAAAAGTAGATAACCTGAGCAGCACGTATCTTGTGGTGTACTTTTCAGCCTGGTACTCCATGCATGCTTTACAGCTCTAATCTGGATATGCCAATGAATTTTCTTCTGTGCTGGTTCTGGAATGTTTTAATCTTCAAGTTTGTATTTTTGAAAGATGGCCAGGAAGAAAAACGCAGAAACAAAGAGAAGTAGAAACTATTGAGTTTGTATTATCAAGTCTTTTCTACTGCTGCTCTGTTCTCTGCTTTGTGTCACTTTCAGCTGCTAGTCATTTCTTAAACAAATAGCATTTTACACTACTGCTATGTTCTTTTTTCTTCAAAAGTAGAACTGCCAAACTGCCCTTTGCCAAAAGAGAATAGCCCTCATCAGAATCGAGCAAGTAAAATGTAAGTAGACGTGTGAGAAGTACTTAATCTAAAAGATTATGTTAAATACAAAATTAACAGACTTTAGGCTTAGTTTGACCCTCCGTTATTCTGGAAATATATATTCTTGTCCATCAGGACTGGGTATATCTTCTTCCCTGTATGAACTGAACTTCAATGTTCACAGATCATGAAGTCCTTGAAAATCCTTTTACTTTTCTAACTGTTTATTTTATGGTATTTTCTTAAAGCGAGAATGGTAATTGTACCAGTCTCTTGCACAATTTAATTTTATGAGAAGTAGAAAACTCAACAGAGTTATAGATCACAATACTCAGTATAAATTTGAACTCTTCCTATCATCACAAAAATACTCAGTAGAACAAATACTTGGCTGTGCTTTGCATATCTGTGCCTGCAGCTCATAACTAGTACTTGGACCTCACTCAATCACTTCCCACACCATGCACTCCAAATCTGTGCATCGTCTCTTGATTGTGTGGCTGCGTGCTGTGTTTACATCATAGTATATCTGCAATAATGATATCATTGTTGTTGTAAATATTAAATGATCATATTATACCAACACTTCACTCTTTCCGTGTAGTTATGATAACACTTTTTTTGTGTCACATGTTTCATCATGTAGTGATTTTGAGTTTTGGCATAATATACTGATACAATCCATGCCTTGCCTTTTTTTCAAGATAAGTTCTTCTTTCAAGTGCTGATGACACTTTGGACCTAATCCAGACCTGTTGTTTCATGAGTTTTGGGAGTGTAGGAATAATAATAACATCTTTGTTCTCCCGATACTGCCAGTTTCATTAGGTTCTGATTGAAAATGTGTCTGTTATTTCTCCTTTTGCTCGTTTTGTTAGTCATAGCTCCTCACTCTTTGTTTTGACTCCTTTCTTTTTTCACTTCCTGTTCATCTCTTCCTTCTTTCCAGCCTAATTATTACCACATTTCTGGGAATTGAGAGGATTCAGTTATTCTAGTAACCTAGGACTTGAAAAACAACACTGCTAGAGCCTATTTGCATGATGACTAATTTCCACTCTTTGTTTTAAGAGCTGAAAAATCCTTTATACTTGTACAGAAAGGAAGAGCTCCTCCTTCTTAATGAGTGCTTACAGGAAATATATCCTGAATATGTTACCCTGATGAGAATAGGAAACAAGGATAAGAGGTACTGACTTAGCTTGGATAGGAGCACACTGTAGAAGTAACAAATTATGAATCACCTTCATCAAGCATGCAGTGTGAAATGTGACTGTGAGATATCTCACAGCCAAGGGTGTTAATTCTAGGCTAGAGATCAGACAAACAAACACCATCAAGAATCAAAGTTGTTTGGAGAGCAAGAAGATAGGGTTAACAAGTGCTGTGATGCTTGTAGTGATTCTTTTTCACGAGGGAGCAAGAGAAGAGAAAACTGCACAACTGTTGTTGAAGTGCAGCTACTTAGTAACTAAATAATCAGTTTCACTATTTTCCGTTGTTAGCTATATTTGAATATATTGTGAAACAATATAGCACAGATCAAATTCAATTCTGTGATTATATTCTAAACACCAAGTTTCATCTACTGTTGGTTGAAATGCATGAATACATGTACCATTTCTGTAACAGTACCTCATGGCTTTCATCTCACTCTCACCAGTAGAAATTGAGGTACGTTGTGTGCATACACCCTTCTAGATGTAAGTAGAAATGTAGGATTGATAATTTGTTACTCAGAAATTATTTTCATGGAGATTTTTAGAAACCAAAAGTTTGGGGGACATATCACCTCTGATAAAGGCTTTTTTGGTGAGAGAGGAATAAGCAGGTGGGTGGAAGAAAGAATTCTCATTTGCAGACAGGAATATCTGATCCAGGAAAATTTCTTCCTTTTTGTGACCTTTTGCACTATCATGAGACAAATCTGACTGATTAAATACACACAGTGATTAAATACACATACTTGTGTCTGTATAGCATAAAGTGTTACATGTGTGTTAAACACTTTGGAACTATGTTGAATAAAATGGAAAAGTACACAAGTGTGTATGGAAAGCTATGTTTCAACCATTTTGGTAGAAATTTGCTAATGTTCCCTCACACTGAAACATCAGCTTAAGTGCAAATGTACAGACATTTTGCTCATTTCTGATCATGTTCTTTCTCCATAAAACAATATGTCTTTTACTTTGTATAACTTACATAAATGGCAATTTTACTATCTACAATAGTTACAATGCTACCTGAAGAACTTTTTTGTGGGGTATTTCCCACTCAGAGCACAGGAGTTTCAGCTGGATAAACCTGTAGAAAGGAAATGTGCTTTCTCTAACTCTGGGATGAACCATCTGATGAGCACATCCCTTTTCGTAACTCGTAGCAACTAAATTTGCCTTCTTAGAATTTTAGGTTACATTTTGTTGTTGAAGAGTATACTAGTTCATCTTTTATATCTTCTGCAGACTTCCATGGCATAACAAATTTTGACAATGATTTAGCTTTTCTGAATGAAGTCTCAGAAATTAAGCCATTCAGTCATGTTTCATCTCCTAATAAATAAAGTGTCTGCTGTGGATCACTCCTCTGTGTCAAGCAACAGCAACCACCAGACAAGTACAGAGCATCTTTCCCCCGAGTACTCTTCCAGTGACTGACCATTTTCACTCCTTGGGATTTCTTGATCCTGTTTTGGTTTGGTAGCGATCACTGGTTATTTGTTTTGCTGTTTTTACCTGATTTAACCCAGATATGTCAATGCTCCTGTTGAAGACTTGGGAGAAGAACACCTAGAGACAGCCATTTTAGCCAGCTTTGTGCAGATGGGTCTTTGATGAGGGCTGCTGACTCCTGGGATGGTATTAATTTGGTATCTCCCACCTGTTATTGCCTTTTGTCACAGCCTGACATCATCTGTCAAAGTCTAATGCGCTTGCCAGAAAATGAAATAAAATGAACAGGTGGTAATGTCTCTTTCAGAAAGACTACAGGTTGCTTAAAACAATATGTTGTTCTGTGTATTTTCAGCTATGCTTTGTGCTCACATGTAAAGTCCTCCTGGGAAAGTTTTGCCCTTTTGATTTGCTAGTAAAACAAAAAACAATCCTAATGTTTAAGTTCATGAGATTTGACCACTTCATATTTCTTAGTCTGGCTATATAAAATATCAGAGTGGGGAAACATCAGAACTTTTGCAATTTTGCCAAAAATTAGCAGCTGAGTAATTTTCAGAATTTCTGCATCTCTGCTGGGCATCATGTTAAAACCAGAGAATGCAATTTGGTATCTCTTTCTGGTTGTCACAGGAAATTTATAGGAAAAGAAACAGTTAATTGAGAGAGAAAAATTTTGCAAGACATAAGTGCATAAAGAGGGCCCTCCTTCAGTGATGAAAATATTTCAAACCATACTCTATTCTCTTGTAACTATACATAGGCAATATTCTTTCCACCATATGCAACTTAAAATACCTTCTTTGGTATTCAGTGCAGGGTTCAGTTTATACAATAAAGACAGCAGTTCAGCGGGACAGTATAAACTATGCTTACAGCTATTTTGAATTATGTGGGAATTTTTTCCTGACTACATTAACAAAAATTATTATCATCCATCCAATAGAATGATTTTTTTCAACTCTGTGATGATACTTATTTGATCTGAAGTTTGATTCATAGCATAGGGGTACAATAAGGTGTTTCTGAGGGCTTCTGAAAAAAACATTTGGAAGAGAGTGGCTTTGATTAAGTTAATGTAACTAATTTCTCTTTAATTGTTCTAATTTACCTACCTAAAGATGAAGACAGGCAGAGAAGAAGCTGTCAAGGCTTAATGATTTATATTACTGCATCTGAAGTCAGATTCTTGTCTATGAACGTTTATCTTAACAATCTCTGTTGTAGATGAGCCTTTTGTATCAATTTGAAAATTAAAAATACAGGCTTTTAAAAATACTTTCAGTAATCTGTCAGAAGAATAGAAAATATTAAAGATGTGAAATTATTGTATCTTTATGGGATTTATTTTTATCTGTGTTTGCTTTAGTTATAAGCGATAGATTAAGATCAATAAGTGGCTTAAGGACTGGTGCTAAAACTGGAGTTTTGGTTTTTTTGATCATGGGGCAATTTTTACAGCACCAGGCCTGCTGGGGTCAGATGGCCTTCATCTATCTAACAAGGGCAAAAAGTATTCTAGTCCATGAGCTGGCAGGCCTGATTGAGAAGGCTTTAAACTAGGTTCAAAGGGGGAAGGAGATGAAACCTGGCTCTCTGGAGATGAGCCTCAGATGAGCCTAAGGGTGGTAAACCAGAGTCAGAGGTGAAATCAGCAGCCCAGACGAAGAGCATGTGCACTAATGCATGCAGTGTGGGTAGCAAACAAGAGGAGCTGGAAGCCATTGTAGAGCAGGAAAGCTATGATGTAGTTGCCGTCACTGAAATGCTGTGGGATGAGTCATAGCAATAGTACTGGAATGGACAGCTACAAGCTCTTCAGAAGAGGCAGGCGAGGTAGGAGGGGTGGCTCTGTTTATTATGGAGTCTCTTGACACTATAGAATTTGAGGTTAATTACAATAAGGCTGAGTGCCTATGGGTGAGAATCAGGGGGAAGTCCAACAAAGCTGACATCCTGGTGGGAGTCTGTTATAGACCACCCAGTCAGGATGAAGAAGGGGATGACTTGTTCTAAAAGCAGCTGGAGGATATTTAAAGATTGCCAGCCCTAGTTCTTCTTTAACCTGCCAACTATCTGTTAGGAACTCTACACAGCAGAGAACAGGGAGTCTGGGAGGTTCTTAGAGTGTATGGAGGAGAGCTTCTTGTCAAAGCTGGTGAGCGAGCCTACCAGGGGTGGGGCTCTGCTGGACCTGCTGTTTACAAACACAAAAGTCATGTTTAATACCTTTATTTATGATCTTAGAAAATTTGCAGATCACACCCAGTTGGGAGGCAGTGTCAATCTGCTGGAGGGTAGAAGGGCTCTGCAGAGCAGCCTGGATAAGATGGCTAGAGGGGCTGAATCCAGTGATATGAGGTCTAACAGACCAATTGCTGGGTGCCCCACAGCACAACAGGCTGGGCACAGTGGCTGGACAGTGGCCAGGCAGAAAGGGATCTGGGGGTACTGATTGACGGCAGACTTAATAGGAGCCAGATTTGTGTACTGGAGGCCAAGTAGGCCCGTTGCATCCTGGCATCTATCAGGAATTATGTGGCCAGGAGGACTAGAGAGGTGATACTTCTCCTGTACTCATATTTCCTGTATACTTTCAGTGTACTGGTGAGGCTGCACCTTGAGTACTGTGTCCGGTTCTGGGCTCCTCAATTTAGGAAGGATGTTGAGATGCTCAAATGTATCCAGAGAAGGGCAACAAGGCTGGTGAAGGGTCTGGAACCCAAGTCCTTTGAGGAGTGACTGAGGAAGCTGATGTTGTTTAGTCTAGAGAAGAGCAGGCTCAGGGGAGATGTTGTCACTCTCACACCTACCTGAAAGGAGGTTGTAGCCGGGGGTGTGTCAGTCTCTTCTCCCAGGCAACCAGCAATAGGACAAGAGTCTTAAGCTGTGCCAGGGGAAGCTTAGGCTGGACATTAAGAAGTTCTTCACAGAAAGAATGATTGGGCATTGGAAAATTGATTGGGCACTGGAAAATGATACCATTTTCCACAGTGTTAAATGTTTTTGACCAGAAATAATTTGCTGATTTTGTGTGTACATCCTGCTCATTTTTTATGAGAACAAACTTTGAGAAACTGAGCTTTGCAATTGAGAAGTATTTCTCCGTTACTGTTAAAACATTTATTTTGCAGGGTGATGTTCAAATGAATAAAGTTTATCTTAATGTTTTTTTAAAGGCCTGAAGTGTTGAACAGCACAGCTACTCAAGCAAATATGCTCCAGTGTTTCATGTTTCTTAAGGGTTGAAACCTAAATCTCCTAACCTAACTTCTCCTTAAAGTTGAAACCTAAATCTTTCTTTTGCAATTTAAACGCATTACTGTTTACACTTTCCGCAACAGAAATAAAAAGAATGGCCTTTCTTACTTTTTTTACAGAGATTTGATTTCTAGATTTGAAAATTATTGTCTACTTAGTCTTCTTTAAATTTCTTTCAGTTTCCTTGTGGGTTATACTTTTATAAACCTCTCACCTTCCCTTCTTGGGCAGCTTTGGATTTTTTGTATCTTCTGCAATTTTTTTAGAGTATATTACACAAAATAAGGGATGCAGCTCAAAGTGAGGCCTTTCTATCTATTTGCATATCTAAGATGATATTACACTTTCTTTCTGTCTCTACGTATTATTAAATCATCCTTTTCTACCTTCTGATTTCTGTGCCTTTTATATCTCATCTAAATTGTATTTTAATAAATACAGTGTGTTGTTTTTCAGACCATGTGTTGGTTAGCCCAAGTAATTTTGAATTCTATTCTGCTCTTCAGCTTACTTGCATTTTCTCCAACCCTGAGGATACTAATATTAAACACACTCTCAGCATTATATTTTTTGGTTAATTAATGTGAATAGGAAAGTACTGAAACTAAAACCTGAAGAAACCTCCTTGCTGGGAAGCAATAGTTACCACTGAATAGAGACATTACAAGTTTACAAGAGATTCAACTAGACTGTGCTTTTCTCAACTTGCTCATGAGCATGTAAAGAAAAACAGTATCAGTGAGTTTTATAAAAATTAAGACCCCTCATAGCTGCCTTTTCCGTATTCATACATCTTAATAAAATGTTTTACAGGAATAATAGATTGATTTTATATTCCCCATTCTTTGTAAAATACAGTTCGCTCTTTGTATGTCTCCTTGGGATTTTTTGAATCTTGAAAAGTACCTGCCTCCTTGCCTCAGTGTTTCTGCTGAGGATTTCAACCCTCATGTGCTGTGTAATCACTTGCTTTTGGTTTTGATGGGCTTTTTAGAAAAGAACTACTAATGAGGATGACATTGCTTTAGTTTACTAAATATTATGTGGTAAATTAGGGAAGATGCAGCCAAATTGGAAAATGTAAAACTATTTTTTTCTATCCTTATTTGAGATCTCACCGTAAAATCACTTACATTACATTGCATTAGCTATTTCATTTGCAATTATTATTTTGTAAGAAGACAAGAAAAGAAAACCATTCATTAGACTGGCTTCTTAGTATCATCACAGGTATACATGATTCTATGAAACTGTCAGCATTAAATTAGAAAACATATCCAGTGCTTGTGTTTACAAAGAAAATCTGGAAAATATAGCCAAACACATGATGACTTCATGTCTTTGTGAGGGCAGAAAAATAACTTTTAGATACAGAAATTATTATTTAATCTTTTGAGGCTGTGCACTTCTAAAAATCATGGCTGTGCAAGAAAACATGACCTTGTGTTGGTGTGAAAACAAACCAGTGGGAGATCACAAGTCAAGACCGAAATTAAAAATAAGTGAAATAATACAAAGAAAAGCACTGACAAAATCTGATACAACCTGACACCTGGTTAGGATGGTGGTAGCAGTCCAACTCAAGTAGTTCAGTTGAAGCAGTGATCCTGTGAAGGTCTGGTCTCCAGCTGAAGGTCCAGCAATAGCTCTTGTCCTCTGGGAACCCAGTAGACAGGGCTAGCTCAGGCAGTTCCAAGGCCAGGTTATATGCAGGTGGGAACACCTGGCTCCTCCCTCCTGGGCAGAGCATCCCACAATGGGATGAGATAAATCCATGAGTCATGTGGTGGGTCCCTGATGGCCCATTGTCTGTCATCCGGGGTGGGTCATTAGCAGGTGATAACAGCTAATGGCCCACAGCTGGTGGTAACAGAATACTTAAATACATCTATATTGCAACCTAGGACATTATCCACCCCTTATTCTATTACCATCTACACAGTTCTCACTTAAGATAAGGTCTCCTTGTGGGACACAATGCGTTTCCCCATCTGCCTGCATCACCCACCAAGTATAACCAGGTTCTTGGGCAAAAACAACCCCACGGATGGGTTTGCCTTTGCCTGAGGTGGGACTAATCCAAACAGTCTTTCCTAAAAAACCTCTCATGTGTACCACAGGGACTTTATCTCCGTCCACTGTGTGCAAAGGTTCAAACTGGGCAGGACTGACTCGATTGATAGAACCTCTTGTGTTAACCATCCAGGTGGCCTTTGCTAAGTTCAGTTCCCAATTTTTGAAAGTCACCCCGCCAAGTGCCTTCAAAGTTGTCTTAAGTAGTCCGTTGCACCGTTCAACTTTCCCGGCAGCTAATGCATGATAGGGGATATGGTATATCCATTCAATTCTGTGTTCTCTAGCCCAGGTGCTTATGAGGCCATTTTTGAAGTGGGTTCCATTATCAGACTCGATTCTCTCAGGGGTACCATGCCTCCACAGGACTTGCTTTTCCAGACCCAAGATGGTGTTTCGGGCAGTAGCATGAGGCACAGGGTAGGTCTCTAACCATCCTGTGGTTGCTTCCACCATGGTCAGCACGTAGTGCTTTCCTTGGCGGGTTTGGGGAAGGGTGATGCAGTCAACTTGCCATACTTCCCCATACCTGTACTTTGACCATCGTCCACCGTACCACAGAGGCTTCACCCGCTTGGCCTGTTTGATTACAGCACAAGTCTCACAGCTGTGGATGACCTGTGAGATGCTGTCCATGGTCAAGTCCACCCCTCGGTCACGAGCCCATCTGTACGTTGCATCTCTCCCTTGATGACCAGAGTCATCATGGGCCCAACGAGCTAGAAATAATTCTCCTTTGTGCTGCCAGTCCAGATCCACCTGTGACACTTTCACCTTGGCAGCTTGGTCCACTTGCTCACTGTTACGATGCTCTTCATTAGCCTGACTCTTGGGTACATGTGCATCCACGTGTCGAACTTTCACAGTCAGCTTTTTTGCCCGGGCGGCGATGTCCTGCCAAATCTCAGCGGCCCAGATGGGTTTTCCTCTGCGCTGCCAGTTGGCCTTTCTCCAGCGATCTAACCATCCCCACAGCGCGTTAGCTACCATCCAGGAGTCGGTGTAGAGATAGAGCCTTGGCCATTTCTCTCGTTTGGCAATAACCAAAGCCAGCTGGACGGCTTTAAGCTCCGCGACCTGACTCGATCCACCTCGTCCCTCAGTAGCCTGTGCAACTTGTCATGTGGGGCTCCATACTGCAGCTTTCCATTTCCAATCTGCACCTACAATTCGGCAGGAACCATCGGTGAAGAGGGCGTAGCGTCTTTCACTCTCCGGCAGCTCGTTATACGGGGGTGCTTCCTCGGCACGTGTTACTTGCTCCTCTGCTTCTTCTGAAGATAATTTAAAAGTCTCACATTCAGGCCAGTTTGATATAATTTCCAGAATCCCAGGGTGATTCGGGTTTCCAATACGGGCGCGCTGTGTGATGAGGGCAATCCATTTGCTCCATGTGGCGTCGGTGGCATGGTGGGTAGAGGGAACTTTCCCTTGAACATCCACCCCAGCACCGGTAGTCAGGGTGCCAGGAGAAGTTGTGCTTCTGTGCCGATCACCTCTGAGGTGGCTTGGACTCTTTCATAAGCTGCCAAGATTTCCTTCTCGGTGGGAGTGTAGTTGACTTCAGACCCTCTGTAACTTCGACTCCAGAATCCCAGTGGTCGGCCTCGGGTCTTGCCAGACACCTTCTGCCAAAGGCCCCAGGACAGACCATGGCTCCCGGCTGCAGAGTAAAGCACATTCTTTACCTCTGGTCCTGTCCTGACTGGGCCAAGGGCTACCGCATGAGTGATCTCCTGTTTGATCTGGGCGAAGGCTTGCTGCTGTTCAGGGCCGCAGTGGAAATCATTCTTCTTGCGGGTTATGAGGTAGAGAGGACTATCTGGCGATCTGGCGATCTAGCTCTACTCTAGCCTACAGACGATCTGGCTCTACTCAGGGATGTGCATTCTCCGAAAGCCTATGGCACCTAGGAAAGCTTGCGTCTCCTTGTTGGTTGGTGGAGACATCGCGGTGATCTTATTGATGACCTCAGAAGGAATCTGACGCCGTCCGTCTTGCCACTTCACTCCCAGGAACTGGATCTCTCGGGCAGGTCCCTTGACTTTGCTCTTCTTGATGGCGAAACCAGCTTCCAAGAGAATTCTGATAATTTTCTCTCCTTTCCCAAATACTTCCGTTGCTGTGTCCCCCCACACAATGATGCCATCAATATACTGCAAATGTTTTGGAGCCTCACCCTTTTCCAGTGCAGCCTGGATCAGTCCATGGCAGATGGTGGGACTGTGCTTCCACCCCTGGGGCAGTCGGTTCCACGTGTACTGCACGCTCCTCCAGGTGAAAGCAAACTGAGGTCTGCACTCTGCTGCCAGAGGAATGGAGAAAAAGGCATTGGCAATGTCGATGGTCACAAACCACTTTGCTGCCTTAGATTCCAGCTCGTACTGAAGTTCCAGCATGTCCGGTACAGCAGCACTCAGTGGTGGTGTGACTTCATTCAGGCCACGGTAATCCACTGTCAGTCTCCATTCTTCACTGGACTTACGCACCGGCCACATAGGGCTGTTAAAGGGTGAGTGGGCCTTGCTGACCACCCCTTGGCTCTCCAGTTCCCGAATCATCTTATGGATGGGGGCCACAGAGTCTCTGTCGGTGCGGTATTGCTGGCGGTGCACTGTTGCTGTAGCAATTGGTACCCGCTGTTCTTCAATTCTCAGTAGTCCTACAGCAGACGGGTCATCTGAGAGACCAGGCAGGGTATTTATTCAGTTGCCTTATGTCTTCTGTCTCTATGGCTGCTATCCCAAAAGCCCAGCGATGTCCCTTGGGGTCTTTGAAATATCCACTCCTGAGATAGTCTATGCCGAGGATGCATGGGGCACCTGGACCAGTCACAATGGGGTGTTTCTGCCACTCGTTCCCAGTTAAACTCACTTCAGCTTCCAGTACAGTCAGCTGCTGGGATCCTCCTGTCACCCCAGAAATAGAAATGGATTCAGTCCCCACATACCTGGACGGCATCAGGGTGCATTGAACGCCGGTATCAACCAAAGCCGTGTATCTTTGTGGGTCAGACGTGCCAGGCCATCAGATCCACACAGTCCAATAGATCCGGTTATCCCTTTCCTCTACCTGGCTAGAGGCAGGGCTCCTCTAATCCTGGTTTTGGTGTACGATGCTCTCCTCCTGTAAATGTGTTCTTGAGGTCCCTTCAAGAGGATCAGTCATATTGTCATTCCCATGCCGTCTGGGGTTCTGTCCACAAGAGACTGGGGCAGTGTTGAATCTAGATGAGCCTTCTGAAGTGGATGTTTCTCTTTTCAATTCGCGTACCCAGGCTGCTAAGGAGGAGGTGGGTTTCCTATCCCACTTTCTCATGTCTTCCCCATGCTCCTGTAGGAAAAAACAGAGGTCACATTGCGGAGTTTGTCTTCTTTCGCTGGCTGGGGGACGTCTGCTCCTGATGGCAGAGACTCTGGTTGGTTTCGGTGAGGCATGCTAAATTCCTTCTTTGAGCTCTTTCCTTAGTTTCTGGTGGCCCTCTTCAATCAAGCTCCGGATTTGCTCAGCCAGGTTTGTCTCCACCGATGAGACATGGGTGCATAGTGGGGCACTGATGGTGTCTTCATAAATTCTCAGTTCTTTGGCTAACACACCCACCTTGTCTTCTCCTTCCCTCCACTGCAGTGTTGCCAGGTAACGAGAGTATACCTCTGGTCCGAGCCGCGCGAACCTTAGCCAAATTTGTGAAGTGCACTGGACATTATCCGGGCTCTTAGGGAATCTCTGGTTTTCTGAGAAAATGATCTCTAGCATGGCTAATTCCCTCAGGCATCGGATAGCTTGTTCCATTGTGCTCCATTTTCTTTGGTCCATCTGGAGGTCTTCTTTACAGAGGTATCTGTCCCGTACACTCACCAGCAATCGCCGCCAGAGGCTGAGAGTTTCCTGGGTTCTCCCAATCCCCTGGTCAATGACCACATCCTGGGACAGGGATCGCAGTTGCCTGGCCTCACTTCCATTCGGAATGGTGTCACTAGCTGCGGTATCCCAGATGTGGAGCAGCCAGGTCAGGATAGACTCGTTCGTCTGACAGGTGAATTCCCTCCATAGGTCACACAGCTCACCCAGGGATAGAGAGCAAGCAATGATCGCCAGCTCCATATCTTCTGCTGGGTGCAATGGCCCTGCTGCATCCTCATCAGTCACCATGCAGACTGATTTGCTTTTTGAATTCTTTTTCTGGACGGGGGCAGCTGCTACTGGCTTCGGCTGTTCTGTTTCGGTGATGGTCTGTGTTGAGACATTGACTGCTCTTTTGCTTCTTTTTCTCTTGGTAGCAGTTTGTGTGGATGTGGTGCCTGCTGACTTGTTTCTTTTTTCCTCCTCTTCAAGAAGATGCTGTCATCACCAAGTATTTTTCTGTTCTTCAGCATGATGTACACAGTGCTGGTCAAAGAAAATAGAACTAACAAAAAGATTATGCCATCCTTAGCATCCAGAGAGAACTCGATATTGTCAAAGACGGCTGTGCCTGACCTGAAATGCTGGAAGAAACTGCTCTCTCTTCCTAGCCCCAGAGGGTGGGTGCGATTGCTGAGGAGGTCCCAGACATAGCAGCTCAGGTTAGGCCAGACAGACAAAGTCGAGTATATATAAAGAATGGCATTCATCAACTCACAGGTTACCATGCAATAGGCATAATAAACCAATAGAGCAATTCTCATGCCATTCCCTGGTCGCAACAGGAGCAATACGACGGGCAGATAATTTCCCATTTGAGGGAAAATATAGAGGGTAAGATACAGTACCCACATAGACAGGCTGTGCATCATGGTGATAGGATTTCTGTAATAACAATTATATTTCTGACTTTCCCTCAGATCGTGCCCCACATTGGGCACCAAAATATTTGTTGGTTTGAAAACAAACCAGTGGGAGATAACAAGTCAAGATTGAAAGTAAAAATAAGTGAAATAATACAAGGAAAAGCACTGACAAAATCTGATACAACCTGACACCCAGTTAGGGTGGTGGTAGCAGTCCAAGTGAAGTAGTTAGGTTGAAGCCATGACCCTGTGGAAGGTCTGGTCTCCAGCTGAAGGTCCAGCAATAGCTCTTGTCCTCTGGGAACCCAGTAGACAGGGCTAGCTCAGGCAGTTCCAAGGCCAGGTTATATGCAGGTGGGAACACCTGGCTCCTCCCTCCTGGGTAGAGCATCCCACAGTGGGATGAGGTAAATCCATGAGTCATATGGTGGGTCCCTGATGGCCCATTGTCTGTCATCCGGGGTGGGTCATTAGCAGGCGATAACAGCTAATGGCTCACAGCTAGTGGTAATAGAATACTTAAATACATCTATATTGCAACCTAGGACACTTCTCTAAAATGTGCTACTGTTGTCAGAATGATTTTTGCTTTTATATATTTTCTATATTCTCTACACATATGTTTGTAGCTCTGTAGCCAGTACTTTTCCCAGTACTTTTCCCTTCTTTTCCTTAGGCAGAAAGACATAACATTTTCCAGAGCTCCAAGCCCTGGGGGGTACTATCCTATCTTGGCTCTTCCTGGGAACGAAGGTTAAAACCATCTTTTCAAGATATTTTTATAAACAATGATTAGTCCTTATCTAAGGGGGGGGGGGGGTGGGACTCACAGAGGGTTGAAGCAGGGGCAATTACCTCACCACTTATGTCTCTAATTGGTGATTTTTATCAAATATGCTAATTTACTAAACTTATAAAACTGTATTCACCCCATGTGGGAGTGGGCATTTGTGGGTATTTTCCATATCTGCCCCTTGGAGGCCTCCAATAAAGACCAGCCTTTATATTATCTCCTATACTAATACTCTCTTGAAAGTGTATAATTTTATTTCTAGGTTCTTTAAGGCACCACTAGAAATAAAATTATATGGAGTATCTGTCCTTTGGGACCAGGTCTGCCTTCTTCCCATTCTGTGTTCTTCAAGAAAGGCTGCTGTACTGGAGTCACATTTAGCTACTCTTCTCAGGATCCCTCAAGTGCTGGCCATGTAACAAAATGTAGAGGTACTTTCTCTGCTCACTGACTTTCTGCTATTGAGCACAAAAAACAAAAAACCAGTTTCAGTCCTCTAGAAACTAGATGGGTGGTTGATTCTGTATTTAAATACCTGAAATACAAACTAATTTTCCTTTTTACTAGTTACTATTCAAGGAAATGCAATCTTGGATGTAGCAGAAAGGGCAGTGGCTTTTAAGAATAGTGCAAATAGAAAAAAAGATGCATCAAAATTTATTTTTAGAAACAAAGATGTGGAAGTGGATTCCTTTTTATGATTTTTGATACTGTATGATAGATGCTTGATATCATCTGAACTGGTTTTTTTAGTATAACTTATCTATGGCAGGACGCTCCCCACCCCCTTCTCTCTCTCCCTGATCGGTCGCTGGAGATGGATGTTTCAGATTAGGTTGATAGCCTAATCCGGGCTATCTGGTGGTGGTGCCTGAAAGTCTAAGGTGAAATGAAGAGAGAATATGAAAAATTTTTAGTGACCATAAATCCACACTTTTTATCCTATAAAAACACCACAAAATCTGAGCAAGGATAAAAGGTTTTCTACGTGGACGTTGGAGTGTGAGGGAAAGTCTTCTCCCCTGGGTTGGACGCAGCCCTGTGGTAACTTCTTGCAAGATTGAGGGAGGATTCTAATTCATCCCAGTTCCAAAATTGGATTTGGTAAGATCATTGGTTTCCTAAATTTTATTCTTCTTTGCTAGCCATAATAACATTAATGGGTACCTTTTTAGCGCTTTATTGTTCTTAATCTCCCAATTTTGGGCAACATATATATATGTTTGTTTATCTATGAGTAGCTTTTCATGTATTGTGTAGTAAAAGTTGTCTGGTTCTTTGCTCCGTTCTCTCCTGTGTCTAATAAACAGTAATCTATTTTACATTAGACATAAATCAGCTGTCTTTATAAGAACTTGTGGGTGAGACTGGGTTTTCGGGGTGCTGGTCACTCTGAATAGGTTTGATCACTAGTTGTCATAGGTCTAGGCAGCTGGTAAAATCTATCCACCCTCTGTCTCCACTCGTGACACTCATATCATGTAAAGAATATAAAAAGACTTAGAGAAAAGAAAATAATTTTGTTCAAGATCCACTTTTTAAAGGAAACCTTTCACTTGCAATGTTAAAACTCATACTGGCAGACTTTAACTGAATTGCGAGAATTCCAAATAAAACCATACTGAATATACAATATGGTTTTATTTATGGTTTATTTATGGTTTTATAGATATTTTACATATCTATAAAAGCTTTATGCTGTGATTCTTGTGATATTTTGAGAGAGTGGATATCTTTTTCTCAAAATAAAATCTGATGGCTAGGCCTATAAAATAGCCAATGAAATAGCAAATTATGTCCTGCAGTCATCTGAGCAATCTCAAACTGAAAAGTGCAGCTGCTTTCAAGTCACAATAGCAGAAGTGTTTTCTGTTTTGTCTGCTAAGAAAGATGATGCAGCATTTATTTTAATTTGGGAGTCTGTTCAAGTATCAAAAGAAAGTTACAGTTCTACAGAAAAAAAAGTAATAAAGTTTATTTGTTTAATTTATATTTTAATTAAATTTTTTTTTATTGCAGGCCATAATTAATAAGGTTAACTTAGATGAGAAAAGGAAGCAGAAGCTAAGTTAATGCCAGCTGCAGTGGCAGTTTTTGACTAGAGATGGTTATTGTTGACTTGCATCATAATATGCATCAACATTGAAGGTCTTGAACTGCACCTGAACTTACAGATTTGTGCCCGTGTTGCCACCTCCTCTGAATTTTCTTTCCATAAAGCCACCTGCAGTAAAGTAGAAGGAAAGCAAAAGGGCTTAACTGACATTTAGGCTTAAATATATTTAGAGGAATTGGACTTTGGGACTTTGCTGAATGAGGGGTCATGAAAGGAATGAGAAAGCAAGCAGGATTAAGAAAAGTAGCAGTGAAATTGAGATAAGAGTGATGGTAAGAATTGGTAGCATTTCAAAACTACTTTTTTTTCAGAAGCATTTACACAAGATAATGAATCAGCATTTGTTCTCCATTCATTCTTCACACAGTGCAATCAATTTTGTGATGCAGAATGAGTCTGATTAAGTTGCATGTAAAGGAATTCCACTGTGAATGTCCTTTGTGTTGCCTTCACACGTGCTGAGCCAGGAGAAACTCAGCTTCTTTCATTGCTCCAGTAAAAGTGTGTCACAAAGGTGACATCATTGCTACCACAGACACTAACTTGTGGTTCCAGAGCCAGTCTTTCAAATTCTTTGACAGAGAAATATCTGAAAATCTATACATGATTTTGCTAATTAACTTGCCAGGTTCAGTTTGCAGCTATATGGTAGGTTTATATAGCTTCTTCAAGAACAGTTATCATTGTTAGCCATTTATTTTTCAAATAAAGATGTGATTGCTATGAAAAGTGCTAGTCTGAGTCCTAGATGAACTTCTGCAATATATCTGAGATCTGAGTCTAAATGACAGGGTATGCAAAGCTTTGACTTTTTCTCCAATCCCCAAAAAAAGAACCCCAAAGATTGCCCTAGTGAAGAATGAGTTTTCAACTTTTTGAGCAAGCAAAAGAAGAAAAGTCATTAAGTGAGACTTATGAATGCAGATCAACAACAGCATGTTGTTCTTGGCTCTCAAGACATCTTTGTACATTGTTGCCATTGAAACTGTAAGAATAGGAAGAAGACTGTGTATGAGAATGAAGAAGAAATAGTTGAAGAGCAAAGTGGGGGATGGGGAAATCCATTGCACACTTTGTAAACTTTAAATTTTAGTACAAATTTCCTTTCTTAATTCTGGCATTTCTTGCTTCATGGAATCTTTGGTTGCGTATGCATAATTAGCAATTATGAGGGAGTAGTCACTATGACTTTTTATAATCTTGAAAAATTAATTTCCACAAATTGCAAAACTTAGATCACATGGAGAATGGGGACTTGCTTTATTACATAGGAAATGAATGAAAATGGCAGATGAGTTTAACATAAAAGGTGAACTGTAGCAGGAAAAAGGTTGGAAAAAAAATCAATCATTTTCCTGTGGAATGTGGGAATGCCCACTTGCCAATTTAGAGCTCTGTCTTTACTTCTCTATTTTTATAAGCCATTTAAAAAAATATTTTCTTTGCTAGCTAGAGTTGCAGGGAGCAGTGATAATGCACATGTCTAGCACATATAACAATGATATTAAAAGAACATGTTTTCCAGCTCTCGTTTTGACACGTGTTGCAGGGAACGGGATATTGGCAATGTCTATAATAAAAGCTGAACCATACTTTTATTCTGAACTACAAAGGATTATAAAATGGTCTAATAAATTATTTAAAATAAATCTCTATAAAAGTGTAATAATCTGTATGCTACTTATTGTCAGATTGAAACCATTTTATGCTTTTTATCATAGATGTTCCTCTGAGAAGTGAATTGTTCTTTGCCTCAGTTCCTGAGGGAGTCAATGGGAATATTAATTTTGTTTAATTTGAATTACTCATTAGTAAGCAGGAAGAAGAGTCTGGTTTTATACACTGTCTTATGGGATTTGTTCATACTCATTTTTTCAGTATGCAGACAGGTTTTCAGGACTTGGATTTTTTTTTTTTTTGTAATATACTTCAGTGATTTCCAGAAGTAGAAGAGAAGGAAAAATGCTGTATGAATTTTTCTCTGCTTTTGGGACCTAGACATTCTATGTATATTGATTTTCTTCACTGCAGATACTTATTTTAACTAAGCCAGCAAAACTCTTCTTGTTTCATCACACAGCATGCCTATAGAAATTGCAGTGGGGATTATACTTATTCATTTGCTGGGCTTCCTCTAACCCTTACACCAAGATGTGCAATAATACATAGAACATCCTAATTTTAATTTTGGATGCAAAGTAAATCCTTGCTTTCAGGCCTGGTACCCAAAATACATGGTCTGATTTTTTCCCCCGTCTCTATTATAATGTGAATTTCTTTTTCTTTCCTGGCAAACACAAAAATTATATGATAACCTGACTGAAAAAGAAGACATGTGAAAATTATCACCAAATTTCACAGCGAATTTTTCTGGTAGAGTTTTCCTTCTTAGCTCCCTGTGTCTGAGAAATTCTGAGTGGTTTTTGTACAGCTATTTGTTAATGGAAAATATTACTTTCTTTTCAATTATAATGTATTAAGCATCCTTAATAAGTATGCCCTATTATGGATAGTAACAGAAAGATAGCTATATATATATATATAGTTTGTAAATTAAAACTAATTTTTTAGAAGTAGATAATTTCCTTTGATCAGCCATTCTTTGAAGAATGCTTTCTCCCATATACTTTTATTTTGCTGCCACAGTGTCAGATGCCAGTTTCCAAACCTAAAGAATTTAAATTGATTCTGAGCTTTGCTTGACTGTACTGAAAACCAGTACAGTCTAGGTTTTTTCCCCCACAAGACTGCCTACCAGAAGTTTCCCCAAACTCGAGCTTAGCTCCCAATTCAGTTATTCTGAATTTGAGTGTTGAAACGTGAAGTTGTAAACACAAATGATTGCATTAAATCACACTTTCCATTCAACTGAAAATCTTATGAGCTTTTTTTTGTGAAACTTCTACCATTTGTTTATGGAAAATGGCACATGCAAGTAAGATAACCACAAGATGTTGAATATCAATGTATTCTGAGGCTCTTGTTCAAACAGAGTATGCTAATCTTGAATAAATAAAGGTTTTCATGTATTAGGCTAGACCATGTTGATACTGCTCTAGTCCTACGATAAAGCTGATATAGCACTTCCAGTGCTTATCTGATTATTTTCCTGTAGTCTATCTTCAAGTCTTCTACAAAGAAATTATTTTTGTTTAGAGGTAAATTTAGGGTCTGGGGGTAAACGTTTAACGGTAAAGTTTAGATTCACTTAGGAGTACAACTTACCAAAGTGAGACATGGAAGATTCAGCAGAAATCAGGCATACCATCTGTGCAAAATGGCACAAATATGAACACTTGAATGCTAATTATTTTATAATTAGAAGGAACGTTGTTACAGTAGTAACAATATGAAAGGAACTCTGTGTATATCTGCTAGGTGTTAATCAGACAAAATTGAATCCCTTTTGCTTTTATCCTAAGTCATCTGCACTTCACTCCCAAGCTGCTCTAGCATGTTTGCCATGCTGATATCCTAGAAGTCATAGTTTTGGGGTTTTAGCAGGTCTATGCTGAACAGCAAACTGCTTTTAAATCTCCACAAGAGGGGCTTCCTAATGTCAAAATCTTGACATGCAGTCTTTGCTTCTGTCTGGAGCCTGGACTCCTGGGAATCCCTGAGAGTATGGCAGATGTGAAGTAAGCAGCTGCCCAAGTAAGCCATCAAATGTTTTCAGAGGCTCATTGAAGAGCTAATATAAACTTTGGATGTGAAGGGAAAATGCTACGCCTGCTGGTAGGGGCTTGAAGGGGTGGCTGCCAAACAACAATGTAGAGAGCAAATGGTTCATGACCTAGCCTGGCATAAGCTGAGTATGTAACACTAGCCAGAGAGTCCAGAGATGGGCAGAAGCTCCAAAGTAAATTCAAATGATTAAATGTCACAAGCAATACTGCATTTGACCTCTGAACTCCTGTTTCCATGGCAGCTTAAGACCTTAAGTAAGGGTTACAAGTAGAAATGTTCAGTCAATTCTCTTACGTCCAGGTAAGTCTGATGGATACAATAGAACTAAAGGTTTTTCTTGAAGATGACTGATAAAGCCTCACATCCAAGATTTTAAAACTCTGCTAGCAAGATCTGAACACTGAAGTTTGGCTTCTGTTTCGAGTAATGCCCCTGTGTCTCCCCCACAAAGGAATCCCAACTAACAACTAAACCAAACAAAACCAATTCCAAACCTGTGATTCAATGCCCTGTGGAAATACAGCCCTTTGCTAGTTAACAAAAGTGTTTCAGTGCTCCGTGGATCCTTGCTGTCATGTATTCCTAGACCTGATGTGAGTGAGTAGAGGTGATTGATTATTTACTATCACTATGAGCTATAGTAAGGTTGAAATGCATTAAATATATTCATGAATGGTAGCAATCTTAATATATTATCTAGAGTTCAGTGCAATTTCAGAAAATTAGGCAGATATCAGTGCAAGCAAAATCCAATCAGATTATAAGACTTAGTTTAACTGCTTCAGTGCTCCTATGAATGGTATAAGTCTGTGCTCTATTGAAATTAATGCAACAGTCTCACATATCAACATTCGTGGCACTAAAAAGACATAATTGAATTGAATGCATTAGTGGAAGGCACTAAGCATTTTAATATGAATGCTATAACATAAAGCCATTGATTGCTAGTCTGATAACCACAGCATTCAAATCCAAGAGATGTTCTGCACGCACTGATCTCAAGACAGTGAAGGCCCTTAGTAATTCCAGCCTGATGCCAAAACAGAACTACAGTGTGCACAAACAGCATGCAAACACATTCAATAGAGAGCAATGCTGCTCAGCAGCAAGGCAAGTCCTTGACTTTAAAGGTCTAGTTTCAGTTGTGAAAGCAACTATGAAGTATTATTGTGTGCTCATAAACTTGAAACTAGAGGACAAAAAAGTCATTGTGAAAGCTATGATTAAAAACTTGATACAACCTCTGTAAGGGGAGAACTGACACAATATAACTAGATTCTGGACAAGTGAGCTAACATTTTTTTCATCTGGTGCTTCCACTTCAGAAGTTTTCATTTTTATATAATGTATAAATAAATATGTGTACTTCTGCATTTCTACAATATAATACTTCTGAAATGTTCTGCATTCATCAGCAAACTACTTTTGTATTAGTTTCTTACTACAAAAATGTTTTGCAAAAGTTATTTTTTAGTTAAATGAAATTTGTAATTTCTTAATTTTTTCATTTTAGAAAATCCAGAAAGTACTTATTTTTCTAAGTTGTGTGATGAATATGACAGTCAGACAGTCTTAGTGACACAAATGTTCTTTAGAATTTTAATGCAATCCACATTTTTGTCCATGATGGAAAAAGTGAAATTAAAAATAAGATTTTCCTTGGCATTGAGGTGGTCATGGGTTAGAAAAATAAGGATGAATTTATTGCTTTGCAAAGCAGTTTGAAGATTAGCTATAGAAACACTATAAAGAGTACAGGTAGAATTCTATAATTCTATAGAATAATTCTATGTGCTTGTGGCACATATATATATACCTTAGGGTGGTGTTTGATAATATCCTTTAATAAATCTATTATTTTCCTTTTCTAGGGTAGGGAAAGAGCCAACATCTTTCTCTAAACGTACAAGCAATTAAAAGAACTTTCTGAATCAGACAGCATAATCCACAAATCTTTACATTGTTAGATATACTTTTACAAAAATTTCAGCTTCTGTATACAAGCAGATAAAACAGAAAATGGACTTTGCTGTATGTTTGGCAATAGTTAAATTTTCAGTTTTGTTAAAAACATGCAGAAATAATATTTAATGCTCTTTTTTTACTGCCAGAACCTGTTTCTTCGAAACAGAGGTTGGGAGTGGATCACCCTGTTTCTATAGTCCCAATTCAGTGCATGTCTTCAGTACATTCCATTATTTGTCTTCATCCTTGGCATATCTGCTCAGTTCTCTTCCCTCCCCTAGCTCCTTTTCCCTGCTTCTGACAGTCAACATGACATTTAGAATCTTCCTTGTTGTTGTGTGCCGTGTATCTACTTGCCATTTCTCATCTTCTTTCATTCATATTCTTTACAACTTGTCTGCCTAGTGTCGTGTTTCTTTTTTTGTCTTAATTCTGCAGATTCACTCAGTGTTCACTGAGTTTTCTGCATTCATTCTCATGCACTGCATGTGACTTAAGCATTCAGTGTTGTCCTGTATGTCCTCCTGCCTTTGCATGCTTTCATTTGAGGTCTCTTTCCTTTTTGTATTCATTATGAACTCAATCACTCTGTTAACATGTCTACCACCTGTTGGCCATAGCCTGCAAAGCAAGGCTGAGTACCTTCCTCTTTTATTATTTAAATCTGGGTCACAATCCAGAGGTGATTGACAATTTGTCTTCCATTCAAACCACAACACCCCCTTGTTGAAATTGACTGCTTTTCATTTACAGCTATTTTCAACCGTAAACAAGACTCCACACACAGAGTAACTACTTCCCTGACATCCTGAACTAGTGACCTGAGGAGTCTGGATTCCAAGGACTGAGCTGCTGTTTTAGCATTTAAATAGTGGGGAGAACTTTACCCCAAGTGTTGGAAAATATACCAGCTTAAATTTTTTTTATCAGGGGTTTTGTTCACCTTTGCCCCGGGAAATTGAATTTTAAGTTTCTTTCCAGGGCATTGTTCCACCAGGTGAGGTCTGATGAACTCAACATATCAACAGGCTGTGAGTAGCCCAAAAGATAAGGGCTATCAATGGCCGTTAACAGAATATCAGCTCCAAACAACACCCCTGGCTGGTAGGAGACATCTGGTCTGGGAAAAGACAGATAAGAAGAAAGACCTAATTAGCATTGGAGGTGAAGAAATCTGAATCCAATAGGAAACCAAATACTAAGAAGTACGCAACTTTAGACCAATGAACTCTGAACTGCGGCAGCGCAGTATCATGATTCGCGAGCAGCCACCCCACGCCGCAATGTGGAGGGGGCCACTCGGGACCAGAACACACCAGGCAGACACGTGGCTGTGGCAGGCGGTGGAGCTGCGGGGGACGCGAGACACCGTGGAGGCGTGGCGATTGGAGAAATGCAGGATCACCATCTGAGGTTTCCAGGGATTTATTAAGGTCCACAGTCGAGGGTGAGAGGAGGGTGGAGAGGGGCGGAGAGGCAGGGGAGGATGCGGAGTGCTGGAAAGCCAAGATGGTGAACCCCGAGTCAGGCTTTCTCAGCAGGTTATCAGGAAAGGGAACAGAGGCGTGGTTACTCAGAAGAACCAACTAGCGGAAGCCAGAGGGGAGGAGCCAGGGAGGAGAAAGGAGTAAACCAATAAGATTACAGCATGGGATGGTACAGGTTTCTGCTAGGGAGAAATCTCTAGAACAGCATCAATATGCAGAAAATCTCATAAGCACACTACAGCACTGAACTAATTCATTTCTATGAGTTTTGACCGCATAAAATATCTGAAAAAATCTAGTTAAAGCCCATGTGTCATAGAATGATTCTCTCCACACACACAGGCTATGGGTGGATGATTTCTGTGGCACATCTGTTGGCCAAAACAACATCCTGATCAGAAAATAAAGTAATACCTTGACTCTCTAACATTAAAAATGTTGGTGAAGGGTTTTTTCTTTTTCCCTCAGTTTTGGTGACACAAGTATTACTTCAGAGGCAAAAAGAGGTCAGTAACTTTTCAGGACCAGACCCTGGACTTAGGACTTGCTATGGTATTTAGCACAGAGTGCAGTAACAGCGAGCCAGGTTGAATGGGTTTGAAAGGCTTACTCACTGTTATCTTGAAGGATATTCAAATGTGAAATCCTTGGATTATGCAAGTGGACTTCCACCTTCTTATTAAGACATCTGTTTGTACCATTAATGTTTTGTATTGAACTGTAGTTGATTCTGTTAGATGCTGCATAAGCATACCTGAAGGCATGGTTCTGCTTCCTCCTTAATGCACTGAAAATTTAAGTTTAAGAGTGCTATTCCACTGTTCTTGCCTTGCAGGTTTATGCAGAAACTATTGGTAAAATAGATTAACTCTCTCAGCAGATAACTTTTTATTAATTATCGGGGTTTAGCCTTTGTAACTCAAAAAATGTGGTTTAAACTGGTGATCTATGTAAAATGTGAAGAGAATTTACTGGTTTTTGGTTATTTCTTAAAGTATTTAGATCTTAAAAAATAACATTATCATGTCAAAGGAGTTTCTTAAGGAAAGTTTTTAGTAATTGGCAATAGTTACTTCTAAAATACATACTGGAGTGACCCATAAACCAGAACAATTTATAACAGGCCATGCCATGCATCCTAAAGAAATGCTCCTAAGGAGTCTGGAAACAGTCTTTGAAATATTCTGCTCTGCCAGTAAAGGTATAGACAGTCAGACAGTTAGAGATCTTCAGGAGGCCACTTCATGAGTCAGTCCTGGCGCTGCTTGGCCATTCAGTGACAGAATTGTCTTTATGTGCATAACATGGTACTCATGGAGGAATTAAATCTTATATTTTGATATGTATTAGACAAAACCAACCCAAATAATTTGAAAGCTTTGGTTACCTGGTGAAATAAGAGCACAGTGTTTCAAATTATAGATTTTGAACCCCACTGTGAAGCATGGAAAGAAGCTGTTCTCATGCAGTTGATGGATAATGGTTTCCCAGAACAAATACTTCGCAACTATTTTTGTTGTTGTTGTTGAATATTAATCATTACATCCTCAGTCTGGTTCTTAGTTAAGAAGTGACAGTATGAGAGGCCTGTAAACAGAGTCTTCAGGTAAGTTTACTCCTTCCTTGCCATACTCAAGTGTTTCAGAACAGCAAGAATAAAAGAATTCTGACAGGCAGTGGAAAACTTGCTGGCACTAAACCACTGCTCTAAGAACTACCGTTAAGTCTGTGCAAAGGTTAAGACATAAAACCCACAGAGAAAGGAAAAGTAACAGAGAAAAACTGTTTCTTATGCTCTGTTCAGTCTCCACTATAGGAAGCTTTTGTAGTTCAACTAGCAATGGTTTTATATCTCTTACCACCCCAGACATCAAGAGCATCTTTGCTTCCTTTGTTTCTGCAGAAAGGTATGAGAGACCACATGGTGAAACATCTCTTTCTTGGAGTCTTCCATGCAGCTGTCACATGAGAAGGCCTCTTCTGCTGTGCCAATGTAGTCAGTCACCAGCAGTCATCCTGCCTGAGCGAGAATTGCAGCTGCTTTCACTTCCTTGCCTCTGTACCCTTTCATTCCAATGTTGTATGTGAATCTCAAAACCAGCGTACTGTGAAAAGTAATATAAGTGAGTTTAACCGTTTTGTACACTGTTTTGTAAAAAGAGTAAAGGCCAGAAATAGATAATGCTTCGTGATGAAAGTGAAGTGCACATGATTACATACTGATATTATATCAAATAGGAATAAGACTAACATAAGTGAGACTAACATAATTCCTTCTTCTTTTAGGGAATGGCTGAAGAATTTTTTCATCTGAAGGGATGTGAAAATGGTTTTTTTGTTCAAATGTATCTGCTGAATCGGTAATACAATTCTTGGTTTGGCTGTACTGTGGCAGTTGAAGCATCATAGCCCTTGTTTATGTTTACTTATAATACTTGATGAAGTAAGCCAGGAAGTAAACCTCTCTCAGAAACTGTTTTTCACATCTAATCTATAATTCTTGGCCTCAAGTAAAACCACTTCAGACAATTCAGTAAAACCAAGACTTGTCCCATAAATCAAACTTCAAGAGCAGACTGTCTGCACATGAGCTAATTGCTTAAGCTGTACTCTGATCTGTACAGCTTACTGTTGTTTCACAAAAAATAGTAGTGGCATTTGCTCTGGCCTTTTTTAATATTTTCAGTTCTTTGGGAAATTGACACCAGGAAACAAAAAATGTCATGGATGAGTTAATAGCCCTTTAAAGAGCATTAATCCTCTTTGCTCCAAAATTAAACTTGACATCACATAAAGTAGTTAATGTAATATTTGTGGGTGAAATAGACAACATGTACTCCACCATACAGACTTCCCCATGCTTCATTTTTCCTGGAAACGATAGCCACCACTCATTTATTTATCTTAATTACTAGGCACTGCCACAAAGTCTTGACCTGCTTAGGCTGAAGATCACTACTCTGTTTTATAGAATCATAGAATCATTTAAGTTGGAAAAGACCTTAAAGATCATTCAGTCCAGCTGTTACCCTAACACTGCCAAGTCACTAAACCATGTCCACAACTGCCACATTACATCTTTTAAATACCTTCAAAGATGGTGACTTAACCAGTTCCCTGGGCAGTCTGTTTTGATGCTTGTTAACCCTTTAGTGAAGAAATTTTTTTCTAATATCCAATCTGAATCTCCCCTGATGCAACTTGAGGCTGTTCCCTCTTCTCCTGTTGGTTGTTAACTGTGAGAAGAGACCAGCCTGTACCACGCTTACCACTTCATTTCAGGTGAGCAATAACATATTTCCTGAACCTCCTTTTCTCCAGGCTAAACAACCCCAGTTCTGTCAGCTGCTCCTCATCAGACCTGTGCTCCAGAGTCTCTTCACTGCCTTTCTCTAAACACACTTCCACACATCACTATCTTTCTTGTAGTGACGGTCCCAAAACTGATCACAGGACTTGAGGATGAAGTATTAAGAGAATTAAGGCTTTTCTTGGTCAGACAGGAAGAAGATACTAAATAACAACAGTGCTGAATCAGGAGTGGTTTAGATAAATATCAAACTTAATTAGATTAATTCACAAGCAAAAAGCTGGTTTTCTTTATAAATTTGACTTGCAGAACTGCTTTTGGCTTTAGTGAGTGGTCCAAAGTGGTTTTAGATCAGTCCTAGGATTATGGTTTGGGATGTGAGAAACTGTGAATTTTTTTCACTGTGTTGAGATAACATAGATATACTTTTACAGTGTTGAGTTGGCAAAGGGAGTCTGTTCAGCTCAAAACAGTGTATTCATGAGGCAACATTTGACAGTAATTTGAAGGAAGAAGAGACAGTTTACTGTTATTAAATTGTGACATTTCATTGAATAATTGTGAAACTTGTGGGACAATTTTACAAAACTTTTGTGTTGTGCATTCGGTAAGGAATATTTTGTTTCGGTTTTTTAATACTGCCTTGAGATACAGTAAAGTAGCCTATTGAAGTTTTCATTGTGTCCTAGGAGTCCTGTTTGTTTCTCACAAAGTAGCAATCTGATTAACTGCTGTCGCCATGTCGCCGAAACTGCGGGAAAAACAAAAACCCTCTAACACTGTATTTGAAATGATAGAGAATCAGGCATTACTTTATTTTCTGGCCAGGATGTGCCTAGGAAAATATTCCAAGACCACATGCCTTTAGAGAATTTTTCCCAAATTTTATACAGTCAAACCTCATAGAGATACATTGTTTCAAAGTTCATTGGACCGAAGTTGAGTAACCCCCAATATTCAGTCTCCCATTGGATCCAAATCTCCTCGCCTCTGATGCTAATTAGATTTTTCATTCTTCAGTTTTTCTTATCATTCTTTTCTGGATCAGATCCTTCATCCCTGCTGGAGGTGGCATCTGGGGTAGATGTTTGTGACAGCCACAATGTCCTGTGGATGTTCTGTTAATAGCCTTTATCTTTCTGGTTGTCTTCAGGGTCACTCCCAATCTGTGGTATGTTAATCCCATTTCTGTAGGGTGATACTATATCTCCTAAAAACTAAAGAAAACTCTTTTCCCCCAGGCAAAGTCAAATTAAACTTTACTAGAGAGATAAAATATAATTTAAAATTTAGATTGTTTCCAACACCCAGAGCCCATTTACTGTAGAAATTCAGGCTTTTTCAAATCCTTTACCAGAGGGATTGAAGTGGTATACATATACCTGTGTATAGAATCTAGCAGTTTTGCTTTCCATTTTCATCAGGGAGTCCAAAATAAGCAGTGCTATGTACTCACATTGATTTTTTTGCAAACTACTGTTTGTTTTGTGAATTTCTGCAGTGAAAGGTGGTTCCACTTGTGCAACATAAAAAGTGAAGAAAAGAGAATATGAAGAAATCAAATTACAGTTGGAGGCTGAAGGATGCAATTTGTATTCAAGACCATAATTTACAATGCAGTCTATATTTATTCTCTGATATCGTTTACTGGACTAGAGAGCTATGAAATGAATCACAGTATAACAATACTATACAACATGTGACCTAAGGTGAAGAATCCCTGAACCTCAGTGTAGAATAAACTATATCCCATTTAGATATTTTGATAATCATAATTTTCTTATTGGTAAAGTCCACTTGAGTCTGTATCGTATTCAATTTGTTAAAAGAAGATCCCAACCATTTTGCCTAGTTGATTAACTATTACATTTTTCTGTGCAGTAGCAGTGATTTAGGGTAAAATAGAAATTATTAATGTAAAAGAACTAGAAGCTGGATAATAGTAATAATAATATTTTTGAACTGATTTAGAGAGCCAGAGATTGGATAATGATTTACTAAGATATGCCTGCTGCGATCCATTTATTATTCTCTTAATGAATTTGTGCCTACCTGGTATCGGGGAGGATGGAGAGAAGAGAGCCAAATAATTGAGAGAAACCACCAAGTGTAACCGAGCATCCCACCCTTGGACCCCAGGACCGGTACAAGTTGGTTCTCAGGCTTGGACGTGGACCAAGAACCAAGGGAGCACGCGCAAGGGAACAGGGTGAACAGTTCATCGTGATGAAGAGTATGGATCATGTAGCAATCAATCATTTGGGACCCTTGCCCACAATTAACCTAGGACACTGCGCTTGCGCGAGCATATTTAAATGAACTTTGAACTCATTATAATACAAAGCGGGGATAGATAATGAATATGTATAGGGGCTTTGTCTAACTTTATGCATATGTAATCTGTAACCTAATATAAACCTAGTGAAGTGCTGCTGAGGGTGTGCATGCTTTTTGGAGGGGCTACCCCCCATGTACCCCAGCTGGAATAAACACATAGCTACTTCATAACTATCTGAGTTGTGGAGTCAATTCCGTGCTTCAGCAGCTTCAAAATATTTGAATTATTTTGGGTTGCAAGATGGGTAACAGACATTATTTTAAGAAATGTTGGCATCAACTAGGAAGCCTATGACAGAACTGTGTTGGAATATAGGGGTTTTTTGTCACAGCATATTGACATATTCAGTAACAATTTTGTAGTAAATGAATGCTATAATATATCACAGCTGCAAAATTATGAAAGAACCTTGAGTGAAGGAGGAAATCAATAAAAGGGTTCATTTTTAAGTGAATCAGTTTTCTTTTATTAATTCATCTATGTGAGTAGATAGCATATTAATCTATAAATGTAATAAAGTAGCATTCTTTGTTTAGAGGATGTATGTAATGCTACTGACATATTTAATATGTTAAGAATGCCTTTGTCTCAGTCACAGTTGTAATTTCCTCTGGGAGAATGCAGATAGTGATTTGGTCAATGGTTTGGTTTTGGTACCTGGATATTTGCAAAATTATATGTATGTAAATTACATGTGTGGTAATTTTGCTACTGTAATTAATGTCTGTTTTTAAATATAAGCTTCACTTTTTAAATCCTTGGTAGTAAAGCTGAACACATGGATCCACATGCAAAAGATAACCAAACATTTGCATACCACTGCATTTTTTAGGGTTAGAAAAATCTCTGTTGGTTCTACTTGCAAGGTAATCTCAGGATGTATAGTCATCTTACTTTGCTGGATATTCTATGAAGATGTATCTATATAAATGAATTTGCGATGTTGCACAATTTCTTTGAACACAAAGAGTATGTCATTTTATTTCAGAGCTTTTAGAAAACCCCCAAAAATTTTTAAAAATAAATTCAGATGAAATACAGTATCTATTTTTTTCTATTCTTTAATTCTTCTTTATCTATTCTTTCTTATAACGAACTTTTTGGCTCCAAGTGATGGGTTATAGTGTTTTGCTCACAATGTCTAAATGGAAGCTTCTTGGTGTCTCTACTTTTCTATGGTTATTTATGTTGTCCTTTTGTTTATAGTCCTTTTCATAACGTATTTTTGATTCTATTAATTAATCAAGGAATTCTCACATCTGTTAGGAATCAGATGGTTTTGTAGCAACAATCTATTAACCATAGCACCATTTTCCAGTGCTGAAATTCAGTGGAAGTAGAGTCTTTGTTCTTGAAAATGTATCTGGAGTTAAGTTTCATGTCATAGGCCTGCTCCAGTACCACCTAACTCTGGAAGCATCTAATCTCCATGAGGGCCTCAATTTTTAGTTTGTTTTTTCTGTGGAAACAAAGATTCTCATGAGGTATTCTTTTCTTCCTGTATCCCCCCCGCCCCCATGTGATCAAATCAGGATGTTTGTGGAAGTAGGGGGCAATTCCTTTTCTGAAGGAAAGGTTCCATAAGAAGCTCACCCCTTATTTGACGTGAGAGGATTCATGTGCTTTTTATGTAGGTGGGACTTTCCCAGGTTTCATCCCCACATGTATTCTTTGATTGATAATGAGGGATGATGAGCTCTTAAAAAGTAATTCAAAAACTTTATTTGAAGTCCACCCTCATTTATTCTGATGTTCACAGGCTGTTTGCCTCACAGCTCCTCAGGCAGGTGAGATTGTGGTAGAAATGTTTTTCTTCTCAGCATGCCTGACCAGCATTGTGTTTATGTTGTGCTTACAAGCATTCAAGCCTCATTGCGTAGTCAGTCAGCTTAGAGAGCCTCGGTGTGGTGGTCACCCTATGGTCAGACTTCATGAAAAAATGGTGGCAGCATGTTTCAGTCCAAAAGCTTGGAGTTTTCCAATGGCAGCCTGACTGCTAGAGTGCTCAACTGGAACAGGCCAACATCAGGTTTACTTTGTCACTTGAAGACACTCTCAAACGTAATTTGTGATAATTACTCTTTTCACATCTGAGGTATGAGGAAGCTTATCCCTGATCTGAATGTTATTGTTAATATGCCAAATCCAAAGCCTTGGATGTAATTTCTCTTAGTTCTCAGAGTAAAGAGAACATTCTTGTCCAGATGATGTGACCCACACTTGCATCTAACTGCAGCCTTTCAAAATATTTGCATTCCCACCAGTTATATATGCATAAATTGCATGAGGCCTTCTTTATAGGAAGGAGAAAGAAAGGAGCAAAACTCATGTGAGGAGGTTGATGCTCTGCACAATGGTATGGCACAGAGCACTGAGGTCCTCGGGGAGAAATAAAGGCTGCATGGTGTTTAGTTGTATTTGCTCTTGAAGTGAGAAACTAAGTTTTTTGAAGTGTCTGGGTTTGAAAGACTTAGCAGACTTGCTTTGAAAGTCTGCTAAGAGAGGTGGAAACCCCCTTAGAATAGAGAATGTGACCTCCCTTCCCTCTGAATTATTTTAACTTTGGAATCAAGGGCTTTCAGGCAAAGATATGGGAAAAGGAATAACAGTTCTTTACTAGTATCTATAACAGAGTAAACAGGCAACAACAAGAATAGCAACAACAAACAAAAACCAGAAACCTGGTGGCAGATGTCCCTGGGCTGCCAAGCACTTTCCCGTATGGTGTAGTCACGGTCAAAACCAGCAGGGGCGCTGTTGCGCTCCCAGCTGGGCAGGGCAGGTGTGATGACTTACGAGCAGCTGCAGGTGGCACTGTGGCACGAGGTCAGGTCAGTCTCACAGGGCTAGTAATGGCGGGCAGGCTGGGCTGTAGGGGCCGTGCACAGCAGAGCTCGGAGCAGCGAGCTGGAGCGGCAGGAATGGCTCACCCAGGCTAGCCAGCAAAGGTGGCAGAAACTCCGCAGTTATGGCAGATGCCACAGTGCGTTCTGATGAGCGGGGCGGGGGCAGTGACAGCTGGACTTCTCCACAGTTGTTGCAAACTGCAGCCAGGGAGGCACGCACTCCCAGCGGGGAAAAAGGGTTGAAAATCCCGCGCCTTTTTCCCAAGCAAGAGGTCACCCAACCAGGAACAGAAGGCAGTGCACAGTTGTACGTCCCGCAGTCGCAGCCAGAAGAAAAACAGCAGCTTTCCTCCATCGACTCCAGCGTCCAGCCCGTAAGTGAGGTTCCTGCCCCGCCCCCGCCATGGCCAGAGTGCCTTCTCCTCTAACCACACCCAAGCCACAGTCTTTGTCTCTTACAAAGGAGTTAATGGCCCTGAGCACCTGGTCGTTAGTTCCCTAGTAACAGGTTAGTTCCCTAGTAACAGGGATGGAGAAAATTCTACCCCCCCAACCTTCAACATGAAGTTAGCATTGTTTATAAAAAAACTGTATTAAGTAGGTGTTACTTGCAAGGCAACAAATGTGTATGTGTTGACTGTTGCCTTTTCCTTAACACTGCAGCTGCAAATGTCAAAGTTAAGTGCAACTGAAGACAAAACATATAATGGGCAGAGAAATTACGGGAAACATTGTTCTTTTTCTTAGAATATTCTCCACAAAGAAGAAAAGAATACAAACCAAAATAGCACAAATAGGTAATGGTCATGCTTTCTTGTTTCTTTTGCCCTTTAACACTATATTTAGAATTTTTGTTTAATATGACCATATGTCTCTTTTAAAAGCAGTGTCTGTATCCACTAAGAGGAAAGGCCTTCTTTGGTGGGAGGTACTCTGTGGAAAAAGATTTTTCATCTCACTTTATTTCCTCTTAAATTAATGTTTTTACTGTAGGCTTAGGCTTGTTTTCATCTGAAGGCAATTAAAGGTTAGTCATGGACTTAAATGAAAGTAGGACTGGATTTCCAGCAGTAGGCCATTGAAAGAGATTCTGAATTGAATGTGCAGTTACCACTGCAGGAGACACATTATTTTTAGTTCTCTTTGGTTTTTTTCTTTCTACCTTTTTAGCTCTTGAATAATGTGATGAGTATATTTCAACTATTTATTTTTCCTGTGAACTTCTTTAAAATATTTTCTTTAAAGAGTCCTGTGTTCCTGTCAAATAAATACAGAAGTTAGAGAATTTAGAAGTCTTCATAGATGTTAGTACATTTCTTGTATTTACAGGAACAAAATGTTTTATTATAAAAAATTTTCATGAAAGAGATTGATCTGTTTGAGGATTGGGTCATGTACAGAAATAAATACAACCAATACAACTGGATTGTCTTCTCTTTCATAGAAACATGCAGTTACAGACTCATACACCTGTTTACCCCATCTACCTTTTATTTTCACAACTAAATCTGCCACAACTAGTCCTTCATTACACTTCATTACTGGTCCACATAATGAGACCTCATCACATGTGACACAGTCATTGGTTGATAATTTCTGTGTCAAAGATTCCTTTGCAATCCATCGTCAAGACCATGATGAAGCAGGTCATCCCCCTGCAGTCCATCTCTGCATCCCCCATGGAGTCCACAGGGGATGCAGAGATCCACTCCCAGCCCATGGAGGAAGTGCCCACACTGGTGTGGGTGGATGCCTGGAAGAGATAGTGTTCCAGTGCAAGTCCCAGTGGAGAGAGGGAGCCCTTGCTTCCAGGCTTGAACAGCCTTCCTTGGAGGACTGCATCCCGTGGACAAGGGACCCATGCTGCAGCAGTTTCAGGAGGACTGTCTGCCCGTGGGAGAAACTCACATTGCAGCAGGTGTGTGTGGACTGCTGCTCATGAGATTGGATCCACACTGGAGGAGTTCACAGAGAACTGTCTCCCATGGGAGGGACCCCACGGTGAAGCAGGGGAGGGACTCCTTTCCCTAAGCAGTGGAAGAAGATTCTGGTGATGACCTGACCCAAACCCCCATGCCCTGTTCCCCTGTGCTATTAGTGGAAGGGAGGGAGGGGTTGGGAGGGAGAAAGGTGTCTTTAAGGCCTTATTTTACTTCTCATTATCCTCCTTCTGACTCTGTTAGTAATAAATCCACTTGGTAATTTAAGCTGAGCCTATTTTGTCCTTGAAGTGCTTTCTGCAGGTCCTTACATCATTCATGGACCCTGTGTGCTAACTTTTGTTTTCTCTCCCCTGCCCAGCTGTGGGAGGGGAGAGTGAGAGAGCAGATGTCATGGGATTTGGCCAGGATTTTATTTTTTTTAGTGCCTTCTATCAAACCGCCTACAGGTTTAAAAATGCACTGTAAGAGTGTAACACTCCTGCATTAAATTTGGGTAAATTTGTTTAGAAAGAAGTTTCCATACAAATTTTGTATTTTTGTTGGAAATCATTGACATTGCTCATCCTTGGAACCTTAATAGAATACTTTAGCTAAGTCCTTACACAATTTCCTCTGTACTGGCATGAATGTTCTGGCCTTGGCTGAGTCAGGGGTCTTAGAATGGTTTTTGCTGTCAGATATAGTGGTTCTTTAGCAGCCAGATGGGACAAAAGTGGACTACCCATTCTGGTCTAAGAATGCTCAATTCTGAATACAGAGGCTAAGAGAGTGACAGGAAGGTGTGAATATAGCTAGGGAGAAAGAATATATGGGAACAAGAAGCTTGGTCGCATCAGACTGTTTTCCCCGTGTATAACTCTTCAGACAGGAAAGTGCAATTAGACACAGTCATGACTACTAGCAGTGTTACCTTGGAACAGATGCAAGTCAGAACATGTGTTTGCATGGGTGTATCCATGTATACACTCACTTATACACGTGCATTTATTTTTACTTAGAAATTCTGCTGTGTACATGTTAACATCACAGGTAGTATAAACCTTTCAAAGTGTACTTTGCTTCTTTACCATAGCCAGGATATTAACTGTAGTAGAGACATGTTTTTGAAGAGTGTTTTAGTGATTCCTCTGTACTGCTGCTTTGCTAAACTTTTTACTCATATTGACTAAGCTGTCATCTCCAAGTTCCTGAAATATAAATGACTGTAAAATACATACATGTATGTGTCCCAGATTGCAATATAGATGTATTTATTACTCTGTTACCACAAAGCTGTGGGGCACTGGTTGTTATCTGCTGCTATGACTCACTCCTGATAACGGGTGATGGGCCATCAAGAACCCACCACATGACTCATGGATTTATCTCATCCTGTTGTGAGATGCTCCACCCAGGAGGGAGGAGCCAAGCATTCCCACCTGGCTTTGGAACTGCACAAGCCAGCCCTGTCTACTGGATTCCCAGAGGACAAGAGCTACCACTGGACCTTCAAGTGGAGACCAGACCTTCCACAGGATCATGGCTTCAACCTAACTACTTCACTTGGACTGCTACCACTACCCTGACTAAGAGGGTGTCAGGTTGTATGTGACTCTGTCAGTATTTTTTTCTTGTATTATTGCACTTATTTTTAATTTTCCTATTAAATTGTAGTCCTGACGTGCAATCTCCCACTAGTTTGTTTTCAAGCTAATACATATTTTGGCACCCAGTGTGGGGCACGACCTGAGGGAAAATCAGAAATATAATTCTTTATTACAAAAATCTATTCACCATGATGCTGAGCTTGTCTATATGGGTACTGGACCTAGCTCTCTAAATTCTTCCTCAAATGGGAAACTATCCGCCTGTTGTATCGCTCCTGTTGTGACCTGGGAATGGCATCAGAATTGCTTTATTGGTTTACTATTCCTACTGCATGATAACCTGTGAGGTGATGAATGCCATGCGGAATATAAACTCAATTTTGTCTGCCTGCCTTAGTCTGAGCTGCTACGTCTGGGACCTCCTCAGCAATCGCACCCAGCCCCTGGGGATAGGAGGAGAGAATAGTTTCTTCCAGCCTTTCAGGCCAGGCACAAACGTTTTTGACAATATTGGGCTCTCTCTGGATGTTAAGTATGATATAATCTTCTTGTCAATTCTGTTTTCTTTTTTCTCTATGACCAGCACCATGTACATCATGCTTAAGAAAAGAACAACACTTGGTGTGGTGCAGCATCTTCTTGAGGAGGAGGAAAAAAGAAGCAAGTCAGCAGCCACCACGTCCACGCAAACTGCCACCAAGAGAAAAAGAAGCAAAAGAGCAGTCGATATCTCAACACAGACCATCACCGAAACAGAACAGCCGAAGCCAGTAGCAGCTGCCCCCGTCCAGAAAAAGAATTCAAAAAGCAAATCAGTCTGCATGGTGACTGATGAGGATGCAGCAGGGCCATTGCACCCAGCAGAAGATATGGAGCCGGCGATCATTGCTTGCTCTCTATCCCTGGGTGAGCTGTGTGACCTATGGAGGGAATTCACCTGTCAGACGAACGAGTCTATCCTGACCTGGCTGCTCCGCATCTGGGATACCGCAGCTAGTGACACCATTCCGGATGGAAGTGAGGCCAGGCAACTGGGATCCCTGTCCCAGGATGTGGTCATTGACCAGGGGATTGGGAGAACCCAGGAAACCCTCAGTCTCTGGCGGCGGCTGCTGGTGAGTGTACGGGACAGATACCTTCGCAAAGAAGACCTCCAGATGGACCAAGGAAAATGGAGCACAATGGAACAAGCTATCCGATGCCTGAGGGAATTAGCCATGCTAGAGATCATTTTCTTGGAAAACCAGAGATTCCCCAAGAGCCCAGATAGTGTCCAGTGCACTTCACAAATTTGGCTAAGGTTCGCGCGGCTCGGACCAGAGATATACTCTCGTTACCTGGCAACACTGCAATGGAGGGAAAGAGAAGACAAGTTGGGCATGTTAGTCAACAAACTGAGAATTTACGAGGACACTGTCAGTGCCCCACTATGCACCCATGTCTCATTGGTGGAAACAAAG
The DNA here is from genome assembly GCA_024500445.1 of Entomyzon cyanotis. Taxonomy (NCBI): domain Eukaryota; kingdom Metazoa; phylum Chordata; class Aves; order Passeriformes; family Meliphagidae; genus Entomyzon; species Entomyzon cyanotis. The sequence continues at coordinate 80,165,226 of JAKEPQ010001005.1, read as the reverse complement.
CTGGCTGATCAAGTCTGGAGCTTGATTGAAGAGGACCACCAGAAACTGAGGAAAGAGCTTAAAGAAGGAATTTAGCATGCCTCATTGGAACCAACAAGAGTCTCTGCCATCAGAAGCAGACATCCCCCAGCCAGGGAAAGATGACAAACTCTGCGAGATAACCTCTGGGTTTTCCTATAGGAGCATGGGGAAGACATGAGAAAGTGGGATAGGAAACCCACCTCCTCCTTAGCAGCCCAGGTACGTGAATTGAAAAGAGAAACATCCACCTCAGGAGCCTCATCTATGTTCAACACCGCTCTGGTCTCTCGTGAACAGAACCCCAGATGGTATAGGAATGATAATATGACTGATCCTCTTGAAGAGACCTCAGGATCACATTTACAGGAGGAGAGCATTTTGTACCATGACCAGGATTAGAGGGGGCCTGCCTCTAGCCAGATAGAGGAAAGGGACAATCGGATCTATTGGACTGTGTGGATCCGATGGCCTGGTACGTCTGACCCACAAGGATGTACGACTTTGGTTGATACTGGCGCTCAATGCACTCTGATACCATCCAGGTATGTGGGGACTGAATCCATTTCTATTTCTGGGGTGACAGGAGGATCCCAGCAGCTGACTATACTGGAAGATGAAGTGAGTTTAAATGGGAAAGACTAGCAGAAACACCCCATCGTGACTGGTCCAGAGGCCCCATGCATCCTCGGCACAGACTATCTCAGGAGTGGATATTTCAAAGACCCAAAGGGACATAACTGGGCTTTTGGGACAGCTGCTGTAGAGAAGACATAAGGCAACTAAATACTCTGCCTGGTCTCTCAGGTGATCTGTCTGCTGTAGGACTACTGAGAGTTAAAGAACAATGGCTGCCAATCGCCACAGCAACAGTGCACCACTGGCAATATTGCACCAACAGAGACTCTGTAGCCCTCATCCATAAGATGACTCGTAAAGTGGAGAGCCAAGGGGTGGTCAGCAAGGCCTGTTCACCCTTTAACAGCCCTATATGGGCTGTGCATAAGTCCAGTGAAGAATGGAGACTGACAGTGGATTACTGTGGCCTGAATGAAGTCCCGTCACCACTGAGTGCTGCTCTACCGGACATGCTGGAACTTCAGTACAAGCTGGAATCTAAGGCAGCAAAGTGGTATGTGACCATCGATATTGCCAATGCCTTTTTCTCCATTCCTCTGACAACAGAGTGCAGGCCTCAGTTTGCTTTCACCTGGAGGGGCGTGCAGTATACCTGGAACTGACTGCCACAAGGGTGGAAGCACAGTCCCACCATCTGCCATGGGCTGATCCAGGCTGCACTGGAAAAGGGTGAGACTCCAAAACATTTGCAGTATATTGATGGCATCATTGTGTGGGGGCACACAGCAACAGAAGTATTTGGGAAAGGAGAGCAAATCATCCAGATTCTCCTGGAAGCTGGCTTCACCATCAAGAAGAGCAAAGTCAAGGGACCTGCTGTTGGGGGTTGAGAACATTAGAATTTCTCCCCATTCCTGTTACTAAGCAACAAATAGTTGGGTGTTTTAGAACCATCAAGCCTTTTGTAAAAGACAAAAGCTGGGCTTGGGCGAGGCAGGTGAAGGGAAGAGCGAGGCCTTGGAATGGCTCTCGGGGTTCGGACGCTGAGAGGAGAGGATGCTCTTTGCTTTTCGGCTGGGACCAGAGGGAATCCAACTGTGCCCTGTTTTTTCTCTTCTCCTGGCTGGGTGAGCTTTGATTCAACCTTTCTCCCCACTGGGAAGGGCACGTTTCCCCGGGCTGCGTTTTCCCGCAGCTGCTGCCGGGAGAGTCCGGCTGCTGGGAGAGCCTGGCTGCCCCTGCCGCCCGCCCCTGCCCTCTGCCACACAAGACCGCGGCGTCTGCTGTGACTGCAGAAAATCCTTGCTAACTGGCCGGGGAGAAAGCCAGCTCCTGCCCCTGCCGCTCCGCTCGCCACTCCGAGCTGCTTTGCTGCCTGCTTTCTCAGCTCTCTGCCATTATCGGCTGCCACTACCAGACCTGACCCTGCACCACAGCGCCACCTGCAGCAGCTCGGGAGTCATCGCGCCTGCCCTGCCCGGCCGGGAGATCAACAGAGCCCCTGCCGCCTGCAACCGTGATTACACCACACGGGCAAAGGTTCAGCAGCTCACAAGTCACCTGCTGTTGGTCTTCTGGTTCTAGTTCTGGTTGCTATTATTGTTATTGCTTGTTTATAGATACTAGTAAAGAACTGATATTCCTTTTTTCCCATACCTTTGCCTGAAAGCCCTTGATTTACAAAATTGAATAATTCGCAGGGAGGGAGGAAAGGAAATCACATTCTCTGTCCTGGGGGAGGGTTCAACCTCTCTTGGCAGACGCTTGTCTTTCAAACCAAGACACCTGCCAAAGAGACCCAGTTCCTGGGAGTGAAGTGGCAAGATGAACGACATCAGATTCCTACCGAGGTCATCAATATGATCACTGCGATGTTTCCATCAACCAGCTAAAAGGAGACGCAAGGTTTCCTAGGCTGCACATTCTTGAGTACAGCCATATTGTGAGTCTTCTCTACTTCGTAACCTGCAAGAAGAATGATTTCCACTGCGGCCCTGAACAACAGCAAGCCTTCACCCAGATCAAACAAGAGATCGCTCATGCAGTAGCTCTTGGCCCAGTCAGGACAGGACCAGAGGTAAAGAATGTGCTTTACTCTGCAGCCGGGAGCCATGGTCTGTCCTGGGGCCTTTGGCAGAAGGTGCCTGGCAAGACTCGAGGCCAACCACTGGGATTCTGGAGCCGAAGTTACAGAGGGTCCAAAGCCAACTACACCCCAACAGAGAAGGAAATCTTGGCCACCTATGAAGGAGTCCAAGCCACCTCGGAAGTAATCGGCACTGAGGCACAACTCCTCCTGGCACCCTGACTACTGGTGCTGGGGTAGATGTTTAAAGGAAAGTTCCCTCAACCCACCATACCCCTGATGCCACACGGAGCAAATAGATTGCCCTCATCACCCAGCACGCCCGTCCTGGAAAACCAAATCACCCTGGGATTCTGGAAATTATAACAAATTGGCCTGAATGTGAGACTTTTAAATTATCTTCAGAAGAAGCAGAGGAGCAAGTAACACGTGCCGAGGAAGCACCCCCGTATAACGAGCTACTGGAGAGTTATGCCCTCTTCACTGATGGTTCCTGCTGAATTGTAGGTGCAAATTGGAAATGGAAAGTTGTCATATGGAGCCCCACATGACGAGTTGCACAAGCTACCGAGGGACGAGGTGGATCGAGTCAGGTCGCGGAGCTTAAAGCTCGTCCAGCTGGCTTTGGTTATTGCCAAACGAGAGAAATGGCCAAGGCTCTATCTCTACACCGACTCCTGGATGGTAGCCAATGTGCTGTGGGGATGGCTGGATCGCTGGAGAAAGGCCAACTGGCAGTGTAGAGGAAAACCCATCTGGGCCGCTGAGATTTGGCAGGACATCACCGCCCGGGCAAAAAAGCTGACCATGAAAGTTCGACACGTGGATGCACATGTACGCCAGAGTCGGGCTAATGAAGAGCATCGTAACAACAAGCAGGTGGACCGAGCTGCCAAGGTGAAAGTGTCACAGGTGGATCTGGACTGGCAGCACAAAGGAGAATTATTTCTAGCTCGTTGGGCCCATGATGACTCTGGTCATCAAGGGAGAGATGCAACATACAGATGGGCTTGTGACCGAAGGGTGGACTTGACCATGGACAGCATCTCACAGGTCGTCTACAGCTGCGAGACCTGCACTGCAATCAAACAGGCCAAGCGGGTGAAGCCTCTGTGGTACAATGAACGATGGTCAAAATATAGGTATGGGGAAGCATGGCAAGTTGACTACATCACCTTTCCCCAAACCTGCCAAGGAAAGCGCTATGTGCTGACCATGGTGGGAGCAATTATGGGATGGTTGGAGGCCTACCCTGTGCCTCATGTTACTGCCCGGAGCACCATCTTGGGCCTGGAAAAGCAAGTCCTGTGGAGACATGGTACCCCTGAGAGAATCGAGTCTGACAATGGAACCCATTTCAAGAACGGCCTCATAAGCACCTGGGCTAGAGAACACAGAATTGAATGGATATACCATATCCCCTATCATGCACCAGCTGCCAAAAAAGTTGAACAGTGCAACGGACTACTTAAGACAACTTTGAAGGCACTTGATGGGGTGACTTTCAAAAATTGGGCACTGAACTTAGTCAAGGCCACCTGGATGGTCAACACAAGAGGCTCCATCAATCGAGCCAGTCCTGCCCAGTTTGAACCTTTGCACACAGTGGACGGAGATAAAGTCCCTGTGGTACACATGAGAGGTATTTTAGGAAAGACTGTTTGGATTAGTCCCACCTCAGGCAAAGGCAAAGCCATCCGTGGGATTGTTTTTGTTTAAGAACCTGCTTACAATTGGTGGGTAATGCAGGCAGATGGGGAAACCCATTGTGTACCACAAGGCAACCTAATCTTACATGAAAACTGTGTGTAAGGTTTTTCATTATACATCTATATACATATTGATATACATATATATATATATGTAGAAATTAGGTGATGATGTAGATGGTAATAGAATAAGGGGTAGATAATATCCTAAGTTGCAATATGGATGTATTTAGTATTCTATTACCACAAAGCTGTGGGGCACTGGTTGTTATCTGCTGCTATGACTCACTCCTGATAACGGGTGATGGGCCATCAAGAACCCACCACATGACTCATGGATTTATCTCATCCTGTTGTGAGATGCTCCACCCAGGAGGGAGGAGCCAAGCATTCCCACCTGGATAAAACCTGGCTTTGGAACTGCACAAGCCAGCCCTGTCTACTGGATTCCCAGAGGACAAGAGCTACCACTGGACCTTCAAGTGGAGACCAGACCTTCCACAGGATCATGGCTTCAACCTAACTACTTCACTTGGACTGCTACCACTACCCTGACTAAGAGGGTGTCAGGTTGTATGTGACTCTGTCAGTATTTTTTTCTTGTATTATTGCACTTATTTTTAATTTTCCTATTAAATTGCGATCTCCCACTAGTTTGTTTTCAGACTAATACAGTATGTGAGCATGCACACACATGGTAAAAGCCCAGAAGGTAAGGGGCTAATGTGTATGTCTCAAACACTGATAGGCAGATAGCTGTGATCAGAAAGGGTTTTTGGCAATAACAGCAAAGGATTGTAGGTAACTGTCGGCTATGGAAAACAGATTCCATTCAATGCAAACAAAGCTGATTTTATTCCAGGCAACACTGCCTTTTATAATGCCATACAAACAATCAGCGATCAGTTTCACAACCCCTTTTCTGTCCAACAACACAACATCCTGCATGCACTGTTCTTGTCCAACGTCCTCTTACGTTCTAGTAGCCAGGTGTGTGGGTTAAACCGTTCCGTTCTTATCAAGGTCTCTGTTCCTTGCTTCCTCTGCATGTTTATTTCTCCCAGGGCTTAAGATTCACAAAGGTCAAAAATCACTGCTCCTATCCATACTGCTGGGGTGCTAATTACCCCACAGGTAACAACACACTGCAAGAAAGAACAGGACATATCTGGAGAAGTGGCCATATGGAGGTAGGGACACCACTTTTCTGGGACAAATATCTTAATAATTCAGATTTAATAATTTGCAACGAATTCAGTTGTAAGTTGCTTGAACACATTAGGCCAAACTATTGTAGCATAACCTGAATAAATTCTACTATTTCCAATCCTGAACCTCATTATTTCACATTCATGAAAAGGTATCTGCTAAAACTGTCCACAAAACTTCCTGAGGACTTTATGGTACTGTTCTGTTTCAGACAAATTAAATGAAACCAGTTTGTTTCTTCACATTTAAAAAAAATTTTAAAATGCAGTTGTAAGACTCATAGTCTGTCAGAAATACTATTACTACTGCAAGGTACACATGATATTTGTCTGTAAAATATGAATTCTGTCATAGGTGGTTATATTCTCTTTTTGAAGTACCTCTTATTAGTAGTTATTTATCTCTCTATGATATACACCATCCCAGAAATCCTAAGATATTGAGTGTTTGTATGTGTTGGTCTTCTGTGGATCTTTGGATATCTATTTTATCTGCATTTCTTCCTCACATAAATCCAGCAATGAGTTGATCTTTAATAGGTATTATCATAAATCATAGCAATAATTAATTTCATGGTCATCTTTAATACAATGATAGACTAATTAGAAACCAACCAACATAAATGTGTTTGAATTTCACAAGTCCGGCTTCTGCTCCTGTATGATTTTTTATTTTTTACTATCTAATGATTACATATTCCAACTCTTCAAAAATTTGTTACCTTGGATTCATCATACTACAAACCTTTATCTTTGTTTGGTAACTCTTCTGTTCATATTATAGAAAGATTTTAAAGATTTAAGGAGTAATATGAATGCGTTCCTGTCTCGTAAAAAGAGTAATTAAATCTTGTCTGGAACTTAGTTTGATTAAAACAAAAGGTCTATAAACACCCTGTCTTTAGCTGAAGAAATCTTTCCCTCTGAGTGATATGTTCCAGAAGTTTGTAATTTCCTTTGCCTTAATAATGTGAAACCAGGTTTTTTGTTGGTTTTTTTTTTTTTTTTGTAATATGTGTGTATTGAAGATTATGTTGGCTTAGGGAGTTCATAATTTCAGGAGGGAAAGGGGAGATCAGAGCTACAGCTGCATGGTAGTGCCCACAGATGCTGTCATGACCCTTTGTGCAGCCACCACTAAAGCTGCCATTATCACCACTGTGCAGGACTGTGACTGGTATACATCTGAGTGTGGAGTTTGCCTCCCCTTAACTCCCTTTGGGCTTTTATTGGAGAATGGGCCGGCAAGTATGTGACCTTCACATCCATCTGAGATGTGAAGACACCAAGACTAACTAATCCAAAACCAGCAGTAAAACTACCATAGGTAGGCTCATGGATTTTTTTATCAAGCTAATGGAATGTACTGCAATGTAGTGCTATGCTCAGAATAAACCGGAGCTCATCAGTGTCTTGGGTTGTCTGTCTTCCCATATTTTTATCTGGTTTCTTGATTATACCTGCAATGATTAAATGACTAATCAAGGAACTTAATGCATTATCAGGAAGGATAAGTTTAATTCCTTATTAGAAATTAAAAATAATGCCCTCACTCAAAGATTCATTTGAACTTCCTTTAAGCTCTCTGTTAGCATTTTCAGAAGGCTCTTTTTCCTTTCAGTTCACATTAATTTAGTCCCATTTTTGATACACCATTTTGATTTCTGCAGATGGCTGAATTGCTTGTTTTTCTACTCTCTCCTTTATAGTTTTTTATAATTGTTTATTCCAGAATCACTTTATGTGCCTCACCCTGTAATTTTCATTTTTCATAACTTCTTTCGTGTATATATAAACTTCACTAAACATCACGATAAAAGTTTCAGTCTTTTGTAGTACCTTATAAGATGGACTAAAGCCCCTTCATCTCCCATTGCTGGAAAAATATACTGTATTTGAAAACAAATTTGACCATGACCATAGACATGATACATGCTAGAACAACTGGGATTTTTTCAGATTTCATTCAAATTTTTAAAGGTCCTGCTATAGACCATATTGATCTGCTGAGAGCCAGTTCTCCAGGAGTGTGGGCCACAGTGGAAGGACTGAAACAAGCAGAGAAAAATACACTTAAGCTGTAGAATAGCTAGTTATTCAAAAGCAGTGATTTTTTGGGCTAAATTTTCTGGGCTAAAATTAGGCCTTTTACAACTTCTTTACTTTTTACAAAAGTATTTATAAGTCTCCGTTTTATGCCACTTTCTACTAATTGGAAATTATGCCGGATGATTTTTGCTTTTTGTTTCTTTATTTGTAACCTTCTCAGTACTTTTCCCTACCCCTTCCCCTGCTTGGAAAACCAAATACATTCCAAAACTCCAAGCCCCAGGGGGCAGAAGGCCTCTATCCTATCTTGGTTCTTCCTGGTTTCAACCAAAGTTGGAAACAAAGTTTTCAAGACATATTTTCATAAACAAGTACAATTAGTACCAAGAGTAGAAAGCTCCAGAGAAGGGGCTTGACCTGGAAAAAATTACATCACCACTTGTCTTCCTAATTAGGGCTTTTTGTCAATTATACTAATTTCCTAAAACCTATAAAACTGTATTCACCTCTGTGTGAGTAGGCTTTTGTAGATAATCCATAACTGTCCCTGGAACTCCAATAAAGATTCACTTTTGTATTACCTCCTATACTAAAATTATCTCAAATTTCATTTCCAAGCTAAAAAAGGCAACAGTTATTCTGGTGACCCAGATGGGACCAAGAGACCTGGTAGCCTGCCTCTGGACTGGACCTGAGAAAACTTGCAAGGAATTCTTCCTGCTAGCAACCCTAACAATTCTTCTGCAGTGGCCTGAGGAGCAAAGAAGCCACAGTTCCAAGGCCCCACAGGACGTAAAAGTAGCTCTTTTTGTTGTGTAATGTGTTGTGTATCTTGTGTATTGTGTGTCTGTTGTGTATTGTGTCTGTGTAAGGTTGGTAATTGCTAGCAGTCCCAAGAAAATCTGGCATGATGAAGTGGGGAGAAATTGGTTTTGGAGTAGTTTCTCTAAGTTTTTTCCTTCACTGCTTTTCCAACTCACCCCAGCTCAGCTGGGGAGAGACAGGAGTGTGTGTACCACTGTCTCTTTGGTGGAAAAAAGCAAATTACAATGCAAAAGTTTCTTTTGTATTTTACATGGGCGAGTTTTGAATGGGGGGGTTGCCTGAGGACACCTGGGCAAGGAGCGCTCGGGGGATTCCTCCAGGGGAAGAGGTGGTGGGGGGAGGCCCCTGCTTCCTACAAGGCCCAGAGAGCATCTGGGGAAAACTTGGATTGTGCCACCCTGGGAGGTGAGGGAGAGGCCCCTGCTTCCTACATTCCGTCCATGGAAGGGGAGGTCTTGGACCTCAGGGAGTTGAAGTGGGGCAGTTTGGAGAGAAGCCCAGCTTCTGCTGTGAGCAAGGAAGAAATTTTGTGGCCTTCTATCCGGAATTTTAGAGCAAGAGCGACTCCTGAACTGCTGGGCTGGTGCCAGAAGCTAAGAGGCCATGCCCCCGGTAATGGAAGGGGGTGAACAGCCTCTGTAACAGCTGCGATTGAGGTGGTCCTGGCCATCACCCTGATAATGGTGGGGAGAGGCAGTAGAGAGGGAGCAATGCTGGGCCCTGGCGAGGGGCTGGGGCCACCATGGCAGCTCACCTCTGAGCAGACAGGGGGGCTGCCGTTGCTGTGCTGCTATGGCTGGCCAGCTTGCTGCTGCTGGGCCCTGGAGGGCCCAGTCTGCCCTCTCAGTCTGGCCCAGAGCAGGCTGGGGGTGCTGGCAGACATTAATAAAAAACACCCACAAAAACACTCATAAAAACGAAAAAAAAGCATTTTAAAGCATCTGAAGAAAGCAGTAACAGAAAAAAATATTAATATTGTGCAATTTATAACAAGCAAATATAAAATCTAAAAACAACCCAAACATGTACAAAACAGTTATGTTAAAAATAACAAAACCAAAACATTTTCCTGAAAATTATTAGCAAATAAATTCTGCTGTTACCATGTAAAAAAATACAAATATGTACTGATGTCAAATTAACACATTTAGTAAATAGTCTGAAATTCACCCCTGTCATACTGATGCAAGAAAAAGAAATAGTAAAAATTTTACTCAGTAATATAATTCCAAAGTTTAAAACTCCTTTGAGGGTAGTCCCCTAGTTATTGAAAAAGTTAATCAAATTTTGAAAATTGCTTAAAATCTGTAAATTTCCTACTTACCACAAACAAATAGCAAATATCCAAAAATACCCCCTCCAAAAAAATACCCCAAACTAAATGTATGAATAGAACCCTCAAAACACAAATTAGTAAAATTTGTCAAAAACATCCAGAACATAAGTTCAAACCTTGCCTATAACTTTACTAAAAATCCACACACAACCAAAGCAAAAAAACAACGTAACTCCTTATAAAATACTACGTAGCAAGCCAAATTAAATTGTATATTACAAGAAAAATTCATGTATAAGAAAGTAAATCAAATTGCAAAAGTATTCAACAACTTTTAAATGCCACTTTGCAAAAGTTCCAGAGATTCATCATGTTATCCAAACACACCTGCCTATCTGTTCCAGCCTGGAGACTAAATCTATGCTAAATAAAGCAACAGTGACTTTACAAACTAAGTAAAAAAAAAACATCCATGACCTGATTACCCTCACCAAAGTCAAAAGTGCCGGCAAAGAACCCTGAATTCACTACTCCAAAATTAAAAAAACCTCTGCTCCTAAAATGACTAAAAGCCAATGTAGGCTTTTGTAGACGTTCTTCCATAACTGCCCCGGAATTCTGATAAAGATCCATTTTTGTATTACCTCCTATACTGAAATTATCTCAAATTTCATTTCTAAGCTAAAAAAGACAACAGAAGCACCTTTAATGTATCTTCTTGGGCCTTACTTCAAGAAGGCTAGAACTGTAAGCCATGTAATACAAGCTCACAGAATGTTTCCATAGTTCTTCTTTCTTCCTGAATGGAAAATGAACCTGCTGCTCAAAGTCTACAGAAGCTTATAATTGCTGAAGACAATGCCTCACTCTATTCCCAGCATCTTCTTCCATGGTTAAGCCTTAGTCAATGTTCACTCACAACTTTTAATAAATTGAAAATCGAATGTAACCCCTCCTCCTTCAGTAGCGCATATTTTTCTCTTCTGTAGAAAGGCTGATGAAAAGAAACTGATTACCTAAACCTGACTGCTCACCACTTCTTCCTAGCTATATTTTCTCAAGCCCTTTAATGGGCAATCAGCCTTTAGGAACATGTCTATTTTACTTATCCCTTACTGCTTTCTGTCTCAGTGATGTCATTCTGCTTTACCTAAGGTCTCAGCTTTGTTGCATGGTATTGTTACCATACATATGGTGAGGTCCAACAGTACTTGCAATGTTTGCTTTGTAATGCATGGAAAAGACTTAATTGTTCATGTTGTTTCAATAGGCCTGCTGAATAGTAGTTCCTATTAAAAAACTTTTACAAAATTGGCTGGAGGTGATTGCAGAAAAATAACATTACAGAGCTACAAAGGTTAAAAAAGGTTTGAGATTTACACGCTAACAAATGTTTGGTTCATTTAATATAATTTTAAGCTTAGGAGAGAAAACAAAATCTTCTGTTCTACCAAACAAGCATCTTTGCTTTTCACTGACCTCCTGTATATACTAAAGATTAAGCCAGTCTTGCCTGCGCATGGATATGCACACATATGGAAGAGTAAAACTAATAGTAATTACCTATGCTTGTCAGTATATAAGATACAGATAGTGCAGGGCACAAGCTGCCCTGTCATCCTGTATTGAGTCTGGCACATATTTATCCCAAACAAGCTTACACGTGGATGTTGTATCACCTAGGAAGCATAGTATGCGTTGCTAGTACTTAATTTTTGTATAAATGGACACGTAAAGACAGTAAGGATGGAGAATCCCTGTGGTGGAAGCTGGAGTTCTGTCAAGGGCAAAAACCTCACATCAAGGCTCAGCTTGTCTTGATGTCCTCTGAGAGAGGAAAATAATTGACGTGAGTGCTCAGGAGAAAGAAACATGGTTAGTGGTGATGAGAAACTGTAAAAATATTATTGCCTGCAAGTCAGATGTTTCTGCAGGCAGTATTTCAAATCAAACACTGATGGCCCTGACATCTGAAAATAATTTCATAACAGAAAAATCTGGGAAGAGAGGTGCATAAATAGAGTGATTATACAATTCATATATGTAAACTAAGTAGTGACTAATTCTTTTCTGGGGTGGTACTGAATGATCACTAAGGCACTGATAGAGAAAGTTCTTGGTTTGTAAGAAATTTTGTCATCAAGGGAGGTAAAATAGTTTCACTAATCTGAAAGAAATTAGCTCATAAAGACTGTGGAAACAATAAAATTAAAGGTTGAGGTTGTCTTTGGTTAGGAGTCTGGGTGAAGAATCTCACAACAGGAGATGAGTGACGGTAGAAGCGTATCTGCATACCTCAAAGGAGCAAAGAGGGACAATGCCAAACAGACGGGCACCTCAATAATACCCTATCCCCACAGCTCCCAGGCCCAAGTTCACAGAAACACAGGCACAATGGTAGGTACAAACCCCAAATTGCAGACTCAGAGGTGTGGGGCACATTATGGCATGCAGGGGATGAACATTTTTAGATTGCACAGGACATTTTACAGGATGTTAAGAGGAGCAACTAAGGATGGGGAAAAGGAAGGATCCGGTTGACAGGTTGATCTAGGTGGAAGGGATGGCTGTCTAAGACAAACTTAATATATGTTAGCATACTTCTGTTTTAATCCAGTTTTACTCTGTTAATTGCATACTTTTTTTAGTTAAAAATTTTTGGTCCTCAAGATGATTAAGAGTTAAATTTATACTGTTTGTTCTATTTGCCGACTATATTAGTTGTATAGCTGATGTACATATAAACACATAAGGTGACAAATTTTAGAACTTTGAAAATTGTCATTATAAATTTGGGGGTGGTTCCTGTTTCTGTTTTATTTCATTAATCACATCACAGGTTTTATAAATAATTTTTAAAGTTTAACAGCTAATTAAAAGTAAGTTAATGCAATCTTTCTGAAGAGTTTTTGGAATTTCTTAACAAGTCCAAAGGTTAAAATTTTGCTTAACAATATTTTTAGAAGAAAGAGTTAGGAAATGTAACATTTATTTTTATTTAGAGAGAGGAAAAGAGGACTACATTCAGGAGATGAGAGAAACACACAGAAGGAAATAAATAGTCTTTTAAGCAGAAAAAGACGGTGTTGTTTTATCTATGATTCTTAGACATAGAAATGAAATAACAACTGGACAATAAGAAGAATTTGGTTCTTAAGGTTCAGATCTGTAAAGGAGTGTGCCCATAATATGAATCTGAGTTGTAATTTAATGTTGTTGTTTTTCTTGCATGGGAGACAGAAGCCTTATGACTTTCTGCAGTTTGCCAGGCTTTAGGGTAGCTGGCTCCCCAAGACTCGGTCCCATTCACAACAATCTTTGATATTTGACCAATTAGTCTAAAAATGCCATTTATTAGACACAGAAAATAACATATATACAAACATAGAACAGATTGACATACATACACACACAATAAATGCATAACTGCAAAACTATAATAGCTAAAATGCAATTATGGGGTAAATGCTAGCTTGAACTACAAAAATAGTTAAAAATGCAAGTTAAAAAATGCTTGCTTGAACTATAATGCAAGTTAAGAAAGGTACCTATAAGTTAGCCGGAATAATACAATTTAGGAAACCAATGATCTTACCAAATCCAATTTTGGAGCTGGGATACATTAGAGTCTGCTCTCAATCTTGCAAGAAGTTACCACAGAGCTTGTGTGCAAGCTCAGGGGAGAAGTTTTCCCTCATGATTCAGTATCCATATAGAAAAGCTTCTACCTTTTCTGAGATTTCGTGAACTTTTTATAGGATAAAAAGTGTGACTTTTGGGGTCACTAAAAATTTTTCACATTCTCTCTACATTCCACAGGGTAGTGTCTTTTCAGACTTCCAGTTGCCACTGCCAGATAGCCCTGATTCCGGCTATCAACTTAATCTGAGCCATCCATTTCCTGCGACTGATCGTGGGGGGGAGAGGGGAGGGGGAGCGTCCTGCCACAGTGTTCAGTTCATTATTTAATGTTGGTGTTCACATTCATAATTTAATGTTGGTTTTTTAACGTTCTATTTAAACCACTTGCAGAACTTAGGTACTTTGATGTACCTATGTCTCCTGTGCATAGATGCACATAAGATTTTCCTAGTGCTTGGTTGGCCTACAGTCCTATCTCTGGAGGTATGCAGGACTGCTACCTGGGCAGGAAAGAGCACACACATTGCGTTTAAGACCTCAGAGGAGACACAGAGTTTTCCACTTAGATTTTCAGAAGGCCCAATAAAGCAACACTGTTCTCTGTCTCTTAAATCATATTAACCCTGAGATCATCAAACATGACAGTGTTATTTACTATGCTTTAGAAATACAGATGCAGGAGGTGAGTACTGCAATAATTTTTGATAATATATTTGGTTAGAATAAACAAATAGGGGAAAAAGTTATTTTCCAGAATACTTTTATTAAGCACCATTTAAATTTTTCCACTGCTTTAAAGCAATACCATAAATATAAGAGTTTATGTTTTCTGAGTCTACTAACAGTTGTCATGCGAAAGATGACATCTTGGAGTCCCATAGGTAGGTCATTCAGCTGGTAAAGAAGCATAGAATGGTTTGGGTTGGAAGGGAGCTTTGAAGAGCATCCAGCTAAACCCCTTTACTAGCAGCAGGGCCATCTTTCACTTGAACAGGTTGCTCAAAGCCCCATCAAAACTGACCCCAAACACTTCCAGTGATGATCCATCCACAGTTTCTCTGGACAGCCTGTTTCAGTGTCTCACAAACTATATAATAATAACAATAATAATAATAATAATAATATTAAAAATATTCGTTATATCCTATCTACTCTCTTTCAATCTAAAATTGTTCTGCTGTTCCCTGTCACCACAGGCCTTGGTATAAATCTTTCCCGTCTTTCCCCTTTTTATACTGGAAAATATATTCTGGTCCCTGTTTCCAAGGTTGTTTATGCAATTTGTGTTTTGTGGCATTTGGGGAAGACAGAGACTATGAGCATGTGAGTGTGAGCAAGTGAGTGCATGAGTGAGTGAGGGGAGTGAATTGGGTATCCTCAGTTATTATATCTCTGTCACTCCTTCGTAAGACTGGATGTAGATGGCTAGTTCATAGCTTTAACTGCCTCCAAGGAGATAGAGAGTGGCTTTACCTTAAATCTGAGAAGAGAACATTAGGACTCAAAATTACATTGTATTTCTATATTTTATATTGAGTACTCAGTATGCTCGCTGTAATGACTCTTATTCTAGGAATGCCCTGTTCTTGTCCATGTATTGCATAAGATCTTGGGGTCATCTGCCTTGGCAACCATTAAGCCTAATTTTTGGTCTGGACAATTTGCTTCAATTAGTTTTTCCTCCTTCTTCCCCCCCAGACATTAAAAAATAAAATATGCCACATGATTTTTTAAATTGGTTTTTAATATTTATACATTCAGTGGTGCTTTTAAAAAGATCATAAATTATAATTTTTTAATTGATATTTAAACTTTAAGTGTCCTATGTGCTAAAGAAAACAATTAATACATGAAAAATCTGAATTTTGACTCCTAAGTGAGTAAGGATGACTGATGAACAAGTGAAGATTCAGAATATCTCAAATAGAGTAACCACATATTGATAGAATTAAAATTTAGTAGATTTTTTTGTCTTGGAATTAAATTTTAGCCAAGTTGAGTAATCAAGAGAAATAATTATGTTGACATAATACTCTGAAAATAACAGCACTTAAAAGAAAGAGAATTTACAAAAAAACATAGAGCAATAGTTTGCAGGAAGTTTTAAAAAATGTTGTTGCTGTTTTTTCTGGTAATACAGCTGAAGAAAAAAACCCTGAAAAAGTATTAAACCAGTATAGAAAAGAATGCTTCCTTTCTGACACCATTCTTCAAAATAACTTTTTTAATGACAAAAAGGAAATGACAGTGGCAGAAGAATGTACATTAACACACATATTCTGAATTCTCTGATGTTATATACGACATTATTTAGATATCATATAGAAAATGCGACTACATCCTTCTTGCTGTGCTCTTGACCCTTGTTTTGCAGTGTTCTGTGCATTCTGACTTACCTAGTTGGACCTGACCAGAATTCAGAGTTTGAAAACTCCAGCATTGAAGGGAAACTTGCATAAGTGAATAAGAAAGTATGTAATTTCAGTACTTGCTTTAAAAAAGAAGGTAGCTTTACCCGCATGCTTCTATAAATATTTATGGACCCAGGTTATTGGTATGACTTTTATTTTATCTGTATTCTGTTGGAAAACGCAGTTTTCCAGCAAAACTTGTGTTAGTTGAGCAAGCCTGAACAAAGCCTCAGCATAGTCAGGCCTCAATAAGAATCCTAACAAGTGTCATGAGAAGCTAAAAGCTGGGAACCACAGCTGTGCTTCTGAGCTGTGAGAAGAATGTCATGAGAAAGATTAGGGAGTTAAGAGTGTTATGAGAAAAGAATAAGGGAGTCATCAGGAAAATCCCTGATTATGTGAGAACGAACTGCAGATACATGTGTAACTATAATTAGAAACATCTGTAACAGTATATAAGTTACTCGTTTAGTGAAATAAAATGGAGCTTGCTTTATGACGTGTTAAGTCGTGTGTGAGTTCTCTCTCGCCGTTCGTCAGTATTCATCAATTATTATTTCTTGCAATTCTTAAGCTTGAAAGGTCACATCCATAAAATTTTGTTTTAAGTAAAATTTTTGACAGTTTCTTAGGATACATAGAGTTTTACTCTTTGAACTCTATTCTATTCACATCATTCTATGCCTGGATATACCTGTTACTAGTTATACTTGAGGGAAATACTTTTGTCAAGTGTACTACAAATAGTTTTGGGAAAATACCATCAATTTTAGGCAAACCTTGCTGTACAGCGGTAGGAAATCTTCTCTTCATAAACATAGATAGTTCTTTCGCTCTATTTTTTCAAGAATCACTACAGAATTGAATAGCAATACTAGTATGAGACAACTGATGCATTAAATGTGTGGCTAAACCTAGATTTAAAAAACCCAAACAACAAAAACCCAACCAACCAACACACCCCACCCCACTTTCTCATGGTTCTTTCAAAGAAAAATCCATCTTAACATGATGTTTCTCACATCTGTGTTGAGTCATTAGTTCTCAGCTAGGGTTAACACCAGCTCCTGCCTCTAAGTGGTATAATGAAAGACTTTTTTTTTTTGTGTGTGTGTTTTTGGGGGGATTTTTTGGTGACACAATCATGTAGCCACACCATTAATAAGTCACATGACTTTTGTTATCCTTAGAAATTGCCTGGTAGTTAGGGAGCTTTGTTGCCTTGACAGGATAGTAGTTCCTGCTATAGAAGATAGAGTAACCTGGGTTAATTGTGGCATCTTCAGTAAGATATTTACAGGTCTTTGGTATGTTACTTCTGATAGTTGTTTCAAGTATTTCTGAAGTCTTTCTGTGGTTGTGCTCTGCCTGTTTTTTGTTGTGAAATAAGGAAATACTATGTTTTTCCATATGTGAGTGTTTATAACAAGACCTTGGTCAAAATGTAAGAGCATTGAAGAAGTTAACAATGTGGGAAAGAATGAGGACTTTTAGATGAAATTATGTTCTTGGTGATTCCAGACGTGAAATTTCACAATGTTTTTAGGGCAATAAACACAGGTTTGAGCTAGAAAGACCAGAGTGGCAATATGAGTAGTCTAGGAAACATTTTATTGACGTTCGCTTGAAACCTGAACCATCCTCAAATTAGAATTTCGTGTGCAGTCACAACAAATCTCATGTTCTTGACTAAGCAACCTATAAGTTAAAAGGACTTGCTATTCTGTTGACTGTGAATGCATCCATTAATCTGTGTTAGCTGAGTACAGTTTTAGTCATGAAGACAGTATGTTCACTAAGATCAACAAAACCTACAGCATAAAATAAGAATAAATCTTTGCTTAGTGTTGAAGCTGAAGAAAGCATCTCTTAATTAAATTAGTTTAACTAGGGAATGTACTTGAGGGGACATAAAAGGAGAAAGCAAGGAGGGAAGAATTTTTTTAGCCTTTCTGTGAAGTCATTGAGAGCAATTTGGTTGTATCACAAGCAGTTTCTCTTTGGTGATATCTGGCAATCTTTAGAGACATTGTGGAATGGCCTAAGTGAAAAGAGTGCTTATAGGACGGCAGTGTTGTACTTCACCCAGGAACAATTCCCTTTCTATTCTTAATTTTTCATAACTTTGCTCTTTTGCTTGACAGGGTTTTTTTGGTGTTTTGTACAGGTCTCCTGCTCAGTGGATGCAACTTCATACAGATGTTTTGGTTTTTTCATGCAGTCTAGCAGGGAAAAACAGCTTGCAAAACCAAAACAGCAAGCAAGGAAGACACACAAATCACAATCTCTGAATGTTGATTTTTTAATTAAATGTAAATATTTTTAAGTCTTGGAATATACTTCATAAGACAGAACTTAATTATTATTGAACGTTTTCTTCTTCCTCATTGTTTTGGTCATCCTTAAATAAAATCAAAAATTCAGCAGTGAAGTAATTGAGAGCACAGAAGTAATTGGGCATGTTGAGCACCCCTCCTTAGTGCCCTGTCCCCATCCTTAATGCATTTCTTCCTTTATCATAAAATGTACAATCAGAAATTACTGTGATAAAAATATGTTTACTACACTACCTGGTATAACAAAAATATTAATTATTGGTATCATAGGTGCCTAAGATGCATAGCTTCTTCTTATAATGTACCACCATATTTCCCGCTACTCTCAGCCATACCCCATTTTTTCCTTCTTGATGTCACTCCATGATTTATGGTAACCTGCCAGGCAGCATAACGTGACTTCAATTTAAAAAACTTATTTTCTCCTATTAAAGGTGTAAAGAGGTGCATTTTCCGTATTAACAACTGGAAAGAGTTGTTGGTAGGTATGATATGAATTCTTTGTGTGTCTTGGAACGTGAAAGAACAGGAAAATTAAAAACAAGGAATGGAAAGTTTGCCAGAAGAAGTAACAACCAGCAGTAATAAATATTTTACCAGGAAATGTGTACGGCTTTAGGGTTTTCTTTTTGGAAATATCAAAAATATAAAGAATTTTATAAAGCTGGAATTTTAAAAAGCTGGGAAAGAATTTTAAAAAGCTGGAAAATTACTAATTAATAAAGAATGGTAACATCTAGCTTTATGCTATATGATTGCACAGACATCTTGAACTTTCCCTTGTCAGACACTGTCTTCTACCTGCTACACTTTTTGCATTCCAAAATCTCCCCTTAAATTTCCTTTTTGGCAATATCAAAAATATAAAGAATTTTATAAAGCTGGAATTTTAAAAAGCTGGGAAAGAATTTTAAAAAGCTGGAAAATTACTAATTAATAAAGAATGGTAACATCTAGCTTTATGCTATATGATTGCACAGACATCTTGAACTTTCCCTTGTCAGACACTGTCTTCTACCTGCTACACTTTTTGCATTCCAAAATCTCCCCTTAAATTTCCTTTTTGGCAAGTTCACTTCATGTTAGTCCACTTAGTAAGCTGACTCTCTTGTTTTCATGCACAGAGTAGATGTGGATCTTTCTTCATTAGTGTCATAGTTTTCCTCCAGCCAACAGCCAAGCCCCATACAGCTACTCAGTCATTCCCCCACCAGCATGACTGGAGGAAGGAGAAGAGAATAGAAGGATAAAAGCTGGAAAACTTGTGGGTTGAGATAAAGACAACTTATAAAGAGGTAAAGACAGGGAAAGCAAAAGCCGTGCACATAAGTAAAGAAAATCAAGGAATTAATTCACTGCTTCCTATGGGTAGGCAGGTGTTCAGCCATCCCCAGGAGGGCAGGGCCGCATCACATGTAACAGTGACTTGGGAAGACAAATGCCATCACTCCAAAAGTCCCCCCCTTCCTCCTTATTCCCCTCACTTTACATACTGAGTGTGATCGCATGTGGTTTGGAATATCCCTTTGGTCAGTTGGGGTCACCCGTCCTCTCTGAATTTTCTCCTAACCTCCCATGCAACCCCAGCCTCCTTGCCAGTGTAGCAGGATGAAAAGCAGAAAAGGCCTTGTCTCTGGGTAAGCCCTGCTCAGCAATAACAAAAACATCTCTATATTATCAACCCTGTGTTCAGCACAAATCCAAAACACAGCCCCCTGCTAGCCACTGTGAAGAAAAGTAACTCTAGCCAAAGCCAGCACAATTAGCTTCAAGACAGCTTCTATACCAAGGTGCAAGTTCTTCAGTAAAGTCATTCAAGAATTATATCAGATGAGCTCCTAATGTAGTGTTTGCCTGTTAAAAGTGAGAAATTTTCTATGTTTCACCTCATTTTTGCAAAAATTAGTGTTAGACTTTTTTTTTCTTTACCTGAAAAATACATTTTTCAATTCAAAATAATTCAGATGCTGTTGTCAGGAACAATTTTTCTGCTGTATGTTGCGTACACAAGATTTATCACATTTTTAGAACACCAGCATGCTTCAGTCAAAAAAAATCTCTTTTTTACACTGGAAGAAATTATAGATTAAATATGTCTAACAAACAGAAGGAATGGAAACAAGTCCTTCTGTGTTTCTGTTTTCAGATCACTGTAAGAATTTTGATTCAGAGACAGTAATTTCCTGTTATTCTTAGCTAATTTACCTACTTTGAGGAACTTTTCTGCCTCTCTTCCTATTAAACTGATCATCTGTATTCTTCAAAACCAAAATGTTTAAAACGGCACATCTAATAACTTCACATAATACAGCAGTTTCAGACACCACAAATCTTGTGTCTTAAAGTCACCTGAAGAAATTTCATGAGTTTGAGAACTCTGCCTGAGGCACTTTTGACTTCCGCAACTAGTGATTGCGTGCATCTTCTCATGCGCCATAAGTTTCATAACTCTTATTAAATGTCCATAAATATTTTTACTCTATTTATCTATACTCATTTATCAACAAGTGTGAAATAGTGTCTATCCCACTGAATGTTGGATAGACTTATTTTTTAAGAGGTATTATTAAAAATGCATATTTTTATTGCTTAGTAAGAACCATGACCGAAATTAGGATTCAGGTCAATGTGTTTTAATGTTAAAGGTGGATTAGACAAATAAAGATGAGACATTGAAGATAAACTTTTAGAAATATTTTTGCACATGTAAGATTTCTGTAGTCCCACATTATTGTATTTTAGTGAGCAGTGACGAAGAACCTAATCACAGTCTTGTAATGTTCTTCATTGTTTGGTTTGGGGGATTTTTTAATCCTGAATGGGCATAAGAAGCGATTTTTTTTGTCAAATTCTGAATTTTGGTCTGAGTCCATAAAAGAAAACGAGACCAGGCTGAACAGTATCGCTCAAGAATAGGATAAAAGGGATAGAAAGCCCTTTTCCATGTAGTACTCAGCTAGTTCTGCTCTGTAATGTTGGTTAGCTCTAGGTATAATGGCCCTAAATACTCTTTGTTGAACTTCTACTGCTTGCTAGTCTAAGGGACTGTTAGATTTTGTGTGTGTATGTGTTTGCTTGTGTTTGCTTGTGTATGCAGATCAATAATTATCATATTCATGATTAGAGGAAAGGAAACCTCACTGGAATGAAAAAGCTGTAATCTTTGTTTTACTTGCTTATTATTTTGAAGAGAATAATTTTGCAGAGAACAAAATGACAATATGAAGGGTAAACTTAGCATAATTAGCGAACACATTTGTATCCACTGACATTGGCCAACTTCATGTAATGTGCAAACATCAACATCTAGTGCTTCACAAAGTGTTTAAAAGGCATGACAGATCCATTAACTGTGGTTTTAAGGAAAGTTTTTTTGCTAACATTTGCAGCTGTGACTACTAATTAATTTGGCTCTTCTCCTGCAGTAGTGAGTGCAGAAAAGTTCCCCTAGCTCTTGTCCCAGTCTGGGAACACGTCTTCAGCTGTGAACATGGAGAGGGTGGTGGGGTTGAATATACCCAGAGCAAGATGAAGACACAAACAGGGTCAAATTTTGGTAATCAAAACAATAATTCACTTTTCTTCGCTATCATGGTAGACAGCAAGGAAGAACATAGAAAAGCAGGAAAAAGTGAAGAACTACGGAAAGCAAGAAAGGTAATCGCCACCAAGAATCTGTGTCATCCCATGAAGATCCTTTGTCTTTCATCTGTCAGTTGTGGGGGGATGCTCCGTCAGGGCTCGCTGAGCATCTTCTTATATATTGTCATGTGCTTTTCCAAGCCCAGGGGCCATGGCAATGGCATGTTCACCATGAAGACCTTGGTGCTCATGTGACATTTGCATGATGCACCTGAAGTTTATAGGTTGAAACCTGAGGATTCATGTAGTATTCACATGATGTGTGCCTGGTGTTACAGTTTGCACTGTCGGCAGTTCAGGTGTGAGAAGCTGCGATCTGCCCCTTTTGTTTTGTAAATGCCACAATTCACTCCAACAGGCCCAAGATTTTAAAACACTTAGTTAATTGCCTTTCAGGTCCTTCTCCTATGAGATTACCTCAGTTTTGAAAGTCATATAGGACTTACTATAAGGACTTAAAACAAATAGCAAGCCAAATATGACTATACCTCCAGGACAAAGGGTGGAGAAAAGAGGGTGAAAAAAAAGATCTAAAAGAAAGCTAAAACTAGCTCCTTATGGAACTCAGTGATAAGTCATGTCACTAGAATCCTTCTAGTGAATCCTCCTGACAAATCTGTCAATCACATGACTATAGAATGTGTAAATAATTTAGAAGTAAAGAATAATTCACTTTGAGGTTAAAAGTAAGTGTCAACTGTGATCTGTTTATTATAGATCAATTAGGTGCTTAAATAGTAAAGGAATTGAGCTGTTTCTTATTTCTGCTGTTGAAAATACCTAATGAATATCCAAAAAGTTATGAATATGATAAAATGTCCCAATTTTTCCTTGGCCTAAGCTACCAATAAGGTAGCTAGTGATTATTTTCTTGATTTAGAAGATTAAAATATAACAACCTGTTCACGTAAACTGGTACATTAACATTTGAGCTTAAGCAAGCTGCCAGTTTGTATCACCAAAGATTTTTAACTTTTTTCTTAGAATAGGAATTTTGCTTCTAAACATAAATATAGGAACAGCCTACACATTTTGGGGGTTTGCAATGTCTGTGGCTGTACAGAAACGTTTGTTTGCATTAAAACACATTTACTGGTTTCTTAGGAAACATTACACTTTGGAGGAAGAGTTTGAGAAGCAAGGAACTAAACAAATATGCATAAAAAATTAAACTCAAATATATAGTGCTCCATGTAAGGGATGTTACATCTGTGTTTATCTATGTTGCCTTATTAGTGCTCCTTAGGGTTTTTATTCTCTTAAACAGTTTTGTGGTAGAAAATAAAGCCTTATATATGATTTCTAAGTCATCACTAGCAAAACATGACAAAATTAATGACAAAATTAAAAAACCCTACTTTTTCTCTTTGTCTAAGCTAAGGGAGAACCTGCTGCATATTAGAAGCAGCACTGCCAAGACAAACCATCCTTAGGTGGGCAGGAGATACTGGAGCAGTCATCTGTTCTTCCTTCACTCTTATTCTTGTAGAGACTGAAATTGTCTACTTGTAATTACCTTATATTTTCACTTTATACAGAATTTTTTGCATATGTTGGATATATTTTTTTTGTTGTCTTGAAAACCATTTATAGTCAACTGTCTAAGTTGCATCCATTCAATGCTCTATAACTGGCCATTTATTATTTGAATTTATAATTCCAGGGCACTTAGTGTCAGTTATCATCCTACACATGTACTCTGGGGAGCCTCTTCTACCAGTTTGTGAACACAAACTTCTAGTTGGCATTTTTCTTCAAGGTAAGTAAAAATAAAAGAAAAAAAGGAAAAAATAGGAAGAAACAGTTGGAGGCCATCTTGTTAAAAAATATCCAATCATAGACATTGACATCAGAGTATTTAATTGTGTAGTCTTATGACCCCTGAGACAAAAGAAGATGTCATTTACCAATGAACTCAATAGGATAATTTTCATATACCTAAATAACCACACTATTTACAACCATTTAAGTGCAAGAATTTGGGGCTTTGTAATTATTCTTAGATAATGGAAGGAGAGAATTTGTTTCCACAATATTGGAAAAGAAAATTGCATTATTAAGCCATTAATTAATATAAGTGATTCTAGAGCAGATAACTGCACTTATATAGTGTTCTGTTATGTGGTCCTGCCTTCCTTCAGCTGTCAGCTGAAGTTTTCATGATTTTCCCACTGCAATGTAGAGTAGTGTTGAGCCAGGCTGTGATGGGCTTTTGAAAGTTGTGTTAATTTGGTTTATTCTCCCATTTTCTGTGTGATTTTTTTTTTTTTCCTCAATGATTAGAATGGTTTTCTGGTGAGAAGCAGAGGAGTGAAGCACTACAGGAAGTTGCCCTGAGAAGCTGTGGATGCCCCACCCCTAGCAATGTTCAGGGCCAGGTTGGATAGGACTTTGACCAGCCTGATCTATTGGCAGGTGCCCACAGCAGAGGCATTGGAACCAGATGATCTCTGAAGTCCCCTCCAACCGAAACTATTCTAGAATTCTATAATTCTAAAGGTTTGGTGGCCTTTGTTAGATGATGGCATTACCTCTGCTTTATTCTCTGCTTCCTGAGGCAATAGTGGAGGCGGCTATTGTAAAACATGGTAAGAGAAATTTGCTACTTTCTTATTAGATAGAAAGCAAAATGTACAGTAGTAATATGCTAATGCTGAGACTGAGAAATACACAGTATTTCTCAGCTCAGGTGTTGAGCCATCAGTAGGGAAAGCATTGGAAAAGTGTCATAGTCAACACTCACAAATGCAGCCCAGTTTTTTGCTGATGAGGTGGAAGAGAAAATCCCCACCTTGCTCTTTAAAATTAATCATTGACATTGTGCTTCAGGCTTAATTAATTCATTAAGTATATTGTCTAACTAGTAAAGTTACAAAGCTGTTGAAAAAAAAGCAAACAATTTCTTTTACGAAATTTGTCAATTTGTCATTCATAAATGAAATACTCTTTTGGTAGTAAAGAAGCAACTTTATTTATATATATTTTTCTTTATGGTTTGATTGACAGTTCCCCTGTTCTTCTATTCTAAGAAAACAAGGACAGATCAGCAACTCTGCAATTATTTTATTAAAGCCTTTGATATCAGGTTAAGAGAGTTCTCGTTTATCTTCTTTTTGATAATTCTAATTAATCAATGAGTTTGTTTTTATTTAAGAAAAGTTTTCTGTTATTTTTCTGTGAAAACTTGCATCTTGATAGGTATCAGCATATATCTTTAGATAGCCTCAAGTGTTCACTTACAGATGTTATATTTCAGATGGGAGATTTGTAGGAAGGCCTTTGACATAAGCCTTAAACTGTAAGAAGTTACATTATTATAACCCTTCAGGGTTATAATAGGCACATTTTACTATAACTCTTAGGGATTCTCCATTCTCTTTCTCATAATATTTCAGTCCCTTTCTGATAAAGATCTGTCTAGTCTATAAAATTTGCACTTGCATTTCCTCAGGTAAAAGTGCAAACACTTTGACTGGGAGTAGAGACTTGAAACTTTTTTTCCTCCTATATTCAGCACAAATCAGGGATATTGATTGCATTTGAATAAACCTTTACCATATCTTTTCAGTTGTTTCATTTTGAACAGCTGTTTATTCAGCATGCAGAAGAGAGACTTTTCTCTTTAGGACAGTGGGCAAGCTATTTCTGAGGGATGTGAGACTGCTGTGTTCAAGTCTGGTTGCTACACTATTAAACAGTATTATGTGAGCAAGAATGCACTTAGCATTTTCTGTGCCTGCTACCCATCTCCCTTAGTTTTAAACCTGAAACACCATATTGGATCTAAAAAATACATATCAAAAGAAAGCCCACTACTTCCCAGAGAGGATGGCTCTTGCCAAATACTTTTTAAAATTATAAGAAAGATCTGCTGGGAGAATAACTTAGCAGCTTTCATTTGAAACATAAATCTTATTTTGTTTTACAAGAAGAAGAAATATATATTACAAGGAAGCTGAGCATGCCATCTCTCTTCTTTTGCACTGGTTGCAGAACCAAGACTGAGAGAATGGTAGCTGTGTCTTTCTTCAATTTTGTGGTTCTTTCCAGTCATGTTTTCTGTTGAGGTCCACTATGGAAAAATAACAAAGTCCAACAACAATAAAGCCTTTCACTTTAATGTGGTTACAACAGCCTCCTCTGCAGATTAGCTTACTTTTAAGTGTGGTCTCCATGCAGAACATCAACAAATAGTATAAAGATTTGTTGCAGATTTAGCTCAGCAAAACAACACATTTTCTCCAATAGATGTAATTTTTTTTTCTAATGTAAGCCAGACATGGTTGCTTTTTCAGTTGGGTAATCAGAATGTTACGACTGAAGAGACATGGTAATGATTTATTTCTCCATCTTTCCTAAAAAACAATGACAAAAGGCAATTTCATCTGGCATATTACAGCATGCTTGAATGAATGCAGAAAAGGTTTAACATGCATTAGGTGGAAACCTATGATTCCTTGCAAGAAAAAGTGGCTGCTTCAGGCCTCATAAGGTATTTCTTCAGATTGTCCTGTCATGATACTTGCGTATCATTGCCACACATTTAGCAAATGTCTTCCTAGTATTATCAATTCTAACACAATTTGTGCATCTAAGCAAAAGGAATGTGGAAATGTCACTCACATCAAATTAGCTTCGTATATCAAACTACTTTTATTAAAGATATCTAAAATCTGTGTTCATATAGGCTGATTTTAATCACTGTAGTAATGCAATTTTCAGATCTCCATGTGGCTTCCTTTGTTCCCCTGCCTTGTATGCTATTGGTTCATTTTAAAATATGCATCCTGCTGTACCTGAAAACCTATTGGTGTGTTCCCCCTTGCCAGTCTTCCATTCCATCTCCCGGGACTGGCTCCAGAGGAGAAAAATCCCGCCCCTTTTCTTCCCCTTAAAAGCCAGCGTCTGCGTCAGAGAGGGGTCCTGCATCTCTGGGCTGCCAGCTGCTGACCTACCCCCTTCTCCTTCCCCTGGAACCCCTTTTTCCTTACCCCAAATAAACCTCCCTGACAGAACAGAGGTGGAGTTCCAGTTTGTTTCTTCATCTTACTTCATTTCCTGCTGAATTTCCGTGGTTGGGAGACTCACGCCAGCCCGCGGGACCCTGGGGGCCACCCACTCTGGATCCAGTGGAATTACGTAGACCAGGGGGTCCTGGGAGCAGCCCCCCGGACCCTGCAGTATCAAATCACTTATGGATTTTGTATTTCAGTTAGAGTTTGGCCTACAATTATCATGGCTGTAATATTTCAGGACAAGATAGCAATTTAATTCTATATTAGAACTGGGCTTTTTCTCTAGCTCATGCCAAATTCACTTTTCTTGAAGTATAGCATTGGGAACACAGCATAGTGATAGAGTGCAACAACTATGAATAAAAAGAATAGTATTTTGGCCTCTTATTTTACACTGCTCTCATGTCTCACTGAAATATCTTAGTTTCAATTATTGCATTTGTGAATGCACATTGTCATTTTTAGACACTGCTGAGATACTTTTCTGCCTCCACGAAAAGGAAACACAAAAGGGAAAAAACCCAGAAGATGCTGATGAGCTCTAGAATCCATATTCACAAAGATATCACCAGTTACTCCTCAAAATGTGTCTTAGCTGTATTAGAAGAATGCATGCTTTGATGTTTGTCAATGTATAATACAAGCCTTGGAAAGTAAAATTAAAGAAATCTTAGTTTCTGAATCGGTTTGTAATATCAGAGTTCAACTAAATCTATAAACTACTTAGACTTGACACTAGATTAACCCTTTGCTAAGATTATAGAGTATCTTTTCCCATCCTGAAATAGAAACCAATTATTTTTCTTTGTTTTTGATAATCCCCACCTTATGATTATCTCTCCTTTGAATGAGTGGAAAACCCCAGAATTTTAATCAGCATTTTAGCTAAATATTTTGCACAGAAGTATTGTTTGGTTTATGGCTGAAGCTGTAAAAGGGAAAATGATATTTAAAGATTAAAAAATTGCCATGAAAAATGGAAATCTGCTCATTGATTCAAATGATTTGTTTCCTTGAGGTCTTTTGAAAATTGACTGAAGAAATCTTTCTATTAGCCTTTCCACATTCGCTCCTTTTTAAATACAGTTTTGGTTTGGTTTTGCACATTCTTTCCCACCAGTTGTTCTTCCAATGTACTTAATATCACAAACATGAAAACTTTTTTTTCTGCTCAAGGGAGGAATGGCAGGGGGCCAAAGAGAATGACATCACATTTTTTTAAAAAACAGGTTCCTGAAACTTTAGCCTGAGAATTTCTACTACCATTCCACACCTCTAAGAGATCACTATATTTCTTTTTTGTGTGTGCATCCAAAACAGAGGTGTCAGTTTTAGAGAGAATAAGTTTTGTAGGTTGGGTGTAATATCTTTATTTAAATTAGCTTTCATCAGCTCTTTTAGCAGTTTTTAATTGTGCCCATAATTATCAGCATGTATGGAATTCTTTTTCCTTTCAAGCATTAGAACTGAAACAGAGATGAAAATATTGTGTTGAAAATTGTGTTCCTCTTTATAATAGAGATAATTCTGGTGGTGGTGACATGGTTTCATATAAACAGTTTCACCACTGAGTGAATAGTGACAAGCATGTTCTTTTTGCATGTTTTTGCATGTTGTTTATTCTAAGCTCAACATTTCAATGGGATGAGGATCTAAACTACAGCTGGCCCAGTACATACTACTTTTCTTCCCCAAATGTCAAGCTTCTGCCCAAAGGAACTGTGCACTCTATTTTCATGCATTAATATGTAAAGTGAAAAGAATGTTTTGATTGGTTCTGTCCAACAAATTGTTCATAACGATCCTGTCCTCCATGGCAATGTCAAAAAAAAAAAAAAAAAAAAAAAAAAAGTCAGACTGGACAGTTTACAACACATCTAATAATTTTTAGGATAAGAATTGATACAACAATGAGAGGAATCACTGAACTGTTTTCTCTTGTCAAAAAGGCTGTCTGCTGTCTGGCATCTTATCAACTACTATTAGCAGTCTTGCACACTGGGAACTATTGAATAGATATGGCTAAGAGATAACTCTCTGATCCTGTATATTACAAGGAACTAAAAAAACCCCAACCCCCAACCAACAAAATCTCCAACAGATACCCATCTTTGCCCAAGGATCAAGACTTGATCAAAGTTTTTAAACTAAAAATTTTAAAACAATGCACAGCTTCATCCCTTGCTGTCTCTTCTGAAACTTTTAATGTTCTTCCGACGATCAGAAGATCAGAATACCTCAGGAAGTTCATTAACATCTGTAGGTCTATCCTCACTTGGTAAGCCAGCTTTTTTCAATACAATGCAGATTTTCTGTGCAATCACTCAAGGTAAATATTTCTTCACAAAAATCAGCATTGTCACCTTGTGTGTCATCAGTCAATACAGCAAAATTGGATACTGGCACAACATTCATATCTAGTTTTGCCAGTACTGTGGGTTTACACAATTTTGACTCAGACTCACCTAGTGACTTTTACTACAAATTCAGTAAACTCTTCCTCTGAAACACTTAGTATTGTAGAAACTTCCACCCTTAAATTCTACTGTGTTGGGAAAGATGAAATAGGAAAGCCTTATAATATAATTGCCTTTATGATTACCTGGCAAAAGATGCTGAAAACAAGCTCTGAATTACTAAACAACTAGAAAACAATAGTATAGCCAACTGAAAGTAATCCCCTTCTTGATGGAACAATACTCTCTGCCTGCAGGCAGGTCCAAGGGTCAAAGCAGACCCTGCCTGCTTGCCAGATGGTCTAAAAAGCAGTTTTTAGAGTTTAAAATATAACCCTGCATGTAGCAATGTGGTTTTTGAGGATTCCGTGTGGCTTTTCTTTGTTCCCCTGCTCTGTATGTTATTGACTGTTTTTGAAATATGCACCCTACCTTACCCGAAATCTATTGGTGTATTCCCTTGCCTGTCTTCCCTTCAGACCTCCCGGGATTGGCTCTGGGGGAGCCAATCCCTCCCCCTTCTCTTCCCTTATAAGCTGATGCCTGCGTAAGCTTGGGGTCTCCATCTTCGAGCTGCCAGTCCCTCTGACCTACCCCTGCTTTCCTCCCCCTTTCCCTTCCCTGCACCGCCCCCAAAGACCCTAATAAACTTCCCTGGCAGACCAAAGATGGGGTCCAGTATGCTTCTTTGCCTCACCCCACGTTTCCTGCTAGAATTTCTGTGGCTGGAGACTCACGCCACGCTAAGTGCACCCCGGGGGCTGCCCAGCCCAGACTTGGTGGAGATACGTGCTGGGGGGACCTCGCTTTGTGAGGCCGCCACTTCCTGCTGTCCTCCCACAGAGAGAAACATCACCCATATGGTAATGTGATGATTCTTATAGGTTGTATGTAAATGTTGTAGGATTTGTAGCTTGTTCTTGATTGGTTAATGAGAATTAGAATATTCAACACAAAAGATGATTTATTGTATTGTAAATGGCAGATCGATCTCTTGGTCTTACATCTCTCTTGGCTCTGGCATCTCGCTCTCTCTCTTCTTGCTTCTCTGACCTGCTTTGAGCTGCGTCTTGTGGCCCTGGCAGATCTCCTACACCCACGCTCTTTCACAATAAACCCCCATGCTCTAAAACCCGACTTCAGAGATCTCTTGTTTCCATCCCATCCTCATAACCAAATCTCACAGAATTTAATCCTACACTACTGTAAGGTGATAACAAAGGCAAGCTGACTAAAACAATGAGCAGAAAACACAGAGACCTCTACTCTCAATTCCCCCACACTAAAATACATCTAAAACTCATAACTTCAAATCATATGTTGCAACATTTCTTCTCAGATAAGTAAGATATCAGATTAAAGGAAGCCAAGAGTCCTCTAGTTCAGTGTTCTCCCTTCATCAATAGCTAACAACAGATTTTGAGTTAAAGAATAGGAGAAAGCTGATGAGAGGTGTGTATTCTCTCAGCTTTTAATGGGCTGTGTGCTTGATGATTTTCCAGGTCAGAGGCTGTGATGTAAATAAAGTCTAAATTTCTTACAGAACCACGCCCACTAAACCTTCTGCCCTCTTGATTTATTTTTGTTTAAATGTAAATTGTATTTATTCAATTTCATGGCATTAGTCACAGCATAGCTGATATAATAAAGTTTGTTCTACATCACTCTGCACTGACTGATAGTGATAGACACCACATAAAATTATATAGAGACAACTATTAAGCCTTGGAAATGTCTGGGAAGATTTATCTTACGTTGTTTAAGACCACTTTGGAGGTTTTGATAGTCTTATTGAATTTCTAGTCCTTCTGAGTTTGTCCATGACTCCTAGAGGGTAAGTTGATAATAAAAGAATGAAAGGGGAATTTGCATGCATTTATATGTACAAATGAAATACTCCACTAGTGTCCTAGGCTGTTTATCAAGGGCTGTAAAAGTTCATTACATATTAGGTATTGTAAGAACACTCCCTTGCGATAAAATGAAGGGTTCATTTCAACTACCACTATTATTCAGATTTTAAAACCACAGTTAATCAGAACTGCAGAAGAGTAAAATCAAATGACATGGAGCTAGAAGAAATGTTCAGGAAAAAATGCATGCCCATGCTTAACTTCCAACCTGTTTCAACACTTAGTCAAGTACCTGATTTGAAATCAGTGGCTAATATCTACTTAATGGTA
This sequence comes from Entomyzon cyanotis, assembly GCA_024500445.1. Lineage (NCBI taxonomy): Eukaryota > Metazoa > Chordata > Aves > Passeriformes > Meliphagidae > Entomyzon > Entomyzon cyanotis. Next base: position 80,133,791 of record JAKEPQ010001005.1, on the reverse strand, counting down.
AATACAGTTTTTTACCCCAGAACATGTTTATTAATGTTGATATCAGGTTAGTTTAGAGATATAACCCTCTTGCTGAAATGAAAATGTAATTTTCCTTAAAGTGCTACAACTTCAAGAGCTCAACTCAAGAAATGTGGAACTGGTCAAAAAGGCTCTTAGGCATATTGAACTTTTCTGAACCAGAGTTACTGCATTGTCTAGGTGTCTTGTGCAGTGTGGACTGTCTCTCATCCAGTAATTTTTAATTGATTAGCTTTCTACGTCCTATATTCTAGTTGTGAGACTGAAAATTTCAAAGAAAATGTATTTTTAAAAATACTGTGTGCACACTAGCTATGATTCACATAGAGAATAACCTTAAGGATGCCAGATATTTCAAAGTACACAGACTTAGCACCAAAGTTAAATGTCTGAGTTTTGAGGCTAAAACCAAAAATCTCTGGCAAAAAATCCATGAAAAATTAGATTTTCATACCTTCCATGAAAGTAAGTGAAGATGTCTGCGATCTAAGACATTAAAGAACAATAGTTCCTGAGAATTTTACTCAGATTTTCCATGTAAACAATACAAATTTGTATACAAAACTCCTGTGCTTCTGCTTCAATTTTTTTTTATATTGGGGTTTTTTTTGTTATAAGTCACACTTCTGAAACTTTCAGACATCAAGAATTTTCTTAGATAAGAGACAGAAAATGTTCAATGTTCAGGCAGATTACAGTAAAAATGTTCTTTTTTGTTTTCAATGTGTAGAATTTGAGCTTGGATTTCTTCCCTACTAAGTCTGGAACTTAGCCAATGCAATGTGCTATAGATTTGAAGATATATTATGTTATATATAAAGTCTTTCATATGCCTGTCAGCCAGGCAAGAGCTTATAATCTGCTGTTGTTCTATTTTTGTCTGCTCAATTGCTGTCTGGAGCAGCTGGCTGAGTTTCTCTGCTATACCCTGCATAAGCGACTACTGATTCCGATGCATGAATGTCTGGCCCTGCAAGATTCCAAGAAGGTATGTCTAGAGGGTTTGCAGACCACCACAGGGCTGTAGAACTTCTATTACTCAAAGCAGCCAAACACAACATATTTCATTGTTTTAAAATTTCAGGTGCAAGTGGAAGCTAGTACTGAAACACTGCATGCTAATGCTAGTGAGCTCTATTAACAGAAAAATAGACCATGAAGGTAATGAAAAGGAAATAAGCTGTAAATGATCAGCATTTAGTGGCAGATGACATGCCAATGTGTTACTGAAGCAAAAATCATCCTTTTAGCAAAAAATACCCCAATTTTAAAATTCAGCACCATTATGAAAGCCTTTCTGAGAATAAACCAGGAAAAAACAATTAACCAAGGGACATTTCTTATTACATCCTTGGGTTATGAGAAATGTGGCCCTCACTCAAATACTGCTTATTTTCACTTAGAAGCATTTGTTGTACTTTCAAGATATCCTGTTTCACATAAATGTTTCTGTCCTTCAACTTCAATGTTTAAAAATTACAGCATCTAAATAAAAGTTGTGACATAGGCAACAGAAAAATTTCTTAAGAAGGAATACAACTTTTCTGAAATTTTAGGGGAAGGTTTTATGTTGCTGTATAGACTTGTCTTTTGCCTTCAGTCTAGGTTTTTCTTCTAGGATGACTTCTGCATTTAGGCCACTATAAATTTAGAAGTGCTCTATCAGCATTGCTTACTGTTGACTATTCTAAAACTCTAAAACACAGGAAACCTCCTTTTGTAGATTGTGCATTTTTGTTTATACATTAGTTAGCTATCTTGCTTTTCCAGGTGTATAATTAGAAGAAGTTTAAAGTCCTTAGTTCAAAGTGGGCTTAGAATGATTTGAGAAACATAAGAACAGTAGAGAAGAACAAATGGATGTAGAGCTTTTTTTTCCAAAGGGATATTTCTCCTCTCCAGAGTAGCAATAAAAAAGGGACTTTGTTGCAGATGCTCACTGAAAAATGGCCTGAGTACAGAACATACAAATGATGCTGCTGCAATAGGGCCATTTTTCACATAAGGTTGCAGAACACACGAGCAAGAACTAGCAGAGGAGTTTTACAGTATGTCAATTAAATTCCATGTATATATAATGTGCTGACTAGGCTTAACTTTTGCTTTTGCAGGAGCTTCAGATATTTGATCTAGAAATTAGAACCATGGGTAAAAATGCTCAGGGCTTCTTTTCTCTGTCAGCTCATTCCAACATAGGTAAAAAGGGGGTCTTTTGTTCTTCTCCTTTAAATCTGCTAGTAAGTACAAATTCAGTCTCTGGTTTTAAAATAAATTGTGGTCCTTACTCCTTGTTGTACGTGACAAAGTTCTGAGCTGCTTGAGCATTTTTTTCTTACCTCCTCTACTTCACAAGTGGAGAAAGGATCCATGTTCCAGTATCTTACTGTAAAAGGGCTGTTTACCTTAAGGATACTCATTTGTGAATGCAGACCATTTTAGATATTTTTATGGATTTCTGTCCTAACCTTGGCACTTGATAGTATAAAACAAAATTACATAAAATGTGTACTTTACATATTCTACAATCCTATTTTTAGTCACTCCTTATTGTGTAGAGGTTTAAAGAATAGACATCAGATCTCATTGGGCTCTGAATTGTTGCCATTTTTAAAATGATGGCAACTTCCTGAGTCTTCCAGATTGCCTCTCTAATAAGAAAGACAGATAAGTTGGGGAAATAAGTTTTTTCTATTATTCTTTATTGCAATTTATTTATTTTGTGTTGTACCCACTAAACTTTGAACATTGTTGTTGATAAATAGCAGGCAGAGAATGTCTTATTTTTTTTTTTAGAAAGACCTTCTTTGATTTGAGGCTTCAGACATTTTATATGAAGGTGACAAAAGCAAACAAAAAGTTTTAGTCTGTCTGTTGCATATCCTTAAAAAAAATTACATTGCAATACTACAACATCTATTTCATATTTTAACACCAATATGTGAAGCCAAGCATAACAGAATCAACTGGTGTTTACTGAGAGCAGTATTTGCACATGGTATTAAAAAAAAATCCAACCCAAACTATTGTCAGCAGTAGGATGTTTTCTACTTTTTATCTTTAAAAATGTGTTTGGTTACTTTCTCTGTCATGATGCAATATAAAACAAACGGTTGCTTTTAAGAAGTCTAGAAGTCAAGAATAATGCAAATTCTTAACTTAAGAAGTTAAGAAGTCAAGAATAATGCAAATTCACTGCCTGGAAGAAAATCTCTGCAAAAATATTGTACTGCCTCATATTCATGCCTTTTAGTCTGCCTTTTACTTTGATGTGGAAAAATTACTGTGTTTTAAAAAACCAACTTGACCTGTAAGACAACACACCATTTCATGCTGAAATGAAAAAGACTTCCATTTCTCTCTGGTTTAATGTCTTGAAACCAATAAATGAGACTCAAAAATAAATCAGCACTGGAAATAACATTTCTAAATGCAATTAGCAGACAAGTTATGTAGGTGTTTATGATGGCTCCTTTTTTCAATACTATTGAAGCTGTTTATCTTCTATCAATGAACTGCCTTTCCTTATGCTTGAAGGCAGAAAAGTTGGTAATAAGTGGTATAGAAAAAGTATCCCTATTTTATTTACCTGTATATTATTCAGGTATTTTTTAAGATTTTCTTAATTCTCTTTTCTGTTTTGCACCCTGCTCCATTTGTAGCACTTCTGATGAATTGTGCTCACGAGTTACACAGGACAAATGGGTGATGTTTCTGCTTAGCAAGATTTTTTATGTCTGTTTTTATTACAAGAAGGATAAATGGTTGGAATCAATGCCCTTGTTGGTAATGTCTTTGCATTAAAAAAAAAATATGAATTATTTCTCTCTGATTTTACATTATTTTTTAAGGCAGTGTAACCAGAAAATTATATAGTAATCACATATTACAACATCATGGCACTGCAATGTTACTTGCAATATTTTCTCGACCTTTCTTGATATTTCTTATCTATATGTGACTTTAATGTGGAAAAACCCAGGTGGTTTTCTTTGTATAAAGTTTGTATATTTTTAACTGCCACATCTATTTCAAAATATTTTCTATTTCTGGTGACTTGAGCTTTGCAAGCACTTTCAATATGACTTAGATAAACTTTTGCTCATATTTAATTAGTAAGTAGCAACGGAAGAGAAAGGTAATTTTAATACTGCGCTCACTTGTTGTGATACAAGCTATATTTCCCCACCCCTTTTCTTCCTTATATATCTACCCCTCTCCTATTGTGCTGCCTTTCCTGCCCCTAGCCACTCCCTTGGGTTTTCAATATTGGTTCCTGTACCCCAGCTCCACCCATGTACTGCCCCTGTGCCCCCACTTCCCTGTCTCTATAGAAAACCCCTGACCCTCCACCATGATGAGGTCTTTGCATGTAGATGTCTTTGCATCCGTGAGGTCTTTGCACCAGGGATGTCTTTGCATGAGGTCTTTGCATCTGGGTGTCTCTGCCCCTGGGAGGTTTTGGCCTCTGGTGAACCATGTGAATAAACAGATTCTATGGTCATCATGCATAGGCCCTTCTCACCTCCTTTACCACTGCTGCATTGTGAGCAGCAGACGAAACTAGAGCTAGCCTGTGACTCTCCAGCTGGAGAGAGCGCAGTAACCAGCCCTCGAAGGGAGGGTTTGGTGTACTGAGGCGCTGACCTGGGTCAGGCAGAGATGCTCTCTGGTAAGGTCTGCAAAATGCCATACCGCCGCAAAGAAATCAAATCGCAACACTCACTCTCCTAGCTTCATTTTGCAATCAGAGACAAGGAATATCTTTAATTTTCTGATCATAGGAAGGTCTCAGTGTCACATAGCAGGGTTTCACTTTACTGTCACTCAAATATACTCTCCAGTGGTTAGGCAACCATGCTGAAGAACTATTGTATAATAAAATAACCACTTATGTGTAAATTTTGGGAATGATTAGTAGTGACCTTGTGCTGAATTACAGTGAGGCTAAAGAAACACCTTCTGAAAACAGTGAAAGCATTTGCAATTTAGATAGTGTTATAATAGTTCCAAGAAGCAGGAAATGGAATGTCAGAGAAATACAAGTGAAACTTTCAGTAGTGGACAAAGTCCTACAACCAACCTGCAACCTCACTAAACAGCTTTGAAACAGAGTAAACAGAAAAAGCTGTAGAGAAAACCACTCCTATAACAAAGGTGTGAGTAAAAGGCCTCTGCATTTCATTCAACCTATACTTAAATGAGGGGAAAAGTAAATAGATGAGCTTAGCACGACATCTCATTAATGTTCAACTATTGGGATCATAATTTTTTCTGTGGGTCTGAGAGAAAGGAAACATAAACTCTATCTGTGAAAGCTGCTTCTAATCATGTAGTTGATTTCAGGTTAATAAATGTCCTATTCACTTACGTAAGATTATTAGTTAATAGTTCTGGACTGATACTGACACTGCAATGTTTATTGAGCTTATTAACCACAGTGCATATTAAAAACAGAAGTTAAAGTATTATTCTGTTATGGCAGTGGAATATTACTAGATGCTGTTGATATTTATACTTTCAAGAAGACATAATAGGCATAAGCTATTTAAAAAACATTTTTTATTCTCAAGCTTTTCAAAAAGAATTTTAAAAAAAGTAGCAGTGAGAAATACCAACATGTTTACTAATAAAGAATAGTATTCAATGGAAACTTGTAGGAAAACAAACTTTCAGTTATTTCAGGAATTAAGGAAAATTAAGGAATTAAGGAAAACTGTCCTCAGCAATGAAGGTGAACAGAGCTATCAGATCATTATGTATTGTTGTTTTAGAACTCAAGAACCCTTGATTACTATGTATAAGGAAGGCAGGAGAGCAGCATAGCTAAGTAAGGGCACCTTGGTCAAATGGAAATGTAAGAAAGAAACACACAGAAAATGGAATCAAAGACAGGTGTTGTATGTAGAATACCGGGATGCTGCCTGGATGTGTAAAGTTAAGATCTGGAAAGACAAGGGACAGTTGGAGTTCATTTGGAGCTGAATTTGGGGATGTGAAGAATAGCAAGAAAGACTTTTCAGGCATTTTGGCAGAAAAGGATGATTAAAGAAAATGTACCCACTCAGGTAAATAAGTCCTGAGAACTGGTAAAATTACATTAGTCACAGAAGGCTGAAGTATATTTTTTGCCACAGCATTCAATAATAATCTCTTTTCCCCCATTTTTCAAGTTCCAAACCTCAAGATAGGAATTTAGGGAATGAAGACCTTCCCAGCACAGGAGAAGATTGGGATTGAGACCACCTGAGGACCTTAACATACAGAAGTTCACAGGATCTGACAACATGCATCACATCGTCCTGAGGGAGTTGGTTGACATAGTTGTCGAGATTTTCTCCATGCTATTTGAAAAGTCATGGCAGTTGGGTGAGTCTCCTGTGACTGGAAAATGAGAAACATCACACCCATTATTAAAAAAACCTAATTATTTCACAGAATCACAAAACATACTGAATTGGAAGAGATCCACAATGATCATCAGATCCAGCTTCTGGTCCTGCACAGCACAATCCTCAGGAATCACACTATGTGCCCAAGAGAAAATACTTCTTCAATTCTGTCAGTCTTGGTTCTGTGACCACTTCCCAGGGGATTCTGTTCCAGTGCTCAACCATCCTCTGGATGAAGAATTTTTTCTAATACCCAACCTAAACCTCCTCTGACACAACTTCAGGCCATGTTTGATACTACTTCTTTCACGTTCTTGTATACCTAGGATCTCCCGCTCCCCTTGAAAAGAGTTGGTTTTTTCTAAGATAAAATGATAATGTAACTTGAAAATGTGTTGAGAGAACAGAGAAAACTGTGTACATATATAAACATTTTGGGTTAATGCATCCAGTACTGTAAATAATTAAAGTAAAACATACACAAACATACAAAAGAAAGAAAATACTTGCAATAGTTTTGTTTGTCAAAATATCTGCTCTTCTGTCACAGTTAAAATATTTCAGTGCTCACTAAACACCTAGGAATTACAAAGGAAAAATGTAGAGCTTAGTGAAGGTGAGAATTTATAAAAATAAATTAACCCTTTAGTCTAACATTTTATAGTAAAGATGCATAATCTGCACCCAGTACATGCTGGCGTTTGATTTGGGGACTCAGCCTGGTTCATGTGAAGTCCCATTTATTGAACAGAAAACATCATGGTTTTATGCTGTTACAAAGTATAATTTTAGCCATTACAAGAATTTGGTTTCCAGGGTTACTTTCTTAATGGGTTACTGATCACCATCATCATTCCCAATCCCTCTTGCTAATCACCCATGATTAAGGGAAACAGTCTTGGTCTTGCAATCAGCCTCAGCCCTTGCCAGGGGCAATGCAGTTTATCTCTCATATTAACTGATGACAAAAGACTTCTGCAGCTGCTGGACTTTGCAGCTAACACGTTGCACTCCAACAAGTACACATTGAACTCCATGGTTTTCAGGGACTAAAGGTATTCAGACAGGCTGAATTTAGATTCTATTTTTTCCTGCTGTTGAGCATCTTCCTTTCATCCATTGGAAGATTCTAGGCAGTTGACTTAGAATCTAGATATGTTCTAACTCTGCAGAGTAAAGGATGACATATCTGTGTAAACACTGTGAAAAACAAGCTTCACTCTCCTGTTGAAATTTAAAAGTTTAATAAAAGACAATAGGGGACACCAAACAATAAAGCAAAGAAACAGTGCTAGGTGCTTGGCCCTAAGCCAAGAAGCACATTGAGGGAGTTGTCTTAAATACTCTTTGTACTGTGTCAGCCTCATGCCTATTCATAAGCATTCATGCATATTCAAACTTTTCTCAAAACTATTTTGCATGTTCCAAGAACTGTTTGGCATGGCTCCTCCTTGGTCCCGCCTTTTTAGAGCATGTGCTTTTTTGGCTGTGGTTTCTTCCAGTCTTGGTTATCGTCTCCCAGTTTGGGCTTGGGTCCGTAGTCCTTGCATCTGGTCATAGGCTGATAGTCAGGTATCAGTGGCAGGTCGTCTTTTTGGGTGTTATCCAGTCAAGCAGGTAGTGTGGTTAGTAAAGGAAAGTCTTTTAAACTATTTTTATTAGTTATTTTAGTACTATATCGAAATCTAGTTCATAACAGAAATTAAAACATTGGTTATATACCTCTATCTTTATGACAAGACTACTTCTGTAACAAGAAAAAAAACCATACACACAATGAATATCTACGAAAAGCCAACACTATATTATTATGTATTTAGCACAAACACCTTACTGTGGCTTTAAATATTGCCTCAACACTCTCACCAATAGTCTTTAGTCTGTGAGTAATATGGACACTACAGTTTACCTGTTTGTACCTTGACGGTCTTGGTGTGGCAGTTTAGGGTCTAGACATTACCAGAGGAATAAATTCTTTGAATCTGTGAAAGTAAAAGGCATATTAAAAGACATGGGAAAAGTATGGAAGCACATACACCAGTGTATAAACAGTAGGGTGAATATACCTTCTATAAAAGGTATATTCACCCTATAGTGAATCTCTATCCACCTCTATCTACCATTAGATGAAAGACTGATACAGACAAGGTAGTCTGAAAATTTTATTTAAAAAAAAAAACTATAAAAGGATAAAAATTTCAGGTGGAACTTTCAACTGCAGCTTTCTTGACGATCGGTGAGAGAGAACTCACACACGACTTAATATAAGTCATAAAGCAAGCTCCATTTTATTTCACCAAACGAGAAACTTATATACTGTTCCAGATGTTTCTAATTATAGCTACACACGTATCTGCAGTTTGTTCTCACATAATCACGGATTTTCCTGATGACGCCCTTATTCTTTTCTCATAACACTCTTAACTCTCTAATTTTTCTCATGACATTCTTCTCACAGCTCAGAAGCACAGCTGTGGTTCCCAGCTTTTAGCTTCTCATGACACTTGTTAGGATTTTTATTGAGGCCTGACTATGCTGAGGCTTTGTTCAGGCCTGCTCAATTAACACAAATTTTGCTGGAAAACTGTGTTTTCCAACAATTCCCCCGTTTTGTTTGTGAGAACAGACATTGTCTGTTATCAGATTAATTTGTTTTGCTGTAAGTAATTTTTATTACTACAATTATTATAAATTTACTTAAGGAAATATCACCAGTTATTTAGTTATGTTGCCACGGTTCAGGAACTGCCATTGCTGAAAACATTCACTTCACAGGCAAAGCTTGGAGAACTTTTCCCGGGTAAGGACACCAAGTTTACCTGGAAGAAGGTTTAGCTTTTATAAGCTTAATTTGGCAAGTCAAAATTACTTGATCACATTTTGGTGCAGAACACTTGGGACTCATGGCATATTTCCCAGCTAGTTAGGACTGAGGCTTGGCCAGAGCCTAGGTCCTAAGTAGGAGGGTTTTCTTAGAACATCATATAAATACGCTTTGATTAATATCAATAAGGAGAGTGTCTTAACATGTTACTATTTTTCTAGATAACTATATAAGGTGAGGTGAAATATTTGAAAACAGAGGACATTATCATTTAACTTTAACTAAGGAAGATAAAACTGCAAAGGCTTTTGTGAACAATAACATAAACTAACAAATTTAAAACTTACAATTGATATCACTGAAGATGAATAAAGCTTAATCTTAACAAATTGGATTTAAAACTAACAAATAGTAAACTGAGTAACACCAAAGAGACTTAACTATAATTGGACTTAACCACAATGGAATTTAAAATTAATATTGCTTAGACTTAACTTGACTTAACATAATGTATATTTAATAAAACTTGAATTCACATAATTTTATCATTGCTGAAATTTAGCTTAGACTTATTTTAATAGAATTTAATTTGAATTCATTTGGCTTTAATAGAACAGAATTTAAACTTAACATTGCTTAAACGTAATATTATTTTAACAAAACTTAACTCCAACAGAATTTAAAACTTAACAGAATTTAAAATTTTATGTAATTTGCTATACTTTTATTATTTCAATCTTGCTTAGCTTTCGTCTTAGGTAAACTTACTACGGTATTATTTAAATCTAACTTTAATGACACTTATCAGGTAGCTTAAACTATTCAGTATAACTTTACTTATAGGTTTCATTCACACATCAAAACTCTCAAGAAATCAAAACTACACTCTCAGCAGGCCTGCAATATTCACACATACACACAAACACTGTCTTAAGCAACACTTTAGCAAAATTCAGCTTTTGTTCAGGTTTTAGCAATCAAGGTGTTATTTTTTATCAGGATAATATATTGTTACAATGCCTTTTCATTTGTGAAGAGCTGGAAACAAGTACAAACTATAACTTGTTTGCACTAAACAACAGGGTACTCTGAAAACACATTCGCAAATTGCTTTTTGGAGCTTGGGACAAGGGCATCTTTAGATGCAGCTGGTGTTTGCTTGTAGCAACGGTCTCGGTGTTGGTTTCAGCGAGCAGAAGGTGGCTGACACTTGGCAATGGGTGTTTCATCTGGCAAAGCGAATAATTAGAGGTCTTGGGGAGAACAGCTGGAGAACGTGTTCAAAGATCTGTATCTGCAGCTCTGATTCGGGTATCAGCTTGTTGTTTCTGCTGGCAACGCTGTTGGTTAGTTCTAGTTCGCTGCTGAAGCTGTCAATCATTTCTTCATCCTTGGGGAGGGGTAGAGTTTAGGACTTCACCACAGACGTCACAGTTGGGGGCGGTGAAGGAGGCGTGGATGGCCCGCGGCTCCGCCTACCGGGGTATCCTCTGCGACTTCCGCTTTCTTTGCCAGTTGACCGGAAACCGTGGCTGGAGCAACTTCCGCCACAGGTCTTTGCGTGTGGAATTCAGCTGGTGTGCGGCGGAGGGTAGGGACTGTCGCTGCTGCGCGGCCACAGGTCGCTTTCTGTTTGTTTTTCTTGTTTTTACAAGCTTCTGTGCTGTGAGTATCTCTGTTGCAGCGGGAACACCAAACTTTCTCGTTACAATTTTTTCGTATGTGTTCTTTGCTGCCACACCGATAACAATGGGGTGGCTGCTGGCTACTCCGGTGCTGTACCCGCATTACTTGAGCTTTTCTTGGTATCGTATTTAGTTGTTCTGGCAAAAATTCAACAGTGGCACTTTCAAATAAGGCAGCTAAGATGTTTTTCGTTGTAAAGTTGCTAGGTTCTATGATACATTGACACAAGAATAGTTTTTTCATCCAATCGGGTAACTTTGTGTTTTCAACTTCTGGCAGTGGCGGGGAGCGCTCTCTTTTTGCTAGCGGTGGCAGCGAGGGAGAGCTACGATTCCCGCCCCCCCCCCCCATCAGGGAGGATTCCCCCGGCTGCGTGGCTGCCAAAGTCTTTTGCATGTTAAAGGCAGGACGGAAACTCTCAGGTTTTTCTCTACTCTCTGCGACTGCCACTTTCTCTGCTGTTACCTTTGCAAGTTCTCGCTCTGCTGCATGTTGCTGTAAGCAGGCTATTACTTTACTCCACGGTTTGCCAAGCTTTTTTGCAATTTTATTACCCTCTAGAAGTAAACTAGCTCCATAATTTAACCACTCCTTTACTTTGAACACTGTAGCAGGATTTGTAAAAAATCTATAGACTTGTCCCACCACAATCAGGCCAGCCTGATTGTGCCTTTACTGAGTCCATGCTTTTCTAAAAAGCATAACAATAAACATTGGGCTACCTCCGTCTCCATTTGGTCCAGCTGGGTTAAAAGTATCTTGGTCGCCGCCGTCAGAGCGCACCGCTGGGGCGTCTCTCTATTTTCCGCACTCGCCAAATGCAGCTTTACCAAGGTTATAGCCCTTACGGAAGCGGGTCTTGATCGGCCCAAGCCTTCGGATCCCTCCCCCTCCAAGCAGGGGTGATGATCTTAGTTCACCGGTGCTGCTCCCATACCTCTCCGTTCTCGCCGCTTTCTGGAACAGGGTCGTAAACTCTGCTGCCAGTGTCCGTGGTTGTCGCTTCTCAGAGCAGGGTCCTAAGTCCTGCTAGCTGTATCTCCGTATCATGTCGGGGTCACCATTTGACAATCGGCGAGAGAGAACTCACACACGACTTAATATAAGTCATAAAGCAAGCTCCATTTTATTTCACCAAACGAGAAACTTATATACTGTTCCAGATGTTTCTAATTATAGCTACACACATATCTGCAGTTTGTTCTCACATAATCACGGATTTTCCTGATGACGCCCTTATTCTTTTCTCATAACACTCTTAACTCTCTAATCTTTCTCATGACATTCTTCTCACAGCTCAGAAGCACAGCTGTGGTTCCCAGCTTTTAGCTTCTCATGACACTTGTTAGGATTTTTATTGAGGCCTGACTATGCTAAGGTTTTGTTCAGGCTTGCTCAACTAACACAAATTTTGCTGGAAAACTGCGTTTTCCAACACTTTCTCTTTCCTCTTATCACACAATTTTGGATTGATAGGTTTGACTTTATAATAAACAAGTTGCTTAAGTCAAAATTCTATCACCTTTGCTGCTGTGATCTTAATGTGTAATCCTTAAGGTTTATTGTGATTCAACTAATTTGAAACAGAAAGTGCAACTTAATAGTAATTAAAAAATACAATGTTTTTCAACAACAGCAAAGAAAGTAAACTGCCAAGTGGAAGCTTCTTAATCCTAAATAAATAACCCCAAATAAATTTGTAATTTTCTCCCGCTTCTGCTCCCAAGATTATAAATACACTAATTTTTCAAAGGTCACTATTCTTAGTTACAGAACAGATTTGTATCCATTTTCACAGAGACATCATGTCAAATGTATTTTTATTCTTTTAAAAACACATGGTATTATTACACCATTTTTATACTGACTTTGTGCATGTCTTGTTTTGAAAGATAGGTGTCTGTTAAGGAAGGTGGGACACTCCCTTAGAATAGAGAATACGATGCCCTTTCCCTCTGAATTATTATAACTTTGAAATTAAGGGCTTTCAGGCAAAGATATGGGAAAAGGAATAGCAGTTCTTTACTAGTATGTATAACGAGGCAAACAAGCAACAACAATAGCAACAACAAACAAACCAGAAACCTGGCGGCAGCTTGCTCTGGACTGTCACATGCCCTTCCGTTTGGTGTAGTCATGGTCACAACCAGCAGGGGCGCTGTTGAACTCTCTGCTGGGCAGAGCAGGTGCAATGACTCCTGTGCAGCTGCAGGTGGCGCTGTGGTGTGAGATCAGCTCCCTGTCTCACATGGATAACAGTGGACAGGCCGGGCAGCAGGACAGGCCAGATGGCAGGATGGGGTGCAGCAGGGAGCTGGAGTGGCGGGACTGGCCCACCAGGGCCAGCAAGCAAAAGGGGGCACAGACTCCACAGTTGTGGCAGAAGCTGCGATGCATTCTGGGAGGTGGGGGCACGGGGTAGCAACAGCCAGGCTCCTCTGCAACAGCTGTGAATGCAGCCAGGGAGATGCACACTCTGGGGGGGGGAGGGGGGTGGGGGGATGGGATGGGTGGGAAGGGTCGGAATCTTGTGCTTTCCCAAACAGAGACTCACCCAGCAAGGCAGAGAAGGCAGTACCAAGCTGGAGCTCTCACAGTTGCAGCAAAAGGAGGACAGCAGCTCCACTCTTCCCTCTCCAAAGCCCAAAGAGCAAGTGAAGCTACCCATGGCCAGGTACTGTCCTCACCATACCCTGGCCACATCTTTTGTCTCCCTTAACTATTGATAGTTAGGGTATCTTAGCAACAGATGAGACAAAATTCCCTAAGAGAAAGAAAACAAAAGGGGAAATCCCAACTTCCTCCCAACAGTGCATCTCAAGTCAGGACTTGTGTTGAAACTTCATCATTAGCTGTGTTTCAAGCTACTGAACATTTCATAAATAACATTGTGTCAAAATAACAAAAAAAGCCCTCACCAGCAGAGAAACAAATAGTAAGATTTCATCAAAAAAACCAAGCCTCATGAAGTTTAGTACAAAACGTGATGAAAAGATAAGAAAAATCCATTTCTGAGTGGTTGACTTGACCTGAAAAGTTGTTCTTTTCTTTATTTTTTGTTTCTATTTCAGACTGATGTGTTTCTTCTTGTATTTTGAGTGAATATACATGAAATATGTGGACTTCATTTTACCACAGGTATAGAAGAGGTTATTTTTAAATAACAGAGTGCACAAAATCATTAGAATACTCATCAGGCTATTACAATGCAATACTTGAAGTAAAACAAAAAATATTGCTCTTTTGTTCACAAATGTGTCTGAACAACTTCCAGAAACAGAAAAAGCATGTGTGGCTCAAAGAATTTTAGTCTTACATAGAAAAAACCTAAGTGTGTGAAATGTAGGTGTTAAAATACCCAAACTACAATAACTTTTGATGTTATAATAATTATAAAAATATATATAATTTTACCAGTAGGCTTTAACAGCATCAGAATAATCAGATAATTCCAATTGAATTCTAATGCAAAAGAGCCAAACATACCAATATTGAAAGGGGAGTAGTAGAGTCTGAAATTTGTGATTGACCCCACTGGGTGTCCAGGTCTTGCTTTCAACTCTAACAAATGCAGTTTTGAATTTAAATTTTATACTTCTTGGTTTTCTATGGCAAATAGAATATCGATATAATAAACTAAAGTCTTGTATGCATAAAATATGCCACTGATTTTACTTTCTTAGAAGTCCGTTTTGGCACAAAGTTTTCTAAGAAGATCTGATAAGGAGTTGTTACTTAGGCACCTCAGGCTAAACAATTGACAATGCATGTATATTGGTTTGAAAACAAACCAGTGGGAGATCACAAGTCAAGATTAAAATTAATAGGAAAAATTAAAATTAAGTGAAATAATACAAGGAAAAAGCACTGACAAAGTCAGACACAACCTGACACCCAGTTAGGGTGGTGGTAGCAGTCCAAATAAAGTAGTTCAGTTGAAACAGTGATCCTGTGAAGGTCTGGTCTCCACCTGAAGGTCCAGTGGTAGCTCTTGTCCTCTGGGAACCCAGTAGACAGGGCTGACTTGGGCAGTTCCAAGGCCAGGTTATATCCAGGTGGGAATGCTTGGCTCCTCCCTCCTGGGCAGAGCATCTCACAATAGAATAAGTCCATGAGTCATGTGGTGGGTCCTTGATAGCCCATTGTCTGTTTTCCGAGGTGGGTCATTAGGAGGTGATAACAGCTAACGGCCCACAGCTGGTGGTAACAGAATACTTAAATACATCCATATTGTAACCTAGGACAGCATGTATCAATATTAGTAATTTCTGGAATTCTATCTTTTGCCAATATACACAGTTTTCATTATGGCTTCCAAATTTTGTGTGACAATGTGTCTTGGGGTGATTTTTAAGATGACGTTATATTCCTGATCGTCTGCTTTATGCCCAGAAATGTGTCCTGTTACTTTAAGCTAGGTCTGGAGGAGGTGTGGGAGCTGGGGGAACTCGGTGTGTGCTTTCTTCAAGCCCTCACTCTGGGTGTGCTTGGCTTGCGGTGCAGACGAGTTACCATGTTTTTAGCTAGCTTGGTTCTTATTAGCTGAGGAGGGAAGATTTTCCCTGGACTGCAATAGCAATCCTCTGGTGGCTTCTGTGGTTTCTTCTGGAACTGTTCAACTTAGCTTTGGTCTGAAAATCAGACCATTGGCAGGAGCGGGTCGGTGTGGACCAGCAGGGATGCCGCGGGGACACCCCACCCTGGCCCAGACCTTGGGACAGGCTGAACCACCGAAAGAAAGAGCTCTAAATCCACCAGCTTTCTCTGCAGCGTAGAGACCAACATCAAAGAGCTCTAAATCCACCAGCTTTCTCTGCAGCGTAGAGACCAACATCAGAGCTCACCAGGTTCCCATCTGTTTTCTTTTCTCCAGCTGCTACCTGGACTCGTCTTCCTCCCGCCCGAGACAAAAGCTGTCTGCCATCTTGTACCTTCTCTCCATATGGCACTTTTCCCTTCACCTGGCATTTTGGGTTTGTTTGTTCTGCTGTGGGTGGGTGTGTGGATGTGTGTGGAGGGGTATAAGGTTCTGAATGTTCAATATCTAACGGTTATCAATTTTTTTCATGTCGTGCAGGCACTTTGTCAAATATACAGTTGGTTTTTTCACTTTCACCGACCAATATTCATTTCATATCAGCAGGAAGGGGTTGCTAAAACCCCTTTTCTTAGAGGAAATACTCATTCCAAAGCATTTTCTCCCAAAACTTGTCTCTAAACTGAGACACATTGCCAGTTCACTCTCCAAGCAGTTAGTAGAAACTCTGTCACTAGTTCAGTGACATAAAACGCAGATGCTTTCTGTAAAAAATGTGTTTACTATCCTGGATGAAATTTTTCACCTTGCATTGGGCTCACAAAGGCTCTCTCTCATCCTTCTAAACCACAAACTAAAGTCTTACGTTGTGTGTGTTTCCTTATGGGGAGCCTGTGTGCTAAAATAAAGGTCACCAGCATGAATAACAAGGGACTGTATGGCCCAACAGCAATAACTGGTGCTGGTGATACAGATGAATACATGGAACAGCGCATGAACAAAATTGATTAACTCCTTCTACTTTAAGTGTAGTTGTGCTCGGAAAATTGGCTCTTAAAATGTCAGTTTTGAACTTGTCACTAATGTTTTATATATTCAGTTTTTTAATAGGTGTGTAACTCAAATACCTGCTTCTTCCTTGTGAGACTTGAAAGTCACACAAGACACACTGGATGGGTTTGTTCTTTCAATCCCATATATTCTTGCAGCTATCCATCATAGAAAACAGAAATTCTGCTGGTAAGCAGAGTTAGAAAATTCCCCTCGTTAATCTGACACATTAGTTGTCTAGGGGATCATAATTTCTGAGTATACTTGATCTTAATTTTGGAGAAGCAGGTAGTCTTTTACATATTGCAGACCCAGGTCATCTTGTTTCTGTAATTAGGGATTGAGATTTAGAACTGTCTGGAAGTCCAGGACATTGTTTTCGTTTTTTGCTACTTCCGTGGATATTTTGATGAGACTGTAAATTTTCCTCACCCTCTTTAAAAAACTCAGAAAAACTTAGCAAACTACTTTCACTGTTGTTTTTCCTGTCTCATGGCCATAAAAATTGACTAGGTTTTCTTGAGACACTGGTTTCTGGGATAGTGAATGCTTTTGGAATTAATTTTTCAGCATTTTTCAGATTTTTTTTCATCATTTCAGATTTTTTAAGGGCATGTAATATGTTTTTTAAGTTCTTAAGACTTGCATTTTATGATTTAGTGGTTTATGTGTTACGGTGGTAGTGCTAGATTGACAGTTGTATTTGATGATGTTAAAGGCCTCTTCCAACATTAACAATTCTATGATTCTATCATAGTAAAACCTTTTTCTTTGCTGATCTCAATCTTCTGATGCATGTGCAAAAAGTATAATAATATGACTTTCAACAAGACTTTTTCATGATTTAGAGTGTTGCCTGTTTTACAGAGCAGTCTGTTGTCTGTTTGCTGCAGCTATTCAATAAGCCTAAATAAGGTTTAGGTCAAATATTTGTCAATGTTTTTCTTTAATCAGACTACAGCTACAGTTAGGAGTTCTGATCACTTAAACATTGAATTCTATACGGATAAGCCTTATTTGATCTCATTGATCAAGCCAAGATTTTTAAACATTCAGAGACAGCAGAGAACTACTGAAGTAAACTAAAGGAAACCTATGAAATTTAATACACATTTCTTGGAAGACTGAAGAGTTATTGATATAGAGTTGGTTCTATAATAGGTTCTATGTGGTTCTATAATATAGATGTGCACTGTTTGAATTCCAAAAGTTATTACTGAATATGCAGTATATAAACAACCAATTTTATTTGATTTGCTCTTTGGGATCTTTGATTACGTTTTATCAAAATGAATGTTGTATATATTGGACATGACAATATGTGTCTGGATACCTGTGAAATGGTTTTTGCAGAAGAAGGATTTGGCACAACACTTTAAAAATGAAGTCAATAATGAAGCAAACCAAAACTCACATATGCCTTAAAAGTATGAAAATATGCATTTAGTCCTTTTCCCAGCCTAATATCTATGCTTGTGCAGAAAGTGCCCATATACGGCACTGAGCCAAAGAGCTTCAGGGAATGTCAGTTTTACCTAAATACATCAATGACTTTTCTTCACCAAACAGCTATTCAAATGTAGAATGCTGCTAAGTCTTCCTTGCTATGGAATTATTTGTGTTTTAAATAATGTGTATGTATACAGCAAAATCTTAATGAAGTAAAATCTTTCTCTATTCTTTTCACTTCTCTTCCATTTGATCTTGAAATATTACTGAAATAGTTTATGTAATCAGTGTTCCTAAGTAGGTGCTTGGTGCTAAGGTCTGTCTGCGCTAAGAAGTGCATTCTAGGCCAAGTCCATGTATATTTATCTATGAATTCCTAGATAATATGTTTTAATGACTACATGACAATGATCTGATTTTATTAACTGTTTCATCACAAGAAGCATTATTACAGAAAGCATTATTTTGCCATATTGTACAAAATTATCAGCTTCCTGGATTTATATCAATATGTTAAAATGTTATTTTACGGATTATAGTTTCAAGGAAAGTTTTAGAAAATCTTGATATATCAGCTGTTGATTAATTGTGACAGTTGCTCAACAGTTTCTTAGCTTTCGAATCTGTATTACCTAAGACTTTAAGAACCTTCAGGAAGTGTTTTTAAGACCTGACTTAAAAATTACTTGGTTATTTTGGACAAGATACCAGCCAGAACAGTCAAAACTCTATGGGTATTATACTTATTTCACTAGAAATATAACCTGGATTCATTTTTTCATCTTCTAAAGGGATTGATTTGATAGTTTATCAGTTTTGCATTAAATTTGAGGTTTCCATTCAGGTTCATGAGGTGCACAGTACACAAATACTGGGTACTAGCCCCTCTTGTGCAAAAACTTTCGCCTAACACATAGAACCCTGAGAGTCTGGCTAAGAGAGAGAACACAGATGAATGTTTCCCAGCTGTCCCCAGTCACAGTTTCTTTCTGCACTTGGTTTTTAAAATAATTTGTATTTCACATTAACAACTATTAAACAAAGAATACTTAATTTTTCTTAAAATTATTCTTACTCAAAGTCTTTTCCTGTGTTGCTTTACTTATGAAGAAAAAAGCCTTTTGGTTATTTATTTTTCTAAGTTTTCAAAGTGAAATATGCCATCTTCAAGAATTTAGGGTCATACACGTAGCTGAATGAAGTAGTATACACTTAGGAGTTCCATTAAACTTACATCCCTCTGAGTGCTGACAGCAAACTGAAACACATAATGACTTTAAATCTGTTAAGGAACTTACTACACTGTGTTGGAACAAGATTAGGGGAGAGAAGAACTTCATTCATTGTGGCATTCTAAATTTTTAAACTTTATTCAAAGATTTTTTCACTATTTCCTCTATAATTCTTCTTTCCTCTTGCTAGGCTGTGTCTATGTTAATATCTGGCTGTGACCTAAAGCCTGCAAAAAGGTTATTCAGTGCTTGTCTTTGTACAATATATTATTTTAGGCACAATCTTGGGAGAATAGACTCTGGAATCTTATATCATCTGTCAAAGCATTTATGGATCAGATGACAAATGATAGACTAACTCTGTTTCTATAGAATGATGTAATTTTTAAAAACAGGAATCCCTGAAAAAAAAACCCTTATCTTCTTCATTACACTGCAAAATTTTGTTATCATATTACTTTGTGATTTGGCTAGCACACTGTAGAAATCTACCTTTGATTAGGTTCATTGATATAAATAAAGTGAATTGCACTTTTTATTACATTTTTTCATCATAGATTTGCACCATTGGCTCCTCTTCTGCACAGGGAATCTCTATCTCCAGCATCTATTTTGGTGCCTCCCAAGGTAGAACAGGATTGTTAAGTAGTTATATGGTCTAATTTACCATTTTAAAAAATAAATATTTCTTATTTGAATTCACGGAGTGACTTTTCACAAAAATCGATGTCTTGGAATTTCTGCTAACAAAAGACACATTTCAGGTATGTTTACTATTATACATATATTAATAGCTCGCAGACAATTTGAGGGATAGTATGCTATGGCTGCAGAATTTGGCTGGGCTACATTGATTGCAATTTGTATATTTAATAGTGGCATGCATTTAAGATGAAAAGCAATAAACTCCATTTCTACATTGAAAATGTTCACTATTAGTTGTACTAAAAATAAATACAAACTTATCAATCAAGCAGCCTTTCTAAGACTGATATTACTTTCTCTGAAAGTCAAGTTGCTTTTCTTTAATATTGTTTTTACTGACAACTTTGTTGTCATTATTTTAGTGGTTTGCAAAAAAGAAATTAAGAAATGAGTTAGCAGATAAAAAATTAACCTAGTTTGGCAGTTCATCTTAATTTCTTCTGAATTTTGACTTTAATTTTGTTCCTTTGTTTTCCCTGGAATTCTGGCATAACTTTCAGAAGACTTTAATAATAAATTATTTTAACATAAAAAGCCAGAAGAGAGGTGGATGTCTGAGGTTTCTCGCTCTGGGGAAGGTGGCAGGACCCCCGAAACCTCATGAAAAGGGGTGGCCGCTCGCGAACCCCCACGCAGTTCGTGCTGGGCGGAGCCAGGAAGCTGCGTGCACACGGGCGCGGGTTGTTTCCCCGACAGAGAAGAGCAGGAGACACGGCAGTTAGGAGATACAGACTCTGTGCCTTAGAAATCCAGGGTTTATTAGGGTGCAGCAGGGCGGAGCGGGGTCCGTAGGGTTGGGGAAGGGTCAGAAGAGAACGCAGCAGGTCTGGATCCGAAAGCGCAGAGCGCAGAACGGAAGCAAACATGGGGTTAAGAGGGACCGAGGGATGGGAGGAGTTTGGATGGCAGAGCCAACCGGGACACGGGGGATACAGGATGGGCAGGGGAGCCAGGGAATAGGGGTACAAGGGAGGAGGTTACAGAACTTTAAAAACCAATCATAAACCGCGGGTAGAAGGAACATTCTAGCTATTAACTCCAAAAGGATAAAGGGGAGGAAAACTCCAGAGCCCAATACTTTTGTTCCCTGATGCATATTTGGGAGGCTAGTCTCAAGCTGTCTTGGGGGAACACTTTTCTGTCACCCTGAGCTAAAGGTCTCGTCAGACCCAGGGGGTTTCGTCAGGTAGTTCAGCCTCCAAGCTCATCTGGGCTAACCTCACTGCTACAGTTGCCAAGATGCCTTCCACTCCCCAGCCTGGCCCAGCTACAAAGCTCCCTGCCTCAGTTTCCTCCTCCATAAAGAGGCAGTGCTACACAAGATTAACTGCATAGATAGAACATTTAAACTGTGGTGAAAGATACCACATTAAGGTGGGCAAGAAATATGGTTGCTAACAAGATTCTGAAGTAAATGTAAACTTTTTTGTACTGATGTTCAAATTAATAGAATCAGCTATGGAGAATCTACTCAGATAAAGGAGGCTAATTACTATGAGTGCAATTCTTACATGGAAAAGCTGGGAAAGCTTTTAGGTTGTTACAGTGTATCCTGAAATGTTATTAAAAAAGCGTCTAGTGCTTCAAACTCTTTGCAAACATATTATGAGGCAAAACTGTGTGTGTCTTTTTTAAGATTTGGGGTTTTTAATGTCTCTCAGTTTCTTCCATTCTTTACAATACTTGTTAAGATGCACTCCTGCTGACAGAAAATATCATTAATTCTCACCTAAATCTGCCTCAAGCATATCATAGTATTAGCAAATATGCTGTGAAGTTTTTTATTGCCATCTGACATCCAGTCAGAAATGGGAGGAGAGTTTTGTAACATAATTAAGAAATTCTACATGTATCCATTTACATATATATATATTACAATTATTTTCTACCTAGTGCTGCAAGTCAGAGATTAATTGTAAGTATAACCCACTAAATATTACTTGCATATGTCCTAAACTAAGATGCTGGTGGGAAACTTTCTAAGTTACTGCTGCATTTTTGCTGTTTTGAGACTATAAATCTTGTTAAATGTAGAAGCAGAAATCAGCATGTAACATGATTTTCGGTTTCCCTCAGTAACTACTGAGATATAAATTAATGTAATATTTTTATAATAATTAACCATCCTTTTATGATATTAATGTTGCTTTTTATTCTCTTTTTGTATTGTTTTTATGCATTCTATCTGATCTTAAAATGTGCATATGAATTCACTGCCAGTACGAACAGCAGATGGGGATTCATGTGATAGACAATGTTCTCTTTCTCGTCTTACAAGCATTTGTCCATTTCTTTGGGATTGGTTTTTTATTTGAAATTTAAATTCATTAAGCACTGTGCTGCAATAGTATAAAAAATCCAAAATACTTGATCAGAACTATCAGTATGCACTTTAATATTGAGCTGATGTACAATTGGCCAAACCAACTTAACCATGCATTTTGGCAGCAATGAGGACAAACAACTTCCTGCATTTTGTCAGGGTCAACATTCTCCATAGATCAAGGGAAGTGATTATTCCTTTTAAGTTAGACAAGGGGCTAAACAAATAAATTCAACAAACCTTGAAGAACATTCAGTTCTGATATTTAGATATGTGAATATGATGGATTGGCAAAAAACCATGCAAAGTCCTTGGTTATGTGCCAGTGTACCAGAAGGTCATGGACAAGGAACTTTATTTGCAAATAGAGGCAGAAGAGCGAAGTAATATGAGTATGTTTTGGCTTGGTCTCATATTTTGTGTATCAGTCAGCATAGAGAGACTATGTAGACTGTCCTTGCATCTGGTTTTCTTCTTGTCTGAGGTTTTTTTATTGCGTGCTTTTTATCTGCTTATTTGAAAACAAAAACAGTATTATATTAGTATTATAAAAATACATAAATGCAATTTTTTTTCAGTAAATATCCTGCAGGCTGCATGAAGTGGTTAAGGATGGAGATGATACAGTATATCAACATTCAAAGTTGAGTAACAACTGTCTAAATTTTGGCATTATGTGTCATCTACACATTATGTTATGATTATTAAGTCTTCTAATTTTAGTTCTTCTCCAGCCAAAACACTTTTCTAAAAATATGGAAATGGGTGAACAATCAAAATAAAATACCTGAGTTATGCTGTTGTTGTTTGTTTACTTGTTTGTTTTTCACAGAAGAGTGGTTTTCTTTTATTCTAGGATTTTATTTCAGATATTTGGAATTTTACTTACTCTGAGTATGTTCAGTATCATACTAGATTTAAAAATTATTATTAAGTCTACAAAGGAAGTCTCTCATATATTCAAAACAATTTTTGATCCTTTTGCAAAAGTGTAGAGAAAAGTAAGGACTGTATAACACCAGACTCTTACACATGTGGTACATCCAAAGTGTAATCATGTAATTGATTATTGATCAAATTACATTGCAAGTTTTGCACTATCAAATGCTGGTTTTGGAGGATGAGAGTTGTGAAACTGAATTTCCATCTGCTGGCAGGCAGAGGTGGGAAGTACAGAAAAAATACTGAGAAAATTTAAGAGTAGAAGTAGTAGAAGTAGATAGAAGAAATAGTACTGGAATTCAGGACATGGATGACATCACTAGCATTCTAACCACACCCTCCAGATAATGAGAAGACAGGTTCACCATTGTTTTGTGAGAATCACTAAGGCAGTTTAAATGTGAAGATTATTAAGAGATTATCGAAATCTCTTACCAGGAGTCAACATTAAAAAAAAAAGAAGAATACCTTGTCCCTAAGATTTTTTTTTCTAAACACCTTGTTTGTTTGTTTTTTTTAAACAGTTTGATTAGGTCATTATTAAGGCTTTTTCTTTTTCAGAAAATCTGAATTGACTTCCAGATATTTGGATGCAGCAGTATACAGAAAGATGTACAAACCACAAAGCAGTGACCTTACAGAACAAATAAATACAAAGTGTAATGCTACTGGATTTGTACTTTGCTTACCTTAGAAGGAAATACTAACCTCCCCCTTAGCTGCCCAAAAACTTTCAAGGAATTCCCTGATAGCTATTGTGCCTGTGAATGGCTCTGGAGAACTGTTCTAAGTTTCTTTTTTCTTTCTTTAAGCTGCTCTAAATCATTGCTTTTCCAGGAAGGAAGGAATGAATGAAGTTCCTCTGTTAGGTAAGAAGTAACCTAAATGGTTCATCTTTTTGTAGAGTTTTAATTCAGATGCATTATCTCTTCTGGCCTGCTCTTTTGTATACTGTAAATCATTAAAGTTGAATTTTTACTCAAATACCCAAAAAACCATTTCTAGAATGCAGCATGTGAGGTCATATGCTAAAAAGAGACAAAATTTTGTCCAGCTAGGCCTATGGAAAATGCATTTAATTAGAGTCAATGTGGTAAAGCAGACCTTTTAAATGTCTAATCCCATTCAAAGCATGAAGAATGCTCAGAAGCACTATAACTTAACAAGCTAGAACCCACAGAAGGAATAAAGTACATTATAAAGAAAGAAGTACAGTACCCAATGCTGCAGTAGTCTTTCAGGCTTATGTAGTCCATGACACATGTTTTGGTCTGATAGACCAAGAGAAGCAGCCTACTAGAGCCCAGATTCCTGGTTTTTGTATGAAAGCAAGACTTTTCTCACGATCTGCAGTGAGAATGTAGCAAAAATGCCAGACCATCAGGATGACAGGTGGGGTGTCATATACCCCTTCAGCTTCTCAGTGTAGACACAACTGCAGATTCCAAAGAAAAAATAAGAGGTTGCATCCATTTTCCCAAGCCACCATCATTCATAAGTTATACAATCAGTCCTGGAAATAGTACCTCATTTTATTTTAAGGTCTCATAAGGATACTTAGTATGTTTCTTCTAGAGCATTTATTACAGCTAGGAAGATGTGGGCTATTTCATGTTTATAAACATCTGGGTTTTGACCAGTCTTTGAAACAAGACTAGCCAACTCTAGACAACATCTTCAAAACAAAAAACCAATTAGCTGTTTCTCATTTTTGCCACTTCTATAATACTTAAACTTTTTAGCAATAGGAAAACTTTTTAAACTTTTTAGGGAATAGGAATATTGAAACTACTGTGAGATTGACTGTGCTGTTCAGATCTCCAGTCCAGTTTTGTTGATTGGGAGAAAAATGGATAAGTAACAGAATGGTGGGTATTTTGTCTAACTGGAGCTCCGAATTCTTCCTGTTAATCTTTATGATTAAGCTGCAGCAAAAACTGCAGCAAAAATTGCTGACTTCAAAAATTATTCTCTCGTGTTTTAATGAGTGCATATTTGTCAAGATATGTACTCACTGTGCATATGTGTTTTCCATTTGAGCTACTCTCAAAATACACTCAACAAGTAATCTTAAATACAGCACATTTGGAAGAAGAGGTGTATTGCTTCATATGAAATAAGCTAACACTGGCGTAGCTTTTTTTACTATTTAGTAGTAATTAATAGAAGGTAACATAACAAGTTAACATAGGGAGCTCATCAGTCCAAGAACCTTCAGTGGTTAACATCTGTTAAGGAAATTGCCATTATTACAGAGCAGATTAACATCTCCATTCAATTTGAGTTGCAAATTTGTTGTTTTTCTTTACCATCCTGGACTCAAAAATATGCAGTGGTGCCTCATGGTTGGAGAAGACGTCCCTATATAATTATATTAATTGATCAGATAGGAGCACTGAAGATGAAAGGTAAGTGAGCAATTTCTGTTTGCATCACTGCAAACCAAGAATTTTGAGGTTAAGTAAGGAATTGCAGTCATATATCCATGTAAACTTGATTGAGATACTGCAATCTTTTAGTAAAACAAAAGATATGCCTGAATATTAACTGAATAAAACAGCAGTGTACATGAAGGTTGCTTGGAAACTCCAGTCTGCATGCCCATTAGCTGAGCTCTGGCAGGTAGAACAGCCCTGAGAGTCAGTTTTACATCTGCTAGCTGAATATCCAGTATTCCAGGGTGCTGTTGCATCCTTTCCAATATAAATAAAATAGAATTTTTGAATATTCAGAAAGCCAGAAAGTCTTGTCTGTCCTTCACATATAGTTATTTCTAATTGACAATGAATTATGATAGAGGGAATTGCCTCAATTTCCTCTCCTGCCCCTTCTCTCTCTCAAAGACAGTGGAAGCCTATTATAAAGGAGGCTAAGTAGGAGGTGGAGACATACTCTTCTTTCCACAGGTGGTAACTTCCAAATCTCCACTCTCAGTGGAAGACATGATTTCAAAATAATGTTATGCTCCTTCAGACTGACAGTGAATATTGTGATTTTCTAGTGCTCCAGTCTGCTCAATAGTTAGAGATCAAAAGAGGTTATAACTTCAGAGATTACTTAACTGCTAAATAATTGTAGCTTTTATGTAAAGGAGAAGAAAGTTGGCTGGATGATTCCTCAGTACACTTTAAATAATCTACATTTTAAATAATATTTAAATCAAAAATTGCAACGATCCCACAGAAAAGAGTTTGTCTTATATATTTGGGAAAAGCATTGTAAAGTCAGTAATTTTCTGATTCAGTTCATCCACCTTTTGACTTTGCACAGAGGAGTCAGATTTTCTTTTTTTAAAATATTCTAGAGATGATCAGACTATAAGGGCATGAGACAGAGGAACAAAGGTATACTAACAATATATACATAGAGCTGTTGCCAAGTATTCTCATGCCAAATATACTACCAAATCTTGTATTTAAAAAGACTGCTGTGGGAGGGTTGCATCTTTTCTTTCTTTTTAATCATCTTCTTATTTTTTAATTTTTTTTTAAATTTTAAACTTTAAAAAATGCTGTGAATTTGAAATTTTATAGAAAGTTCAACTGACATTGATATGAAATTTGTATTTTCTGCAAATATGTCTGACTGAAAAAGTACTAAGTTATATTAGATGTAACAGACTTATTTTGATTTGAACTACTGATAAAATTCAGCAAGTTTTAGAAGCTATAATGAGTTAAGTTGTAGAAAGAACCAGAATTTTTATGGGAGTCATTTGGTTTAATTCTGCATACAGAGATTAAATGAAAATTAAAAATAACAGCAACTTTGCTAAGTAGGTGAAACTTGGTAAATTCACTGTTAAATTGAAATTTCAGACTAGAACTTTATAAATTCAGTTACTTCTCACTTATTGATAAAGTAGGCATGATATCCCTTAAGACATCATGACTTACATGGTGCTGCTCATTTTTCAATTACCTCATGCAGCTTATACTAACATGCCTTCCGTGTTTCAATCAGCCTGGATACTTTTGTCCTTCCTATAAGACACCAGGACCATAAGTGCACAACAGATAAATGCAACATTAGAGAAACCTTATTTAGATGAAAGCATAATTAACCTGCCTAAAGTTAAGTTAGTTTGAACTTATTTTGTTGTTGTTTTATGCCATGCTTTTATATGATGCAAATAGGACGTAAATATAGCCTTTAAATAAGGGTTATTACTAATCCCTTATTATTTTTAAAGTATAAAATTCTCTGCAGTGAACACAATGTATAGGGATAATTTTTTTTACTGTGAAACATCAGAACAAATTTAAGTCTGCACATCACTCTCTGCCTCTGCACTAATCCCTCATTTGAGGTATCTTTTCTAAGCACCATGAGTTTGCTGTATTGGCTAACTTTAGACAAGTCTAATACATTGTACATCTAATACATTCAAGAACAGAAGAATTAATATTTCACCTATATAAAAACAGCAACCTGATATTTCTTAAGTCAGTGGAAGAATTCTGAAGCCAACGAAGGAATCTAATACTTCTGAACTGCTTGCCTGTAAAGACAAATCGACTGCTGCTGTCTTTTCTAAAGGAATCACACAGAGTTTGAGCAAGTAGCTATGGGGTGCAGTGGATTTTATTCTAATAAAGTATGTGCATTCAGTGCATTTAAATTTTAAGTCAATATTTTCACTATTGTGTTTGCAGGTCTAAGAAGCAAGAAGCTCTTAAATGTGGGTTCACTGAGTGACATGGTTGATGCAAGAGCATCACACCTGGAAATTGTATAGGGCTGTAGATTAATGAGAGATTTCTATCTGTCAATGTCTGTGCATGGGGAAGTTTATATATCTATATCACTATCTTCTTCTTCTTGTTGTTGTTTGTTACCAGCCATTTTAATTTTATAATGCTCTTTTGTCTTTAAAAATTTCTATGTATCACAAGCTTGGGCAGTAAATGATGTGCAAGCTATAAGGTTTCATTGTCACCCAGGTCACTGTACTAAGAGCTTGTTGAGTATCCATGCATTAATAATTCACCTAATTAATTGACCACAATGACTTACTGACTTTACTAAATTAATATGGAAATTTGACAAATACTTTCCTCCTCTTGCAAAATAGGAACTACTTATTTTCAGTTACCCATTGGTTGCTTCTGAATGCATATATCTACACTGTGTGTCTTGCATGAGAGACAGAAGCCTTATGAGTTTCTGCAGTTTGCCAGGCTTCTAGCAACAGAGTAGGGTAGCTAGCTCCCCAAGACTTGGTCCTGTTTGCAAGGGTCTTTGATATTTGGCCGATTAGTCTAAAAATACCATTTCTTAGACACAGAAAATAACAAACATACAAACATAGAACAGATTGACATACATACACACACAATAAATGCATAATTGCAAAACTGTAATAGCTAAAATGCAATTGTGGGGTAAATGCTTGCTTGAACTATAAAAATAGTTAAAAATGCAAGTTAAGAAATGCTTGCTTGAACTATAATGCAAGTTAAGAAATGCTTGCTTGAGCTATAAAATAGCTGAAATGCAAGTTAAGAAAGGTACCTATAAGTTAGCCGGAATAATACAATTTAGGAAACCAATGATCTTACCAAATCCAATTTTGGAGCTGGGATGCATTAGAATCCTCCCTCAATCTTGCAAGAAGTTACCACAGGGCTGCATCCAAGCTCAGGGGAGAATTTTTCTTCATGCTCAGTGTCCATGTAGAAAAGCTTCTACCTTTTCTGAGATTTCATGAGCTTTTTATAGGATTAAAAAAGTGTGGATTTGTGGTGACTAAAAATTTTTCACATTCTCTCTTCATCTCACCTAGACATTCAGTTGCCACCATGAGATAGCCCAGACTAAGCTATCAACCTAATCTGAGCCGTCCATCTTCGGCGACCGATCAGCGAGAGAGAGAAGGGGTAAGGGGAGTGTCCTGCCACAACTGTGTCTGTTGTCTTTATGTTCCATTTCAGTGAAAAACTAAAGAATTAATTTTCTATGTTTGTTGTATTTTGAGTTTCTTGGACATGTATAGACTAAAATCTGCTTAATCTTCATTTTCTAAAAATCAGTGTTTGCTTTGACAGTTAAATTACCTTCAGCGAGAAATACAAATGGTTCTCATTGTCACAAATCCTATGCTTGTCTAGTCTGGTGTTACAAAAAATATTGTTATATAGTTCTCATTTCTGTTTTAATCAAGAAAACACATATTAATGGGAATTGTTTGAATTAGTGAGGATGGATTTTTACATGAGCTCATTCTAATGACAAGAGGCAATAACTGTATATACTGTTGAGACTTCATCTTGTTCCAAAGACAAAATCGTAGGACTTCTCTTAGGTTTTAGGTTATGTCAAAGAATCCATAGGAACTTCTGAAATTTTTGTAGTCTACCAGTAAGTATGTTCCTAATCTTACAGATGGAGAAATAAAAAGGGAAGAAACAGCACAGGTTCACATAATATTTTTCTTTTTTTCCCCTTTGATCTGTATCTGATTGATATTTCACTTTATAGAATAACAGCTGCTGTGGTAGGAGAAGTCAACCACTGACAAGTCAAAAATTTTAACTCTGAGTTTGAAGCACAAATTGACCACTGACCTTCATGGTTTGAAATATAGTTTGATGCTGTTAATTAACCAGTGGTTATGATTTTGTCAATTGATAATTAATAAGAATTAACATAAAAATTGTTTTTATTTAAAATCAAACAGCACTTGTAGTGCAGCCAGTGCAGTTCTTCATATGTTAACAGTTCATTAGTTTCCACCTGTGTAATGCATATAACTTAACTATGGAATACAATCTTTCCACCTGTATAATATTAGTACACCCTGGATTTGTATTGAAAACATTTTGCATCCTGTTCCAAATCTGCTGTCACAGCCTGTCTCCAGTGTGTTCGCTCCTGTTTACACCTTTTGATTCCTGAAAGCTGCACTGCCTCCGCAATTTAAGTTTCACTGTTTTGTCTCCTTTCTAAAGCCATGTCATCAACACAGAGACTGGCAAGCAGCTCCTTCTTCATTTACTGTGGCATGATCCTCAGCCTCCAAATGCAGTACATTCATGTAAAGGGGGTGAGGAAGTGGGGAGCAGTAAGTCCCTGCTGGATCTGAGTCTACAGTCTTGTTCATACTTCTAGAACATAGCCATGAAATTCATAGCATGCAGAGTAACAAATCCCTTTGTTAACCAAATAATTCCACTATACATTTTAACATAATGAAGTATACTCAGTATTTTTTTCAGCCTGGTGATCAATGAAGTAGATCCAGCTTTTTCATATTGGACTTTATGTTCAATATTATTACTGAATAAAATGAGAACACTTCATGTTGAATTTTCCACATATCAGTGACCTGTAAGAATTCATCTAGGGAAGTTTGATGTTTCTTTTCTCTTATTTTTTTTCCTCCTCCATATTTGCTAAGGTCTTTATAAAACACATACTTTTTTTAAACTATTATATCTACTTCCAGGAGAGTAAACCACAAATTTCCCACAAAATTAATTTTGAAATAGGTGCCGTGGATTTTTCTAAATTCTTTTTAATCCTAAGACATGATTACCAGAATTTCTGGGTAAAAATATTTGCAGATGCAAATTTTTTTGCCTACATAGATAAGTCCTCTGGCAGTATATTTGCTAAAGTTCTTAAGAAATGTTTTGCCAAATCTTAAATTTCTCACAGAGATACTACAGTTCTTCTACAATATTTTATTGAAAATTTTTGGGTCCATTTGTACCTTCTGAGTCATGACTAGAGATAAGACTGTCTTATAAAGAGGATTCCTGGAAAATATTTGACATAAAAGTTTCATAATTTATTCTGGTAAATGCAGACTGATTTGCCCTAAAAAGCTATGTGTTTGATCATCCCAGATCTGTCAGTTAGAAAGAAGTATCATTGTATGGAAAAGGGATGAAAATGTCACATGATTGAAAGTACACTGACAGATTCTGTGGCACAGCAGTTTTTCCCCCAGGACTTTCTCCCCGTTATTCCCTGCTTAATTTTTTTCCCACTCCAACCTCTTTCTCTGTCTCCTTCGCGTCCCCCCCTCCCTCTACTTCCTTTCAGATGGCCTTTGTAGTCACTTCAGACAGTATTTTAAGAAACCTACAACCTTCTGATGCAGAATCCCCTTCAAATAACATCACCTAACATTTATAACTGCATTTATTAATTGGACTGACCTGGAAACAAGTGTAAAAAATTTTGTTGCCAACAAAGTAAAGATTAAATTGTCTGTGAGAAAATGCATATGAATGCATTGGATTCTAATAATTTAGTAATTTATGAATTCTCTAAGGTCCTGGATTGAGTATGTTCTTAGTCATAAGGAATATAGAAAAACAGAAGTTTCATATGGATGTATTCTTATAGCTGAATTTTCTAAGGTGAGTAGATACTTACTAATAAAAAAGACATTAGTCTGCCAAAAAATTGTTTGGGCTTGTGATTAACATCACAGTTGGCAGAAGGGTGGGGGTTTACTGTTCCTTATCACTTTTTGGTACAGAACTGTAATTTATATATTCTATAAGAATAGAAAATAGCCAAGGAATAGATTAATTTCAATCACACTAGGTGTACTGTCATTAAAGTTTATATGCATATGCAACAGCAATTCTGCCCATCATTGTAATATTGCAGGTAACAATGACACCCACTGGTGTTGAGTTTAAACTGGAGTTTCAGTTAGATGCATAAATTAAATCTGGCTTCTTGAGCCAAGCAAAGCAATTTCTAATCTAGAATCTGGTTCTCAACATTGCTGTATGTCTTGGAGTAATGTTATGATAATCCTTTATTCCCTATCGTTGGCTTAGATGCTCAAAATAAAATGTGGTCCTGTCACTTTAACTATGTTCAGCCGCAGAGAGAAATGCAAGTTGTTTTGAGAACTTTTCCCCAAGGCTCGCTGCGGGGGGAGCGAGGACGAGGAAGGGAGGATTCTTTTTCTCTCGGCAGAGACTGCACACAGGGACGGCTGTTCAGAGTGGGCTCTGTTCTGGTTTTTTTGTTTCTTTTTTTTTTATTTTATTTTTTCTTCATTTGTACCCCTTTTCTTCGATCTGCTTTGTCGCCCAAGAGCCCAAAGAAGACAAAAAACAGTGGAGCTCTCGGGGAGCTCTGCCCAGCCCCCAGCGGGGGCCGAGGAGGGGAAAAGCTGCATCGGAGGAAAAAGACTTTTTTTTAATCAAGTTGAGGTTTAATAACTCTTTTCCCCCTTGGTTTTCCCCTTCCCCTGTGCCTTGCAGGGCACTCTGCGTGGTTTTATTAAATAAATAGTTTTTTCTTCATTTCCATCTAAGAAATTCTATTGTGAGTAGGGGAGGAAGTGTCGGAGTCCTTTGCTCTCAGAAAAGAAAGAGTTTTATCATTAATCCAAGACACTGTATCTCTATTTTAGTGACAGTAGAGCTATGAGACTTTCTATAATGATACTGATTTAATATGAAATGATTGTCTGAGGCCCTGTACATTTGAGAAGTATTTAGTTCCATCTTCAACAACCCCTTTTTTCTCTTCATATGCTCTTCTCTTGAGAACCATATGCTTGAGATGGCATGTGCAATTCTAAGAGGTCTTTATGAAATTAATTCTTCTGCTTAAAGAGGGACCTAGTAGTGTATGGGTGCATGGTGAGATGCATGAGAGGCATTTAATGAGTACTGATTGTGCTTGGAATCTGAATACTGATTGTGATGAGAGTTTTTGGAGAGATAAAAGAGATACAGTTTACTTTTCAAATATGCTTTAAATGTATGTCATTTTCCAAGGCTGTTTATATTGTTTTCCTTTGAGTGCACACTTTGTTGGAATAACAATGAAGGTCCAAAATATGAGAACATTGATTTTTCTGTCAGTTTGGATCATTTCAGTGCCCATGTCAGTATTGCAATAGCTTTCAAATCCCCTTTTTGAAGTTGCACCTTGAAAATAATGCATTGTAATAGCTTTTGCTATTAAAAGTATTACGTCTTAAAAATAGAATTTTAGTTGTGTTTACATTCAGGCATGAAAAGAACACAACAAAGGATACATGTTTGTGTCTAAGAGCCCACAAATTACCAGCATCCAAGATAAATGTGAGAGATGGTTATAATTACTTGCAATTTACTTTTATGCCTTACTTGCAATTTTCTTTTATGCCTGAGAATAATGGAATGAGAAACTTGGTTGGGAATTAGCATTTTATTAGTCCTCTACTATGCTTTTTCTTCCAAGTAAAATATTACATAGATAATACTAGTAAACTGGTAATTAGACTTCTAACTGCTTTGGATGGTAAAGTAGGATAGAGATGCCTTTGAAGAATGCAGTAAGACACTGAGAGTAGAGTTCATCTTTGTAGCATAGATATTCACATCTAGAACCTGTTCATTACCTGCTGAGGTAGAAGCAAATGACTTCCTTTTATGACAAGGTTGATCAACCTGGTTGATCAAGGGAAGGCAATAGATGTAATCCTTTTGGATTTCAGCAAAGCTTTCCATGCTGTCTCTCACAGTATCCCTCTGGACAAAATGTCCAGCCAACAGCTGGATAAACACAGCAGGTGATGGGTGAGCAACTGGCTCATGGGTCAGGCACAAAGAGTTACAGTGAATGGGGGGGTGACACCAGAGTGGTGACCTGTCACTTGGTGACGTTCCATGGGGCTCCACGTTAGGTCCTGTGCTCTTCAACATCTTCATAAATGACTTGGACACAAGACTAGAAGGGATACTGTGGGAGTTTGGGTGGAAGCTGACAGAAAGTTGCAGCTATTGAGATCTTTAGATATTAGTTAATGGGAGACAGTTAATGGGAAGTTAAGCTGAACTGCCCCTAGCAAGGGCAGAAACTGATAGTATTGATGGGTGATTGGGAATGATGAAGGTGATCAGTAACCCATTAAGACCAAATTCTTGTAACTGCTAAAGTTATACTTTGTAACAGTATAAAACCATGATGTTTCTGTTCAATAAACAGAACTTTGCATGAACCAGGCTGAGTCCCGAAATACAACGCCGACAGGATACTAATCAAGTTCACAGATGATACCAAACTGGGAGGCGTTGTTGACTCCTCGAAGGCAGGGAGATCCTGCAGAGTTGTATTGGTTTGAAAACAAACCAGTGGGAGATCACAAGTCAATACTAAAATTAATAGGAAAAATTAACAATAAGTGAAATAATACAAGGAAAAGCACTGACAAAGTCAGATACAACCTGACACCCAGTTAGGGTGGTGGTAGCAATCCAAATGAAGTAGTTCAGTTGAAGCAGTGATCTTGTGAAGGTCTGGTATCCAGCTGAAGATCCAGTGGTAGCTCTTGTCCTCTAGGAACCCAGTAGACAGGGCTAGCTTAGGTAGCTCCAAGGCCAGGTTATATCCAGCTTGGCTCCTCCCTCCTAGGTGGAGCATCTCAGAATAGGATAAAATAAGTCCATGACTCATGCAGTGGGGTCTTGATTGTCTGTTATCCGGGGTGGGTCATTAGCAGGTGATAACAGCTAACAGCCCACAGCTGGTGATAATAGAATACTTAAATACATCTATATTGTAACTTAGGACAGGAGTGACCTAGACAAATTAGAGAGATGGGCAATCACCAATCATATGACAAGGGAAAGTGCCAGATTCTGCACCTGGGATGGGGCAACCCTAGATGTACAGACAGACTGAGCAATGAGATGCTGGAAAGCAGTGCCATGGAAAGGGTCCTGGGGATACTGGTTGATGGCAAGTTGAGTATGAGCCAGCAGGGCCCTGACAACCAGGAGGCGCAACTGTGTCCTGGGGTGCATCAGGCTCAGCATCACCAGCCAGGCAAGGGAGGGGATTGTCCCGCTTTGCTCTGCACTGGGGCGGCCTCATCTTGAGTGTTGTGTGCAGTTTTGGTCACTGCAATATAAGAAAGACATTAAACTATTAGAGAGCATCCAAAGGAGGGCTGTGAAGATGGTGAAGGGCCTTGAGGGGAAGCCATATGAGGAGTGGCTGATTAGTATAATTAGTATAATTAGTATAATTAGTATAATTAGTATAATTAAGTTAGGATTCATTACTGACTTCCAAACATAGGTAAAAAGCAGATTTTGTCTGAAGAGAAACTCCATATAAAGCAGGAATTCTCAGATTTGATGCAGAATTTCTGATGTAGTGTTACACTGTTTTAAAAAAGAGGTTTTATGACGTATCGTGTGAGGTAGTCAATGTCTGAGTCAGTGTTTGCGTCATATAATATTTGAGGTAGTTTGAGGTAGTGTGAAGTTTCTGTGTGATATATAAAACTAATGTTAACATTGTTTTCACCAAACATCATAATTATACTTTTTGATTTATAAAGTGACAGGACTTGTACTAGATTATGGTGTTCATTTTTGGGCCTTTGTCCACACAAAAACAGCATGCCAACAGTAACTTCAATGCCAGCAGGTTTAAGTTCACTGTATCAAGGTTCATGTTAGAAAATTTTTAAGAGTCTGCAATTTTAAACCACTGGATTGATTGATCTTCTAAGGTACTTTTCAGGACTATGAACACCAATTCTTGTACTGAATGGTCAAAATGAAGAAAGTGAGAAATATTTCTGCCTTCTAAGAAGAATGTTAACATTATAATACTTTGAACAGAAACTTATCCAAAAATCAGATCTACCTGATGTTTCTTTTTTGGATCTAATTAAAGGGTATACTACTTTTGTCTG
The DNA here is from genome assembly GCA_024500445.1 of Entomyzon cyanotis. NCBI lineage: Eukaryota > Metazoa > Chordata > Aves > Passeriformes > Meliphagidae > Entomyzon > Entomyzon cyanotis. The sequence goes on along the minus strand of JAKEPQ010001005.1, from coordinate 80,097,963 downwards.
ACAGTTTTACAAGGCTCACACACAATCATCAAAATATTTGTTCTGTCTTATTTTTGTCAAGAGGGAGGAGAATATAGCTAACTGAAATCAAGCAATGATTTTAGAAGTAAGCGTCTTGTTGGATAAATCTGGTTTTGTCAAGTAGTTAAATAGACTCAGGAAGCATCCTTTGCAGTCGAGTTCCAGGCAAATCCATGTGTCACCACATAGTCATAAGTCAGGATACATAACTAGGTAAGCTAGTTTCCCTGTAGCTTATCAACCATGCTAAAGAGCTGGAAGGTCAAAGCCGCCTTATACTCATATGCCCCTTCCAGAAAGTAGTAGCTTCTCAGTTATGATTTTCAGCTTCATCCTTAAGTCAGTTTTCCCTGCTACAAAAGTGATAAGATAGCACTTTCTGTTAGACAAAACTTAAGATATTGCTGGCAAATCAACTGAGGATTTCTCAAGCATTGTAGGAGACTTTATGGCTTTATGGAGGACACCTGTGATAAAGATAGCCCTTAAGCAGGAAAAAGGAAAAAGGAAAAAAAAGAAAAAGAGAAACAGAAAAAGAAGAAAAAAGAGAAAGAGAAAGAAAAAGAAAAAAAGAAACAGAAAAAGAAGAAAAAAGAGAAAGAAAAAGAGAAACAGGAAAAGAAGAAAAATGAGGAAGAAAAAAAAGAGAAACAGAAAAAGAAGAAAAAAGAGAGAAAGAGAAAGAGAAAGAGAAAACAAAAAGAAAAAGAAAAAGATAAAAGAAAAGAAAAAGATAAAAGAAAAAGAAAAAGATAAAAAGAAAAAGAAGAAAAAAGAAAAAGGGAAAATGAAAAAGAAAAAGAAGAAGAAGAAGAAAAAAGAAAAAGAAAAAGAGAAAGGGAAAACAAAAAAGAAAAACAAGAAAAAGAAAAGGAAATGAGAAAACAAAAAAGGAAAAGAAAAAAAAAGAAAAAAGAAAAGAAAAAGAAAAAGAAAAGAAAAAGAAAAAGAAAAAGAAAGGAAAAGAAAAAGAAAAAGTGTAATGTCAAAGAATTTTCAGGAACTGGAGAAAGAGGAGAAAATCTGGATAAATGGAATTGCCTGAAAAGACTGTCTGAACATCCTGGGACTGTTTCTTCAGTGACTTTCACTTCTTATTATTGTTTCTACTATTTTAGCAGTGTCTGGAGAAAATTCTTGGGGTAACAGTTGGCATTCTTTGTCTGAATAGTATATGAGTTGCCAGGAGAATATTTTCTTGCATCTTGTTTTCCCCTCATGTAAAAATACATGAGTCTGGCTTATCATCTATGTCCCCAGTTCTTATCTGCTTAACTCCTACAAGCTGGCAGTCACTACCATTACACACATGAATGACCACAGCATGAATGCTTCTTGAATCCCTAAACATGGCATATTTCATTTGCTTGTTTCAAACACAGCTGGTTATTTAAAAGGTTGCTAAAATAAGCTGTTTCAAAGCATGTGTCTTGTTTTGAGGAGATGCTAAATACTGGCAAGGATACAGCCACATATATAAAATTTGTGCCAAACCTGCTGCTTGGAAACTAAGTTGTATTCTGTGAGGTAAAACCTAAAGTTCTGAAAAAAATTGCATGGAACAGTTCGTATCAGGTATTACTTAACTATATGACAAGACATCTTTTACCGTAATACTCAAGCAATAATTTTGAAAAAATCCTGTAAGAACTCCAAATTAAGATAATGTGAAGCATTTTTTCTTTAGATTTTCTAGTACAGAATTCTGCAATACTATGCTACTATTTTTGCAATTCTACAAAGATTTATGCTTATTCTAGACGACAGACACAAGAGATAGCAGGTCCTCATGAAATTTTAACTTGTGTTTAGTCCTGATTTAGGCAGCTTTTATTTCAAGGATTCATAGAACCTGCTCCTATAATGATATGCATGGGTGTAAGTAATAGAGAATTAAATTGTTTCTAGCTTGGAAGCAGGATTCAACAAGAATCCTCACAGCAACCTTCTGAAGAAGTTGTTCACCTGTGAGAAAAGCAGGTTCACCACGTGCTGGGTGAAAAACTGCCTGAAAAGCAAGGCTTGAAGGACTGTAGTGGACAGGGCTACATCTGGCTCTTGACCCATCACCAGCAGTGTTCCTCAGGGACCAACTCTAGGGGCCAGTTCTGTTCAAAATGTTTCTCAATGATCTGAGTACAGGAGTTGAATGCACCATTAGCAAGTTTGCTGATGATACCAAATGGGCAAGGGGCCTTGAAGAGGGTTCTAGGTAGATTGGAGCATTGGACAATGATTAAAATGGCTAAAAATTAAACAAGACCAAATGCTGGATTTTGCACCCAAGATGGAGTAACACTGGACAGAAGTTGAAGCTGGGAGAGGAGTGGCTGGAAAGCATCCCTGCAGAAAGGGACCTGGGTTCCTGGTCAGCAAAGGCTCAACAGGAGTCAGCATGCCCTGGCAGCCAAGAGGGCAAACTGTCTTAGGGTGCATCAAACACAGCATCACCAGCTAGTCAAAAGGGGTGATTATCCTGCTGGTTTTAGTGCTCATATACCCTTATCTTAAATATTGTATACAGGTCCAGGCCCCACCATTTCAAAAGAATGGTAAGGTAATTGAGTGTGTCTCGAGGTCTTAAAACTGGGGAAGGAGCTGGAAGGAATGTCCTATGAGAAGAAAAAGGAGTCTGAGGGGTGATCTCGCTGCTCCCTTCAGCTTCCTGAGAAGGGGAAGTGAAGAGGCAGGTTCTTGGAAGGACTCCAGGCTTGCTGCACCATCCAAAGCTGCCACTTTCCAGCTCTCCCTCCATGAGAGCTGTACCACTTGTACCAGTGTAGGGCAGGTACAAGAATGCTTTTCATGCATCGCTGGCCAAGAAACAGACTGGCTCTGTCACTTTGTGGGAAGGAGGTATGTTGCAGTGTGATATTGATGTTGTTTCAGAGATTTGTCCCTAGCAAAAGTGTGTACCATTCCATGCTGTAAGCTTATTGGTTTACCCATCTCCCCTCCCTAGCTCTGCCCCTCTGCCGTCTCCTGATAACCCTTGGCGAAAGCCGGGCTCGGGGTTCGCCATTTGGGCTTTCCAGGACCCTACACCTTCCCCTGCCTCACCGCCCTTCTCCACCATCCCCGAACCCTCCCTTCTGGACCTTAATAGATCCCCTGGAAACCTCAAATAGTGATCCTGCACTTCTTCAACTGCCGCGCCTCCACAGCGAATCGCGTCTCCAGCAGCCCCACAGCCCGCTGCAGCCACATGCGTGCCTGGTGTGTTTTGGCTCGGAGCAGCTTCTCCCGCATTGCAGCGTGGGGTGGCTGCCTTTGAGACTGCGTTGCTGCAGAGGTATGTATTTTCTGATGGAGGTGAGAGCTGTGGATTGTCTCAGGATTTTACCATCTGAACGGATTTGTAAAAAGCAAATGTGAAGTGAGATTTTTAAAATTCTTCTGTGTTCATCCAGTTTCTCTGGGTTTCCCCAGGTCTGCAAAACTCCACACTAGTAAATCTCAGAGATCAAGCCCTAAGTTTGATGTAGGATGTATTCTTGAACTTAGCAGTTGGAAATTATTTGGAGGTGAGCAATACCTGTTCATTTCCCCATGGATTTTCCCCCCTTTTACTTATGTTTAGAAATGTATTGGCTGTTTCCCTTAGAAAAAACAGGTAAACAGAAAGAGCTTGAGAACAGTACTCCATCACAGCAAGGGTCCATCTGGCTCAGTACTCTGTCTTCAAAGTGTCCAGCCATTGGTATCCAGAGAGCATGTGAGAGTGCAAGATTACTTATCTCAGTGCCCTAGGAGTGCTTAAGGGTTGGGACTGGCCTTGCCTGGGATGCCCACCCCCTCTGTTTCCTGCCAAAGGCCCAGGAGGGCCTTCAGTCCCTGCCTGAGTACCGCTGTAGCTGTGCCCATCTCTCACCCTCTCTCTTGCATGGACCTGACATCTGCACTGCAGAGACCTGCCCTCTTGGATCCTCAGACCTAGGTCGTAGCTTGTCATGCAGAATTCTAGGTGTAACATAGCATAATTATTCTCCTCTTTTCCCTATATGTGAGTGTGTCAAGGGACAATGACACTATTACTTGCCTGAAATACCAGGGTTTTTTCAGGTCCAACATGCATTTTCAAATACCAGATCAGAACGGTTACAAGTGGAAACAGGGGTTTATTTTATTTTAATTTTATTTTTCTGAATCTTCTTCATATCTGATGCTCCCAGGTACTAATTCAGGGTATACATATAGCCAGGAACAAAATGATGCACCCTTCAGCTTAGCTTCTTTCATGCATCACTTGCATTTTGGTAAAGGAAAGCCACAGAGCCTCTGAGAGTAGCATCAGGAATGCAGTCCCTGTTTTCTGAAGAGTGAGAATGTGAAGAATGATCAGAACCAAACACATATCTGCAGAAGAAAAGGTGTGTGGTATTTTCAGAAGTAGGACATGGATCAATGGAAAACACAATTTTTGCTTTCTAAAACTTCCTCTAATTTATTTCTTGGCCAGTGATGCATGAAAAGCATTCTTGTACCTGCCCTACACTTGTGTTGCATGGAGGGAGAGCTGGAAAGTGGCAGCTTTGGATGGTGCAGCAAACCTAGAGTCCTTCCAAGCACAAGCTGTTTTCCACAAGCAAGAAGCCCTGGGTTGCCTTGGAAGTGCAAGTGTAGCAGGCCAGAACTAAGACACAAGGGCCCAGAGACGCTCTGACAAGGGACTGTGCTCAATGCTACAGAGGACAAGAAGCAGTCCCCAGGGGCCAGCTTTGGGGATCACCCTGAGACGTCTAGGAAGATTCCTCCCCCCTGTTTTCTAAAATCTAAATTCCCAAAAATCTGGAGAACAATTTTAAAAATTGTATTTGTTCTGCCTTACAAATCCATTGGCTGAAAAAATGATTTGTCCATACTTACTTTCTTCTACAAAAGTGAGGTAATATAATGTCCTTACACCAATGAGTTAACTGTTGGAGGTTTTTAACTGGCTCAGTGAGCTGTGTCTTCCTATTATCCTATAAATGGGCTATGATATCTGTTGCTAAATCTACAATTCTACACATTGAAGGGATCCCATAAGGGATGCCTGTAGCATTCACAGTCTTCATTGAATTAATGGAGGAGTGAGATTATGTCCCTAATTCTGTGAGTAGATTCTCCAGGTTCAGGAGAAGACAACAAAGTACTTTGCACTCTCCAGAGTTTTTATATTACTTTTGCAAAGAGGTAGAGAACTGTCACTGGAATAAGTGCAAGACTGAAAGATGAAGTGATTCACAACATATATAGGGATAAGGGAGGGGATCCTAGTCAGTTAGCAGGGGATGTCATTTTCACTATATATTTCGACAACTGTCACATTATTTATGTTTCTATGTGTGATCCTTTAAAATATGTGTGACCATTCTTATATGACAAGGAAATACAGAAAATTCTACCTCTCATTCTCAGAAGCTCTGCAGACACACTGATAGCACACTAGGTATCTTCCCTGAGTAACCAAGTGCTATGTGGGGATATAGAGATATAAAATTAAATATGAATATATTATTTTAAATTACTCAGCTAAAGCTGAAACACTATATATTGACAATGTTGTTTTAATATTTTCAGATGAAATTCAAATGCACGTATTTCAATATAAATTTTTCATTTTCAATTTAAATTTTTGATTAAAGAATTTCAGAGATAAATATTTTTTTTCTGAAGAAGTGTCAGCTTCTTCTCTGTCTTACATAGAATCACAGACTCACAGAATGATTGGGGTTGGAAGGTACCTCTGGAGAACTTCCAACCCAACACCTTACTAGAACAGGCTTATCTAGAGCAGGTTGTACAGGAGCACATCCAAGTGGGTTTTGGGTATCTCAAGGGAAGGAAACACTACAGCCTCTCTGAGCAGCCTTTTCTAGCATTCTGTCACTCTCTAAGCAAAGTTTTGTAGCAACGTGGTTCTGCAGATTTCCATGTGGCTTTTCCTTTGTTCTCCTGCTCTGTATATTATTGGCTGTTTTGAACTATGCACCCTGCCTTATCAGAAGTCTATTGGTGTGTATCCCTGCCTTTCTTCCCCTCAGACCTTCCGGGATTGGCTCTCCAGAGCCAATCCCTCCCCCCTTCTCTTCCCTTATAAACCCACGCTGGCATGAGCCCGGGGTCACTGTATCTGGGCTTCCAGCCCCCCCCCCGCCTCTTCCCCCGCTTTCCTCTTACCTTTGCCTCCCCTGCAACCCCCCTGAAGACCCGAATAAACCTCCTTGGGAGACCAGAGACAGTGTCCAGTATGTTCTTTTGTCTCACCCATGTTTCCTGCCGAGCTTCTGTTGCCTGAGCTTCATGACACGCTGCGCGCTCCCACGTGCTCGCGGCGTCCCGGCACTGCCTGGCCCGGACTGCGTGGGCGTTCACGAGCAGCAACCCCTTTTTGTGAGGTTTCGGGGGTCCTGCCGCCTTCCCCAGAGTGGGAAACCTCAAAGTTTTTCCCCATACGCAGATGGGGCTTCCTATGTTTCAGTTCATGCCCATTGTCCTTGTCCTGTCACTGGGCACCACTGAAAAGTGATAAGCTAAATTTAGTAGAATATTCAAAGATAATTTGATAGATAACAAAGAACTTTAGGAAAAAAATCTGAAAAATAATTTTGAAGTTGTCTTTTTCCATTAATTTTGCTGATGTTAAAAATACTTCTTGTTTCTGAAATCTTAAAGCTGTTCAGTATTTCTCAGCCAAGATCTGTTCAAGTATTTTTTTCACAAACACTCTTGTTGCAAATCAGAATGTTTATTTATTAAGATATATGCATCTTACTCTGCACTATTCTTGCCATATTTGACAAGTGAAGGAAGCACCCAATTCTGAAGCGTCTATAATAGAAGTTAGTGACAACGTTTTCTTTGATGTTAATTCAAGTAATCGCTTCAATTAAAATAAAAAAGTAAATCACATCAGTAATGCACATATTGAATTTTGGAATGTTGTTGTTCCAGAAAGACTAGAAAATGTTGAAAGTCTTTATGGGTAAACTCTCAAATACAAACTCTGATTAACCAGGTATAGTGGAAGGTGTCCCTGCCCATGTCGGGGGGATTGGAACTAGATGATCTTTAAGACCCCTTCCAACCCAAAACATTCTGCAATTATATGTTTCTATGAATGTTATCTCACTATATGTAGCATAAATTAAGAACATTCCACCTGTATTGTAGTTATTTTGATTGTATATGTGAAGTAGTCAAATTCATACCCATATTTCAGAACTGTTTGTGCATTTCTGCATCTGACAAATTTAAAAAGACAATTGTTAAATTTTTTTCAGGGAATAGAATGTCTTTATTGATACTATGAGGATAATCTAAACTCTTCCAGAAAAAATGTTAATGTACATGCTGCTTAATTGAAGAACACAGAGAACAAGCCAAATAAAACCCATATGTTTGTCTTCCCAGAGAACATTGTGTCAAAAATAAGTTTCAAACACAGAAAAAATAACTATTTTAATTAAAGAATTTGTGCTCTCTTTTTTTTCTCTATTCTATTTACATTGTTTTTTATCTCTCTAGCCCAAGAAGGCCAATGTCATCCTGGCCTGTAGTAGCAACAGTGTGGCCAGCAAGACCAGGACACTGATGGTCCTCCTGTATTCACCACTGATGAGGTCACACCTCAGGTGCTGTTTTGGGCCCCTCAGTACAAGAAAGACATTGAGGTGCTGTGGCGTATCCAGAGAAGGGCAGTGGAGCAAGTGAAGGGTCTGCAGCACAAATCTAATGAGTAACAGCTGAGGGAGCTGGGGTTCTTTAGCCTGCAGGAAAACAAGGTCAGGGGAACTTTATCACTCTCTACAACTACTTGAAAGGAGGGTTTAGCCATATGGGAGCTAATATATTTTCCCAAGGAGCATGAGATAGGACAAGAGGAACTGTCGTGGTAGAATAAGAAGTAATGGATACAAATTGAAAGGGGAAAATTAGGCTGGATATTAGGAACTCTTTAATGTGATGGTGATGAGATACTGGAACAGTTTGCCCAAGGAAGTTGTGGATGCCCCAGCCCTGGCAGTGCTAAGATCAGTTTGTGTCTGTGATGATACGCGGACTTCGCCTGGTCCATGCAAAGCCAAATTTATTGTACAAAGCATGTGATTTTATACTGTTACAGACTAGTAGCTCAGCAGTTACAAAAACTTTGGTTTCTAGAGTTTCATGTTTTGCATTTCTTAAGGGCTACAGATAACAGTTGCCTCGCCTTAATCTCCTCTGAACTACTCTGCATAAGGTAAACAGAGTCTTATCTTACTCTTTGTCGTGGCCCCTGCTAGGGGCAATTCAGTTTGTCTCTCTCAAGGTTTCATGTTTAACCAGAGATAAAAGATCACTGCAGCTCCCTGATTCTGCAGCATCACCCTGAACCCCCACAAGTTTGGATAAGGCCTTGAGCAACCTAGTCTAGTGGGAGGTGTCCCTGCCCATTGCAGGAGAGGCTGGGACTAGATGATCTTTAAGGTCCCTTCCAACTCTTGAAATTCTATGATTCCTTCATTGTCATGCTGCAGGCATCCCTGTGTCACAGCAGGAAGCACAAAACCTTCAGCAGTCCAGTGACTGTTGTAGCCACTTCAAAAGCTCTGGTTAAGCTTAAGTGATAATAGAAACAAAGAATCCATGAGAAAAGCCAGCTCAGTAATTCTGCTGAAGTTGGCCCTGACTAGGTAAAATGTAATTCCTGCAATGGGAGATGGCTCACAACCCATTGACCCAAAGAAACTCACCAACTCACGAGAAAGACTGAGCATGGGACTAAGTAGCATTAGAAGCGAGGGAATAATTTAACAAATAGACTAAGAGAACTGTGTAGCCAATGAATGCTAGTTTCTTTGTTTGCCAAATAGTATTAATAGTGAAAAGTTTTGAACAACCTCGGGTCCCCCCCGCCACTAAGAAATCTAGGGTGAAGAAGGACTAACAGAATGCCCCTGAATCCATGGGTGGTGACTATCTATTCCTTAATATCTCTCTCTCTGTGTCTCACTGTCTCTCTCATTTTCTCTCTCTTTCCTGCCCACTCATATTATATTATTAAATAAAATCTCTACTATGACTTAAGCATATGGTCTTGTTTGCACCTTAATTTGGATAGAGAGATCTCTCTATATATTGGATCATAACACTGAGTTATCCAAAATCTGAGCGTGAGTTAAATTAACAGTCATAAACAAAATTCTCTAATGTGCTTTTTCTTCCCTCTGGTGAGACTATTTCCACCAACTGTTTCAAACACTAATGAATTACTTCTTCATCTTATCACCTTCATCTTCAAATTTTGTAATTGAATATGAAGAAGGCCACAGCTGAGAGTATTTTTACTTAACTGTAAGTCTACAGGACTTTTTGTCTCCTGGAAGGACAATATTGAGGTTAATTACCTAATTTGCATATCTTTCTTAGAAAAACCTGTATTACTGTCCTGGGTAAGCCAAAATTATGTTGTATACCAAATATATCTGTGCCCCAAAATTGTTGCTGCCTCCCTAAGACCTGGCACTATGGCTGGAAAAGGAACAGTGGGGGCAGACAGAGCAGGGGCTGCCCAGGCTATATGCGTCAGAACTGGGAAGCTGGGCTTGCTCTCTTTTGCTTATTATCTTTTGCTTGAGGCAGAGGCTCTATTTTGTCAGAGAATGTTCTGAGCGGGTTTTTTCTGGGCTTGCAACTCAAAAAAATGCATTATGCAATCAGAAACTGTTTTGAAGTGAATTTTCCCCTGTCCTGAGACCATACCACCCCATGTTGGTCTGATAGGCTGCTTCTTCCCCGCCCCACCAGTGGTTTTGAAACAGCAGCACCAACACCAGCTGAGTCCACTGGTGAGATATATATATATATAAAAAATAGCCACTGAAATAGAAATTACTGTGAGGCAGAGGGGATAACAGAGCGTTAGTGTACCTAGAGAAGGGAAGAGGTGTAATAATAGGAAACCAAATCAGAGTTAAAATACATGTCATTTCTCTCAAGCTTTTATACCCTCCTAAATATTTCCTTGCTTTACTTAACTGAAGAAAGTACCTTTTTTTATATTAATTTAAACTTTGGGGGGGGGGGGGGCAGTTAGTTTTTTTTTTTAAATCAAATTTTTTTGTGGTTTGGTTACATTTGTTTAAATGGTGACTAGTATTCCCCTACCGTCTAAGTCTGCTACAGATCTACAATATTTCTAAGAGGTTTGAGTTCATTTTGCTCAACAAAAACAACTGCAGGTTAATGAAAAAATTCAGAAAGATTGGTTTGCATTCAGCTATAAGTATCCATGTATAATTAAAAATTACAGCATTGTTAAATTATTTCAAATGCTATGGTTACTTGTTCCAATTGCTGAATTCGTGGTTTTATTGCTCTTTATTTTCTGATAGAAAAGAGTGTATCTCCACTGAATGTAAATGGATAATTTACCTGAGTGAGTCACACAGTTTAATTACTTTGGAAGACTCTCTGACAGTATTATCTATAGAATATCCTTGCCTAAATGTAGCTACACTTTAACTAGTCAGTGTACAAAGCAGTCAAAATTATTATCTAACTCTGGAATGAATTAATGATGTGAGGGTTACTAAGTCATCAGTACTCTTTGGAGCCATGTAATATTACTTACTATTTCTTTTCTGATGATTATTTATTAAGATATATGAGAGGTTGATACCTCTCATATATAAGATATAAGAGGTTGATACCATTGTCATAACTGGATGAAAGGCTTTAAGTTCTATGGTATGAAGTTCTTTAAATGCATGGTAGTAAGATTAAAATTAAAGGAGTAATGATAGAATTAAATGAGCAAGGAGTCACGTTATATATGTCAAATTTTCTTCTCATTGTTCAGCTTAAGGTATAATTCTCTGAAATGTAAGTTTTCTGTAAGATCTGAATAAGAGGTAAATTTTTCCATCATGTTCACATCATTCTCATATCATTAGTTATTCTGAACTTATTTAAAAATATTTGGGGTTCCTTTGCTATTTTAATTAATTAGCTTTAAGCTAGGTTTTTTTTGGTATTCTAACTATAAAGCAGAAACACTTTGTCTTTTTCCTTTATATTAAGAGCTGATGTAATCACAGGACTTCAGAAGGCCAGTGGAAAGAATACTAGTGTCATGAACTTCAGGGACCACATTGTCCTCTTAAGGATCATGTCCATTTTCTTGCTCTGCGACTTCATCTGACATTTTCTTAATATGAACTTGATTGTAAAAATGGATAAAGGATTAGGAGAAATAAAGGATAGTAAAAGCTTAATTCACCTTTATACTTTATCAGACAATGGTTTAATAGTTCTCTTACAGAACTAATTCTAGACTTTAAATGATTCTATTATTTTAATGTATTACTGTTATCAAAATTGAACTAAAGCTTCCATAGACTTCAGTATTAAACAGAAAAGCATCCCAGCTGACACTACAGCTGGATTTCATCTGATTGTCTCTTTGCTGATACTTAATCAGTCATGAGTCCTAATTGTAATTACAGCTGCAAAATACATTAAAAAAAGGAAGTATTTATTGGATTTTGGATTTTATCTTTTCCAGACACTGGATAAAATACAAATGTCTGTTGCAGGAAATTGAAAGCAATGCAAACACTGCTTCACAACCTTGTGTAGCCACCTAATGAGGAACTCTTTTTGAAAAAATGTAGTCACTTTTCTTTTAGTAAAATACTCTGCTTTCATTCTTGTACCAAAGATCTGATCTTTGTGAACTCCAAAATTCACTTTAGGAAATAATTCCTTTCCTTTCCTTCTACTCTCACCATGCCCACAAATCATATGTGTTTAACTGTACATGACCTTCCCTTCCCTTCGTCTTTCCTTTCCCTACCCCTGCCCTCCCCCTTCCCTTTCCCTTCCCTCTTCACTGTGTCCTCTGCACATGTCAGAAAGAACATGGCAACACAAACTGACCTGACAAGGAAATATGCAAGGGTCCAGGTCTCATGCTGCAGAGAGTGCTAGAGCCTGGCATTGGTATCTGAAGGTAGAAGAGACAATACCTGTGTGAGGTATGAGCACGTCAGTGATCTATTCAGCCTTGTGGTGCAACTTAAAGAGGAGGTGGGAATGTTAAACACTATCAGAGTGTCTGAGGAGTAAATTGACTGGTGGAGCTGCTTTCTACCAGCCCTGAGGCAGCGTACAGACAACTGCACCTCAGGAAGCCAAGGATGTCTTACCCTGTCCCTAACAGGCAGGAGGGAACCTAAGAGACTGGGGGGAAATGGAGTCACTTCTGTGCTTGGGATTGCTGCTGAATCATCTCCTGGCCTCCGTCCCCTTCCCAGGTGCCCCTACAGAACAGGTTTGAGGCTCTGGAAACCGAAGGCCAGGAAAATGATGAGGCAGACAAAGGACCATCTAAGGGATTGGCTAGTAAGAATCAACCAAGCCCATGTATTGCAACTACACAAAATAAAAAAGAAGGGTAATTGTCATAGGTGACTTCCTTATGAGGGGAATGGAGAACCCACTATGCTGACTGGACCCATCCCCCAGGGAAGTCTGCTGCCAGCCTGGAGTCTGGGTAAGGAAACTCCCTGATCTGGTACAGCCCTCTGACTATTACCCTTTTCTTAATTATCCAGGTTAGTAGTGCTGAAAGAAGAAATCCTAGGGCAGTCAAAAGGGACTTCAGGGCACTGGTACATTTGGTCAAAGGAATAGGTGCACAAGGTGCACAATTCTCAATTCCTTCAGTACCTGGGCAAATACTGAAAGGAACAGGGAAACTAACCTGATTAGTACATGGCTTAGGGGCTGGTGTCATAGGTGGAATTTTCTTTTTTTTGACCATGGGGCAGTTCACTTTTCATCAGGCCTGCTGACAATAAATGGGATCCACCTGTCTCAGATGGCAAAAAGGATTACGGCCCACGCATTGACAGGGCTCACTGAGAGAGCTGTGGAGGCCACTTGGGAGGCAGTCCTGAGGAGCAAAGTTGCCCAGGAAGTTTTAATGGGCTTTAAGAAGGAAATCTAAAAGATGCAGGAGTGGGCTGTCCCATCTTGCTGTAAGACAAACCAGCAAGGAAGAAGACCAGTCTGGTTAAACAGAGAACCTAGGCAAGAACTCAGCGGGGAACATAACAAGAGTTCCTTCCTCTGGAAGGAGGGGCAGGTAACCTGCAGGCCTATAAGGATGTTGTGAGGTTGTGTAGGGAGAAAATTAGAAGGGCCAAAGCCAAATGGGAACTGAATTTGGTCACAGTGCTTAAAGACAACAAAAAAAAGTTTGTATAAATACATTGGCAGCAAAAGGAGGGCCAAGGAGAGTCTCCAGCCTTCACTGGATGCAGAAAGTAGTGTAGGAAATGAGGAAAAGGCTGAGATATTTAATGTTTTCTTTGTCTCGGTCTTTAATAACAAAACCAGTGGTCCTCCGGATATTGACTTCCCAGAACTGCAAGTTAGCGATGAGGAGTTGAATAAAGCCCCCATAATCCAGGATGTGTGGTTAGTGACCTGCTATGCCCATTAGACATACACAAGTCTATGAGCCCACATGGGATGCACCTGAAAGTAATGAGACAACTGGTCAAAGAGCTTGCCAAGTCACTTTTAATCCTTTACCAGTACTTTTGGTTAACTTGAGATGTCCCACTTGACTGGAGACTAGCAAATGTGATGGTTATCTACAAGAAGGGTCAGAAGAATGATGTGGGGTAATATAGGCCCATCAGCCTGACCTTGGTACCAGGGGAGGTCATGGAACAGATCATCCTGAGTGCCAACACACAGCACATGCAGGAGAGCCAGGGGATCAACCCCAGACAACATAGTTCTACAAAAGGAAGGTCCTGCTTGACCAACATGAACTCCTTCTATGACAAAGGGACCCACCTAGTGGATGAGGAAAAGGCTGTGGGTGTTCTCTATCTAGACTTCAAGTAAGCATTTGACACTGTTTCTCACAGCATTCTCCTGGAGAAAATGGCTGCTTTCAGGTAGTTGAAGAGAGCAATAAGGTCTTCCCTCAGACTCCTTTTCTCCAGCCTAAACAATCCCAGAGTCCTCAACTGCTCCTCATCAGATCCTTCACCAGCTTCATTGCCCTTCTTTGGAAATACTCCTGCACCTTAATGTCTTTTTTGCAGCAAAGGACTGAACATGGCACTTGAGATATGATGTCACCAGCACTGATTACAGAGGGACCATCATTACCCTGGTCCTCCTGGCCACACTATTTCTTCTATAGGTCAGTGCGGCAGTGCAGTGTCACAATTCACAAACGACCACCCCACGCCGCAATGTGGAGGGAGCTGCCCGGGGCCAAAACACGCCAGGCAGACACGTGGCTGTAGCAGGTGGTGGAGCTGCAGGGGACATGAGTCACAGTGGAGGCGTGGCGATGAAAGAAATGCAGGATCACCATCTGAAGTTTCCAGGGATTGTATTCCAGGTCCACAGTCGAGGGTCAGAGGATAGTGGAGAGGGGCGGAGTGGCAGGGGAGGATGCGGAGTGCTGGAAAGCCAAGATGGTGAACCCCGAGTCAGGCTTTCACAGAGAGTTATCAGGAGGAGGAAGAGAGGCGTGGTTACGCAGAAGAGCTAACCAGGGGAAGCCAGAGGGGAGGAGCCAGGGAGGGGAGAGGGGCAAACCAGCAAGCCTACAGCATGGGATGGCACAGGCTTCTGCTAGGGAGAAATCTCTAGAACAGCATCAATATGCAGAAAATCCTATAAGCACACTGCAGCAGGTCAGGATGCCATTGGCTTTCTTGGCCACATGAGCACACGGCGTCTCATGTTCAGCTGCTGTTGACCAACACTTGCAGGTCCTTTTCCACCAGGCAGCTTTCCAGCCCCTCTGCCTGCCGCAAGCCTAGAGCACTGCACAGGGTTTTTGTGACCCAAGGGCGAGACCTGGTGCTTCACCTTGCTGACTGATCCGCATAAAATTGGCCCGGACCCACCAATACAATCTGCTCTGAACCCTGACAGCAGATTAATTCTCCTGCCCAGCTTGGTGTTTTCTGCAAACAGACAGAAGGTGAACATGATCCCCTCATCCTGGTCATTGATGAAGCTACTAAACACGTCTGGCCCTAATACTGAGCCCTGGGGAACACTACTTGTTACTGGCCACCAGCTGGATGTTACTCCATTCACCACCAATCTCTGGCTCCACTGTCCATCTGTTTTTTACCCAGTGAAGACTATACCCATCCACACCATGGTAAGCCAGTTTCTCCAGGAGAATGATGTAGAAAATGATGACAAATTCTTTACTAAAGTCCAGGTAGATGACATCCACAGCCTTTCTGTTATCCACTAAGCTGGTGACTTTGTCATAAAAGGAAATTAGGTTGGTCAAGCAAGACTTGCCTCTTATAAACCCATGCCATCTGGGCCTAATACCCTGGTTGTCCTGTACTTGCCATGAAAAAGGATTCAAGATATCTGCTCCATCACCTTCCCCAGCACCATCAAGCTGACAGGCCTGAAAATCCAAGACCATCCTTCTGACCTTCTCATAAATGTGCAACACATTTTCTAACTTCCAGTCACTTGGGACCTTCCTGGCTGGCCAGGAGTAAATGACTGAAAATGGCTCCATGGGCTCATCTGCCAGCTTCCTCAGTATTGGCTGGATCCCTTCTGACCCCATGGACTTCTGTGGGTCCAAGTGACATAACAAATGAATGATCCTTCTCTCCTGGATTATGGGGCCTTCATTCTACTCCCCAGCTCTGCCTTCCAGCTCAGGGGACTGGGTACCATGAGGACAATTGGTCTTGATATTAAAGACTGAGGCAAAGAAGGCATTAATATCTCAGTCTTTTCCTCATCCCCTGTCAGTATGTTTCCCACCACACCCACTGGAGATTCTCCTTGACCCTCCTTTTTTTCTGATGTCTTTACAAAAATCCTTTTTGTTGTCTTTACAGTACTGGTCAGATAAAGTTCTAGCTGGGCTTTGGTCCTTCTGATTTCCTCCCTGCATAACCTCACAACATCTGTGTAGTTTTCCTGAGTTGCCTGCTCCTTTTTCCAGAAGTAATACACTCTCTTTTTTTCCCTGAGATCCAGCCAAAGCTCTCTGTTCAGCCAGGTTGGTCTTCCCTGTCTGGTCTTTTGCCCATGGGGATGGTCTGCTCCCGTACCTTTAATATTTTCTTGTTAAACCATGTCCAGCCTTCCTGGATTCCTTTTCCCCTCAGGACTACCTCCCAAGGGACTCTTTCAGTCTCCTTAATAGGCCAAAGTCTGTCCTCTGGAAGTACAAGGTGGCAGTTCTGTTGGCATCCTTCCTTACTTATCTGATAATTTCATGATCACTGTACCACAGATGGCTTTTGATGATCACAACCTCCACGAATCCTTGTCTGTTACCAAATAGCAGATCCACTGTGCCAGACCCATGGCACCACCCCTTACCACTGTGTCAGGAGGTTTTGTTCCACACACTCCAGGAGCTTCCCTAGACTGTTTTCTCTTGGCTGTGTTGTGCTTCCATAAGACATCTGGTAAGGTGAAATACCCCATGCAAACAAGGGTCAGTGGTTGTGAGACTCCTCCCAACTGCTCATAGAACATTTTGTCTGCATCTTTATCCTGGTTGGGTGGTCTATAAAAACAAACTTCCATTAAGTCATTC
This sequence comes from Entomyzon cyanotis, assembly GCA_024500445.1. NCBI lineage: Eukaryota > Metazoa > Chordata > Aves > Passeriformes > Meliphagidae > Entomyzon > Entomyzon cyanotis. Next base: position 80,081,348 of record JAKEPQ010001005.1, on the reverse strand, counting down.
TAGGCCTTCCACCAAGGTATTTTTCACCTTTCCCTCAATTCTTACCCATAAATGCTCAAATCTACCAGAACCATCATCAAGCTCCAGACAATTGAAACAGTTACATTACATTACTGCATGAGTGCTATAGAATATTGCCAAGAGAATTGTCACAATATTGCTCTAGGAACTGGAAGCTGATATTTGCAGACACCTTAAGGCTGAAATAGAAATATGAGAATATTCTGTACCTATTTACATTACTTTAAACTAAATTGAAATTTAGGAAAAAGTCTTAGCTGGGAGTTAGTAATTATTACTTCTCTAGAATTGTGTGAAGTATTTAAATTTGTTGTATTCAATCTGCAGCCTGTCCAGTCTTGCCTTATAGTATTCAGAAGACAAACTAAAGAGAAAGCAGTTTGCTAGGAAAAAAGTCTATATACTGAAAAACAGAATATGTAGTTCTTAAGGCAGGAAGAAGTGAACACTCCAAAGACAGATGAACTCTGAAGGCTATTTTTCCGTATCATCATATATAGAATTAAGCAAAGTTTTCTCACTCCAATATCATTCTATTAGCTTTCATCCTTCAGTCACTCCTTCATAACAATTAAGAGAGAAACCCAAATATACAGTCCAAATAAAAGAAGGCTACACATATTTGAACAAGAATAAAGATAGAATTATAAGTAAGGAATAAGAATTGGACAGTTCATTAATTTAAATAAACTATCACACCCATATTTAAATCCATTGACCCTTCAGTTTCCCACATTGTTTTTCTTTCCTGTATTTATGTATTGCCTCCTCTATCAGCAGACAATTTCTAACATGGGGTTTTTCACATAAGTATGCAATATTCTTAATCAATGCACATTAAGTAGATCTTAAAAATGTAAACTGCAGAACTGCATAGAGAATCAGGCTAACAGAGCTTACTATTTTCAATAATTAAACTCTTAGAAAAAGGAAAACCCTTATAAAATATAATCTTAACAGCAGTGGTGATGGCATGTCCTTTCCATGGCTAGCAAGGCAGCACCCCACGCCGTCACTGGAGGGGTGTGGCCTGAGCCGGGACTCGTAGGGGACACCGGAAGCGCGGGCAGGCAGCAGACCGCGAGGTGCGGTGGGGCTTGGGGGACCAGGACAGCAGCGAAGCAGGGTGGAACAAAGAGATGCAGGCACCTCGTCTGGAGTGTCTTCAGAGAAAGTTTATTTGGGGTGAAGGTTGAGGAGCAGGGGGGTGGCGAGGAGGTGCGCGGGGCAGAGATACTCGAGACAAAGCGCGCCGAGCACTCCAGGGTAAAGGGTTAAGAGGGATGGGGAAAGGGGAGTGGTTAGCCCCAGGGGGCCAACCAGGGAGAGGCAGGTGGGTGGAGAGAGGGAGATGTACAGGGGGAACAACTAATAAACAAAGGACAGGGGAGGGTACACCCTGGGGGACCAATGGGGAAACAACTGGGGGAGAACTTTCCAGAAATATAACCAAAACTGGGAATAGGGAGGGGGAGTGTGTGGGGCCAATTAACCGTCCATATAGTGCATATTTAATCTCCGGACCGCAGGGCCTCATGGTCACTAACCATGACCAGGAGGGCCAGGCCAGTGACTTACACCCAGCTGCCTCCCTCCTGGTATTGTGCCCCCTGCAGCCTGCCTTCTGGCCTCAGCTGGTGCAGAGCCACCGCAACACAGTGGTTTATCTATTATTTTAATCATCTGCATGTTTCTGTCTCTCTTGAAATCCAAGTGAAAGTTTTGATATTGTTTTGTATTTTATGTTTGGATGGTTTGTATTATTTTGAAGAATGGGGGGCAACTAGAAATATTTTTAAAAACTTGCAAATTAAACAATTATTTTAGAACTCGTTTTTACATTCAACTTTAGATTATTTAAGAGTTAATTGCCATTTTTCAATAGTGATATTTACACTGTAGACGTAACTGTTGGAAAGTATACATAAACAGAAACCTCGTCAATCAGAGTAATCACCAGTAGCAAGATACTGAATCCTCAGCTAGGCCAAACACAATTTGTCCTGCAATTCAAAAACCTATCCATCAAACAAATAACTGTGTATTTCAGGATGATGATAATAGTTACAAATTTGTGAAAAATATGCTCAAACACTTGCTCAAACTCTTACATTCAAAGGTAAAGCACTGTTAATGAGAAATACACTAATTATAAAAACACTTTACCACATAACGGTAAAAAATACGGAATTATTAGTCATTATCAAGAATACTTGGTGAATCTCTCAACTTTACATGTAAAATTCCTTCTGATCCTATCCTTCATTGGCAACATTTTGATAAATTATTCTAGCTAAAATAAAGCATTCTGTGAGAGAAATGATAAAAATCCCTGAGCGTCTGAAGCAACACAAAAGCTGAAAGTGCATAGCCTTTTCTCCAGACAAAACTGTCCTACTTTATTTTTTACCTTACTTTAGGTATAATTTACTTGACACTGATTCTCAGCGGGTGCTCAACTGCATGGGTAAAACAGCTAAGTTTTCTCTAACTTGTTTTCTGAAATATTTAATGAAAAAAATACAGTGTTATACAACACATGACATTGAACTTGTGAAATCTGAGCAATTAGAAATCAAGATGTGAAGAAGTCTTTACGCTTTCACTACCTTCAATTTCATTTGCTCTGGGTTCATGGCTTACCTTATATATTTATTTGTTCAGATTTATCCTTCAGGATTACATCTGTCCTGACTCCAATGAGCAGTGGGAATCCAAAGCAAAAAGAAATGTGAAACTATATATATATATATATATATGTATATATATATATATATCTTAGAATTCTGTTTCACTGAGACCTGAAAACTGAAGCATTCGTAAAAGAAATAAAATTACGGTTAGAAAGAAAAAACCCTCTGTTTCAGAATGCTGGGAGCACTGGCGATGGTTTTAGCCATTGAAATGGATTACCTATATGCCAAACTGGCAGCAACATTTTTGGCCTGAAAAAATAATTCACAGTAATTGTCAGGTTTTTAGGACTCTTTTTGTTTAGCTAGAGTCATAAGTGAAATTTGAATGCAGTTTAAGTCCTCCAAACTAGATCTTCAAGTGTTATAAATTGTAATAGTACCATTGACTTTGTGAAGCTGTGTCAGTATATTATAATGAAAACTCCAAATGTTCTAGTATGTACCTGTCTTGGTTTGAAAGACAAGTGTCTGCTAAGAGAGGTTGAACCCTCCCTTAGGACAGAGAATGTGATTTCCCCTCCCTCCGAATTATTTTAATTTTGAAATTAGGGGCTTTCAGGCAAAGGTATGGGAAAAGGAATAACAGTTCTTTACTAGTATCTATAAACAAGCAATAACTATAGTAACAACCACAAATAGAACCAGAAACCAACAGCAGATGACTTTCCTGTGTGGTGTAATCACGGTCGCAAGCAGCAGGGGTGCTGTTGAGTTCCCGGCTGGGCAGGGCAGGTGCGATGACTGCCAAGTGGCTGCAGGTGGCGCTGTGGCGCAGGGTCAGGTCAGCCTCACACAGTTGGTAATGGCGGAGAGCTGAGAAAGCAGGCAGGCAGGCAGCTTGAAGCAGCGAGCAGAGCGGCAGGGGCAGGGGCTGGCTCTCCCGGGCTAGCCAGTGAGGTAGGGAGGGTTCTGCGGTCACGGCAGACGTCGCAGGTTCGTGCGGCAAAAGCGGGGCAGGCAGCAGGGACAGCCAGACTCCCCGGCAGCTGCTGCAAGAAAACGCAGCCAAAAAAAATGTGCACTCCCCATGGGAAAGAGGTTGAATCAAAGCTCACCCAGCCAGGAGGAGAAAACAGAGCACAATTGGATCTCCTGAGGTCCTAAGCCAGAAGCAAAGAGAAAGTCCCTTTCCTCCTGGTGTCCGATGGAGAGAGTGCCAGTTCCAATGGCCAGCTCTTTCCTTCCCCTGCCCCGCCCAGCACATCCTTTTGTTTCTTACAAAAGAGTTGATGGCTCCAATCACCCAGCTATTTGTTGCTTAGTAACAGGGATAGAGCAAAAATTCCAATGCCGCCCAACTTCCGACAGCACCACAGTACAAACTTTGAGTGACCTTTAAGTACTTACTAGAACGAGTACTTGAAATGATAATGGCAAGTAAACTTTGTTAGGAAAACCTGAGTTAAGATTTTATAAATGTTTTTCATAATTAGCAGTTTTCATCAAGTTTTCATTAGAACTGGGCAAAGTAATTGTAATTTATTTAGATAGGGGTTTTTTTTAGTGTTTTCTTACCAAAGAAGAATGAAACTTATTTTTCAATCATTTCCTGGAACTGAAATGGTTTAAATCTAAGTAATTTGAACTACTGAGAATTTTTGATGACTGACAATGGCAGTTGTATGTAGAGAAACAATGTTATTGAGACTGGAAGTCTCTGGGCCAGGTTTTGATTTTTAATGAGACTTATAAGAGAGAGCAATCTTAACAAGTATGTTTTTCTAAAAGAAAGGAGAAAACTCTGTGAAGAAGCACATTATAATACTTACCTGTGTCATATAGATGTCACAGCTGCAGCAGCAAAACCCCTGCTTGCATCTCTGTTGGCATCAGCTGATGTTTGGTTTTTGTTCATAGAGTAATGTAACTACAATAGTATTTTACTTCTCATGGCATATCCTGTGTGTGCCCTGGACATCTTCATTGACACACCTATACCTGTGCGGCTACGGCAGTGAAAGTTTTGTTGCATAAACATGGTAATAGGAGGCTTACAGCAGTCTAGATTTCCCCCACATACACAGACAGGTATGTTCACATCAACATGCAAATGTCAATGACATGGATATTTTAAATTTAAGCATCTTCAAATACTAATAGATTTTTAAACTTGGGATGTTTTAATTGTAAACTGAGTTATTTTTGGTGCAGATGCTACAATTATATCTGTGTTAATGTGCAAAGGAATCTGGCTAAGATGCAATGAAGCTGCCCTTCTGCCTGCTGCAGACTCCTGGAATGACAAAAAGACTTTGAGATTTGGCCACAAGTGGAAAGAGAGACACTATCCAGTCTTTCCAACACTATATTTTATAGGCTAGCACACAAAAATCCCTGAACTCCTTTACTTAGACTCTGATATCTAAACTCTTGATCCTTGGAGTTATTGCAGTGTTGAAGACAATAGTCAGTTATAAAAAAAATAAGAATTAAAGTAAAAAATTCTGTAGACTGAACATTAATATGTTTCTTTTGGCTATCCTAAACAACTCATTGGGCACGTATTTCAAAAATGTGATTACTCTTGTTGAAGACTGTTAGATGACAGTCAAGATCATCTTTAATTCTGAATATTCTTTCTTTAAGTGGCAAATAGTATTTGGTTACACAAAAAAGTATTGTTTACTTTAATCCATATCAGAATTAGAGTTACTGGGGATAAAATTACCTGATGATCCTTTTGGGTCCCTTCCAATTCGCAATATTCTGTGATATTTTGTGGTATTCTTGATTCACACATTATTACTTATTTTTTAATCTCCTCTGCAGATCTATTTTCAAAATACCCTGTGGACAGCTGAAGCTTAGTGTCTTTTAAAATTTCACTTACCTATTCATAATTCTCCATCATTCACTCAAATAAAAAAAGAAGCAGTATATTTTTTGGGTTTTCATTGACAATGTGAAATTGATACCTCTAGAAATCCAGCACATGTTTTTGTATAGGTACACAAAGTTACACAAAGTTCTCATCCAGGCACTTGAAGTGGTCTACATGGTGCAATGTATGTCTTATGAAAAAAAATTTAAAAAAATAAATGCATTTAACATGCCTAATTAAGTTCTTGAAAAGCCTTATTTATGGGAAAGTATAGTCTTAATATATTAAGGAATATACACATTTCATTGACGTGACACACAGATTCAGAAAGATGAGTAAATTCAATCAGCATATTTTCTTTCAATGAGTAAGAGTTTGGGTGACAGACCATGTAAAAAAGGACATTTCACATAGAAATGGGTAAAATAATGGAAGCTACATCAAAGTGAGTCAGGTACGGTCAGTAAAACAATACCATAATGACACTGCATTAAGAAGGTGTATTAGACTGAAAACAAACTAGTGGGCTATTGCAAGTCAGGATTATAATTTAATAGGAAAATTAAAAATAAGTGCAATAATACAAGAAAAAAAACACTGACAGAGTCACATACAACCTGACACCCTCTTAGTCAGGGTGGTGGTAGCAGTCCAAGCGAAGTAGTTAGGTTGAAGCCGTGATCATGTGAAGGTCTAGTCTCCACCTGAAGGTACGCTGATAGCTCTTGTCCTCTGGGAATCCAGTAGACAGGACTGCTTGTGCTGTTCAAGAGCCCAGGTTATATCCAGATGGCAATGCTTGGCTCCTCCCTCCTAGGCAGAGCATCTCACAATAGGATGAGATAAGTCCATGAGTCATGCAGTAGCTTCTTGATGGCCCATTGTCTGTTATCAGGAGTGAGTCATAGCAGGAGATAACAACCAGTGCCCCACAGCTGGTGGTAATAGAATAATAAATGCGTCTATATTGCAACCTAGGACAAAAGGAAAGCTTAGTAACCTTTTTCTAATTACTGCCCTGATGGAGCTATACTATGCTCAAGATAAAGCTAAGAGCTTTCCACAGCACTTGAACAGTGCAGAGTTACTTTTTCAAGACTGAATTGGTTCTAACATGTCTGGTCTATGATTCATAGTGTAGTGAAATGCACACTACCTGTTTTCTATCCTGTCCCCTTCCCTCAAGGAAAAGTAAATTATTTAAATTAACAGCTGGCTATCATGCTACAATTTCATACTTTCTCTGTCGCAGGGCAGCTAAATTTAAAGGGGCTTTTTTCTCCCTCTTGGCCTCTTTCTGTATTATTTCCTGATCCTGAAACTTCAGCAGGCGTTCAGCCACCCACAAAAATGACAGATTTGCATCCAAATCTTGAATCATCAAGGGTCTATTTCTCAGTGAAATAGATGTTTGTGACAGATTTCCTTACTCAAAACAATCCAAATATGTTTTTAGATTTTCTTGGAAACAGTTCTTATTTGGCCATTAGTCCCACCGCTTCAGATGGAAAAGAGCTGAGTTTTAGGTACATCTGTATCTGACTCCAACTCTATTAAAGAAGTCAGTTACCTGTCAACCTGTTTAACAAGCAGTGAAAGGACTGAGCAGCTAAACAAGATCATTGGATCAATTTATTTGTCAGCAGTGAAAGGGGAGGAAGAAATGAGAGAATTCTGCCCCATGCTTATTTTTCAATGTTAAAAAAATTTTAGAGTTAAAGGCTAAAGACAGAAGTCATCAGAGTTGCATTGAGCTGAAAAATGTTTAAGTTGGTCATCAACCCATATTCGTGTGATCTAGAAGGGAGTAATGAAAGTATTTAAGTGATCCCTGACTGTTAAAATGATGGGCTTGTTTACAGTACGTTATAGAGCCATACTAAAATGGCAGGTTTGCATTACATTACAAAACACTTCTGCTATTTTATCACATAAATAAACACACACCTCAGACCTTCCAGTGGGGTAGAAGTGTATATATAAATAAATAAATATATATATATATATATGCTTAATGGTATTACATTCCCTAGTGCACCTGTGCTTTTAGTGAGATAAATAATTTTTTATATGTAGCTTGAGGACTTTGGGGTTTTCTTTAGAATGGGTTTGGCAAAAGCATAAAGAAGAATGTGGTGGTTTTGATTGGCCCAAAACATCAGTAAAGTATTTTTAACATCTAGGAGAAATTTGGACCCCTCAGAAGCTGTTGTGGTAGGCCTGGGGAAGTGTCTGAAGGGTGGGGAGTAGCACAAAGATGGATCCTGTGTGTCCTGAGTGAAAGTTCTGGAAGTTTTTTTATCAAGTCCAGCAGAGCCAATCTCTGATGGCTCTGAAGGTGATGGACATGCTGCCAGCCAAGTTTGGGCCAATTAGAGGTTCTAGTTATGCCTCTGTGAAAACATATTTAAGAAGAAATCAAAACAAGGCAGGCACACACTTCTTTGTAGCTAGAGGAGGAGGAGGTGGAGCTAAAAATATGTGAGGGAGAACAGCATGGAGACACCAAGGTCAGTGAAGAAGGTGGGGGAGGAGGTGCTCCAGGTGCCGGAGCTGAAAACCCTCTGCTGGCCATGGTGAAGGCCATGGGGGAGCAGGAGGTCCCCCTGCAGCCCATGGAGTCCACAGGGGTGCAGAAATCCACCCACAGCCCACGCTAGAAGAGCAGGTGGATGCCTGGAGAAAGCTGTGATCCAGTTGGAGTCTCATGGAAAGAGTTAAAGCTGCAAAGGCCTTGCAAGGGAGAGAAAGGCCTTGCTCCTGGCATGGAAGCAGCCTGGCCTTGGCTCAAGAGAGTCTGCACCTTATGGGCAAGAGGACTCATGTTGCAGCAGAATTCGGGCGGGATGTTGCTTGTGAGATTGGACCCACGCCAAAGAAGTTCCCAGAGGACTGTCTCTCATGGGAGGGGCCCCGTGGCTAAGTAGAGGACCCCTCTCCCTGATGGACTCACCAAAAAAAACAAGCCCCTTACCCTGCCCCCTGCCCGTGTTGTTGGTTTGGAAAGAGGGAAGGGGGGTGAGCACAGAGACTGCTTCTTAAGAGGGAGGGGGTAAGAGCAGAGAAACTGTCTGGAGAGAGAGAGATAAGTAGAGATAAAGAGTATTTGTAGTAGAAGAATTGTGGTGATGAATAGATTTATGGACCTGCTCTGTGGACTGAGAAAATACCCCACACCCTGCCCCCCTACCTGAACTGTTGGTTGGAAGGAGGAAAGGGGGTGAATAAAAAATGGGTTCATAAGAGGGAGGGGGATGAGTGAACAAAATAGTGTATGAAAAGTTTATTTTTGCCTCTCATTTATCCTTTGACTCGGTTAGGTAATTAAATCACTTTGCAACTTTAAGTTTAGAGCCTGTCTGCCCTTTCTTCCGTGTGTCCTTCTACCAGTGTCCTATCCCACTTAACTCATGAGATGTGTGTGTGTTTTTACAGTTTTTTTCTCTTTCCCCTCTCCTGCATGTCTGCAGCCGGAGAGAGACAGAGTGTCAGCATTTAGTCAGGGTCAAACCCCGACAAAGATGTATCCGATATTTTTTTTTTTTAATGCTTAAAAGTAACTGACACATTTTAGAAAACTCCCTAATCAGCTATTATTATTTTCTCTGCATTTCTTTGACAAAGAACACTTTATTTTACTTTACTGTTGGTTACTATTATACATATTCTTACATCACCTATTATTATACTATCAGTATAATTCTGGTCCTAATGAATACTGCAGTCAAGTCACTCTCCTCCTTAGCCTCTCTAATTGTAAGGCAGAAAAAAAAATCTAGTATTTTTTGTAAAGCATTTTAAAATCCAAATGACTAGTAAGGTACAAAGTTTACTGTCCTGCATAATTTAAATCTGTGGTTAGGATAATTAATGAACTTCAATTAAAGCCTTAATATTCAATGGTGTTCTGTATAATTGTACATAACATACAATACAGAAACACAGGAGAACAATCTCCTAGTTACAACTGTCAAATGATCCCTTACTTTCTGAAAGCTGTGTAGCCCACTGTGCTGGAAAATAGCAGGAGTGGGATGTGCATGCTGAGAAAAACAGCAAGAATGTGAAACTGCAGCTAGGAAACTTCATCATAGCACAAAGGAGTGACAGGCAGGAAGGCTCTGAATGAGAAGGGTCAGAGTGAGTTGCAGCCTTCAGAGGATCTGCATAGACGCTGCTCAGTTTGGAAGTTAGTGACAGTTTTTGTCACTACTGAGACCAGAATGTCCCAAGACACAATGGACAGGGAGAAGATTTGAACCAAATCCAGCTGAAAAATACATTTAAGGTGTTTAAAACATTTTTGATGAAAGAAATTATATTTCAGGATAGCCTGGTAGCACTGGTTCTCAAACTCAAGGAGTCCTAGTTCAACTTACCCAATGTGTACATCTGTTGTCAAGAAAATATGAGGTCATGCCTGGCAGACAAGTTTGTGATGGAACTCTGCCTGGGTTTACTAGGGTTTTGAGGAAGTAGAATGACTCCCAGGAATGGTTTTAATGAATAGGAAGGAAATCTTATTAGAATTCAAGGGGGTTTGCTAGTCCATTACATGTGCAGGAAATAGCTGAAATTCTGAGGCACTTTGGTTGTTGTGTTTCTGTCTTTCTGTTTTGGATTTTTAAGGGTTCATTTTTGAATTTTGAATTTGGTCTGTGAAAAATCTAAATCTTTACACTTACTCCTCAAGAGGCTTCCTATAACCTTTTGCGGATTTTGAACTTACAATCACATCTTGGGTTATATTTAACAGAAAAAAAAATAATACTTTTGCCTGAGATAACCCATAAACAGTGATTAAATTAAACATCTTTCTTGTATGTGTGAGTTTATAAATACCTGTGTATCATAACAGCTGTTCCACACTGGACCAAAGTTATATTTAACTTAGGATTCTATTCCTAAGTATCCAGTGCTAGAGAGAGCATGTAGGGAACAGAAAATTCTGACAGTATTGATCATAGAAACAAATCCTAACCAAATGCTCTGGTAATTAGCTGTTGGTTACATTGCCTTTTTTATATGCCTTCCTCAGGTGGGATGCTGAAATATGTTCAACATGCAAGAAGTGCTCAGGAGAGGAAATGTGTGCAAAAGGTGACAAAACTAAAATGGGGTATTCAGTGATCTGCTTTCAGTGCAAACTTAGAGATACACTGAAGAACAAAAAAATCCTTTATTTATCATTAATACTTTCTAAATCTCACTCAAAATTGCCCCAGATCACCTCAAGTCTAAAGATAAGCATGCACAAGTTACTGAAGGTTTCTCCCAATCTGATGACCACAAATATGAACTTGCTTGTAAGAAAATATGTTTACCCTTTTGCTTTTCATCTCCTTACTAGATGCAAAGTAGGATGATGTACATATTTTATACATAAAACAAAAGCAGGGGTTTGAGAGTATTTTCTGTCTTTCAAAATTGCTATTGTCATGCCATTCAAGAAATAATAATGTTGGAGTCTAACATTTAATTTTATTGGACTTGCACCCCTTTGTTAGAAGATTACACTGACCCCTGATATTCAATATAATGATTTTATATCATTGGGAAACTATTAACACTTAGGAAAACACATGACATCAGCTACTTTGGACCACTGATTACAGCAGCATATGTGTAAACTATAATGAAATTACTTCCTGTTTGAAGAATAAATTGAGATAATTTTCCATATATCCTTCTCTTGCATTATGGTTTCTTAAATGGTATGAAAAAAACCTCCCTGAGTTTATATTTGGGGTTATGTTAAATCTACATATAAAATTGTTTCTTAATAAACAAAATAAGCTTAGCTTCTAGACATACATGTTGTTTTCTTCTTTCCTTGAAAATCATGAAATCAATACACTGATCCTGTCAGAACAGGAAATGACAAAAGGTATTGATGGGAAAGTGCACATAAGGACAAAAATGCAAAGCAGAACACCCAGGCTGCAAAGTTAGTACCTAATGATATGTTTAAACACTACCAATTGCCAAAGCGAACATAGCCTTTCATCACTTCTGTTCATCTATTTCTGCTTTCACATTAGGTCACACAAGCCCAGCAGTTACAGTATTTCAGTTGTTTACCTTCTGCTTCAAACTTCGAATGATAACAACCAGTTAGCAGAACAAGTACAGCCAATTATTTGTGTTATATTTCCTGCCAAAAGAAAATTATCTGGACCTCTGATCATATAATGGAGATAGAGAGTAGAATATATTACATATATTCATGCCTATTTTGTTTCTTAAAAAGGTAGGAATATGATGAGGAAATCCACTGCTTTCTGGCAAATCTTTTAAGACAATAATATATCCTTCCATTTCATATACTTTTATTGTGAAGAATTTCTAATATTTTGAAAATATTTATTTGAAATTATTAAGAATTTCTTGCAACTTGGAGATAGTTGCATTTTTTTCATATTTAACAAATTATTTATTAATGTCTGAAGTCCTTCTTCATTCAAAGTGAACATTTTTTGAGGAAAACTTCTTTCCCATCTGAAATTTCTAATTTGTCAGTAGAAACGTTTTTCAAGGAAGGTTCATAAATCTTAATTTCTTTCAACATGGAAGAAACAGTGTCAGAACAGCAAATAACCAGCTGTGTTTGGAACATCTTATAAAGCCCAGATCACTTTTCTAATCAGACCAAACTTTGAATTTTAGATGAGGTTCCTAAGTTACAGATTCAGTTTCACTTAGGCCATGTATACGCTATGGAATTCTCTAGCATGTGTCAATCACCATGATTTCTGTCTTATATAGTACAGAGATCAAATCCCCAAAATAAATACAGTGATTTTTTTCTAAGGTGTGGTTTTTCTTAAACTGATTTTTCTTTTGCTGGTTCAGTCCCATAACGAAACTAAATGATATTGTAACGATACCTTCCATTATGCCTTACCTGAATGGAAAACTCACCTTTGTGTACTCTAATTATGAGCTAATCAAAGAAAGTGTAAATATGCTCACTCATCACTGTTAAGCATTTTTCAAGGTGTGTACTGTATTGTTTAAACTAGTTGAAAATGTCCTAGCATGATCTAGGAATGCCTAAACTCACAGTTCTGGCAGACATGAACTGAAAAGAACGCAGGAATCTTGGCATATGCATTGGTTTTGCTTAGCCCAGAACATCAGGAAGGTATCTTTAGCATGTAAGAGACATTTAAACCCTTCAAAAGCTGTTGTGGTAGGCCTGAAGAAGTGGCTGAATGACTAGGAGAAAATGCACCCATCTTCATGTGTTGGTTTTGCTTAGCCCAGTTTTGCTAGTGAGTGGGTGAGGGTGGCACAAAGATGGCTCCTGTGTGTACTGTGTGAATGTTCTGGAAGTTTTCATCATGTCCAGCAGAGCCAATCTCTGATAGCTCTGAAGATGATGGACATGCTGCTGGCCAAGTCTGGGGCAATTAGAGATGTTAGTTACGCCTCTGCGATGACATACTTAAGAAGAAAACAAAACAATGTGAGCACACATTTCTTTTTAGCCAGAGAAGGAGGAGGAGGAGGTGAGAATATGTGAGCGAAAACAACATGGAGATGCCAAGGTCAATGAAGAAGGTGGGGGAGGAGGCGCTCCAGGTACTCTGCTGGCAGTGGTGAAGACCATGGGGGAGGAGGTGGTCCCCCTGCAGCCCATGGGGTCCACAGGTGTCGCTGTTGTACCTGGAACAAAGTGATCTGAGCAGACACCAGTGAAGCAGCAAGAGAGAGATTTATTGTAAAAAATGCCTTTACATATGGCAAGAACCAAACAGTGATTGGACGGTGGTTACCCACCCCCTGGAGTGATTAGCTGAGGTGCTGCAACACTCAATTCCAAACACACTCTATTCTTAAACCAAAAGAAATCAGGAAAAACAGCAGGTGTTCAGCCCTTATGTTTTTCATACTTCGCATGAGAGAGCAGAGTTTCTCAAAAGAGGCCCCGTGGAGCCACACATGGAGGGTGCAGAAATCCACCCACAGCTGTGGGGAGGTTCCCACGCTGGAGAGGCTGGATGCCTGGAGGAAGCTGTGATGCAGTGGGAGTCCCGGTGGAGAGAAAGGCCTTGCTCTCAAGATGGAACAGCCTGGCCTCAGCTTGGAGGTCTGCAACCCGTGGACGATGGACTCATGTTGCAGCAGATTTGGGCAGGCAGCTGCTTGTGAGATTTGGACCCACACCAACAAAGTTCCTAGAGGACTCTCTCTCGTGAGAGAGACATCAAGACCACTCCTCTTGAGCAGTGGAAGAAGATCTCAAAAATCTTGGTGATGGACTGACCAAAAAAACCCCCATACGCTGCCTGCCCCCACTGTTGGTTGGAAGGAGGGAGCAGGGTGAGCAGAGAAACAGTGTCTTAAAAGGGAGAGCAGTGAGTGAAGAAACGGTGTCTTTAAGAGCTTCTTTTTACTTCTCATTATCTTTCTCTGACTGTTTAGGTTAATAAATCACTTAACAACTTTAAGTTTTCAGTCTGTTTGGCCTTACTGTGTCTCTCCTGGTTTCTTATCGCAACTCATGAGCCCTGTGTGTTAACTTTTTTCCCTCTCCTCTGCACAGCTGTGGCAGGGAAGAGCAGAGAGAGCAGATGTTGTGGGTGCCTGGCATTTGACCGGGGTCAAACCATAACACCATAGTACTGTGATTCAACAGAGTTGGGTAATCTCTTCTTACGTCAGTAGTCACCTAAAATGTATGAACTACAGGAGTCTTCCAAAAATACCTGGGGCAGGTGGCATGTTTTGCATATTGCATGACTATCCAAGTGATACAAGCAGGACTAGGTTTACTTGACTTTCAGGCTTTTTATGTTCTCTAACAATTCATCTCCCCCTGTGTTTTCACTACACTACATACATATAAGCATGCATAAAATCACAGTTTGATGAACAGATTTCTTGCAGAACGTTCATCACAGATTTTAAAAATTATTTTAAATAATTTTCTGATCTGAAATTCTCTTATTTTTGTTGCTGTTTATGTTATGTTGCTGTGATATTAAATTAAAACACTTAATCCTTAACCATCTTCTTGTTTATTTTTGTGTAGCTTTTTTATATACTTTCACCTGAATAGTTACTTAGACTTTTACTTGCATTTTATATAATTTGTTCTTTTATCTGACATGCTAACAAAAAAATCTAATTCTAGAAATATTGGGGGGAGGAGAGTGGCTGGAGAGGGGAGAGAATATAACCAATGGTAGGCATAGCATATATTTCAGTAACAAAAAACCCATGCAGACATTGAAGAAAAATTTCTCATCATCTCTGTTGTAGCAATTTACCAAGACATTTTTTCTGCTTTTCTCAGAGCATTTCTACGTGATCTAAATTAATTACTTCAAGGTCATCATCTTCTCTTTACCTTCCTTAGACCATGTAACAGTGATAGGATGCAGCCAGTTTAAACTGTTGTCCTAAAGGCCCTGTAAATGGGTCAATATGAGTCAGATTTTAACTGGTTCTGCCATAAATTGTTTGGTTAGTAAGAGCACTTACAATAGGCGTTTTCTATGACACTGATCTTGCCATGACATAGTGTAGAATGTCCTGTAATTTAAATATGGAGATATTCAATAATGTGAATCTGAAAGCAGAAAAAGCCTACTTCTAGTTTGCAAGACTTCAGAGTTGGTTCCTCTAGATGTAAAGAAAGAATCATGTAGATTCTTTCTTTAGTAGACAGACCTGTCATGCAGTCAGGGTCCACGCTACACACTGAGCCCATTATTACCACCAACTGATCTGTGGTTCCATCCAAACAAGCATCCACCATAATCTTATTGAACATTTATGTTTCATGTAGACTTTGACAAAACAAATCGAAGTATTAGAAGAATAAACAATACCAATGGCCATACTGCAAATTAAAACAGAAAAGAGACATAAGTTGTAAGGGAAGGAGGTTTGAATGGGGGAGGAACTCAAACAATAATTGCTCATTAGTTTCTGAGATGTCCTTTTCCTTGCCTAAAAATTTCTGTCAAAGATTTATTTCCAAGTGTGGTGGTTGACTGCTGCCCAGACACACTCTCAATCCTCAGTGGGACTGGAGGGGAAAACAAGATGAAAAATCTTGTGGGTCAAGATAGAAACAGGGATGTAATTTACCAATTACCATCATGAGCAAACCAATCGCAGTTTGAGGAACAGTAATTTAATTTGCCATTAAAATAGATTCGGATGGTGAGAAACAAAGACAAAACCTAAAACACCTTCTTTCCAGCCACTTCCCACCTCTTCTCAGCTTCAACTTCCCTTTAATTCCCAAGTTCTTTCCACAGAGAACCTGCAGAGGCCTGACGAGGTCCCTGCCAGTGGTTGGTACCACAAAAAACAGCGGATGAACTTACAATAATTAATAAAGACTGTTAAAAATACAACTGGTGTCTCATACCTTTGCATTTGTTTTCTGTTTATGAAGCTCTCAAGAATGCTAACAGAAATTTAATCATAGCCAGTCAGTGGTAATGTATCAAGAGTTGAAAATAAGACGTAAGAAAAAATAGCTAAGTCAAACTGCGCGTTTAATATTTGGTGGTGTGGGCAAAGCATTTCCCAACATTATTTTCCATCAGAAAATGCCCATCTGACATATTTTTCACAGAAAATGCTGCTGAATACTTTTGGCAGTGTTTTATTTAGTATTTTATTTTTGTTTAGCATGAATTTGAAATCTTGTCGGGTAGTAATGTTAGTTTACTTTTATATTCCTGAAATAATTGTTTCTTGTTTATGAAGTCTTTTGACTTTTGGTTTTGACTTTATACTAAAAAAAATTAGAAGAGAAATTCTGAGTTTCACTTCCCTCTAATTTTCAGTGTCACTTTCTGGATAAATCAGGACATGCAACTCCAGGTTTTTAAAGGGCCTAAGATGTCCTGACCTAATTGCAATCAATTGATAAATCTTAGAGGTCAACCTTTCTTACCACCTGCAATATTATTAATAGAAGAAAATTGGCTTAATAAATTTAATCAATACCAACACATAACCTTTGTCTCTAAGCCTCATCATCTATGTAAAGATGAAGTCCTCTAAAGCTCTGAAACCCACAAGTTTTTCTGAGGGAATTTCTGTATGCTTTGTGCAAACCCAGCAGATTGGCCTTGACTGTAGGCTAACACCCATGTTTTATCCAGAAGAATTCCTCAGAGCCACAGCTTTGATACATAGATTGCTTGTATTCACAACTAAATATATTGTACTTTAATCTTAGTTAACTCATGGTAGTAGAATATGAAAATGCCAATTTTCTCCTGTGTGTTTTATTCAGGTAAAAGACACTTCTTTTTCCACTATGTTCAGTTAGATATTAGGCACCTAATTAAAACTCCAGATAAATTAGAAGTAGAAATGTAATTTACAAATGCTGATTGAAACACATAATTACTTTACATGAACACTGATAAATCACATCATTTTAGTGCTCATTTCTTATAGCACCATGTTATCTCCTCTGAATAAAATGTGGTTTTAAGTCTTGATATAATTCTAGACTACTATAACATTAAAAATCTGATGTGAAAATATATTTTGTCAAAGAGGTCTACAAAACTGCAGAGAAAAGCTTGCAAATACACATACGTTTCAAACAGAGATGGGTGTGGTTACTCTAATCAAACTTTAAAGAAAACCATTTTCTCATCTTAAACATTACGTTTTTGAGCACTCTTTATAGTAGTGCTCAGAAATAGTACTTTTGTCTAGAATTCTGCTCATAAATATAGGCATAGACCTTGACCATTTCTCTCCCTTGAGAACTACTGCAGTGCATATGGATAACAGTGATCTTAATATTACACATTATGATGCAAAGAAAATCAGTGCATTCCGGTGTAATATCATAAACCAAATACTGAAACTGGCAAGAAAAAAAAACTGTACCAAAGGATCTTCCAAAATAGGATAGTTTTGTGTTACAAGAATCTGGTTTTGTGTATGGTTTTGCATTGGGCTACCAGAAAATTTTGATCGCATCAGCCAAACTTGAAAATTCATCATATTTTTTTCAATTAGCCATGATATAATTGATGTCACAAAGGAACCTCAATTTCATGTTATATAATATACATAATATTTCATGTTATATGAGAGACTAATCTTCCAGGTTTGAGTGTAAAAATGTATTTGCAGGTTATTCACTATTATAATAAAGAGTGCCTGGGAGTATTCATCAATTATCTGGTAAGTTTTATGCTCTAGAAAAATTAGAATTTAAGTTGCAACCAAATTTTGTAACATCTATTATACCATTTTTCTTCAGTAGTAAATTCTTTTCAATGTGCTTTCCTGTTCAACTATTTGACTCTGTGACATGCTTCTAGACATTATCAAGTGGTAGTTCTATCCATTCACATAAATTTACACATTTTTAATCCTCTGCTGACACTGTCGGCTTCCTTGTAGTGAGAAAACATATCAAAGTTAAAAATTCTTCCCAGCATTTTATTGACATATCATAATTTATGATGATACATTATGCATTGAATGCCATGTTTCCCAGTCTTTTGGGCATATAATATGGCACAGCCCAGTATCAACAATGTTATGATTCTCTTGTGATTAAAGATCTGGCAAGAGACTTGGTCTGCTTATTAGATAGTGCCATTCAAGCACCATACACTTTAAAGTCATTAGTTGCTAAAGGTGTAGTGGGAAGACAGAAAAGTTGTTAACTATGATTCTCATAGCAAAAAAAATTTGCATAAAGGATTCAGTAATGAGTTAGCAGAACATAAAATCATCATGAATGGGAGTTCAGCAGATTTTTCAATATGTGTTTTCTTGATTATATATAATTAGTCACATAATACTAGGATTGGGTTTGAAATACATGGAGCTGTGTATGAGCATTTTTTTAACCAAGTATTTCTCTGGAAGAATTGATGACCAAGGCAAGTAAAGTTTTCCAGCCTTCATTTTCTTAATGAGAACTTTAGACCACAAGAAATATTTAATATGCCTAGTAAAGCTGTACATGATTTCCCTGTGTTGTAGTTTGACCCTGGCCAAATGCCAGGCACCACAACTACTGCTCACTCACTCTCCCCTGCCACAGCTGGGCAGAGGAGAGAAGCAAAAATTCTAATGAAGGGGTTACAAATTGAGATATGGATGGGGAGAAAACACTTCAAGGGCAAAACAGGCTCAACTTAGAGTTACAAAGTGAATTTATTACTAGCAGAAGCAGAAAAGGATAATGAGAAGTAAAATAAGCCCTTAAAGATACCATCCTTCCTCCCAGCAGCTCCCACCTTCCCACCAACAGCGCAGGGAACAGGGCATGGGGGGTTTGGATCAGTTCGTCACCAAGATCTTCTTCCACTGCTCAGGGAGAGGAATCCTTCCTGTGCTTCACCGTGGGGTCCCTCCCACAGGAGACAGTTCTCAGTGAACTTCTCCACCATGAGTCCAAATCTCACGAGCACCAGTCCTCCCATAACTGCTGCAATGTGAGCCCCTCCCACAGGCAGACAGTTCTCCCAAAACTGCTGCAGCGTGGGCCACTTGTCCATGGGGTGCAGTCCTCCAAGGACAGGCTGCTCTAGTTTGGAAACAGGGGGCCCCTCTCTCACTGGGACTCCCACTGGATCACAGCCTCCTCCAGGCATCTCCTTCTCCAGCGTGGGCACCTCCCCTTCAGGCTGCGAGTGGATCTCTGCATCCCCGTGGGTCCCATGGGCTGCTGGGGGACAGTCTGCTCCACTATAGTCATCACCACAGCCTGCACAGGAATTTCAGCTCCGGTCCCTGGAATTACGTCCTCCCACTCCTTCTCCACTGACCTTGGTGTCACCATGTTTTTTCCCTCATATGTTCTCACTTCCACCTCTTCTCTGGCTAGGAAAAACTGCGTCCCCTTTGCTTTAATTTTCTTTTTAAATATATTATAACAGAGGCATAACCAACATCTCTAATTGGCCCATGCTTGGCCAACAGCATGTCCATCTTCAGAGCCATCAGGGATTAGCTCTGCTGGACATGGTGGAAGCTTCCAGCAGCTTCTCACAGGAGCCATCTTTATGGCCCCCCCACTACCAAAAACCAGGCCAAGCAAAACCAACACACTCTGTCTTAAATGAAAACGCATTAATGACTATAAGAGTACTTGTATGAGAAACACAATGGCCAATTTTCAGTTTATAGGTGATTCAGATTAGTCAATGGTAGAGAAAATTATGAGTTTATTTTAATGTAAATAAATTCTTAACAAAAATAAGATAATCCCTGATGTATCTGGATATATTTTAAAACACTACCCATTGTGTGAAATATATTGTATTCAACAAGTTACCTGAGTGTATATGCAACTAGAAACTCTACTTTAGTATTGGGGGTTGTTGTGGAAATTATTGAAATGTTTTTAGCTTGTAAATATTTTGGGAATCACACCCTTTTTATATATATATATAACTAAAATTATACTAATATATATATATAATTTAGTATAATTTTAGCAATAAAATTATATTTATCCAACATTCTGGTGTCCCAAGTTACTTGCCTTCCAGGCATTTGATCATTGCAAAAAACAGCAATAAACAAATCAGTGATAAATCTCCTGAGTTTCACTATTGTGAACTTATCTTCAGAAAAGAATCATAATCATATCAGGAATCATAAGGTTGCCTCCTTAAATCAATCTTGTACTATGTAGCAGAAAATATTTCCCATGAGAAATGTGTATAAATGTGTCCTTTTTGCCATTAAAATGTGTGTTCATTTTAAAGAGGGCAGTAAAAGGTGCTAGAAGGGTGAGAAATTTGCTGGATTGAAATGACCACCTGAAGATTCTGTATGGCTGAGGGTTTTTTTGTCCTGTTACAGCAGGGCTAGTCCTGAATAGCAAATTCAGACATAGATGGAAGTCTTTAGACTTAACAAATAGGGAGTGTTGGACATGTCTTTCTGAACTATTATTTCAGAAAACATATATGTGGAAAACTTGAGATGCTTAGCCATGACCTTCCTCTGCATTTTGAATTTATAATGAAACCTGAGGCACTGCAAGTTCAGAATGAGTTGGGGAATTTCACTGCTATTATGCATTGGTCTGTCACTGCAGCAGCAGTAATGGCAAATTGTGCTAGTGACTCGTAGTTTCTCATTCACACCCAAACTTGCATCATGTACCGTGCTGCATACTTCCTTTCTTTTCAAGTATGCTTTTTGCAGACTTCTATATTGTTGACTGGGAATTAGAGCTGTTCCCAGTGTATTCCTAAGGAAACATCCTGTACAGGAAGAGAGATTTGTTTTGTTTTACACAGAACTGCCAGTGTACTTTAAAGTGGATGGTGTCCTCACTATTTTTTTCTTTCCTTCCTAACCTAAAGTGATGTTTAGGCTCAGTTTGTATATCAGGCCTGCTTAGAGAACATCACCTGAGGCTCACACAAATTACTATAAGTATGAAGAGTTTTAAAATCTCCTTAAGACCTCTTAATGAAGTGGTCTAAGGCATCTATTTATTGATCTGTATGCAGCTAAAATGCATTAAGGCCCAAAATACAAACTATCCATGCTCTTCTTATTTTGTTAATATGAACAGCTACTTTACAACGTAAGAAATAACCATGTACTATCACCATGAAGGTGATGTCAAAGCTCCTGTGAGATTAAAATTTCTGCTTCCACAGACAAGAGTTTCTATTGACAAAGCAAGCATTGGAATCACAAATGTATCACCATACTGTTATTAGTCTGCTACTTTTTACTTAAATTCTTCATCTCCTTCCAGCTGCTATATGTCCTTCCTATCAATATGTAATTCTTTTCTTGCCATTCACAAAAGTGCGGTGAACTGAAGCTTATTTC